>JAVUNC010000006.1:29134369-30334369 GCA_032173965.1 Sitta carolinensis
GCTACTGCAGCAGCTGCACAGAAGTACTGACTGGAAGGTATCTGATGCCTCACACACACATCCACACACTTTCTAAGAAGATGAAAAGGGATTTAAGGGCATTTATATTTTACTTCCCACATCATAACATGAAATGTAGATGATATCATGAGGTACTGCAAAATTTTAACCACAGAAAACAGCAGCCTTAGCTTTCAAATGCAATCATCCCTGGATAAAAGGTTCTATTTCCTAATGCATTAGTCTGTTTTCATTGCAAGACAACAACTTAGCATGCACTTTGAGTGTAAACTCCAATTTTCACAAGTACCAAAATAATCTTGATTGCTTTTTGGAGCAGTGCTGTTTGTCAGCTATTTTCACAGACTCTAAAGGCAGCTAATAAAGTGTGGACTTTGATGGAGGAGAAACATGAACTTTGATGCAGGAGCATGGAAATCCTCTGAAAAAAAAATATATATATATTATATATATATATATATATATATATATATATATATATATATATATATATATACATGAATAGGTATGCGTGTATATATACATATTACTGTCAATAATTTATGTCAGGTATTTAATTTTAAAACACATCTTAAAAGGGTGTTGTACCAATTTCTTTTAAAACATAATACATAAATAGCCTAAATTAGCCTATTTTCTCTATTTTATTTTACCTCTCAAAAGGACAACCAAGTGACAACTGAGATGAAAACACAAAAACAGGATGCTACATTTATACATATGAGCGGCCTCAATCACATTACTGATAATTAATAGTTGCATCAAAGTAAGTTGTCATGCTGCAGTACATGAAGCAATCACTGAGTGTTTTTATGAGGAAGATATGCTCAGCAGTAGTTTGTCACAGGACAATTTTTAGCCCCCGTCTCATGCATTCATAGCACAGGCATTAAAGACTCCACCTGTACTCTCTGATGAATTTACCATATGTTGATATGGCCTTGGCAAAGCAGTCCAGTGACAAATAGGACAATTTACTCCCAGCTCACACTGCATGTTGGTTTTTTAGTCAAACTGAGGCCAGGATTCCAGGAGGTCATGGACCCACTAACATGACTGTGTAGGCACAGCCAGGGGTGATGAGCTGACAGATCTGATTTAGCAAGGTGGATCAAACACTCTGACTGGGCTGTCATTTTTTGCCTGGGAACACATTGACTAAATTGATTTTCCCTTTGTTATGGTTGGTGTTTGATGTGGTTCCTGTACTGTGCAGTGTATATCAGCTGAGGGAAACTCTGTGCTGTGCAGCCTGGACCCAAGGGCTCACACACTGGATTTCAAGGCTGTCTTTCCACAAGATGGGAAGATGCCAGGGTGTCATGATTTGGTTTGACAGGCTCCATTGCAAATAGGTTAACCAGCAGTGTCAGCACCAACTCACAGATGTCTTTCTTCAAGTGTCTTGTCTGTCCATGTGACTGCAATAATAGTCACAAATGCTACCACTGATTCTGCCCTACATGTTTATAGTAAATCAAACACAACCCATAACCTGCATGTCTCTAAATTACTAGGTAGGGCATTCTTGACCTGAACTGAGAACCAGGCTGCCCATATTAAAAGCAGCTACACAATCAGAGGCACTAGCAAACCAGCTGGTGATCTAAAACCATTCCAGAAAGAAACTTCCATGATCAAAGCCAAGGAGATCATATACTAACTTTTCTACAAAACAGAAGAGGTGTCATCACCTGTCCAAAACAACTTTTTTCCTTCCATGTTTAGCAAGCAAATAAACTGCTAAGACTTCATCTCTATTTCTGAAATATTTCAGTAGTTTGTAGTGGTCAATGCACTTCAGACCCTCCCACAGTTTCCCATTCTAGGTTATTTCTTGCTGTTTCCTAACCTGATCAAGTTTCATTTAACTATACCTGTAAATTAACTGTAGCTATCTGTAATGACTTTATACAGGCAGGAAACTGACACCAACTTTTGGCAGAGGATGATGGGATCAGGGGCTGAGCAATAACCCATTTGATGTTTCAGTGCTCTTTCGGGTCAGAATGACAATTTCTATCAACTTTCCAGAAGCAAGAAGGAGGAGCACCCTTCTCCCTTCTCTTGATCCCTTTTGGCAAACCATGCCTTTAGAGTAGGTAAAACCACTGAGATGAAAGACTTTCAACATAACATTGCTGCAGATGAAAAAGTAGTTATTCTTTTGGCTGAAAATTCTCAGCAGCTCTTCATGGGGATCTAAATTCAAATCAGGAAAGAAGACTCTGAGTGTTGAGAGAACAATAGTTTTTGCACTTAAGCAAGGGATACCCTTTTTGGTATTATAGGACTATCTTAATGAGTATGTGTTGAATTAATGTTTTTTCATAAAGATGTGGGTTCAGTTTTTCAATGCATTCTTTTACATCCCAAGTAGCAATTGCAAAGGAAACATTGCAAGTCTCGGAATTGCAAAGATATATTAATACTAAGAAATTAAGCTATGCAATTAAAGCTTTTAGAAGTAGCTGTGAAGACGCTGCCTTTAAAAATGTGGAACTTTATATTCACTGGTAAGCAACACAACTGAGCCTTCTAAGGTGGCAGAGGGGGCATTGTTCTGTGTATCTTTAGAAATCTCTGATTGCAGATCAGAGAAGGACTCATTGCTCCTCATCAACTGTAATGAGAATCTAGGTGTCTGTCTCAGGTACAAAGACATATGTGAGATGTGTCCAGAACAACATCTGAGAGTTTAGAGTCACATCTGCACCACAGATGTCACCTCTGCTATCACAGCTCCTGCAAACATACCAGGACTGACTTTAAGCCTCTCTCTGCTGATGTGTGTTCAGTCAGTGAGTACAGGCTGCAGAACCTGATGAGTAAATGAGTACCTGAGAAGCTTGCACTAAACTCCATGTCACTGCAAGGTTGTGACCTACCTAAACCCTTCTGATTATTTTAATCATCTTGAAAATCTTACGCAGTTCAAACCATCATTGATCACCACTTTGGCAATGCATTGGAGAGCTCAGGCATGCTCTATAAATTATAAGGATATACCAACAAAAGCCTGAAAGGCATGAAGAAAAAATGAGGTCCTGGACACCTGGGAGCTGCAGCTACGTGGGCTGAACAGTGCGTGCTCCTGGATGCTCATTTGCTTTCTATCCCATCAGATCTCTCTGACTGAACGTTTGCCTGTGTCAGCCAAAATAAACCATCTCAACAAAGGCCAATTCTTCAGCTCACTCATGCTAAGCTGGCTGATTCTGACTGGAGAGAGTGCGCATGGAGCTGTGCTTACCCCTCAGACCTGAGGGGGAAGAGGCAGACTGCTCAGGAAGGCCCTTTTCTCGGTGATAGAAAAGTTACATCACTGAATCATCCCCAGGTTAAGTAAAGGAAAAAATAAGCATAATCCTTTCCTTTCAAGAAGTACTAAGAAAATAACATATATTTATCTATATAACGTGCTACATAAATATTTTAAATTATTTAATGTATACAAGACAACTTGTATTTTGATTAGAAGGGCTTACATGACAAGAAGGGAGCAGTTGTTTGTTGGCCTTGTCCCAGATAATTAATGTTTAAAATAGAATGAATTTACACTTTGCTCACACATATGCCCAGTTACAAAAGATATTGCATTGCTTCTGCGTAAATTATTTTATAACTTCGAGATTTCTGTGCTGCTGCCCAGAATCTCCTCATTATCTGGCGCTAACATTCAATATTTTAAAATTAGTTCTCTAGAAGGACTTTGCGTGTCCCCAACACCAGATGGGGCTGCTTCCCCTCACTTATTCATGGAGAAAAAAGGATGTGCAAACCTATGTCACAGAGGCTGCCAACCCAACCCTCCTCACAGATGCACTGCCAGGGCTTGGCACAGCTGCCGTGCAAGCATCCAGGGAAAGGAACACACTGATTACAAAGTGCACCCTGCCAGCCAGGTTGACACCTGAAAGAGATAAAAGACAAGACAGAAGCATAGTTCATTTTTAATTAACATAATTACAACGATGCCCCCCCCCCTCCTTTTTGAGGCACAATACTTTTGCATACCAAATTGTATTAGTTGAACAAAAGCATACCATCAGTGCTTCTGGGATACTACAAGCAGTTTATGTGAATAAAACCATTTCAGTGAGCAAGAAAAAACCCCAAAAACTTAATAGTAGAAAAAGCAAACTAAACAGGTATCTAAATATCCATACTCTATGATTCCAGTTACTGTATCCTAATGGAGCGCTGTTTCATTACAGTTCCATATTTTCAGTGACCAAACCATTTCAGTTTCCGTGTCTCTTACCAGGACTACAAATTATTGAAGCTGACCAGTCCTGTGCTAATACCCCTGTCTGACAGATCTTTTTACCTGCATTCACTGGGAAATTCACAGAATCCATTCTCTGGATGGCAGCCAGCTTTACAGTTCACGCCTGGAAGAAGAGATTTATAATATCAAACCAGAAAAATCAGACAAAACCCCGCACATCATGTCCTATACACATTACTGATGTTTTGAAAGAACCCAGACTGCAAAATGTTCCTTTTCTTTTTCCTTCAAACACATTTTTGCATCAAAAATTTTTGTATTACCCTAATCTGGAACATGCTGTAGAATATTCCTATAGGGCAAGTGAAATGACATACAGAATAAATCATAAAAGAATTCAAAGTTACTTTAGCATACGCAAAGAGTATGTAATATCCCTATGCAGCATATTAAAGGGGTAGTGTCAGAACAGATTCACGGATATCATTTCACGACATGCCACTCCAAATCAATTGTCTCAGAACTATTTGAAACACAAAAGTACTTTTAAAAAAAATCCATTTAAAACCACTTACAATAGAAGCGCTGAATTCATTTCATCCCTACGTCGGATGAAAATAATAATTTTCATTAAATCATGCATCAATAATGTAAGTTAAGGAGAAGAGACCTCAGTCGCAGTTTTTGTTTTGTTTGTTTCTCGGCTTAAGCATTTGCACCAAGCAATGCTCAATGAAAGATCACCGCTAGCCACTGTCACCCTACGCCTATGGCAGGAGAAACGCGCCCCGTCCGCTGCCAACGAAAAGCTTCCCGACGGCAGCAGCATCTCTGGCTGGAGCAGGGCTGGGGATGCCTTTGCCACCGAGGCACCGGGGAAGGCTCCCTCCATCGCCGCTGCCCGCCGGCCCCGGCAAACTCCCCAAACTTTCCCAAGCCGCCTCCCCTGCCGCGGCGGCGGAGCCCGGCGGGCAGCGAGAGGGTCCCGGCGCTCGCCCCCGCCTTACCTGGCGCCGCGGGCAGCACGATGGGCAGCAGGCAGCAGCAGCCCAGGATGCCGGCGGCGCGCAGCCCCATGGCCGGGCCGGCGCCGCTCCGCTCCCCGCGGGGCTCGGCGGACGCGGGGCCGGGCGGGCGGCGCCCCCCGCCCGCAGCGCCGCCGGCCTCCGGCGGACGGGGCGGGAGGAGCGAGGGACGGGGGCGGGGAGGGCTGCCCGCCCCCACCCGCGGGCGGAGAGCTGCCCACGGCAGCGGGCAGCCCCGGCCAGCGCCGCCGCCCCGAGCCGCGCTGCTCCCGGCGGCGGCCGCAGGAGCCGCGCACCTCCGGCAGGTCCAGCACCTGCGGCAGTTCCAGCAGCTCCGGCACCTCCAGCAGCTCCGGCACCTCCAGCAGCTCGGCTCCTGCCGCGGGCGAGGGGAGGAATCCTGTAGAGGCGCGGGAGAAGGGAGGTCGGGCGAGGGGGAGTGTTAAGCACGCCTCTGGTCTCCTTAAAACTAGTCTGGCTGTCCGCAAAGATGTAATTTGGGGCTTGTCTTCAGAAATCTAAAGAATTCTCAGTCATTCCCATAAGAACTCCAACACTTTCAGGAAAGACTCAGAGAAGGCAGGAAAAGTATAATGCTGTTCTGTTTCTGAGGCTTGAGAATTCAAAATAGACTCAACCAAAACGCCCCAAAGTGTACCTTTAGCAGTCACAGAACAAATCAAGAAAAAGCATTACTTTTACCACGAGACAATTTAAATTCTGCATTTTATTCTGTGACTGTACGCTTCTCTTTTATGTCACTTTAATCTTCCTTTGCACTGTCCCTTAAGGAAATAGACTGGCTATTTCTTATTCTTTGTGTTCCTTCTAGTTCATTGTTTTCTTTTAAAGAAGTTCTGCCTGGGTTTTAGGATTCCTGAGGGACCTGTTTTTTTCCTGCTGATGCAGTGCTTTCTTCCACCAGATCTTATTTACTAATTTGTCTGCTTTTATATGAAGCAACTAGAGATCCTTACACTATAGTGAGAAAACTGCAATGGGCTAATTCAAGTTTACTTGCTTGAAAATGAACATCAGAAAGACTCGTTAGCTTCAGATTGTCCATGTAGTGGTATTTCAAGACAGTGATGTCATGTAGGCTGAAAAAGTTTGCTGCTAGCAATGCTGCCTTTTAGTTTTAACCAAGAATGAAGGAAGTGAAGGACAGTAAAAGGAAGATTAGAAAATGAGGGTTGGGTTAAAAGAGAACACTCAAGGAATAAGATGTGAGGGGCAGACCCTGCTTCTTCAAGGCCCTCCAGAAGCTTTGGCATCTGAGATAAGCTATTCCTATGACTCCATAGGCAGAGAATGCATCTATGCCTTTTCTGCTTGTCTTGCTTTCCTTTTACTGAAACATTATGTTTTGAAAAGATTACTTTGCCTCACAGCTTTTGCTGTAGCTCACCAGACCAAGACTTACTGGGATATTGTCAAAGGCACCCTAGAGAATGTGGAGTGCTAGTGACAACTGCTTAATCCTTACTCTGTCGTTCTGTGAGCCTGTGCTTCTGTAGCGTAATTAGCAGCTCTTTGTCTGTTTACTTTGCTTTTATTCTTAGTAATTTGCTGGCACTCAGGTTGGGATAGGCCCAAGGTTGCTTATTCTTCCCTTAGCTTGTTGATGTAGAAGCCCTGCTATGTCAGACCGGTTTTGCATTTTTGGACCAAGAGATAACCTGGGTAGTTAAAAGGGTTCCAAGCATTTTGTGATTTCTGTGATATTCCAGTATTACCATGACCAGGTAGTAAAGGAAGGCTTTAATCTTTCTGCCTTGTATTGTAGAAATTTCTCCTTGTATTCTTTCTTCAGACCTTAAGAGTAAGGAATCTGTAGAATTCATAGGTTTTATTCGTACATTCATCAATGTCAAATGTTCTTTTCTAATTTGAATTGTAAATAGAGGCTGTGACATATGATGACAGATTTCTATTTTCTGAGATAACTACTGAACACCTGCTGTATTGTTCAAAACTGACATCTTACAAAAAATCAGTAGGAAAATCTGGTTCTCACAATGCTATGTACAATGTTATAAGGGCCGTTGCAAACTTCAATTTTTGTACTCTCCTTGCTTTCCAGGATTTTTTTTTTTTAAGAGATACACTGTTAAGAAAAACTACCTACTTTTTAGAACAACTCTACTTCTTACTCTCCTGTGTCTCAGGGATGACTCTTAAATTGCTGAAAATAGGAAAAATCTCAATTTTCCAATCTCTTCTATTTTCTTCCACTGTTATCTAAACAAAACTTGCCAATTTTATTTCTAAGAGGTCATAATGCTTTTCTTTTAGAGTACAGTCTATCTGTTGGAACAGAATCTGCCCAGCTACTAATCAAAAAATAATTTCAAAACAGAAACACAGCATTCTGTAAATCCAGGCTAATTCTCTTCTCTCCCCTTCTTCCACCTGAAACCAAGCTGAAAAATCATTTTTACTTAACTTGCTTCCAAAAGCACTCTGATCCAAATCTCCATTTGATCACAATACCTCTTGAAAATTACAGTAACTATGTTCTGTGTTTCAGATTTTATTGATTTCTACTCAGGTTAACCTTAATTTTTACCTTTTTGGGTCTTTCCATTAGAAATTGGAAAGGAAAGGATCTCATGTAATAGATGTCTAGGTATGGAGATCATCCAAGGTGTAAAGATTGTACTTATTTCTTCATCTAAAAATACTCAAGCGGTAAGTACAGATTGAGAAGCTCTGGTGTAGTCATCTCCTAACTGTGATTATTGGGAAACAGTTTCATGGAAATCTTGGGAGATTTCCATTGGAACTTATTATAGGAATCAGGGGCATCAGATCATCCAAGAAATTGACAGCAACAGCTGAATCCATAAAAAAGTCTTTAAGGAATCTTGTCCAGAAACTAATACAATGCTTCATTTGTTCCAAGAAAATTATCCTTCATTCTTAGACAGGAATAAGGAACATGTTCAAGAACTGAGATATTGGAAAAGGCAGACTGAGACTGAGAATTTAACTTGGCAAAAACTTCCTTTTGTACATTGAACATAGAAACGGGGCTCTTCATCCTTCTGGTCAGCAACATGCAAGCAACTTTGCAAAGTCTGAAAATGCAGAAGGCAAAAAGAAATCCTTGAAGTTATGTCTTCACTAAGAGTTCTTGTACTCCGAGGTCCTGTTTGCCTACTACTCTTAACACTTTTTGAAGAGAAATTCAATCACATTTTTATTTCATTGTTGCAAGAATCTGAGGCTGGAGATTCTGCATCAGTGACAAGAAACACAAAGCAATTATTTACAGGTATTACAGCTCCTGAGGGTGCCTGAAAACTCTGGTAGCTGGAATCTGAACCTATCAGCAGTGTCACAAAGAAATAAAAAACCAAATGAGACCTCACATGAGGGGGTGAAATAACTTTGATTAATTTTGACTACCCTTATAGTATTGCAAAGAGAAAGGGGAAAATGTCAATTACAGGGCAGTGCCACCCGCCTGGCACTTTGTGAATTACTGTTTCAGAAACTATCAGTGGAGATGTTTATCTGTCATCCTTTGAAGTGGTCTCATCAGCCGTGAATATACACAGGCATAAAGTTTTAGGCTCTGTTACCTGGTTTTACAAGTTTGTACTCAATGACTACTTGCGTCCATTAGAAGAAAGTTCATCAGATGCAGCTGGAGCCCTAAGGAACTATTTTTCACTCTTTCTGTAAGGCTGTTCTATCCTTAGGTGTGCTGGGACCAGATGGGCTGAACCAGCCTACAAACCTGCTAGGTTTGAGCAGAACATTCTCCTTTTCCTTTCTCTCTAACCTTAGCCATGTCCCAGATGCACAGTGGCATTTGTCCCCCCATGCCACCTTGACTTGTGCTGCCTCTGGCTCCTCAGCCAGCTGACTCAGTGCACTGTGCTGGCAGGTGACTGACAAGAAAAGCATGAAATTATTTCTGCTGTCACCATACCCTTTCAAAAACATATTTCTGCACTCACAAAAGACAACAGGTGAATGCCTGCAGGCATCAGTGGGGAGACAGGCACCTCGTCCAGTTTTGGCTGTATCAGGGAGTATAAACCAGAAAGTTTTCCTTCACAGAATAGATTTCACTGCACGCAGAAGTTGCAGCTATCGCCAGTGAGCTAGAGATTGCCAAAATATATTTTTTTAGCTTGGTAAATTTTCCCCATTGGAACAGTAGCCAAAATGTGTAGAGCTAAAATATACAGCAATAATTTACAGGAGTTAGATCCAAACTCATTCCCTTGCCTTGTGAAAATCCTCACAGCCTCCCTCTCTAACTATTGTCAAAGCAGTAGCTCAGTGCTATCACCCAATTAGTTGAGCACAGAGAATTCTGCCAGCTGTTTTGGAGAGTACATTATATTAAATCTTGGATGCTCTGAACACTGAGGCAAAACTTCGTCACTAGAACAGCTTTCTACTGTCTGTAGCAGACTTGATCAAAAAATGGATGTGATTTCCCTCTTTCTCTGTGTTAGGAATGTCAGACATTTTGCCATCCCTGAGATCATAGTCTAGCCCTGATTTGATATTTTAAGGAAATAGACCTAAATGTAGAAATTTGAAATATTCAGTAATATTCTCCATTCAAAGTCTTTACTCTTCAGATTCATGAACTTAGCAGATAAAATACAGGGCCAAGAAAATACTTCATAAAAATCAAAGCAAGACACCAGAAAAAACTTTATTTTTCTAGTACTTTTTCCATCCTACTCTTCTCAGAACAAAAGAAGAGAAACTGGAGGAGAATAGGCATAAAATAAAATTTATTAAAAGAATATGATTCTGTCACTAATGCAAACAAAAATGAAATCTTATCCTAAGCTGTACAAAAAAGAATACATTTAAAGAAATCTAAGTAAAGGCATTTTTCAAAGATCTGGAAGAGTATCACTGTCATTATATATAGTAGTAGTGGGGTGTCTGTTCTTGAAGTGTAGGATGACATAGAGAGTTATAAAATATAAAATAAAATGTTCATTAAGTGACAGTATAAGAATCATGAATAGATATTTTAGTATAAAACCAGGGAAATTATAAAAGATAGATCCATCATGATGTGTGAAACCAGGAAAGACAAAAATGCAAAAACTTGTAGTACACAGAATATTGGCCAGTACTGTACCTGGAGGAAAGATTAATTTAGCCTGGGTATATAGACATTTTCTTCTATCACTGAGGCTGATCAGACAGTATGACAATTTGTCACCAGAGAGAGGCAAAATAATTAATTGGGTGTCTTTAAGGGAATGTTAAGTACACTTATGAGGAGGCTAATAAAAACCATCATTGCTTGAAGCAGGTATTTGGATTAGGTTATCCAAGATGTCCCTTTCAAAGCCGTCATTTATGGTCCTGTGATATCTTTTGGTCAGGCAAGCATTCCCTTGCAAATTGATTTTTAAAAAAGCCTGAATCCTAGGGATTTTTAAAAGGTACTTGACAGCCTGGCAGATATCAATAGTGATTAGGAAGTTTTTATCATAACATGTCTGATATATCCAATGTTCTATACCAACTTGGAGATGCAGATAATGTCCAATTTGTAAATCACATCACCTTGTTATGTTTTATTTTTCTGCAGTGTGTGTAGTGTGTTGGTGCAATGAATACAAGTGTAGATTCTTACTAGTCAGCCAGTAAACAGAACAATTTTTTTGGCTTTGTTTGCATCTTAAAATATATTTTTCAGTACTTGCCTGAGGCTAGAAAAATAATTTTACTTCCTACGTAAAACATAACTAGATCTGAGACTACCTTTCTGGACAGGGTCTGATTGTGTGCACAGAGGGGAGAAAGCAAGAGAGGGAAAAACAATCTCTCTATTAAGGCACAGTGTTCTTATGGTTTTCTGAATTGACAGAATAAATTATTCTGTCTCCTGGCTGGAAGGGATATTTATAAAGAAAAATGGACAATTCACAGCAAGACAGACATTTATCAAAATGAATAGCTTGGTTTTATCTTGGAGTTTGAAATGATAGAGAGTCATCAAGGATTAAATTTTTGAGAGTGAGGGAAATTCAACATTGAACTACTGTTCAGATTTTTTGGAAAACTGTCCACATATGAGTAATCCAGAAAGAATTGTCATATATATTTGAGTGTGTGTAAAATATATTTAAACTTAGTCTTTATAATACCTCTTTCTCTCTATGCTGGCTATATATATGGAGAAAGAACAGGAAAACAAACAGATATAGGGGAAGTATATAATAGAAAAATAAATGCATGAAGAAATATCTTATAAGCTCATCATTTATCAAAACAAAATAGAGGTACTCTGACAATTTACAACTTTTACATTCTGAAGACTCACTCCAGTGTGTTTTGATACTAACAGTTTCAACCTGAACTTTAATACTTAGACGAGCCTGCTGTTTTTAAAGCTTTGAACTGGCCCTGATGAAGGCTTTAGGTGGAAAAAATAAATGAAAAACAATCCACATGCCTTTCTAGACTCATTACTGCTGTCAGAACTCTAGTTGCAATTCGGTCTTTGATTTTGTCTTGATCTCAGCTGGATTTTTTGCAAACTACAGAAGCAAGCTGTTGTTTTCAGTCTTAGTGCTTTCTCTGATTTTGAGCCATTTTAAGGGTAAGATGCTGCATTTACTTCCATTTTATCCAAGCTGTAACAGATCCATTGTTGTTATTTATACACCCTCACATACGGGTACATTCTGCTGATTACATCACATGCCAGAAATTTCTGGTGTTTTTGATTTGTTTTTCTTCTGACAAAGAGACCAGATCATTCCTCTACCCTGTGTTGTTTGGTCGCTTGCTTTTTGTTCAGCTTTCTCCAAAATATACATTTATTTTCTCAAAATTCTGGGGTTTTGTTATATACATCCATTAAATCTAGATCTGTCATAGTCCCATTTCATGGGATTTTTTTTTTTATTTCTCCCTCTTATATTATAAACATCTCCATGTTGTACAATTCTTTCCTTTTCCATACTGTTTCTAATTAGTTTTTTTCTGCTACTTTATTTTTAATGTGGTGTCTTACCATTGTGGTTTTCATTGTTCTCTCTAATGATACCATTAAGCTATAAAATAGAACCTAAACTATGTTCTATTTGCATTATTTTGGTTGCCTTGAATTTTGCAGGTCTATTTAATCTTTAATTTGTTACAGGATATTATATAACCATCACTTGAAACTATCAATTTTAATGAAATTTCTACTCTCCTCTATCAATGCATTTTTTCCCTCCTGAGTAAGGGACACATGAAGAAACTGCCTCAGGAGTATCATTCCATTTGTAAATGTGAGGATAAGGTTTTATAAGAATTGGTGCCATAAAAATAATTATTTGAGAATTAAAAAGAATCCAAACCAGAAGGAATATAGGAGGGAGATAATAAAGCAGAATATGCCAGAAGCAGTTCTTTTTGCCATAGCCAGAAGCTCTTTCCCTCAGTCAAGCATCAAGGCCAAGAAAAATAGAGATTGGTGAATTGTCAACCCTTTATACACAAATAATATCAAGAAAGTAATTTTCACAAAGATATACAAGCTGTTTCCTTTGGTGAAGTTCATGTTTCAGCTCTGCACTTCCCAGGATTTTTTTTTTCTTTCCAGCCTTATATTGAAAGAATTTTTAAGTGAAGGACAAATATTTGTTAATGGTGCCACAATAATATATTAGTAATAATATATATATACCATTGCTAATGGTGGTAAAAACTTGCAGTTAGGTAGCTTGAAAATTTTTGCATAACAAAAAGGGTGACTTTTTGCCCTCTAATTCCAGTGTCAGATCCAAGATAATCTATAACTTTGGGAATACAATTTTCAGTGAAAAATTTTAGATGAAACAAATTAATTGCTTTAGTAAATTTATATATTACTTAGTACATATTAATGTAGAATACTCAATGATAGGAATTATTTTATAAAGCATGATTTAAGATTAATGTTAGAAATTAATTAAGCAATAATGTAATTGTTGGGTTTGTGCCTGAAAGACCTAGAGTCCTTAGTGGTGAAGTGAGGTGGCCAAAGCAAGGCTGAATGAACTGTGGTTTGTTTTTTGCCAAATCAGATCTGACTAATAGGATTTTTTGAAAATCATAGAAAGGTAAATAAGTTGATAAGCAAGAGTGGGTTTGCTGCAATCCTACTTTTGCACTGGTTTGTTGTTGGTTCTGTTTCACAAAGAGAAAGGTTGAGGCACAGGGAAGTAAGATAACTAGTCCAAACTCACACTTGTGGCTAAGTCAAGTGTGCATGATCAGGTCTTCTGCATCCCTCTTTCTTCTTAGTATTATTATATTTAATAAGGTTCACCTTTGGAGGGAACCACAGACTGGGGAAAAGGAAGAAAGAAATAAGCATAAAAAGAAAAGGAGCTATTCAGTACAGGCCATGTTCAAAATTGGAACTAGATGCAGAATTCACTTGCATTCTGAATTTCCAATGATGTCTATTGGCAAGGGAAATACTGGGTTTTTGTGTCAAAAGTGGGCAAAGTTTCAGTTTCCTGAACTAATATGAACTATGCATCTTCTGTGCTCGTGTTCTAGGAACACTGATATTTTTACATTTGTTTTCTATACACTTTCTTGCTGCTAGCATGAACTATGGGAGCTATACATTGCTCACTCTTGGAGGTATTCTGTGAACTAATTAAATGTTTCATATGCATATTGCTTGTGAATTTGAATGTATGCACTATTACAATATTTCTCTTCCAAGTGCAATAATCCTTAGGCATTTTGTTCAAATGTGGAATTTTCCCACTTTTTCCTTCTAATCTTCAAACAGAAATGTGTCATAAATCTTTTGAATCCTGTTCTCTGGCATAATGCAATAACATTGAATCACTTAGTTATCTGATTTGATAGTGTTCACCATTACTACCATGTAGATTTTGCTCTAGTCTCCCTGTTATACCTTATGAAGTTAAATTTGTAGGTGGTGGTAAACAGTGGACACAACTGTTTGGGAACTGGAAGCAGAAGAATCTGTAATATATTTCATGATTGCTGGCTTGTGTTTTGCTTACTATAAGTAAAAGCCTCCAGTAACAAGGAAGAGAATAAATAGCTCTCCCTTTAACTGCAGCTTTGGAAAGCAGTGTAAAGCAGGTCTGATATGAAAGGCATGATAGTGCTTTCAATTATGTTTTCGTAAATGCAGAAAACTACTGATTTCTTTCTTAGATGAGCAATGTATTTTATTACTTTTTCATCTGCTTGTGTCTTTCTTATGTGTTTGTGCCTTGTCTTCATAGCTGTGTCTTACTTTGAATTCATAAATTTCTTTGTTCAAGGGCTGTCTTTTTACATTGTATTTTTAAAATACCAGTTCCTATGATGGGCTCCTAGGAATTTTGACAATACTAAGATAATGTAACATTTGTATTGCATTACAGAGCTTGCTACTGACATCAGGAATGCAATCTGACTGCACAGGGGACTAAATAAGAAAAAGAGTTCTTTTACTCAGAAAAAAATTTGAAAAGACACAGTAATGAAAGCAGGACAACAAACTAGGATACAACCACAACAAAATAATGTGACCACCATGATCCAGGAAAGAGTTCACTATCCCCATGACTCTGAGGGATGGGGTTTTCTTATTGCTTCACCATTTGTTTGTGTCTGTTGGAAAGAGTAAGACAATATACAAAACCTGTGTAAAGTTATATTATTATATTGCTTTTGAGGCTGAAAAGTCAAGCCCTCAACAGATGGGAAATGATGCAAGAATTAAGACCCACATGCAAACTTAATTTGGCTTTTTGTGATTATGCTTTCTAATTGCATCTGCAGTTTCATCATTACATGGTGTGCTTTTTCATGGCACATCTGCCTGATTGAGTGCTCACTTTTTAAATAGCTTTTCAGTATTGAGTTTACTCATGTGGCTCCTGTGCCTTACCTCTTGCATTTTTCAAAACCTGTTCTAAATAGTTGAACTTTTTCTGAAACTTCTCATGCTGTTTGTATTAGCATCCAACAGCTACAAAAATAGAAATGAGCATATTTTCAAAGCATGTCTGTAACATAAGGCAGTACTAGTACATCCAATTTATATCTGGAGGACAGAGAAACAAAAGAAGCAAAAAAAGCCCAGCTCCCACTTGTTCTGTGTTGCCAATGGAAGACTTTTTTCAGTGCATTTAGCACATTAGACATTCAAATCACAGCTCTCAAAGACATGAAAGGCGATGGTGAAAGCACAACACCTTATCAATTCGGGCTCAAGTGAGAGACCCAGATAATGAGTAGATGTAATTGCCACACATGAATGGTTTGGCTCTAGCGATTTGCCTGGCAGTGTTGGCAATATCATGGGGAGAAGCACGGTAGAATGTAATTCTGCAGAAGCTTTAAAGCAGAGGTCAGTCCTTCTCCTCCTGCTCCCCTCTGTAGAGAGCTTCTGACCTGTGGGCCTGTGTACAGGGCACCTTCCACAGCAGAGCCGTGGCTCATTTTCACAACATACTGTGCCATCACATTGAGCCCAGATTCCTGTTGCAATTAAAGTGCGTGACATTTATGTAAACCTTCCACCATAAAAACCATACAAGTGGATTGAAAAAAGATTTTAAAGAGAAGTGTAATAAATGCATTGCCAATGGTCATGAGCTTCATGATGCTTTAAAAGTAGTTTGCAGCTAATATCCTGACTTTTGTCGTTTTTTGATGCCTTGTTTGTTTTTCTCCCAGAAACAGGAGCAGAATATCCCATAATTTGATATCAGCCTGGTGTTTTCACAGTTTGCCTGAATGTTAGCAACAATTAAAGCTACTTCACAGAACTCTGCAGCTTGAAGCTGGTGAGGTAACTCCCAGTCATGGTGGATGATCATTCTTGATGAAGCGATGGGAGCCTTTGCTGAGTTTTACACATATTCGCTGAGAGCATGTGAATGGTGAGACATGAATTTTTAATTCCATTCCAGGCATAATTCTTGCTGTATCTCCTTAAGATCAATTCTTCACCATGTTTCCAGCATTTCTTCATTAGAATATTTTATAGCTCAGTCTCCTTTATTCCTTCTGGGATTTCTCACATCAATGTTCCTTTAGAAACATTCCCACTTTTTCCTTTCCTAGACTTTGTGCTGTTCCTCCTCCTTCCATTGCTTTCTGTGCTGCTGAACCTCTTCATTTACTTCTCCTCTCACTCCCCATGGGTGTCTCCTGTACCTTCCTCTTCTCACCTAAGTTGTTCTTCTTCTGCAAATCTGCACCCCTCACTTTTTCACTACAGGGTTCCTTCCCAAAATCTGCTTGTCTGTCCAGTCCCAGTTCACCTGTATCTGGGACTATCATAAAATCCATAACCCTTCTTGTTTCTTCTTATTTGTTCACACCCTGAAAACATCTACTCACTGGTTTTGAGTCATCTTTTTCTTCTGCTGGAAAGATGAGAAGGAACTCATTATCAGGGTGTGTGGGGGTAGGGGTAGTGGCTCAAACCGAAAAGAGGATAGACTCAGATTAAATATAAGGAAGAATGCTTTACTGTGAGGGTAACAAGGCATTGACACAAGTTGCCCAGAGAAGTGGATGCTGCATCCCTAGGAGTGTTCAAGGTCAGTTGGATGGGGTTTTGAGCAACTTGATCTAGTGAAAGTTGTCCCTGCCCATGGCAGGGGGGTTGGAGCTGGATGATCCTTAAGGTCTCTCCCAGCCCTTTACCATTTTAGGATTCATCATCTTAAACTCATCTTCTCATCTACTGGTCTTGAGTTTCCTCTTGATCAGCTCCTATCTCTAGATACTGCTTATCTTTTTCAGACTATCTCATTCTCATCCTCTCCTTGGGGAACTCTGCTCTTCAGCCTCTGGCCTGCAACATGCACAGAATAAACACTACCTGTTGAGGTCTTATCTTGCAAACATTAAGAATTTTCTGTTGAGATGTACAAATGACAATTTTTTCAGGGTTTATGTCTTATTTGGAAAAGAACAGATATTCAAAAGTAAAAAGGAATCATGCTCTGAAGAAAACTGCAGCATGTCCTGATAAACTCCATATCCTGCTCTGTACCATGGGGATAGGGCAAAGTGTGGGAAATTTGTTTAATTTTTTTAATAATTACCATTATTTTGGCCCATGTTCATGTCAACCCTATCCTGAATCTTGGAAACATTTCATGAATTTTGGCTGACAGTAATTATGTAAACTTCAAGAAAATAATTTCTTCATCCAGATGTCTGGCACACACAATTCCAGCTGGAATAGCTGTAAACTTGATTAAGTTCTCATCTGTCTGAAAGCGAAGCCCTATGAGAGAATGTATCTTGCAGATGTGAAATATGGGTAATTCAGAAACAGTCCTATCAGAAGCTATGGAGGGTGGCAGGGCAGGTGTGAGCCTATAGGACCACAGGAGTAGAAGATGAAGTTTGGGCAATGAGTTATTGCAGAACACAGAAAAGAATGGGAATGGGAAGAACTGTGAGGAAGGAGAACAAGAACAAGACTGGAGCAGTGAGGAAAGCAGAGGGGACACAGAGATGGAAGAAAGCAGTGTTGAACAGACACACCACTTCACAGTCCTCACAGAACTCCCTCATGCACCCGTCCCACTGAAACACCACATTGCCCAGGGATTCCATCATGAGACTTGGCTCAGCCATCCCCACTTGCCTGCCATTGTTTTAGGAGTGTGTTTCTTGCTGTTATTTAGTAATATATAGGAGAAGAGGAGATCATTTCTGTTTCCTGGGAGTTGCTTTTGCTCCTGAGCCCTTGTCTACCTGCTGAGGTCATGGACCTGTGCTTGTGCATGTCCCTGAGCAGGCACACAGTCCCAGTGCTTCCTGAGAGGTACCGTGTCCAAGAGCAGACTGGGAGGGAACTTGGCTCAGTCTCACAGGGGCTCAGAGACACATTCCTGCTGGTGCTGTGATTCCTCTCACACCGCGGAACAATGGGAGTGAGCAGGGGTGGGATGACCCATTTGTTTGGTTGCCATGACAATGTGTTACCCAGTACAGAATGCTGCTCTGAGCAGCCTTGCTGCTTGGCTGCTGTGGGATGATGATACTCTAAAAAAATAATAGAGTCGGCCATTGTCATTTCACTGCACGCCATTGACTCTGCAAGATGAAAGGTGCAGCTCATCCGAAGTGACAGAGGTCTACTCTCAGAATTTAGCATTTGTTTGAAAAGAAGGTTATATTTTTTTTCTGAAAAGGGATTGGATGAACGAGATGGGGATTTATTTTTTTCTTTTTTTTTTTTTTTTATTCTAATGGGTGTCATTTAATTTCTAATGCTGCAAATAAAATACCAAAGGAAACCAACAGTGTCTTGTAGAGACAGAACTGTATTCACATTGCAGCAGAAAAAAGAATACTTTCTCTGGAGTGGAAGAGAGCTATAAGTGAATATGCATCAGAAACGTATAGATATGCTTGGGGTCTGATTTAGAATGGTGAATAAAGACTGTTTTGTATTTGACACAGATTAAATAAACAGCTTTTGCTCTCCCTACCATGAGCAACTACCTGAACTGAAAGGAAAAATACTTCACCACCAGCTTTTTATCACCCAGAAATAACTTTCTTTGAAGAAATACTGGTTTCTCAAAAAAAAAAAAAAAAAAAAAAAAAAAAAAAAAAAAATAAAATCACACAAGATATATGCCTTTATGGGTTTTACTGAGACTTTGAGTCATTTCCATATGCCTTACTTAATGTTGCAGCTTACTACAAGACAAAGATGACTTTTATCTTTAATTTTGTACTTTGTTATAGAAAGGTTCATGATATTATTATTATGATGATTATTATGATTATTACTAAGGATTAGAATAATACTTTGTTTTACTGTAGACTTTAGGTACTCAAAACAAGAGTCTTGTACTAGGCTCTGTACACTGGCCTGTTTTTATTTAAACAACTATAGCAATTCTTTTTAAAATTTATATGAGCAAGTATATAATGTATCCCTTTAGATCAGATGTAATTTATTTCTATTCTTTGGGAGATTTGGGGTTATACATCCATTTCTGTCACAGGGAGGGATGTGCTTTGCAAATCTCTATTCCCTTGGCAAGATCAGCTCTTAGCAACAGGTGATTTCCCTGAATAGCACGCCTGGATTTCTCCTCCCTCAGTTTATTTGCTGTTAACAAGTCTCTCCTTGGAAATTTGGTTCAAATTGGCTCAAAAATAACGTCAAAGAAAAGTGATGCATACACATGAATGTAAGAAGTGAAACAATGAAAACTTGTATTTGGGTTTCTCCTTCGTCTACATGAATTTTTTTACTCACCAGTTTGACTTGCTTGTCAAGAATGAAGAGCTTCTTCCTGTTTTAATGGAATTTGTTCCAAAGGAATTTTCTAATTTGTATATCACTGTATATGAGGTTTACTCATTTATGGGTTATACCAAAAAAAAGAAAGAGTAACTTTCTTTAATATGATAACAAGTTATGTAGACAACAGAAAGGGGAATGAAATGGCGTATCTGGACGTCAACCAAGCAACCAAGCAGAGTGTCCTGGCTTCAGAATGGTATTCTCCAGTTTAGTAGTCCTGCTAAAACCATGCTGCTGCTCCCCTCCCACTTCAATTGAAAGCACAAAAGGTAAAGAGACTGGGTCGAGATAAGAACAATTAACTGGAAACAGCAATGAGATAAGAAAAGAGCAGCAACAGCAACAAGAGTAACAAAAGGGATAAGACTAAGAAACAACTTCGAGAGAAAGCTCCCATCAATTCCAATCGGCTCTCCCAGGACACCGGAAAGAGGGCCCTCTTACTTGGGAGAGTCCCTTTCTCTGCTGCCCCCGGCAGTCATGTGAGGCTGTATCAAATAACATCAGGGTCCTGCCCTGGACACTCACGGCAATTGCAAAAAATTAACCCTGTTCCTGACTGAAACCAGGACAGTGACACATGGGGATTTAGTTCTGTGCAAAAGTTGAAATTAAAGTGCAGAAAGTGTTAAGTTTGGTGAGAAGTTAGTTAGAGGAGAGATGGCAATAGGAAAAGAGGAGAGGGAAAGTATATGGCTGGACAGAGATTATTTGAGTTCTGGAGTATTTTTCCAGATTGACCTTGTTTAATAATTTTAGTAATGATCTTGGCACAAAATCTAGAAATGTGATGAGGAAACCCCTCAGGCTGCAATTGGACAAGATCAGATCTCCTTAAAAGAAAATAACACAGAAGGAAGTAGATTAATAGGAAGTTAAATGAGATGGAGTTAAATTAAATGGCATATAAGTTTGTTCATTTGAGTACTTGGAATTTAAAAGTCAGGAGCTCATCCATGACTGCTGGGAAATGACTGAGGGGAAAGACTAGACCACACTCTAATAGTGGCTCTGTTACTGATTTCTGTTGCCAGCAACACACAGTTGCTGAGAAAAGAAATCCATGAGTGGGCACTGCAAAATCTTTGTAATCCGAAGTGTCCCCACAACACAATCATTTATTTGCATGTGGTGACCCAGAGAAGTGATCGATGTGTGGTTCAGAGGGAAGGACCTGGGAAATAACCAGTGTGATCAGAAAAGACTGCTGAACTCAACCTGGACTGAGAGCAGCTGTTGCCTCTAAGTGTATCACTGAGGACAGAACAGTTACCTGTACAGAGGATAAAGCCAGCACCACATCAGATTGGTTTGAATTGGTCGTTAATTAAATTTGGCTGGAAATTTGAAGAATGTTTACAAAAGAGTATTGAGCCTTTAGAAGAAATATCAAGGGCGACTGAAACACATACCATAAATGGGGTAAAACCACTGTTTTGAAATTGTTACTGTTTGGCCTCTATACCTACCATATGAATGGTCTTACAGATATAACACTTCCTCCTGCTAGTCTTGTCAAGTGAAGAACGATCAATTTCTGATGCATATCCTGCAAATCAAGGAAATGTTATGTCTGTTTCCATTTTAAGACTCGGTTCTTTCTTGTTACTCTGGCAATTATCAAGTGCCTATACTAGCAGTTTCCAAGTACTTAGAAGCAGAAAATCTCTCTCACTCTTTCCTTTTTAAGGCTGTTGTAGAAAACAATTAATTAATTTGTTTATGTCTACATGTATAGGATGAGTGAGGATGGCTTGTTTATGTATAAATAAATGACTGAAGGGAAACTAAATAATTTTAAATGAATGCTACATTTGGAAATATTTTTGAGGCTTGTGGTTAATTTTGTTTCTAAGATCTGCTTCTAAAATATCTCATTTGAGCTCACACATTCACAAGCCTCCACATCTTAACTGTTTCCTGAGACAGCAGTCTTGAGAGGTCACTGCAGATCAGAGATGAGCCATGGAATTTCCAGTTTTTTCTTGTGAAGAGTTTGCCCCTTGGAATCCAGATTAGAGCTACTGTCTCTGAGGTGAATGCAGTCTGGAACTTGTCTCCTGTTAGGAATGGAATTCATCCTTCAGTGTTTGTTTCCTTCATGCAGTAGGCTATCACTTATAGATGTGAAGTACTTTTGGTGTATTCTTTTAAAGCAGTGAGACCTTAAACTGTTACATGTTGCATGGATATCAAGAACAAAGTGGACAGTAGAGTTTGATTTCATGTGCAGTTTCTTCAGATGAAAGTCCAGGCTTACACTCAAACAACTCAGTAACAGATGTCCTCTTATGAGATTTATTCTGGTGGGTGTAAGAATCAAAGACAAAAAATGTAAAATATTTGAAAAAGAACAGGTAATCAAGAACATCAAATAAATATTTACTTGCAAATTTGAAAACAAAGTCCACTGATTAATTAAACACAAATTGTTTTGTCAGAGTCATTCTGGAAGCATTCTTTATTTACTGGGACCTGCTGAAAACAAACACTTTTCTGTAGCACCTCAGAAACATTTTTTTTTTCTTATGATCTGTGCAGATGTTAGACTCCTGATGACTCCTGCCTGGGAGAAGTTGGAAATCAAGTTAGACCCTTTAACAGGATGTAGAAGAACAGCTTTGTGAAGAGATCTTACACTGGCCAGTTCTCCAAGAAGGCATTGCCTGGGCTTCATCCTGGAGTCATGTCTCAAGGACTAAAATGTTTCAAGACTCAAATAAATGAGATTTTAATGGAACATGGGCTAAACCAGTTGCTTGAAAATAGAGGGACCTGGAAATGACTGGTAGGAAAGAATGTAGATATTTACACCTTTTTTATGTCTAGAAACAAAGAAGAAACAAGAAGGACACTGAAGAAGCAACCAGCAAAAGTAATCAAAACTAGTAATAAGTATTTATTAACACCCATGAGAAATAAAGGGTCTGCCAGAAAATTTGTAGCGTCCACTCAGGAACAGGATATTAAAAACTTGTTCAGAAAACACAGGGCAATTTCAGAGGTGGTAGAAACCTTTTCTGCGTCACTGTTCATGGCGGAAGAAATGAGGAATACTCCTATTGAAAAATCATTTTTATGGGGGACTCATCAAGTGAAGTGATTCTGGAACTGACTGAAAAAATGAAAAGTCACACATCCCCAGGACCAGGGTGTATTCACCCATGGGATCTAAAGGAAGTCAAGGATGAAATAGCTGAATTACTAATCATGGTGTATGCCCTTTTACTGAAATTGCATCTCTATCTGAGGACTCAAGGGTGACATTAAGTCTGTTTTTAAAGGAGAGAAATTAAGAGAAAATTAGTAGAAACTATAATAGAGAGTGAAATTAATGGATATGTGGTACATTGGATTTAACTGGCAATAGTCAACCTTGGTTATTTTTGTGAAGAAGTCAGTATTTTTTTTTCTTTTTTTGTAAAGTGAAGCTCTTTATTGCAAATCATTTGCAGTTCTTTCCAGAATTCAAGTGAAATATGAAAAAGGATTATGTGATTGACAAATCCCTAGATTTTCAGAATGCTTTTGATAGTTTTTTAATTTTGCTGCAACTTTGCATGTCCTATGTAGGAGACAGAGCAGGGAGCAAAATGAACCACTGCCTTACCATGGCCACGCTAATGTTCTTCTGATGTTGCCTAGATGACGCCTGCCCAGTCTATCCTTGCAAGTACACGATAGCTCCTGTAGTTGGTTCCAAACAAAACAATATTTCTGAGTCACAACAAACACAAAGCAATCCCTTCATGTCCTGGGGTATTTATTACCACCATCTGAGAACTGCAGATTTCCACTCTGTTCCTCTGAAGAGTTTCTCAGCCTATGCAGGTGCTGAGGGCTCACTGCTTTAAAAAGGTCTCTCCCTTTTGTGCTACAGAAACTCCACTTCCAGTGGAATTACCTATCCCCTGACAAGCAGGAATTTTCTGCTTTCTAAAGGGGCCAACCTCATACCGTTAGTCCCTTCATGGAACATGATTTAAAACAAGAAAAAGCACCTACAGAGAGCTTGTCCATCACAGCTATGGGCAAATGTGAGTGTTTCTGCTGGCAGTCAACCCGATTAGCAGGAAAGCTTTGCAAACACCTGCCACCAAGTCACAAGTGGAAGTGTCTTTAGCAGGCTCAGAGTCAGGCAGGCTTTTGAGATGTCAACTTTCAACTTCATCCTGGCATTTTGAGATGTTGTTTAAGAAAACAGGCAGAGACAATGTGAATTTTTCAGGAGACCAGGGAGGGACGTTATGACACGCTGGTCAATGACAGATGAATGTCCTGTAGTAACCATGATCAAATAAAAAGTTGTTATTCTTTCTAACTTACATTCAAGGCCTGGCAGCTTGAGAATTTGACAGGTACAGCAGGGTACCCTCTGTGGAGTAGATATTGTGGTGGCAAAGGATCTATCCCTCTACATCCTCGTCAGAAATCTACCTGATTTTATGTCCCATTTATGCCTTTCTGACAACTGAAAAGTAGTTGATTTCAGATGACAGGAGCTGGATTGATGTGTATTACAGTCATTTCTCAGTACTGTAATTTTTGTCATCTTTGCTTCAGCTATTCTCTTGCTGTCCACTGACTATCATTGGAACGCTAAGACACAGTAATTTTCATCATTCATGTCTTCAAGTCACACCAGTTTCTTCTCTTACTTCTATGAGGTGGACAATACAGGTGCTTTTCATTGTTTTGCAAATTTTATTTCACAGTTTTAGTTTTTCTATAAGTTGTTGATGATATTATTTAAATATTTCCAGATATTTTAATCTGAACAGTGATCAAAGTCCCAATCCATTACTGAGTTTAAAATAAAGATAGCTGAACCAGCCTGGAGATTCATGGTATCTGTTAGTATAAGCAGCAGAGTAGACATTACCATGTGGTGACATATACCCTCCTCATCCTGCAGCAGTGTGTGCCTCAGAGATTTCCTGAGGGGTATAACTGTGCAGAACAGAATACGGAGAAAGAGATTCTCAGCCAGAGATGCAGCTGTACAGATCTCCCCACGTGCCAGAGGACTGACCATGTTTCTCCTGTGTCATCTCCTGTCTGCTGTGAAGGTCAGAGATGCAGCTTAAGATATACAACACATAAAAATGGCTAAAAAATACAGATGGTGTAAGTTGGTGGAATAAAATGTAACTGTTTTTTAATCATTGTGCTGGAAATATTTTGGCCAGAGCTAAAAATCAAGTTATATATGTTTTTAAATATGTGCTATGACCTTTCGGATTAGATTTTGATGTTGGGTTTTTTAATATACTATGTATGTAAAAAAAACCCTGCTACTTTCTGTTCTTTTTTTTTTTTAAAGACACAAAGAGACCAGGTTTTAAGCTAGTGTAAATGATCTCCTTCAAATTTTATGGTTATTTGTTTGCTAATTTGTACAGCATGAGGATTTGGCTCATGTTCTTTGGAATTCAGTGATGGATAGGAAAACATCAAGTATAAACAAGAAAACCTTAATCTTCAACACTGAAAAATAAATAATCTGAAAAACCTACGGGGAAAAACTGTGAATGCAAAGGTGTGATTTATTAAAATCTTGGAGAAAAATAAACACTTATGCTATTGCAGCATAGGAACACATCAAAGATATTATTATCCTTCTGTCATAACAAAAGATGCCATAAGAAATGAGAGTGAAATGTGTTCCAGTAAGTATAATTAAAAGGATAAATATGTAAGATTTATAAATAGAAATATGCAAAGGATATGTATGTTCACTCTAGTAGGAAGTGATATTTTAGGAGAAATGTTCATGTGAATCTTACAAAAGGTTTGCAGAAAACACTGAACAGCCTCCCAGCCTTACTGTCCCAGAAGAGGGAGGCAGCTCATGCAGATGCAGGACCTAAGGGTGTTTTAGCCACAAACTGCGCAGCAGGGCTCGTGTCTGTAACGTTTGGGTTTGCCTTTTCTGCTGATTAGGTCAGTTCACATCATACATCTGAGTTTTTCAAGTCGTTTGCCAGTTCTGCTTCTATTTCAGAGAAGGCAAGGGCATGGATGTGTCTGGGATTTCTAGTGGAAGGCAAGGAATTATTTAAGTGAGTTTCTGGATGAGTCCAGTCTACATACAGTTCCTGCCCCATGGAAAAAACATTTCTCCACACATTGTTATGATATGTTTCCTTGAAATAACCCAGAATTACTGATTATGAACTAAACTTACAACCTGGATTGATATTCTTCTAGGGGCATGTAGACTTCTTGAAGAAAAAATTATACAAAATTCAACCTTATTCCAAAAATTAAAACAAGTTTTACTAAAAGTTATGTCTTGGCATTTGTGTCAGTGGGCATATGATTTCATATGCTGGGCACATTTCTTTGCTAATTACCAAGAAGATATTCTGGTGCAAATAAAAATTTCAATTCAAATAGAAAATTGATTCTTAAGTGGAAAGTTAACCCTAGTTTATTACTGGAAGAATTCATGTGCCAAAACCTAAGCATTTTCCTTGGCTCCCTTTAGAAAGAGAAGGAATCCCTTTGTATTTCCAGGCACACAATGTGGTCATGTAAAGGCAAAAGGCTAATAAAGAGCATTTTGCTTAATTTATACCTCCTTGTGTGCTTGGCTGTCTGCTGTGAAATATCATTTGCTTTTAGTAGGAAGCCACAGGTATTGAACTGATTGGTACAGTTTCTTTATGAGAACTCGCTGCAAGTTGGGGAACACTTTCTATTTCACAGCGGGACTGTCTTTTAATTTGAGTAGCTGATGTACTGGCTGGAGGAAGGAATCGTGAACTTTTGATTTCAGTCAGCTTTCCCGAGGTACACACAGAGGAGACACAGATAAAGCAGACAAAGAAAGGGAAAAGCTGTAATTGCAATGCTCTGCAGGCTGGATGGCAGCAAGTTCTGCCTTAGCTCTGCTGGAGCAGGAGGCAAGCAAAGGACAATGCTACACTAGATATCTCAGTTCCTGCTGGTGAGAGGAGCAAGGGACCAGCTTGGCTATACCATCTCTACTGTGAAAACCTGGTTAGGCACCTTTTTTTCACCTCAGGATCTGTATGGTAGCCCTGTTCTTTTCAGCCCTGTCCCAGCATATTGACTCTGCATCATCTCCCTGGGGTGGATCTTTGAAGGCTCAAGAGAGCCACTGGGCCTCTGCTGTGAGACCTGTGCAGCCAGACAGGAGAAAGGACAAAGGAAGATCAGTGCTGCTTCGGGGATACCTCCCTGAAGGCGCTGGGTGGGTAGGGGTGGATTTTCTTCATGTGACAGAGTGTTTTTTTAAGAGGAAGAAGGCCCTTGCCTCATGACTCTTGCAGCTCCAGGAAGGGCATCGCCACTGCAGTTTTGCACTGCACACATTTCTAAATGCTAAACACACTGCATGCTTTTCTCATTTAGTGTTCTCAGTTGCTTTGTTCCTTTCTTTCTCAGCGGGGACTAAAGAGACTGCCTGAGAGATGTCTCCCCAAACCGACTGTGGCTCTTTATCTGGGTTAGAAACAGGAACAAGCAGCAAACATCACATCCAGGGAGGTGGTCGAGGAAGGGTGAGATTCAGAGTAGTGCTGTGTTTTTTTGCTTCCTGTGATTTTCTTGCACTATGGAGAATTTAAAAGTGGAATTTAAAGACTGGAAGACTGGAATTTAAAAGTGGAAGCTTATTTCCAAGTACTGATAATGCATCCCTATAATCTGTGCTGACTTGTGGGAGACTGCAACAAGATTGTCCTCAGTGGAGTAAATGCCCCTACTGGACATGTAAAAATACTAAATTGTTCTGTGCAAAGCAGCTCCAGAAATGAAGAATAAAAACATAAATGGCTTATGGCTTACTCTTCTCCTGAAAAAAAAAAAATAAAAAAGAAAAGGAAGGGCAAAGGAGGGACCTTAGTTGAAGACCTTTAGTCTACAACAATAAAATCTTGGATGATGCAGAAAGTCAATTCTTACTTCTGTCTTTTAATAAATACACAATGCCATTGAGGATATTGGCTCTCTTTCCTGAGGAAATCCAGCATGTTCTTAACAATTGCTGTACTTTGCCAGGCAGACCTCAAAATTACATGGCTAAAAATGTAATATCCTTCTTTCCATACATGCAGATGGTACAAATAAGTAACCCTTTGAGATAAGACAATTTAAAGATTGATGACATTTTCAAATTAATTATTTCTGGTGGAAAAGATGGGTTTCTATCTAAGCAGAAGTATCTGCTCTCAGAAATGTCTTATTTTCATTATAAATCTGAAAAAGGACCACAACTAGAGAAAATTCTTGCCAAGTTTTGAAAATACTTCTTTTTGCTTTCATGTTTGTAAATATGTACAGAAGATCTAAATGGTCTGTAATAACTCTTCTGCCTTTAGCTAACACTACAACACTTTTACTAAATATTTTTTTATAAAGCGATAAGACAATTTCAGTCATTCTATAGAAATAAATGATTTTGATTTGATACTCCAATGAATAATTTTGCCATCCAAGTATGAGAGAATATCATCATCTCTCATCTGCAACAAATAACAGGAGAGGAGAAAATTATAACCCCCTTACTATAAATGGTCATTTTTGGCCTTCTTACCATATGCACATGATATATGTGAAATTCCCTGTTGTTTTAAAAGGCAACTTGCTTGGCCTACTGCTGGGGTAATACCTTTAGTTACATTTTCTATTGTGGTTTATTCAACCATATTGCCTAGAACAGTTATACAAATTGTAGCCTAAAAAAGCCATACCCTTAAGGTAATATAAAGTAATATAGGTTTTCATTAAATCTCACTGAAAAGGGTAGACTGCTATAACCACAAGACCTTGAGCTACATTGAAAACTATATTCTGATCCTGCTACAAACAATGGCTTTTCCACCAGAAATGAAAGCCTCTTACTGCACAGTGACCCATGCAGTGGCACGTGGAGATGCACAGAGCCAGGTTTGATAAGCCAACGACCACAACAGGAAGAGCTGCTCCATACCAAGGCACTACAGCTCCAAAGCTGCTTGGGCTGCCATGAAAACTCATAAGGATTTCTGCTCTCAGTTGACTGGAGGATGTCCACACACCAGAGGAGCCAAGCCAGAGAGCAGGCTGCTACAAGACCTACATTTTAGTCTAACCCATTCCTTTGGGATTGGCCAGGAGCAGGATACTAAAAATACCACATTATGCTTAATGCTGACTGAAAGAGGACTCAGAAAGTTATTAAAAACAAATATTTCTCTTAGGTCCTCCTAGGTTGTAGAAACATCACTTTTCACATGCTTACTAAAGTAGTGGACAGGCATCAAAGAAACAAATTACTCTACCACCATTCCTTTTCTAAAATATACCCCTCAATTATTTCACTTTGAACTATCCAAATAGGAATAAAAGTAAAATAGGAATTATGAACAAGGCTTATTGTATTTTTCATTATATAATTTAGCAAATGTTTTTTTCAGTACATATTGTCTTGTAGAACAGACAAATTAACCCTACATGAGGACACAGAAGTCACATAGATTCATACTGTGCCTTTGTGATGTTCTTAAAATAGAAAGCTTTGTAAATACCTTTGATAATTAACAAATGAAATATTAATTGCACATATCCTTAGTGGGAGATACTGAGGATGGCAAAATTGAATTACTCTCTCATGCTTAACAATTTTTTTAGCTTTGCAGAAAACCAGATGTGTTGAAATTGGGTCCACACAGAGTTAGCAGACTTTCTATTATATCTCTCTGTATAACATTTTGTTGGACTTTTTTTTGTGTGTGTGGGTTTTTTTGGGTTTTTTTTTTTGTTGTTTTGTTTTGTTTAAATGCAAGCATAGGATTTTGCATGTATGCAACTTATTTCAGGATTTCCTGCTGCCCTCTCCTATGACCTGGAGCTACTTTGAGCTATACAAGAACTAAGGGAGGAAAAGAGTCCTAGTGGGGACAACTAAAGGCAGGAAGGGAGGGAATAGAAGTACCTGATGGACACATTTCATTCCTCCTTTAGCCTGTGACCTAACATACAGTTAAGCAAAGAAAGAACATCCATAATTCTTCAGCTGGGTTATGAACTGAGAAAAATCTGTGCCATAGTTTATACAAGGCCTGGCTGACCTTGAGCATTCACACAAAGCTTCCCCAGAGTCAACTCCCACAGCTTGGATAGATAAAGAACATCTGTAAGACAGATGTGACAAAATAATGGTTTAGCTGTAGTTCAGGATACTTTTACAGCTTCCATGGAAAACCACTGCTCTGAGTATCTCCTTCCTTCTCTCTCCTGTTAGTAGAAATTGTTGGGTACAGCTGTGTTGGATACAGGATTTGGAGTCTGGTATGTCCTGGGAGTCATCAAGCCTAGGCTGTGGTGGGCAGGAGGAGCAGTGGGAAACAGTGCAGAAGAATTCAAGGGGAGCACTGGGGGTTTACTGGAGTTTGATGCTCGCTTGCCAAACTGTATTTTTAGCAGCAGATTTCCACTGTAGTAGAGATCAGTAATATATCTAGAGGAGACTTCATATTTTCATGTCTTCAAATGTCATATTTTCATCACTTCAAATTTGGTCCCAAATTCCTGACAAAATTCTTAAATCTTCAGCAGTCAGTGTCTTGGACACCATGTGTGGGCTAGATCTCAGTAGATATATGAAGTTCTGGCAGATATTCCAGACTGTCCTTCCTAGCAAATGCCTTCTCAGCGTCTATATTACATGCTGGCAAATCATAATACTTTCTTGGTGTGCTACTACAATCTGTGCTACTGTGAACACTTTATACCAGTTCTGTTTCATGCCTTTGGGCTGAATGACAACTAGGTGGATTAAATCTTCTTTTCCACTTCCTTTATCCCTTCTCCATTACCAATCTCCTTTGCTTTCATATTCCCTCTTTCCCCAGACCTTTTTCATGTCTTCTCAGTTTCTAGCAGTTCCTCCATTTTCAATTATCACCCATACCAAAGCCCAGAAAGAAGCACAAAGGTGTGCCTGAAACATATGCTCCCTTTCAAATACGAGGCTCTCTGGAGGAGAATCGTAGAGGAAATAGGAGTTTTGGTTTGGGTTTTTACTGTTTGTTTTGTTGTTTTTTTTTAATTAACTTTTTTTTTTTTTTTTTCCCTAAGGATGTTTCTTTACTTTTAGAGAAGGGCAGATTCATTTGCATGCTGGTATAAGTGATAGATTCATCTGCATGCTGGTGTAAGTGATAATAAATTAGCTGCCTAAATTCCCAGTTCCTATTCTACTGAGATAGACATGCTCATTAACATTTTACTCAACCTCTGGATATATACAATGTATCCAGAGTCAATGAACAGCTCCTAAATTTCAATATTGAATGCTTTGGCTGACTGAAATAAACCAGGTTCCTCAGGGCTTGCTGCAAAAAAAAAAATTCTATGACAAGAGATTCCCTTGGGTTCAGATCACCATGATAGATTCATTCTTATGACTGTAAGTAATTCCCTTTATGCCCTTGCAAACAGCCTGAGTTGTGGCCACGGTGGAGTAAAATGTGGCTGCTAATATACTCAGGGTGTAAAAATCTACAGCCTGGATATTGACAAATCCGGGACCTATTTAGGACTTTTTCACCTGTTGTGTTTTTTGTCTGGATGGTTGGTTGTCTTTTTTGTTTTAGCTAGGTTAATTTTATTTGGTTAGTTTTTGGGGTTTTTTACCACTCTTAATTATAAACGACATTCTATTTAATAATAACAATTTCTATCCCAGGCCTGATTATGTCCTCAGCAGTTTCCAGGAGTCATGAGTTTATTATTATTGTCCTATGAAGAAGAGCTGCCAATGTTGCAACCCCTCCTGATCATACAATCTGTTTCACACAGACAACTCCAGCTCCTACCTCACTTCCCTCTAACTTGTTCAACATTCCTAAGTTTCTAGAAACACTCTAAAAATACCCAGAAGGAACTGCATTCTCCAACCTTGGCTATTGAAGTCATTTAGCATTGTATTTTTGTCATTTTCAATCACATGAAACTTATTCGATTATTTTTTCTGATTCTTGGCACAAAATTTGAGTTTCTGGTCTTTTGAGAAGTTTCTTGAATTTGTATTTCAGTTAGATTGCTATTTTCATGTCCATCTACTCCCTTTCCTTCTGCCAACCATCCTCTCCTCTGCCTGCCTGCCTGTCTTTGCTTTTCTTTTGATGCTTTACATATTTTCTCTCTTGTGTTCCAACTCAGATTTTCATCTTCACACAGACCTCTTGCTGAAACATGGCTCCATATAGTCCTTTACACAATTTTTCTGTGAGTAAATTATTTAGACCCATGATCATGCTTGTGCACACCTTGTAAAATAACTGCTGGTTCCAAAAGCAGCTTTTGCAAAACCATAACACCCTGCTGGCAGAAAAAGTGTCCTCTGAAGTGAATAACATTGTTATGTAGTAAATACTTTTTTTTCCATGTAACATATTTTTTTCTGTGAAATGCAAAAGGTTTTGTCTGTGAGTATGAGCAGGTACAATAGTTTCTCCCCCAGAGCTATAAATAGAAACAGAAAAAAACTATATTTTTATCTATCCAAGAGCAAATCTGATTCAGCCAATTCACAGAATAAAAAAGCAGTCAAAATATTCTACTGAGCTACTGACTGATCTGAACATTTCTTGGTGCAACTGATTAGACAACACTCAAAACTTTTGTCTGAACACTTGGACACATCTCTGCTATCTTTATTTTAGATATTTTAGTGCAATGGCTGTAAAGGGTAAAAGTTCTGTCTTTGTGGAAGAACAGTATGTTTGCTAGCAGTCTGCCCTAAGCAGTTCATAAAATTTCTCATAGTTTACAGAGGGAAAAAAAAGGTAAGTATGCAATTCACAGCAAAATACCTTACAAACTCATATTTAATGTCCATAAAACAAATATTGCAATTTTTTTTCTAAGGAAAAAACAAGAGAAGCCAGCAGTTCTGATTCTAGTACATACTTCAGAATTGCAATACCTGCTTTGCCTGAAAACCATTCTGTGAAAATATTTGCACTATGTGAAAGCATATAAATCACCAATTCTACATAGAATTGACTACAAAATCACAATGATCAATAAATCTATAGTCTCATTCTGACTCACAAACTGATCCTGATAAAATTACAGGCAGGATTGCAGGGGGCATCTAGTCCATTACCTTGCAGCATGGGAGAAACATGGAAACTTAATTTGCTTCTCACAGAAGTTTTTTCAATATTTAAATGCTGTAACCGTGGGGAGCCCGTGTTCTCTCAAGGTAACCTATTACATGGTTAATTATCACCACCATTAGAGAGTTTTCCCTAATGTCTATCCCAAATCTCCTTTGATACAATTTAGTCTCATTACTACTTCTGTTCATTGTAGATGCAAGCAAAAATTGATTCTCTTTCTCTTTTCACCAATGTATTCCATGTAAAAATTTTTCCATTCTAAGGTCATATTTTCTAAGCCTTTCTATCTTTTGTTACAGGCAGTGATTTGCTTGAGCATTTATGCACTAAAAACAAGTTTGGATAATACCTTCTGCAAATTTGGAAACCAAGAGATAAAATCTTTCATGCGAGGTTTAATCCAAGTTGGCTGCATAGTAAATGTTAGAAGCTGCTTGTGATTCTTCACATAAATCTTGCCCAGAACAGGAATAAAGCCTTATAAATATCATGCTTGTATACAGATCTCTTCCCGGATGAACTGAAAGCAGAGCCACAATTACAAAAAATAATACATCACAGGTAGTATGACTTCAGCCTCTGTCAATCTTCTAGGTCTGATAATTGTAACAAGAGGATAATTAAAGATTTACTAAAACAATTTACTGAACAATTAGTACTTGGGTGTGGCTGAAAGTGTTCATGAGGGAACCCTGAGCCCTCCTCCAGCCAAGAAAGGAGATGTAAGAGGCAGCGAGTGGTTGTAGCTGCAGATTACACCTTTTGGCAGGAACCCAGGAAATAGCCAGCTGTGCTGCTGGTGCCACAGTTTGCCACTGCCCACCTCTGTCCACAGAGTCCCTGTTCCCTGCTGAGTAGCACTGGCAACAGATAGGCTTGCCAAACTGCTGTGGAGCAAGATTCCCTTCTGCCAGACAACAGCAGAAGACATACAGTGTATTATTGTCATGGGAAGACTGAGTCTTGCTGGCAACAGGTTCAGACCACAGCATGAATCGATGATGTACATGGAAGCTCACAAATCCTAATTAAAGCAGGATTGATTACTTGGCAGTGAGAGCTGACAAAAGGAGCAGTGTCTGAGAATGAAGACATTGCCATCTCAGCAGAACCTTTCCAGCCAGTCACAAAACCTTCTCACACAGATATAGTGACATTTTCCACCTTTCTTAAACAGAAAAGATAGGTCCCCGCTGTTTCTCTTGTTTTCAGATCTTCACACTACATTGAGAAGTTTAATCATCTGAAAAGGATTAATCTCAGTTTCTCACAGTGCTCAGAAAAAACACATTTCCCTCACTATTTGCCAGTCACTAATGCTACAGAACATTACAGAATTTATTGTGGGTAAGAGTTGTGGAACATGACCAAAGAAATTCCAGTGAAACATCCAACCAAAGACGCTCTGAGAACAAAACTTGTGCCAGTGCAAGATGACCTTGAAGTATGGATGATCAGACCCAGGTTAAACTATGCCCAAACTTCATACTTACCTTTAGACTGAATTTAGCAAGTAGAGTCATACCCCAACCTCAGTGGGCTAATAGCAGATGGAGGGAAATGCCAGAAAGCTACAGTCCAGGCTGGAAACTTGTGTATGATTAAGGAACCGTTTAGCTGGTGCTTGAGCCTTTTCTGGAGAGAATGCATGACTCACACCAAGCAGTGGAGCAGGGGACTACCCTGTGTCCCACAGAAAAGGCAGAGTGAGGAGGTAAAGAGAAGGAGATATTTGTCATTAAGTGAGTGGTCTTAAAGGAAACAATTCTGCTCTGTAACACCACAATAATTACCAAGATAAAAAGGTGAGACAGTTGGTGCTGAGATATATCTATGAATACTTTCTTTGTCTTTGAAAGAGGAGCTGTTTTATGTCCTCTATTTATTCACAGTCTACCTCAGCGTATCCTTCCTCAGGCTTGGGCTGCTGTCTGTAGAAGAGCACAAAAAGTGTGGGGAATTCTGGTCACATGGAAACAACTTAGTTTGTTACACTGACTAGTTACAAATTTGTAATTAAACCATAAATAGAAAATATATTTGTAAATGCAGTAGCCACCTGGTCAAGCTATTTTTGCAACCAACCACTTAGACTGAGGTCAACTTTAACAGTGTTCATAGGAATTTACAAACAGGTACAAGAAGCAAACTCTCCCTTTTGGGGGAAACAGAACACTTCATTGTTGTGGCAAGATAAGAAATCAGCATTTTCAAGACTAGAAAAATATCTTATAGACAGAGATCTTTATTTATTTTAGAGATTCTTTACCTCAACAGTGCTTTGCTTATGAATAGAGAACTCATGAAAAGTGATTCATGAGCAGTTCCTAAAGGGACAAATATGTCTTCAAACCCTGGCTGAACATGGGCAGAGGCCTGTTGTTCTTAATATACAGTTGGTCAGGATGCTTATAGATATGAGGTCTGAGTTGATGGATACTTTTTCTTCATTCACCTCATCAAGATGCTAGATTGAGTCTTCAATTAGAAGCCCTTCTGTAGTTCAATTATGAAATGAGAAGAAGGATTCAGAAAATGCTTGCAGTTTTAGAAACGGTTTGGCTTTCACAAATAAGATATAGAGGGTTTTACAGCATATAGAAGCATGTCTATTTGGATTATTTCTGTCAGACAAGAACAATTTTTAAGCTTACATGTTTAAGATATTATGTGAACACTATGCACTGTTGAATACCATTAATTTGACTTGTATCCTGGCACTAATGTTTGGTTGAAGTAAAAAATTTAGTAATGATACAGCGTTTATTGTATATTCTCTGAATAGCTATTCATATTTGTCACCATGCTATTCTAAAGCAACAGCCTGTATTAAAGTGCTCTGCCATCCATAAGGGACATAAATGAAATCAGCCTGACTCAAATGCCCAAATTGAAAGAGTCTCAGGGGATTTCAAGGTATGGAAGCTGAGATTGCCTGTTAGTACATAAGTGGCTTAGTGGAAGGAGGGAAGAAAAGAGTGAATCAAGCCAGAAAGGCTAAACACAGCCTGAGGTTCTGCCACTTGGAAGGAGAAACAAGGTACTTCCTTTCTTGCATGCTTTGTCACAGAGGGGGGTCAAGCAGACCACATGCAAAAGTAAAGCCCTGAACATGTCATGAAACTGGATCAGTTCTCAAAAGAGTAGTAAAGAAAGCCTTCTTGTCCTGGCCAAATGTCTGGGTAATTAAATTCTGAAAGCCCTGTAGTTTCAGTTGTGTTTGAAGTACATGATGCTTTCAGGAGATATTTTGTTGATTAGAAATCACAAGTTTTAAAAAAACTTTAACTTGTCTGTTAAGTCCGACCATCTAGGAATATCTGTCCTACTAAACGTTCTGGCCTTACTAGCATTAGGTTTCATCATCAAGGTTTGTTTATTGTCTTAAACAGGTGATAAATATCTTTATGAAGTTACTCTCCATTTGTGTTTCTAAATCACTTAGACATCAGAAAAACTATTTTTCACCCATTTTTTATGCATAAGTTTAATTACTTAAATGGCACTACAGAAAAGAAGAAAAAAAAAGTATATTTCTCTGGGTGGGGTATGCTACAGAAATAGGAAATGATAATTTTTACATCCAGTTTTTCCTTCCATTGGATTATCATCTCTCTGGGACAAAACTCATCATCTTAACACCAATATGATGGTGACCCGAAACCTGACAGCAGATGAAGCTGATCCCTCTTAGACAAGGCTCTGGAGAAACAGAAAGTGTGGCCTGCAGCTAGAATCCATCATCATTCTGCAGAGGTGTTCAAAAGAAAAGATCCACACCCAGTTGCCTAGTTGCAACTGAGCTTTTGTTATTGCCCTGACTGTATAATTCAGTAAAAGAATAGCATTTAAAAATGGATTCTCATATCTCAGAGCACAAATAATTTTGCTCCTGGAGAAGGTCTATTTATGGATAGTAAATTATTAACTAGTACATTTTCATAAGTTTGATACATTAGCTCACTTTATTCCAGCTACATCTGAGTCCTCAAGGTGCCAATCTGAGCCATCGTGCGCCTACCTGCCTGATTTGCATGTACAATCTGATAATTAACAGTGCTTTTGGCTTGCTGTCACTGCTGACTTCTGTGGTCTCCATTTGCAAAGTACTCAGATAAACTCTTCATGTGGAAATTATGTTTGCAATACACAAACCTGCCTTTTGTGATGTATCGATCTTTATATGTTTTGGAATTAATTTAATTTTCTATATGGGAATGAAGAGCGTAGAAACAACAATCATTTTGTCTCTCAAATGAATGGCAATGCAAGTGACCAACAATTTCTAAAGATAATAACTCTGTCTGTGTACAGAAATATGAGGCATTCAAAGTTATGAACTTGACTAAAGTAATAAATACTTTGCAAAGAGACCCTGATTACCAATGCTCCTTGCAGATCTTCCTCAGTATGCACTGTGCCTTCTGGATAGAAACTGCTTTTTAATTTTGAGGCCAGCTGTACCATTACAATACTCGAAAAAGGAGACAATTTTATATGCAAAAGCAAGAAAAAAATTTGGTTTAATCTAAAAGTGAATAAAAATATTTCTAAATTTTGCTGTTTTGCCATACAGAAAATGACTTTGTTTTTCTGGCCAATAATAAATTGTTGACACTTAGACCCAGCAAAGGAAGAACAGATAGAAATGCAATATGTACACAAGAAAAAAAAGCCCTATTCCAAACAACGTCCTGAAATAAATCTCTTTGTGAAAGTGGAATAAGAATTGAATTGAATAGATTTGCTTTTAGAAAAATATAGTAGCCAAAACCCTTAGGTATGATATCACCCCAGCTCACAGACATGGATGGTATCTACTAGTTTATGACACCACATTTTTGTGGAGTTTGTGCCCAAAAATAGGTACTGTTTTCCTTATAGATCAGCTCTCATCAATCCCCAAGAGCTCAGCCAAGTGCAGGAACTTGTGGTCTTGATCATTATGTGATCCTGCCACAGCTGTAATTAGCTCTCAAATGGAGACCACATAGCACAGAAGAAAGGGAGTGTCTAACTGTCAACCACTCTGAAGGAGAAGTACAACTTCCGTCGTGAGACTCTTCCCCTACAGGCTGCATATCCCAGAAGAAATTCCCTTTCCTACTCTTTTTAAGAAACTCTTTTTAAGATCCAAAAGATCTTTAGCTCTCTTTCCTTCTCTTTTTGTGGAACCCACAGTTTGAAATGAACTAGTCACGAGAGGCAAATTAAGGCTTACCTTAGGGGAGTCAGGCTGTTAAGATGCCACAAAACAGGAAACATGTTCCCTTCACTGAGTTAACAAAGCTATTCTGAGAAGCTAGAGACTGATTTTTAAATTTGAGCTTAGTTGTACCATTATGAAATGCTAGCAGCAAAGGAAACAGGCCTCAAAGTGTCTTGATAAATCAGCAGTTTGGGAGGCAGGCATAAAACCCAGTGAACCCCAAGGCATGCACCACAGACTCACGTTTTCCTGTGTGCTGTAGGATATTGATCAGTACCTACTTTCTCCACAGCAAGGCAAAAAAGAAACAATTAAAAGAAACGGTTTTTAAAGAATTCAAAAGTCTAAGGGGGGGCTTTTTATAGGTCAATGTTCACATTAAATATATGTCCCAGCTTAAAGCTGTACAATGGAGGGTACAGCATGAGAACTTGGCCCAAACCTGCCTCATTCTTCAAGTGCCCATTTTTATTACCTTAACCAAAAAGACCCAAGACAATGTCACTGACCCTTTCTTGGAAAACTAGGAATGTGATCTTTTGTTTTAGGAAATCTTTTTTCTTCCAATAATAAGAACCATCTGTCTCATAAAGATTGGTTTGGTTTCAGATTTACTAACAGTGAACATTGTTACAGAAAAAACCATAAATTATATGCTGCTGTGGGAACTCTGGTGCTATAAATGAGCACAGTTTCACCCCATTACCCTAGCAGAAAATCTAGCCTACTGTGTTTCTTATGTCATCAAATAAAAAGATTTAAAGAAAAATCAGACTACCTTTTAAGCCACTGCCTGTCTCACAGGCTGACATACTGCCTGTAGGCAGGGTAATTACCATACTTTTTCTTATTTTATTGTTCACATAGGACTGTACTAGCCAGACAGTATGGGAACAGGGGTAATTGACTTCAAGTTTAAATTGTGACAAGCAAAGAATTTGATTTTGTACTGGAACTTTGGAGGGTTTGGGAGGATATAATAGGAAAATCATAAGTGTAAGAATCGTATCAGAAAAGGTATTATGCTAAATTGCTTTTAATTTCAAGTAATGGAATAAAGTTCTAGAGCTGCATTAACCTGTTGAAGTCAATGAGACTATGTTCAGAAGAGGTCTTCTAGGTCTTTTACAGGTACACACTCATACTTGCAACCCTCTGTCCTGAAGAAATGTCTAATACAAACACAGACCTGGTGTGATCAGAATCAGCACAAAGAGGAAATATCAATATATTGGTTATCCATCCTATTCATGATGCTATAAATTGTTGTTCAGAGTTGGACCAATTATTATTATTGGATTTTGGTAATGTAAGCTAAGAATGTAACACATTTCAGGCATAACAAAATGCAACATTACTATTCTCAAAAATGGCAGTGTGGTGCCGGTCTTCTCATCTAGTTGTATCTGCACTAATGATAATCTGGGTACAGTTGGAAGCATAATAACATTTACATCATAAAGGACAGAGGAAATAGAAAGTAACAAAAAGCATTTTTCTTTGCTGGGCTTTGGATGGATCTTCAGAATACCAAGATCTAAAGGAACACTACTTGACTAAACAGTATTAAAAAGACTCTATTAACTTCTCTTCCTCAGTTAGACTTTGTATTGGGTTTGTGTGGCCAGGTTTTGTTAGTGAGGGTGGCTACAGGGGTGGTTTCTGTGGTAGCTTCCCTTGTGTCCTATAGAGCCAAAACCAGCAGGCTCCAAGCTGGAGATGAACAGCTCTGCAGACACCAGGGTCAATGGAGAAGGTGCCCAGCTGACATTCCCTGCTTTTGCTGATAATCCACTGCAGCCCATGGTGAGGCAGCTGTGCCCCTGTAGCCCACAGAGGTCCATAGTGGAGCAGAGGTGCATCAGCAGCCCATAGAGGACTCCGTTCTGGAGCAGTTGGATGCCCAAAGGAGGCTGTGAACCCATGAGGTGAGGAGTCCGGGCTGGAACAGGCTTGCTGGTAGGACTGGTGACCCCATGGGTGACCCATGCTGGAGCAGCCCGCTCCTGAAGGACTGCATCCCATGGAAGAGTGACTCACACTGGAGCAGTCTGTGAAGGACAGCAGGCTATAAGAAAGGCTTGCTTGCAGAAGTTCATGGAAGACTCTCTCCCATGGGAGGGACCCCATTCTGGACCAGGGGAAGAGTGTGAGGAGTCTTGATCCTCTCTATGAGGAGGAAAGGGCAACAGAGACAAGGTGATGAACTGACTGCAGCCTCCATTCTGGTCCCCCTGAGGCCCTGGGGTCAAGAAGGTAGAGAATCAGGAGTGAAGTTAAGGCCAGGAAGAAGGACATGGTAGAGGGAAGGTGTTTTAGGATGTAGTTTTTATTTCTTTGTATCAAATTATGATTTGATTGATAAAAATTTAATTTTTTTCTCAACGTTAAGTCCATAATTTCTGAGTGATCTGTTCCTGTCATTACCTCAACTCAAAAACCTTTCCTTATATTTTCTCTCTCCTGCCCATCTCAGGAGTGATAGAGGGTCTTTGGTGGACTTTTGGCACTCAGTCAGCATCAACCCATCATAGACCTCCATAAATACCAGCAGAGCAGCACACACAAAGTTTTCCTCCACGAAGAATCAGCTGAAGAGAGAAGCAATTCAAGAAGCAACAGCTTAACTCCGGCCAGTCAGCATGTCTGGAAAGCTTCTGGGCACTAACACAGATACCAGCTAGCCAAAAAACATTTGAGGAAAGCGTCAGCATTTTGGAAAAACAAAAGCCCTTGGTGCCTTGTCCTGAAAAGGGTCATTCATCTGTAGCAAAAGAGCTGATATTCAGCTCTTTTGTCATGCCAATTGGCTCTCGGCAGAACTTCCAAGCAGAAGCTGCCTTCCCCTCCAAGTCTTACAGACCCTGCAGTCTGCTGTCCATCAGGGAAGGGAACAAAGCACGGGCAGGAGTGTGAGCCAGCCCTTGGCTGGTAGGCAGAGCTGGTGCCAGCCAACCTGCCCTGCAGCAACATTGTGCTCATGAGGGCAGCGAGTGCCCATGTGGTTCCTCTGATTAGAACACGGCCCTGTCACTCAGCATCAGCTCCTGCTTCATCAGCCATCTCGATTTCAGAGATAGCTTAGCATCAGCTCCCTGCCAGACATTGTGAAACTCATCCCCCCTCTCAGAAACAATTTACCCCATTGTGGATACAACTGAATTAAGTTCTTTCCAGCTTCACCATAAATTCAGAGTTCTAAAATGAAGCTGTACTCAAGAAATCATGCCAATATCTGTGTATTGAATCTTTTCTTTATGGAAGCAGAAGTTGGAAGGTAAGCAAGAATCAGAGTAAGAACAACAAAGTAGATTCAGCAACCATTTCTCAGCAGTGAATTGTACCTTATAGCAGTTATATAATAATGGCTCGGTTTTGCTGTCAAAAACATTATCAATCTGTGAATAAGAGTCTGTGAAACAAGACCATGTAAGATTAAAAAAGCTAGAATCAGAGGAATGATTTGGGAATTGTCAGTAGCTCACAGTCTTTAGAGACAAATGCTGACATGAAAAGCTGTAAGAACCTGAGGAGAGGAGAGAAGAAAAGAAAAGACCGACCAAAAAAGGCTGAGTTAAAATCACAGCTTGGCAAAAATAATTATCATCCTATTTTGAGTAATATAGTTCCTCACCAATACTTCCTTAAAGCTTTCTTGTCCCTCTAAGACTTGCCTGTAATGCCTGTAGTGGTGGGGAAGGGGTAAACCTGCAGATGTTGAACTGGTGTCAGGTTGTTCCCAGCATTCTACTATGACTCTTAAGAAATAAATATTTTTGTGCACTCAAAAATTGTGTAAAATCCTGCCTTGAAGGTGCACTAATAAAGTAACTCAAAGAACCAAGCAATACATTTCCTATGATCTGAAACTGCTTTTAGGCCACCTCAAATCTAGAGTTATATCAGTTTCCTTTCTTGACAGTTTGCCCCAGAGAGCCAATTAAACTTTTGAGAATGAGAGCTAAGCTCAAATTCTGCCTTATGCATCACTTGCAGACTTGTTAGCCAAGCTGTAACTCCTGTATGTTTGTTATTTTTTTCCAAGCTGATGCATTAGCTGGAAAAATCCATCTGGGTCTCTAATCCCAGGTTGAGTTCTCAAAATGAAAAGAAAAATATTTTTTTCTTCTAAACTGTACAAATTGGTTTTGCAGTTGTCACAACTGTGATCATGGAAATGTTTAAAAATTAATTTTGCTTTCATTATTATCTAGCTGTAAGAATTGGTTCTCTCTCTCACTACATTTCTTTCAAGACCTGAGCTGGGTTTGTAGACATCAAAGCCCACAGCATTCCTTCTTCCAGTGTCAGAAGCTGCTGGAGTGTGTCCCAAAACCAAAGAAGTAATTCTTGTACTCAATCTGATATACAGTGAGACCTGAGTTATCAGTATTCTAAGAATTTCTTCAATACTACATTTATTTTAACCCCCTGCAAACTGTACATAAAAGGAATTCAACGAATTCAACACTGGTTATGTTAGAATAAATCAGATCTGGTAGAGTGCTTTTCAGTTTCATGTGGGAATTTAAAGGTTTTTCTTTAATTCATATTGTAATTTGCCAAAAAAAAAAAAAAAAAAAAAAAAAAAAAAAAAAAGAAGCTGTTTACTACAAGGTGGACATTTGACAGATTGAGCTGAACAGTGCCAAAAAAAAAAAAAAAAAAACAAACTAAAAACAAAACCCACAGAACGTTGGCTACATTAATCTTCCTCTTCCTTTCCAGAAGTTTCTTTTTCAGGAGTTTAATTTCTCCATTCATAAATGTTTTTCCTCTTGTCACTTTTATAGGAAATTAAATAAAATACCAGTTTCTCACAAAATGCTTCTACAAACTCAGGAGGGAGGGTAAAATTCCTTCCCAAAGCATTCGAAAAGGGAGAGAAGCCCAAGGTTACTCCGTCATTCAGCAGAACTGTGGAGAGCTCCCTCGGTGTGAAAAGCTGCTCTCCCATGGAAGAATGCCTCAGTGGGGTGGTGCTGTCTGACTAGCACTACAGTGGTTGAAGGTCTAGAGTCTGATTCCCTTTTGTGAGGGAAAGAGAGGGTAGGAAAGCAGTATTCACCCTGCTGGCCTGAAACATACGTGGAATCTATCAGGAAGCTAATGCAGCATAAATATCATACGGTCAAGGCTCATCTATTCTTATCTTTTTGAGGCAGACAGCAAAGCCAGCAGCATGGCTGACTGCATTTACAGCAACATTCAGTTCAGATACAAATGCCACTACCTAAAATTTTTTTGAGTGCTACAGGTAAAGGAAATTGTTTACATTCCCCACTGTCACACGCAAGGCTCACCTGTCTTTAGTGAGGCCTAAGCAGCACACGGTCTTCAGCACCAGTACAAAAATGGGTCTCACATTGCACTTTTGCAATAAAGAGTTTGAATTTCAATGTATTTATGCAGAAAATATTGTACAACAGGACTCAGACTGCGTCCCTTCTTCTGGTGGGCAAACTTGCTGCTCTGCAACTATAAATTATCAGTAAGATTAAAGTCAACCTTGTATATTAATGCACTCCAGGAAGTTCCAATGAGGAGATGAAGATGAATTTTGGCTGGTATATTTACCATGAGGGGTGGGAAAAGAGGAGTTCCACTGGCTATTTGGCAAGAGTATTTATTTAGCTGTAGGATTTTGGTATTTCTACCTATTTACTAAATTGGAATCGCATCATCCCACATTGCCTTATTCTGAGTTTTTTTCCATCAGATCTGAAGTCCTACACAACTCCATAGAAGGAGAAAATTGAATAAGAAATTTATGTGATTAATAAGTAACTAAAGGCAAGAAATATAATTAATGTCAATCACCATGAATTCATAGCATCCAGAACTTGTCAAGTGCGATATATTTTTGAGAGAACAAATATAGTTGGTGAATGCAATGATGTCACTGTAACTGAGATTTCTGTACAGTTCATGGACAAGATAGCATACTGTACTCTGAATAAGAAAGGAGAACAGAAACTGGAGAGCCTGTGAAATGGATTTAGAAGGGGCAAGACAGCTGGCATGGAAAATTAATTATGAAAGGGAAGTCATCATCCGATCTCTGCTTCAAGTGGTCTCCTTTCTTCCTTTAATTAAATCATGGAAACTGAAGATACTCTGCATCAAATTTGTCAATTCAAGCTGTCCTGTCTTCCTCAGTGTAGTACCATGGATTAGAGAGTCTGACACAAATTTTATAATATTGAAACAACATCATAGAAAGTAACAGGTTGGCAAATCACAGATGACACAGTGATCCTAGAACAGTGAACCTTGCCAGGCTATGCTGTGAGACCACACCACAGCTTCTCTGGCATCCCTGCTGCATGGGCACTTTTGAGCTGTGGACACGGTTTACAGCACTGATATAGCTTCGTTGGAGACCTCCAGATCCTGCTGCCCAAAATCTACTGCCACTTCTGGCTATTATTGACTCATCTTTCTCTCTGGCAGTATTCAGTACCTGATCACAGGAATGGTAATTTTTTTTTTTTTTTTTTAAAGAGAAATGTCAGTGGCCAATTTCTCAGCCAGTCACTACAATGATTGTAAATTTCAAGCTCCTTTATTTCTTTTATACTGTTTTATAGTCCTGTCAAATTTCTAGTCCTGGTCTCTAATTTTTACACCCACCTCCAGTGACTACCTTTCCTAAAGGAATTTGCTACTAGTTTATGATTCTGAAAGGAAATCACATTTAGCAAAAGCATCTACTTAAAACTGAAAAACAACTGTTGGAAGCTTATGTATCCCTTAGGCTGTAGATAAAGGTTCTTTAAAGCAAGTAGCAGCTAAGGATGCTCTTGAGATTAATGAGATTTTTTTTTTCTTTATTGTGAAGACAGATTAGTCCTAAAACCCTAAAACTAAAAAAGTAATTGAGTTCTGTGTTATTTTCCTCACAGTTTATTCAGAAACAAAAAGATGACAGAATAATATAACCAGACAGGTGTCAATTATGCAAATAGAGGATTTGTCTTGAAATAGTCATATTGGCAAATCAGAAAAATAAAAGCATAACAAACCAAAACTTTTTAGGCACCAAAGGTTTTCAGATGACAGAAGAAGAGAAGGATTTGAGTCAGCTACTTCAGAGCAGAAATCATTAACCCTTTTATTTAAAAAAAGGTTTTTTTTTTTTTTTATTATTATTTTTATCTACAGAAATAGTAACTTATGGCAGATTTGGAAAAAAAATCTAGTTCCACAAAAATGTGTTTGGTACAAAATTTTCTGATTAATTTTACTTGGAAACTCTGGTGAAAAAAAAATCAAGGAAACAAACTTGTGCTGAATATAACAGTGAAAAATTTCATGTAATCTCATTTTCTTACCAGAATGAATCAAGAGATTCATTTACCTTGGGAAACTGCAATTAAAAATACAAAACCAGACATTCCTCTAAATCTTGAGAATAACCTGTAAGAAGTGTATAATCTACAAAAAGAGTTTGCAAGTAGTAAAATCCTGCAAATGCATATGGCTTATTTATTTAAAGCTTTTAGGGATCTGGAGGTGATGCATAATACTAGAATTTTATATTTAAGAAGGTCTAAAAGGGATTATTCTAACTCCACCAAACAGAAATAAAATATTACTGGTGTCTAATCCACACAGAGAAGCATGGTGCCAGATCATTAGCATTTCATTTAGTGAAAGTGATGCCTAAATCTGCAGACCCTCTGGAGAAATCCATCTGTTCTCATTAATCAGGGCATCTGTTTTGGCAACTAGCTATTAGCAAGAATTCTGTAATCTGGATGGAAAATCCAAAAGCCATTTCTTTATGAATGTGATATGCGGTACCTGTTTCATCTTCAGCAGATTTTTTTTTTAAATCCTTTCTCTTCTTTCTTGTCCCCCTGCCCTGTCAAACCCACACCTGCAAGTGCTTTACTGAATTGGTGCCTGATCTGTCTTCATCACAGTGGAAGCACACAGACTCCATCTGGGTGAGGAGAAGATGGATGTTTAAGCATCCTTCATCAGACATCAGCCTCGAATAACAGCTCTGCCTTCACCAGCCCTGCACACACAGACACAAACACACACTCACAGAGTGCACACACACACAGACACACACAGACACAGACACAGAGTGCACACACACACAGACACAGACACACGCACACAGAGTGCACACACACACAGACACAGACACACACAGACACAGACACAGAGTGCACACACACACAGACACAGACACACGCACACAGAGTGCACACACACACACACACAGACACACACACACACACACACAGTGCACACACACACACACACAGACACACACAGACAGACACAGAGTGCACACACACACACACAGAGTGCACACACACAGAGTGCACACACACACACACACACACACACACACACACACACAGAGTGCACACACACACACACACAGAGTGCACACACACAGAGTGCACACACACACACACACACACACACACACACACACACAGAGTGCACACACACACACACACAGAGTGCACACACACAGAGTGCACACACACACACACACACACACACAACACACACACACACACAGAGTGCACACACACACACACACACACACACAGTGCACACACACACACACACACACAGAGTGCACACACACACACACACACACACACGCTCCTGTGTTGGCATGGAGCTGAGTTGAAGTCTCTGCAGCTACGCTGGCAGGGAGTGTTTGTAACATGGCTGAAGCACTCCTTAAAGTCCAGTAGCTATAATGACACAGAATATTATTTTATTTTGCATTTTATTGAGATGAACTAACACACTAAGAGAGCTGGAAACAAACAACATTTTCTTTTGAGGGGCGTGCTATTCCAAATGTCTTGATTTTAACTGATCATAGCTTTAAAGAATCAAGTAATTCATTGTGTGATCTTTACATCATGATGTACATGAACAAGTTTCCACACACTTGTCAAGTTCTGTGAGGAGAAGTAATGTTTTAGCTGGTAAGAAAAACTCTCAGTTTAATTTTATTAAATTAAAAATGATCATTATCACAGGTACGTGAAAACAAAAGCAATTACATCCTCTTTCACTTTCCCAGAAATAAAACCAAGCAAAAATCTTGTCTCTGTGAAATTGTGTCTCTGTCTGCTTTCATATGAACTGTTAATTACTCATGGAGAAAAAAGAGCCGGTGCATTAAATTGAAATATGAAACTGTTTCTTCCACCTCCAATTATTTTTGTTTGATTTGCTACCCCAGTGGAAATGGTAGTATTATTATTAGAATCAACTTCAATAAGAGGTAAAGCACAGTTGTGGTGAGCTGCGTACATGCTGGAGAATAGGGAACTTGAGCTCTAATTCTGGTGCTGAAACTAATAACTTTGGAGGCCCCAGGCACTGTGTTCTGGACTCAGATCAACACTCCATTCCTCTTCAGCAAAGCATTTAAGTACAAGTGTAAGTACATAAGACACTCTGGGATTTTAAGCAACTGCTTTGCTGCACTGCAAGGTATTTGTTGTTTGCTATTGAACCTCTGAGTAATAAAGGAGACATAGAAGAAAATAGATCTTTAAGGTGCTGTCTGAAGCCTGTGTTAGTTTTTTGTAATAGGTATAACAGTAGTTGACATAGCAAAAATAAGCATAGGAGTTTGGACACAGATATAGTAATTTAAATTAAAGAGAAAGAGGTGATCCCTGAAGACAGCTCTAAAATCTGTCATTTGCCTCATCCTTGGTGAGCCAGGGAGATTATGACTATGATCTGATAATGGTTCCTAAAGAATTTGCTTTATTGATGTTCACCTGATATTGATAAAAGTGTTAAATTTATACTATGAAGTTTTTGATGTAGAGAAATACTGTATTTCCTGGAATAACTTTAATATCTTTTATGTGATTCTTTAGAAGGAAAAAACTCATTGAAAAACAAGAATATCTTTGTATACCAGTCAACACAAATAGCTTGATCTTTAAAACTGATGAGCTTTAACAGCTCCTGAAGCCAGTGGGAGCTGTCATTATTCTGCACTATGCCAGTACAGACCTTATATTTGTCTTTGCTTCCCTATGTATAGAGATGGTAATACCTATTCACCTGTCTGGGATGACTGACATCAAAATCAGCTCTCTGAGACTGAACAATAAGATTCCAGGGGACATTAAAAGCCTGCCAATTCAGTATACTCAGAAATATATGAACTGTTTGCTTTTAAAAATATATATATATGATTATTAACAGGTTATATTTTAATGGGAACCATAATGATGGGAACTGAAATAGCTTTTGAATATATTTGATTGAAAGCAAAAGAATCACAGCAACATAACTTTCCTTAACACAAAAGACTTTCATGAAAAATAATTTTGCCCAATAAGATATTACAGAATCCCAGTTGCGAAAATAAATAGGTGTTTAAGATACTATAAAAATGGACTTAACATCTGGAGAACTCATACTCAGTTTACAGGCTAAATAATCTAGTCTCTCATTTTATACATGGATCTGATTATGTTCTCAATACCAGTGGGAAATTCAAAGTAAAGACTGAAGAATTAAGCATTCCTTTACTATCCAACAGAGGAGAGAGCATGGTGGATCCCAGGACCAGATCTATTCCTTGCAAAAGATGAAAGTCACAACCTGGAGGTGAAAATTCAACACTTTTACAAGCAGGGTTCCTCTTAAGGACTCTAAAAGAAAAAAAAAGGGTTAGAAAGTGGGATGTACTGATATTGCTAATACTAATGGGATACTGTAATACATGAAAAATATCTTTTTTAGGTGATTCATAGAGTAAAAATTGGAGAGGAGGCATGGTGTGGTGGTTTGAAAAGGAAGTGAGTTTTTTTGGGATTCGGTGGTCAAACCAATAAGTGCTCAGGTTTGAATATTGGCACTTAGTGTGGCCACTGAGGACAAGGATCCGCCTCTGAGAACACAGGGGGTTAAAAGCAGAGGGCTCCCAGGAGAACTCTCTCTTGGTTCCGGTCCCTGAGGATGGGCGGATCTCCCCTGCCCAGCTGGGCAGGGAGGGGAAGCCATGCGGCCTGGGCGAGGTAGGCTGGAGCCTTGGGCAGAGAGGGGGAGAGGAAGATCCTGCAGGATGGAAGGGTGGAGAGAGTACAAGAGTACAAGAACCTGGAGAAGTATCAGGCAGCCTCCTTCCCTCTCCGGAGAGAGAGAGAGAGAGAGAGAGAGAGAGAGGAGAGAGAGAGAGAGAGAGAGAGAGAGAGAGAGAGAGAGAGAGGAGACTGTGCCTGTGCCACCTTGAAATTTGATATCAGCAGCTGGGCAGCACGGCCAAAGGAGTGAAGAGGAGGAGGCGCGAGAGGTGCCAGCAACTTGCTGTGGGAGTTTGGGCAGGCACAGTCCAAGGTTTTAACCCTTTTCGTAGATGATGGAAACTTCATAAATACTGATCCTCCTGAATCTGAAGAAGAAGGATAGAGGTGAAATAGAGAGAACTGGGAAAAGGTGATGAAAGTTCATGCAAGTGAAAGATTGTCAGAGGATGCTGAAAAGAATCCTAGGTGGGAGGAGATGATGGAGTGGCCTTTGGCCGGACTTTTCTTGTAAGGCCATGGACGGACCCATTTTTTTTCTGTGATGCAGAGACTGCATCTGGGGAGAGGCATTGGCTTAGAGCCAAGAGTGGACAGTAGAAGAGTAGTGTGAACAGAGATGAGAGGAAGATCTCTGCTCTCAAGGCCCCTCGGCCCCAGGGGGTGAAACTGGGGGGACTGGTGTCCCAAGATTTGAGAGACTGTTGTTTTTTAGAACTGACCAAAGCATCTTTAAAAAGAGAACCCCTAGAAGCAGTTCTGGCCCATGCACAGTGGTGAGAGCACCAGACATGGAAGAAGAGGTCACAATATGGTGCAAGAAGGACTCCTATCTCTCCTTGATGAACTGAGTGCTGATCATCAGAAGGGTGGTAATGGACTGAAGATTAATTATCTGAGAAGTGGCAACTTGACCGGGAATTTTTAGTTTTGTCTCACTGTGTTGCAAACTTAGGTGGGGGGAGGAGGAGTGTTTTTAAAGTTTTCATCCCTTTCTGTGTGTGTGTCTCTTTTACATATTACAAGTAAATAAAGTTTTTTCTTTTCTTTGTTCCTAAGTTAGAAGCTGTTTTGCTCTGTTTTTGGTCACATCTCACAGCAAACCCCAGAGGCAATATATCTTCATGGGGGCACTGGCCTTGTGCCAGTGTCAAACCATGACACATGGCTAGAGATTGAAGAGGGTGATAGGGAGTCTAGCTTTGATGGAGGAGCTGTGTCTGACTTTTTTGTGCTGTACTTGCCCACATATAGGTTATGTTGTAGATATGTTGTAGTTTAGAAAAAAATGAGTTTTTTCTGAACTTCAGTGGTCAAACCAATGAGTGTTCAGGTTTAAAGACTGGCACCTGGTGTGGCCACTGAGGACAAGGATCCGCCTCTGAGAACACAAGGGGTTAAAAACAGAAGGCTCCCCGGAAAGCTCTCTCTTGGTTCCGGTCCCTGAGGACAGAGGGATCTCCCCTGCCCAGCGGCTGGCTGGGCGGGGGAGGGGAAGCCATGCGGCCTGGGCGAGGTAGGGCCAGAACCTCGGGCACAGAGGGAGAGAGGAAAATCCTGTAGGATGGAAGGGTGGCAGACAGCCTTCTTTTCCCTTTCCCTCCCTTCTTCTCCCCCCGGAGGGAGACTGAGAAACCGTGTGTGTGATCTTCGTTACTTTGAAATTTGATATCAACAACTAGACAGCACGGCCGAAGGAGTATGGGGGGGTGGCGCGAGAAGAGTGCCCAGCAGCAAAAATACCGTGAAAGTTCTGGGAAAACAAAGCCCAAGATTTTAACTCTTTTTGTAAATGATGGAAACTTTATAAATGCTAATCTTCCTGAATTTGAAGAAGACAGATAGAAAGAACTGAGCAAAGATGATGAAAGTTTGTGTAAGTAGAAGATTGTCAGAGAACGCTGAAAAGAATCCTAGGTGGGAGGAGATGATGGAGTGACTTTGGCTAGACTCTTTTGTATAGCCCTAGACGGACTCATTTTTTTTTCTATAACATAGAAACTGTATCTGGGGAGAGGCATTGGCTTAGAGCCAAGAGTAGACAGTAGTGTGAACAGAGATGAGAAGTGTCCCAAAATTTGAGAGACTGTCGTTTCTTGGAACTAACCAAAGCATCTTTAAAAAGAGAAACCCTAGAAGCAGCTCTGGTCCATGCACAGTGGTGAGAGCACTGGACATGGAGGAAGAGGCCACGATGTGGTGCAAGAAAGACTCCTATCTCTCCTCAACGAACTGAGTACTGATTATCAGAAGGGTGGTAATAGACTGAAGATTAATTATCTAAAAGGTGGTAACGTGATGGGGAATTTTCAGTTTGTTTTGTTAAGTTGAGAACTGGTGGGGGGGGGAGGAAGAGTGTTTTTTTAAAGTTTCCATGTTCTTCTGTATGTGTCTTCTTTGCCTATTATAAGTAATAAAGTTTTTTTTCCTTTTGCTTTCTAAATTAGACACTGTTTTGCTCTGTTTTTAGTCACATCTCACAAAAGATACCAGGGACAGTATATCGTTATAAGGGCACTGGCCTTGTGCCAACGTCAAACCTTTGACATTTGGTTCCCTGACCGGGAAATCAAACCGAATTCTAAATGAAAAAAAAGAGAAAATAAAACAAGACTGTGAGATAGAATCAGAGAAAAAGAGCAAAACATGTATCAAAGTAAACTAATAGTGAAATTTAGATGTAGAGAAAAATATTTAGTGTCTTTTATAATAATTTTAAGATGGGTATGTGTTCTCAGAGGCGAAGGGTGGAATGTCGTAGTTTAGAAAAAAATGAGTTTTTTCTGAACTTCAGTGGTCAAACCAATGAGTGCTCAGGTTTAAAGACTGGCACCTGGTGTGGCCACTGAGGACAAGGATCCGCCTCTGAGAACACAAGGGGTTAAAAACAGAAGGCTCCCCGGAAAGCTCTCTCTTGGTTCCGGTCCCTGAGGACGGAGGGATCTCCCTGCCCAGCGGCTGGCTGGGCGGGGGAGGGGAAGCCATGCGGCCTGGGCGAGGTAGGGCCAGAACCTCGGGCACAGAGGGAGAGAGGAAAATCCTGTAGGATGGAAGGGTGGCAGACAGCCTTCTTTTCCCTTTCCCTCCCCCCTTCCCCCCCCCGGAGGGAGACTGAGAAACCGTGTGTGTGTGATCTTCGTCACCTTGAAATTTGATATCAACAACTAGACAGCACGGCCGAAGGAGTATGGGGTGGTGGCGCGAGAAGAGTGCCCAGCAGCAAAAATACCGTGAAAGTTCTGGGAAAACAAAGCCCAAGATTTTAACCCTTTTTGTAAATGATGGAAACTTTATAAATGCTAATCCTCCTGAATTTGAAGAAGACAGATAGAAAGAACTGAGCAAAGATGATGAAAGTTTGTGTAAGTAGAAGATTGTCAGAGAACGCTGAAAAGAATCCTAGGTGGGAGGAGATGATGGAGTGACTTTGGCTAGACTCTTTTGTATAGCCCTAGACGGACTCATTTTTTTTTCTATAACATAGAAACTGTATCTGGGGAGAGGCATTGGCTTAGAGCCAAGAGTAGACAGTAGTGTGAACAGAGATGAGAAGTGTCCCCAAAATTTGAGAGACTGTCGTTTCTTGGAACTAACCAAAGCATCTTTAAAAAGAGAAACCCTAGAAGCAGCTCTGGTCCATGCACAGTGGTGAGAGCACTGGACATGGAGGAAGAGGCCACGATGTGGTGCAAGAAAGACTCCTATCTCTCCTCAACGAACTGAGTACTGATTATCAGAAGGGTGGTAATAGACTGAAGATTAATTATCTAAAAGGTGGTAACGTGATGGGGAATTTTCAGTTTGTTTTGTTAAGTTGAGAACTGGTGGGGGGGGGAGGAAGAGTGTTTTTTTAAAGTTTCCATGTTCTTCTGTATGTGTCTTCTTTGCCTATTATAAGTAATAAAGTTTTTTTTCCTTTTGCTTTCTAAATTAGACACTGTTTTGCTCTGTTTTTAGTCACATCTCACAAAAGATACCAGGGACAGTATATCGTTATAAGGGCACTGGCCTTGTGCCAACGTCAAACCTTTAACAAGATAACATAGTCCTCTAGAGAGGGGCAGTTCCTCCAATAGTGTAGATTAAGAAAAGACCATGTTATGAAGAGGCTTTGTATCCTAACAAACAAAAACACTGTGAAAATACCACCTGATTACTTTGGAAAAGGTTAAGAAATTCCATTGGACCCCAGCAGTAGACCAACATGCTATGTACCACAGGATGTGTGAACTGGCAGCAGTCATCAAGGAAGCTGCTATTGTCACTTTTCTACCTATAAAAAGGATCTTGCCAACACCCTTTATAATATAATAGAAACCCCCCCAAATTTCACTCATCAGTTGGCAAACTCTTCTCTGACTCATATACCCAGTTGCAGTCTTTATCTGAAAGCCTAGGGGTGAAAAATAATAAAATAATTACAAAAATATGCAGATTGTTGGAGCAGAGATATATTTCTGCCAAGCATTTGCATGAAAGTAACTTTCAGTGATGTCTAGTGTGAGTGCTAAAAGCTAGGATGGAATTTGAAGGGAAAAAATTCACCACAGTTATACAGTGTTTCAGTTGAATAAGTAATTTCACTTTGCTAAAGTTAGTGACAATGCAATTGATTTAATTGGGCCCATGCTTAATTTAATGATGTTTTAGATCAGCTTTAACCCACTACTGGGTGCATCTAATCTTTTATTCTCTTGTGGTTTTAGTTAAGAACTGGTGACAGTTCCTTCATGCAATGAATCCTTGACTATATTTTTTTAAAATTTCCTGAGTCTTCTTGAATTTAGTTTATAGTATGAAAGATACAAATCACTTTTATAGAAAGTGTATTGTCTTGAGAGTTCATAAAACCAGACAGGAAAACATAAGGTGGTTCCATTTGCAAAACCTTTGATGGTCATTCAACCTTCTCCTGCAACATTACTCCCTTAAGGGAAAAGGGGGTTTTGTTGGTTTATTTCCTCCCCTCCAAAACTTCACTGACCTATAACAGCACTGGTGCCTTTCTAAATTGTTGTCACAATTCCTGTAGCTGTACAGGGCTGAGCACCAAGGTACAGCCTCATTATGAATTCTCTCACTGTTCTGGCTCACTTCTCTCTGAGCTCAGAGCTGTGTATTCAAACACAAACTGTTGCATAGATAATCATTCATAAAAGCACAATCCAGAGATAATGATGTGTAAGGTAATTGATTTATTCATAGTCAATAGAGACTAAAACTTATAAATCAACTTTAACTTCATATAGAAGTGAACTGAATAAAAGTGACACATATATTAATAATAAATTTTTGAATTATGGAGTTTGCCTAGTGAAATTTATTTTCTCTGAGCAGAAGTTGAGTTAACATAACAAAAAATGTGTTTTCAGCCATGATTATATCAATAAAGTAAGAAATTTCTAACATTCTGTATTTTTGTATCAGTCCATGCAGATCAGCCACATACTGAGATTTGAAATGTTTCCTACATAGGAACTTGTCATTTAGAACAAAGTAAAATGTAACTCAAGAGGTTTGTCCTGCACAAAATTTTTGTTAAAGGCACTTCTTTTCATAATGCCCTGTAAAATGCTAATTCTGTGATGTTCAGCAGCAGTCTTTTGAAGCCATGTGCATCCTTCAGAATCCTTATATTGCCATGCTCTAGGCATGTGTTAAGGTTCAAGCACAGAGTATCCTGCTGTCAGTGTAGCTATTTCCCCACAAAACCTAAAGAAGCAGAGAAAAGGACTGTTTGAGGAGATGGAGACATCAATAGAAAGAGCTTATCTAAAATTAGAGCCAGATGCCTCACTAAGCCCTAAATAACACTTTATTTTATGCAGCCTTTGTTTACCAGATTTCTTCTCTGCATGAATCATAGGAATGTACCTCTGGTTCAGAATAAATGGTACCCAAAGCTAGAAGAGCACACCCTTATTTTTTTCTCAGTGTAAAATTAATCCCAGTATGTCAGAGAAGTGTATTAACTTGAGTGAATTTAGAAGCAGTATAACTCAGACACTTTCTTTTTCCTACCTGCCTATCTACCCTGTCTGCTCACCATCTTTAATGAGAGTCAGACACCTCAAGTTTTAAAAAACAACAAAAATCCATCACAGTCTGATGATATATGTTGTATTACATAATTGGAATTATGAGTTCTCCAACATTGCATCTGAAATTGTAACAACAACTTCACTTCCTCTTCTTTGTGTGGAAGCCAACCTTTGACGCACATAGCTGGAAGGTAGATTTATACTGTGTAAATAAAAATTATTCTGGTTAGGAATGTTTTGACTCAGATGCCCTGCCCTGCTCCTCCTTCCCACAGAGGCCAATACTATTGTTTTGAAACTGAAATCCTTAATGAGAAAGTGTTTGTTTCAGTGAAACTGCCGGGATGAAACACAAACAGATCTTGAAAACCACACAGACCTGAAACTCTTGTCTCCAAAAACCCAGTTGTGACAGGATTGTATCTCCGAGTATGTTAGAATGACTGATTTGTCCTCTAAGTTTCTTTAGGTGGAATATCCATTATGCCTAGGAGACTGACACTGTAGTCTGATGACTCAACCAGAATCAATTCTTTGCTATGTATGAGGCAGAGGAAATCTTGAACTTGGGCCATTGATATCATATAAAGCCCTTTGGCCACCTCCAATGAATTGGAAGATGTTGAGAGAGCATCTCTTTTTCAGAAGTCAAAGGAAATTACAATATTATAATTATCTGGTTTTATATTTGGTCAAGAAAAAAAAAAAAAGTAATTGAACAGGAATCTGAAGATAGAACTGGAGCGAAGAGGAGAAATAGTAGAGTGCACAGTTCTGAACTCAAAAAAAGAGAGCTAATTATATAATGAGGGTAATAAGCTCCTGAAGTAGGCTTAGAGAGACTCTGGAGACTGTTGGTAGAACCCCTCTGGAAAATGAAAATTTAAGAAAATAAACAGAAATCAGAACTGGCAATTGCTGAAAAATTGGTAAAAACTGTCAACAGCATAAAATTAAAAAGAATGATAATAGTGAAACCTTGACCTTGTAATAGCAAACATAAACTTACAGCAAATATAAGCAGAATGTAACTTGGGTAGAGTAGTACAGAAGGGAGGATCTGGGATGGGAGAATTCTATTTGAGAGACAAACTGGACATAATTTAGTTCTGGACCACAGGACACCCCTACATTGCAAAAGAGACAATGGGACCATTTCAGATAAGGCAAATTGCCTGAAGAAAGCTGCTGTTGGGCAGCAGTGACCAGAGAGACTGAATCATATCCAATGATTTACCAAAAGAGGCGACAAACAGGAGAGAACCCAGTGCAATGAAACAAGGGGTTGAGGATTTCATAAACCTTGGACTCACTGAGTAAAAAGTGTTAAAAGGAAATTATACAGATTTAGTTATTTGTCCACCATTTATTTTCAGGCACTTATGTATGATGAAAAATATAAGCAGTGTTAAGCACTGACAGAGCAGCAATGTCCCTGAAGGTTTAATGAACAGGTTAGATGAAATTAGCTAAAGATGCCTCAGATATATCTTGTCCCACTACTAAGCTGAGAGCAGAGGTAAGAAGACCTGAAATTCTCCTCCCTCCAGCCTTACTTTTCCACATCTGTGTCCTCATGCTTCTTTGATTTGTCTGCTGAGGAGGCGGCAATTTGATGGTGAGCACAAGTGTTATGGTAGAAAGAGTTAACAAAGAAGACAGAAAAAGAGGAAGGAAAAGCGTCAAAGTCATTCTTCACAGTTATGCTCATCACTTTTTCAAACAAGGATATGGTGCTATTTTTAGCAAAGTTCCTGGAAACACAACATGCTGAATATTCATTATCCACAGCAAAAGATACAAGATGGTGAGCAGCATTGTTCAAATCTGTCTTTTCTTCCACAAAATGGATGAACCTCAAAGCCATGTATATCAAGTACTGAGTCCCTTTCTAAAAAAAAAAAATAAAAAATTAAAAAAAAGGTGTTACTCATTCAATGTTTTTGTTCGAGATCTAACAGGTCCATGACTTGCTGTTTTCCTGACGGCTTGTCTGCCACCTCAGCTGCCAAACTAGGAAGACCTGGTCAAGGACTCCTCAAGGGCATCCAAGTTTCTTGTGTTTCAGGATGCAGGTGGCCCAAACTGGAGGGCAATCAGGCACTGCACTTCCCTATGAAACGCAGTTAATTTCCCTTTCACTGCTGGACACTTTCATCAAAATTCACCATTGCTTTCAAGGGAAATAAAAATTTCCATGAGAAGAGAAGTCACTAGAAACATAGATTTCCTTATGGAAAAAAAATTTCTTTATCTTCAGAAATGGGCTTGAGCTACAGATACTACAAATTAGGGACACAAAGGAAGTAATAAAGTAGTTGCTTAAGGGATCAGCACTCATACTATGTAAAGCTTGAGGAAGTAGTTCTGTGAGAGGGGAGAAAAAATTTGTGAGCACCCAAATAACTTCGTATGTGTATAGGGACTAGTCTGACTTTCTGAGGCCATCTAGCATCTGCTAGGAAGACAAGTTTCCCAAGTTCTCTCTTAGTTGATGATCATTTAAAATAGATTTTGTACACATAAGAGTGATTCTGAGTTAACAGCAGCACATCTCATGACTCAGTGTGGCAAACAGCCAGATGAAGATCACAGCCTCACTGACAAGTCTAATTCTTCTCAGTCCTATTTCAGAGCTCACAGATACCTGAAATAGATTGCTTTGCATTCAAAATAGCCTGCTGTGTAGCACTGCATACCTTGGAAAACCTGCATAATTTGTAGAATCATAACTAAAAGGCAGAATGGACTATCATCTTTCTTTGCAATCAAGGCATGATGGTGACATTTCAGATCAGTGACATCTGCCAAATGGCTTTCGATATTTCATCTTTCTTAAAAGATCTTGCTGCCATATTGTGCATAGAATCTCACTACTGAATATTTTAAGTTTGATGGGAATTCAATAGGAACAAGAGTCATCATTGCATTTTTAGGGAAACCCAATCTGTGAAGACCAACATGTTGTGAATGTTCTATAGTTTGCTCAATGCTGCACATATGCTTCTCGTACTTCATGCATATTTTTTCCTCAGATCTACCAAAGCTACATCACATTGTTATGCATGCTTCTTGCTGATTTGGTCAAAACAAACAATGAGGTGTGTTTTGAAGAAAACGGAGCTATCCTTCAGGTTTCCCAGTTTGCATTTTACCTCATTCCTCAATGGGTTGTGTCTACCCCAGGAAATTCAAGCGTTTCCAGGACCATCTAAACTCTTTGCCACATTTAATGCCTCCAAAGCTGTTCTTGAGAATGGCTGAGGAGTTCACATACACTACAGCCCTTTCTAATAGGCAGTCAGCACAGAGCTGCTCCTTTTTGGAGGGATGGGGTAATTTACTAGCCCAGACGTAAGCCATTCTGTGGCCATTGGCTTAAGTTCTTGGGAATGCTCATGGCACACCAAATGGATCTACAGACACATTGCTAAGGAACAAAGTTAAACAATCAAAGTGTGAAAATATTCACCAGGCACTAAGAAGGTGGAATGACCAGAACTAGACAAGAACATTAGAGAAGGTGCTATTCAGTTAGATTTTGTCACACGCACATATACATGTATCACACAAAGGTTTAATTGTGTAAATGAGGGATCTCCACTCTTGTCTCTTTGTCTCCAAAAGAGTGGTATAGCAATAAATATTGCTGGTATAGCAATCTAAATTCTGTTTAACTGTTAAAAGTTATACAATTTATTGCTATTACAGAAGTTATCTCTCAATTTTGTAAAGGTCTTTTTTCTACTATTTGTTTAGGTGTCTTTTTCTCCTAAAGTACGGAATTGCCCAGATCTACTCAGCTCAAAGTAATCAAATTATGTACAATAAGAGAGTCAGAAAATGCAAATGCAGTGCTAGAAATAACTCATATATGGTAACAGGAGGAAAAAAAAAGAAAATGAAAGGCAGGTTTTAGGTACCCCCCCAAACAAAGTGAGTCAAAAATTGTCATCAATATTTATTCTTAGCTCTGTTAACAGATTTTCTTGTACCTCACTAAGGTTATTCAACAGTCTTGGATTTTCTGTTTCCCATATAAGCACATTGATTCCGATATCACTCAGAAGAAGCTTTAGAGCTTTAAAGCATTCACATTTCCAAATTACTTTATCTTCTTCAGATGAAAAAATCCATGAGGATGCAAAATATTATTTCAAAATCTGAAGAGGCTTTTGAGTTCTGCTCAACCATATCTTGATATGCAAAAAGACAAGAAATTAATGACAGGAAAACGCACCTGACATTTCATGTGGCACAGTAGTAATGACTATTCTATTAGCAAAAGGAGTGAATAAAAAAGTAAAGGAAAATTGTATAACCAGTTTGAATTTGTGTATTTATCTTACTGGCATGATTTCAAATGAAAATACTGTCATAAGTAAAGATGAGCAAGAAGTCAGGCAGAAGCAGAGAAGGTATAAGGTTTGAAAACCAATTTTTTATTTTCCCCCATGGCAAAGCCCAATTTGATTTATAAATATCTATGATTCACATAAAGCAGAGATTTCATAACACATGCAATCCAAGAGAAAGGCAGTGCTCAGACAAAGACACTCTGCTTGTCTTTCTGTGTAGTTGTCTTCCAAAAAGCTGCTGTCTTTTGAGCCACTATTCCTCTCAGGCCCTAGCAGCTGTATACACTATGTTTTAAAGTCATCTCTAAGAATTTCATACAGCAAGAAAAGCATCCATCCCTGTCAAAAGGGTGGATAGACTGTGAGGTGTAAAGCAGAATTGTGTTCTTATTCTTAGTTATGTGGAAAACCATAGACCACCTCTAATGACTAGACCTCTTAGCCTTCAATTGTTTTGCATAGATTTGGATTATTCTGTTGACTGGCTTGTAGTCAAAAGATACATGTAGTCATAAACTGTTAAATTCATGAAATGAGGCATCCCACACAAGGAAGTAGCTGAATGTTATGAGATAATTTGGCACAGAAATACAGATGAGTCCAATTTGTAGTAAGCCTACAAATTCAGGTAACACTGAACTCTACTTGCATAGACAGGAGCTGGGACATTTGACAAAATTTTTTACCTTGACTGTCCAAATAATCTGACATAAACTGGCATAACAACTCCAGCAAGTATTTGTTATGATGGGGTAACTCACCTATGTGCTTACTTCCACAGAGACCACACAGAGTGTACTGTTCCAGCACTGTCTGCACTGTGCCATGCAGGTTTGCAAACCATAAAACTGAACCCGTCCTTCTCTTCAGGCACTCAATTCTGATGCATTTAAGAAGAAAATTTGCATCCTCTTATCAAAGTTGCTGTGATCATGTTCAGGGCTATGAGCTCTTTGCAATGAACTTAGGACATTTCGCATATTTCTTCAGAAAAAAAATGCTTACTGTAGAATTAATTAGCATAATACAATTGTAACAAAGATTGAAGTAGTCAGAGGTCTAGTGATCTTGATGGCCAGGTAACTTGGCTTTCATCTACTGCCCTGGAAGCAAGAATGGGGCCTTGTAGTCCTTGCAGCTGGCAAGTCAATATGTGCTTTTGGCTGGTTTTCTGTTGTGTGTGTCTCCTGACAAAGTGTATGTTGTGTATCAAGGAGCCTCAGTACTGAACACAATTCACACCTAGTAGTTATTCTCTCACCTTAAAGTTATTTTATATGACTATGCTTTTGGCAAGGGAGGAGGTGTTCCTCCTTCATGGGGTCCTTCTATGTTCTTTTTATCAAACTTATAGGGAGGGTTTTGCAAGGAACACTTTCAGCAGCTTCATGTGCTTCTGAGGCCAGTCACAGTTTGTAGCGTAAGACCTGCATTGTGGAAATAGAATTTATTCCACTCCCTAAGAAGAAATGTTACATGATTCAGCTGGAAAAAAATCTGTCTGGGTTGTACAGAAATATTCAGAGCAAGCAAGAGGACTCACTCAAGAACACTTCTTCATGTACAGAATTATTAAGATTATTTTTATTAGCCAGAAAATTAAATCATATTGAACTATGTATGAAACTTTGATGAAGAATTTGGAGGAAAGACATTAGTAAGTATTTTGACTGAGAATTATTAAAGACTCATTTCATTTTTACAAGTACACAGGAAGCATCTGAATTGTAAAATATTCCTTTTTACACAGCTCATTTATTGTAAGCAGATCTGAGGCTCTTATTTTACTCTTGCTGTAGATGACTGGTACAGCAGGTTCCTTTCCTTCTCACCTTAAAAGGAGCTGCTGAGCTTAGTGTACTTCACTTTCTTTGAACGGCCACACCAGCAATATGTGCAGGCAGGTCATTAGCATATCATAATATCACACTGTGATGTTTATGGATGAAATACTCTCATTAAACTATGTGCTATTCTTGTGCAAAAATCAAGGAACTCTGAAGGTTTTATCTCTAACACAGCAACAGAAAGAAGCAAGGGAGAAGTTGATGATGAATAATGTAGATCTCATAATGTGGTAAAGCGTCCAGATGGGAAGGCCACCAATTACAGCACTCTTCCTGTAGCCTCTTTTTCCAACCTAGCACAGTAGTACCCCATTATCTAGTATATGCCTTTCTTTTAAAAAGAAGAAAAAATGAAATTTAGTATTTGGTATTGTCAATATATGAAAACCCAGTATATATGTCTAATTGAGTGTATTCCTGGGAAAGGGGTAAAGCTCCAAAGAGAAAGATCTGAGGAAGGCTGACCTTGTGGGGAGAGGAGAGGAAAGAGGAAAAAGCTGGGATGAATTCTGGGGTACAGCTGATTCTAGGGCAGGAAGGAGGAGGCTGTGATGGCAGGAAGGAAGAGTCTTGTCAAAGGGTTAAAATGAGCCAGAGACTCAGACCAGAGGAGCTAGGCACTAGAGTCAGATCAGATCTCAGTTTGAGTGGTAGGTCACAATATAGACAACTCCCATCTTGCCCTGCTCACCCAGCACCAGTGTGTGCATCAACACCAGCCTCCTGTTCTATATCCTTTACAGTTTGAAATTCAGCAAACCCACTGGTCCTTCATTGATTTTCTTATGGCAAAAGCACAGTGAGATGCTCCCATCTAAATGACATTGTTCTACTTATTGCACTTGCTGTGGAAGAGGAAAGTCTAGCAAAACCATGAAGGGTATCCTCAACAGTGTTTCGAATGAAAATATAACTCTTGAAAAAACACTCTTGAAAAAAGTTTGAAAGTAGACACAAATTTTAACACTGGAATCAAGCCTACTCTCTTTCTTTCTTTCTTTCTTCTCTTTTTTAATCTACAAAAAAAAGGGCCCAACTGAAAAAGTTGCATCTGGAACTGATTTCTCTCAATTATTTTTTTCTAAGTGTTCAGTTTTTAGCTAGGACCCAGCTGATGAATTATGCATGTTCTAAATAACAGAATTACAATGAAGCTGCCTGACTGGGATGGTGAAGAATGGAAGCAGGGAAGCAAAGGTTAAAATTAATATCTGAGGATAAGTATATGTAATTAAAAAATCATCTAACAAAGATGCAAAAATAAAATAACTGGAGGGGAGAAAAAAACCCTATGGAAGTCACAAAATAAGGAAAAAGAAAAGGAAAAAAGAAAAAGATCATACAATTTACAGCTCCCCTAGGAATCCTGAATATTAATTGAATCACAATAGTAATAAACTGTAAGCTTTAAAATACTTGTTTCTTGACTCTCTGCCAACAGAAATTTAGTGACATGAACCCACCATCTTGCAGAGATCTCCAGAGATGAAAAGACTATAGATGTGCATAAAGTGGCCTAGATTAATATGAAGACACTTCAAAAGCACAAGTTGGAATATTCCCCATTTCATCTTGAGTTGTGAATAATTCATCACTTTAAAACATGGGGGCTTTAAAACTTAGATGCAGGCATAGATGCATAATTATTAAATTTCCTTTGATCCACATTGTTTGTTTAATCAGTTACCTAACATTAGGAAGTATGCCTTGTAATAATTGTAGTTTGAGTTTTCTTATATATTAGAAAAGGAACAGGGAGAACAAAAAGGCCTGAAAACAATACTAAAGCATCCAAAGCCATTTTTACAAATCTTTTTAGCAGTTCTGGGTGTAAAGTCTTTGGGTTTTCTACATAAGGGATAAGTGGAAGTTAGGTCTTCATGATTCAGTTTGGTGTGGCATTCCAACTTTGACTAAATCTTTGATTACAGCTGCCTAACTTGGACGACAAATTTATTTAGAACTGTAGAAAATACACACATCAATGAAAAAAATACAGGTGTTGTGTTGCTTTGAAGTTCCATTATCTATTTTGGTACAGTATAAATGAATGGTTTAGCTTGTTGTTACTATGTTAATTATACTAAACATGTACACATCTCTATAAAAATATTTTAAGATATTATTTAAGTCAATGAAACTTGGTAAATGATCTTTCTTTTGTGTTATTATCCTGCACTGTTCCAGTCAAATCTATACTAGAAGATGTCTTCTATCCCAGATAAATTATTGATAGTACAAGTGGCTTTAATACACTTAATTTAAAACTAAGATTTGTTAATTTTCCCAAACAGATCAGTTTCACAGCTTAGACAAATATGGCTCACCCTCTTGAGGTGTGAGGCATGATTATGACTTGAAGACATTTCCTACTGCTGAGAACAAAACAAAGCTACCTCTGAAACCTTTCCAGCTCTCAACAGGAGCACAGCAAGGGCAGTCTCAGGACCCAACAGGGAGCAGAATTTACAGCTGTGCTTTCCCAGCTGTCTACAGGCCTTAGGAAAGATGGCCATAATCCTACATCTTCCTGTATCTCACCCAAGGCACAAGAGATGGTAGCCCAGGAGTCCCAGTTATTTGCCTGCATACATGAAGGCTGTAAAAAAGCCTGGCAAGGAGCAAAGTCTAAATAAGTCAAACTATCCTTATAGCATATTAAGCATACCTTAAGTGAAGGCTAACCTCTCTTTTGCCCATAATATTTTTCCCATTAGTTTTTAGAAGTTGTCCATTTGAAATCAGCTGGAAAAGATGGATTTACAGACTTTTGAGTCAAGAACTGCTGTTCTACCTTTGCTCGGTCAGAGATCGAAGTTGTTTAAGAGAGCATTAACTTATGAGGATGTTCTTGACAAAAAATGTTCTTGGCAGTGGATGAAAGAAATGAAACTATCCTGAAGAATATATTTTCACTGATCTCAGCTTCTGAAAGACATTCCGTTTAATTTCAAATACACAACCTATTATCCCCAACCCATAAAACCTCATGGTTCACACTCAGCTACTTTAATGGAGACACACTTATTCTTTAGAAATATTAGGAGCCTATGTGAAACCCTGCCCTTCATGAAACCCATCAGTTTTGACAATACTTGTAAGAGAACTGAGACTTCATCTGATGCTCCAATGCAGAACACTTTGAAGTCAGTGCAAAGTTTGCATTGACTCAATGTCAGTTTGGTGGTGGATCTATGATAATACAAAAATTCTTCTTGTAGTAGAGATGTGTGACCCCCAACAGACTGAATAAGCCCAGAACCCATTTTCAATAAAGAAATAAGAACAAAAATAAGAAATAAGAAAAAAAAAATAAGAACAGTTATCTTTCCCAATCTTTGCATGGACAATGGATAGTAGAAGTGTGCAGTGAAAAACCCTTCCTTGCCCTCCAACCTGGAAACCAGCAGCTGTGTCTACTCTTTTTAGCAGCCTACCAGGATTTTCCTTCCACTACCATGTTTTACAGCTCTTTGAATCCAGCTAAGCTATTGGCATCCACAGCATCCTGTAGACATGCAATGGGAGTTGTGTGGGAAAAAAATATTCTTTGCCTTTGTTTTCAACTTGATATTTGAATGTTTTTTTTGTTATTCCCTTGTTACTGTGTTCTGAGAAACAGAATAGTATTCCTGACACATCTCCTATATGAGATAGTCTCTATATCATATCTGCCTTCTGTCATATTTTTCAGGGAAAGGGTTCTAATCTATTTAGTCTCTCCTTACACAGAAGATCCCTATCACCCTTTCTGGCATTCTTTATTGCTTTTCATTTCCTCTGAAACCCGAAAGAGAGCAACTGTGAAGTTGCACATATTGTTCAAGATGCAGGTGCACTGTGAATTTGAATGGTGGCATAACCATGTTTCCTGCTGACTTCCTTGCTCTTTTCCTGGTACATTCTACCACCTGACTTTGCTTTTTTGATCACAGTTGAGTACTATGGTGATATTTTCTGAGCATGAGCTGAAATCACTCCCATACTCCTTCCTGAGCACTAATTTAGAGATATTTGCTGTGTATGTATATTTAGGGTTAGTTTTCCCTGAAAACTCAAATGGCTTTAATCAATACTGAATTTTCTCTATTTTATTGCCCAGTCACCAGTGTAAGGCTCCTCTTTCACAGCTGGATCCCCATTTGACTATGCTGGCTGAATAATTTCTCTCATCAGCAGGTTCTGTCACCTCACTTTTCATCTCTTTCCCAGGACACTAACTGACATGAAGAACAACACAGGTTCCCTGTGTGGTGTCTTTGATGCCTTCCTTCCACTAATGTTCTATCCATTAATTAGCTACTAATCCAGGAAAGGACTTTCTCCTTTATCCCATGCTAAATTTTGGTTTCTAAAAGAGTATTCAATAGGAAACATCAGACAAATGTTTTTTGAAGACCTAGATACAGATGTAAAAATTGAACATACAAATATAAATCAACTGAATTTTAGTAACATTCTTCACCAAATTAATAGATTTGCAACACACTGCTTCTTTTACAACTGACATATTAGCTGTTCCTCTAGATGCCTAACAATGCATCTATAGGCTTTCACATTTTTTTCTGGGGTGAGATTTTTGGAGGGCTTTTGTTTATGTTAGGGTTTGAGTTTTTGGTGGGCTTTTCTTTTTTTGGTTGGTTGATTGGTTGGGGGGTGGGTTTTTGGTTTGGGTTTTTTTTTTTTTTTTTTTTTTTTGTTTTTTTTTTTTTTTTTTATTTTATTTATTTATTTTTTTCTCTTTATTGTTTGGGTTTGGTTGTTGCTGTTTTCCCCAAACACTAATTTTCCTGGTATGAATAGAAAATTTATTAACTTAGATGCCATGTAATTTTTTTTTTTTTTTAAAGTGGTGTTACTTTTGCTCCTTACTATTCCTTTGCATTGACATCACTTAAAAGACTGTGCTATATAACAAAGTAAGTGACTATGCAGCTTCACCTCTGAACTCTGCTGGTATTTCATTGCAAATACCATGTGATTTTGATAATCCTGTTCTATTTATATTTTCATATAATTTTTAGTTTCTATGCATTCTTTTCTTTCTAATGAATACTCACTATCATCTTGTTTCAGAAATTGCTTTTTAACAAAAGACAACTAATTTCATGTTTGACTTCCAGGACATTTGAAGCATTTGGGACCATCTCTTATCTTTTTGCATTGCTACAGACTTACAGAAGGTCTCAAACCAGATGCATGTGGTATAGGAGGTCCATGCATCCCCATTCACCACATGGCAGCTGATGAAGGATGCAACAATGTCAGCAATCCTTCCTGTCCCTCTACAGAATTATCCCAGGACAGTGATCCACAGAAGAGAGTGGTTCAATCCGGCAGTCAGCAACAGCTATCTTGAGCAGAACTGTAGAGATCCTGTATGCTAGACAAAAATGTAAACACCCAGAGAAGGGAATTTCAAAGATGCTCCATAGACAAAAAAATGCCAACAAGCAAAAGCAGCACTGTGCACAGTGACCAAATACTGGTATTTTTCTTTGGAAAAATCTGACTGAAGCAGATTCAAAAAACTTTTTTTTTGTGAAAGAAAGCCTTAGGCAGGTAATCAGTGACAGACCCGCCACTGGCAGTCAGAAATTGCCAAGTCACAGAACCACAAAATAACATCAGCTGGAAGGGGTGTCCGGCAGCTATCTGATCCTTTTGCTCAAAGCAGAGCCACCATCAAGGTTAAATCAGGCAGCTCATGGCTGCATCAAGGTGCATTTGAATCTCTCCAAGGGGGTTTCCCCAGCCTCTGGGTTCCCATTCCACATCTGGGCCACCTGACGTGGGACCTTTCCCCCACTAATACCAAATAGAATTTATTTTCCTGCCTAAAGCCTCTGGCAAGGTGGCAGATGTTTCAGTGTCAAAAGGGCAGGGAGCAGCTGGGAAGAGGTGAGCCCTTATTTGCCTGTCTGTGCCATCTCCCTGGCTCTGGAGACACCACTGCCCCTCGTTCTGCCACTGCAGGTCCTGGTAACTCAGAGTTTCAGAGAGGAAAAGCTCAACAACTTTGGCTCTGGCTAAGCAGGCACCTCCATTTGCAGTGCTCATGCTAGCAGCACAGCTCATCCATGTGTGGGCACCCTCTGAGGCCACCACTCACTGTTAAATTTCCTCACACTGCCTTCTTCCCATCCCACCCCCAGGAATTTTGGAGTCGAACTTCCTCCAGAGGTAAGGCTTAAATTCCTGACTATTAAAAATTACATTATCCATACAGATGAAAACTGGATAAACCTCAATTGGTTAGTAAAAAGGCTGTTGAGACCTTCAGGCAAAATTCCTGTTCCTGGCAGCCAATTCTGTTATGTAAAATTAAAGAAAAGGAAATTTAAAATAATGCAGGAATGCCTCCTCAGGCCACCTGCTTGTGTTCTCCCTCCTGTTACAGCCAGTCACTCCCAACTCCTGCCTCCCCTGCTGGAGTCCAGATATTCATTTCCCAGTACCCAAAGGCTCCAGCAGCCTGGAGTCATAAGGGAATCCTGTCAGAGATAATTTTTGCTGACCAATTCAGTTTCTAAGATAAGGAAGGTATTATATATATCTGAGCAAGTCTGTTGTTTACTGCAAAGACAATATTATCTTTCAGTTTGCACAATTATAGTGGTAAATAAAGGATCTCTTTTTAAGTGTCTTAGGGGCTTTAGAAAACCCAAAGAAATTATGTGCAGATTTTCTGTTTACCAAATTTACTAAGCATTTAAAGAACCATCACACCAAAGACTGCTTTCAGATACATAGCAATAGGAAAAGGAGTAAGGAACATCCAGAAAAAAAGCAGATTATACACATGACAATTAAACTGAAAGTGAAATTTTTTTGTTTGAAGTCAGTCCCTGGACAACAGACTGCACAAACTGAACAGTCTGCATGATCTCAAGGCTTCACTCTAAATATTATTTTGTCAGTTAAGAGAAAAAAACCTCTAACAAAGTACTTGAGAACACTTTACAGCCTCTGATACATACTGGAAAAATTGTTCAAGTAGGATGGTAAAGAAATTCAAATCATGTTGAGAAAAATACTTTTGTGCTGTATAAAAGGAATCTATTAGTAAGAGACTTTCTACTCTAAAATCAGGATTTCAGGATCAATCAAAGATCCCATGGAGAGCAGTCAAAACTGTGCTTTGAAGAGGTGTTTGTTATTTGCTAGTTTTTGTAAGAATCAGCTCAAGAAGTAACCTGAGTACAACTGGACAGGACCTAGAAAAATAATTGGGGTAAAACCTTGATGCTTCTCAGGTCAACCTTCAGCCATGTCTAGTCAGGGTTTTTTATGTTTTTATTTCTGTCCAGCTTTGAACATGCTGTTCTATATCCACTTGCTCTCCACTAATGCACGAGATGTATTTTGTTACCAAGCGTCTATGCAAAATATCTCAAAATAATGAGGAGATTTAATGCACTGTAACTCATATTAAGACAGAGAGATATTCACAGCAGTTCTTACAGGAAAGAACTGCTAAAAGAAGGCAAAAATATAAATTACAAAGCAAGGATAACAGAAAATAATCTCAGTACTACAGCAGCCAAAGACAGATAAACAAGAACAGCCATCGCAGTGTGATATACAAGATGTTCATTACTCATGACTCTGAGCAATAGCAGATCACTTTGCATATTTATTAATTCTTGTATTACAATGTTGGCAATAAAGTGTGCTCTTTGTCATTAAATGCTAGATGTAAAAAAGCAGGCAGAATAAATTAGTTTAGGCTCTGTACATGACTAGAAACTGTGTAGCACCAATAAATTCGTGCTTGAGGGACATAAATTTATTTTCATGTACAATTCTGTTGTGTTCATGCCGCATTATTTCTTTGTTTGGACAGGTGAGTAGCTGGAGATGAGGGAAATGTATAACCCCAAATGTCATAAAGACTAGGGTGTACACTGATGGGAAGAAAAGGTGCAAGCGAAGGTTTATATAATTCCCATGTCCCCTGAAAACAAATTATAGCCCAATGTATTTCTAGGACATGGAGGTTGGAATGACGTACCAATGTGGGTACTAATCTAATGAAATCTAATGACACTCTTCTAAAATTCCCCTCTGGCCTTATCTCCTAATAACAAGCCACTGCTAATTCTTCCTCCAAACATTTAAACACAGAGACAGATCAGATGAAACACACACTTCAAAAGGATCAACACACATAATCACCAAAAAGAACAACTGTTTAACTTAGCCCTTGGATAACTGTTGTGTTCCCCTCTCCATGCCCATCACTGACTCTATTCAGAAATTTGTAGCTCTTCCTCTTTTCCAAATGTCTCCTTGGTCAATGGATATTTTGTACCTTCAGTTTTCACTTATTAGTATAATAGAATTATTGAATCATTTAGATTGGAAAATACCTCTAGGATCATCAAGTCCAACTCTTAATCCAGCACTGCTAAGTCAATCACTAAACCATGTCCCTGAGTGCCATATCTGCATGTCTTTTAAATGCCTCCAGGGATGGTGACTCAATCCCTTACCTCCATGGGCAGCCTCTTCCAATGCTTGACAACCATTTCAATGAAAATATTTTCCTAAGATCCAGTATAAACCTGTCCTAGCACAACCTGAGTAAATCCTTCAAACCTGACAACCTGACTAGCCAGTACACATCCATATGTTTCCTACAGAGGAAAGAGTGGATTACTTTGATAGAAGACATGTTGAGGATGTCCGTTTAAAAATGTATTTATGAAGACCAGGCATCATCACAGATCCAAATCCAAATCATATGCAAACACTCCACACATACAGATACATTCATTTTCAGAATATATTTTTGACCACAAATAACATGCAAGATCTCATTATTTAATGGAGGAGGTTTCATCAGGTGACCTTGACAGATCCCTCGCAAATTAAGTTGGGTGTAAAAAAAAATTAAGAAACACACAGACAAACAAAACCCTCCAAACAGACCGAGAAACACCTTTCCAAAAAAACCTCAAAACCACCAAATGAAACCTCACTATACCAATGAATGATGCCACGTTGACTTTGCAGGAAGGCAAAGGTGTCGAACAATTAGCCATGTCAAAGATTTTGTCATTTCAGCTTTGTACAAGCATACTGCTGTGGTTCAGTTAACATGGTAATTGTACAGCCCATGCATTCTCATCACATTTACCATTTTCAGGCCAAGAGTAGATGTTTATAACCCCTCCTCTTTGCCACGGGTTGAAATGTCTGTAATTATCCAGCCAATCAAAGTTCTAATGGGGAAAAGCCAAAGGTCAAAGCAGAACGCCATATTAGGTGAACCAGAGTAGTTTATTATGATCAAGTGAGACACATTCCTGCTAGAATTATATTGGCATGCTCTGCCAAGGCATTCCTTGCCATGCCCGGCCCCCATCCCTTGACTCATGAACAAATCTAATCAGTATTTGGAGCAAATTCCCACTATGACCTTGTTGTGCCATTCTGAACATACGTACCCATGAGTGGAGACAAGAACAGTGGCACTTGCAAGAGCAGAAATGAGAGACTGAGACTTGAGTTTATGATCAAAGTGGGTACCAGACAGGAAAACTGAACAGGCCATTGGGCTAAAAGCTGGGAATGCTGCTGAATCACGTTCTGACACAGTGTGTCTGTCTTGCATAAGCTGCTGAAGCACTCTTCTTCCACTTTCATTTTCTTGTCGTATTCCTCAGTCACACGAGGCTTCATAACAGACAACTGTGCCACAGAGACAGCTGTTAACTGCCCATGAAATGCCACAGTTTTGTCACAAACAGACCAGAGTTCAGCTCACATGGAGCTTTGCCCTCTCTTCCCTGTGAGATGAGATCAAGCCAGACAGACCTGAGCAAGTTTTAATTCCGATAGATTCAGAATAAACATTTAATGTCATGCTACAAAGGAGAGAAAAACTTTAGTAATTGTGAAGATGAATGCTTCCCCTCTTCCACAAATGTTAAAGGATCCTACTCTACATGCAAGTTAGCTTTAACCCTGTGACCCATCAAGCTGTTTTTGGGGTATGGTGTGTCACCAGTCATTTGCTGTAATGTACCATACTTGTAAATATATGCATAAAACCATTTAAATTTAATCCATCTATTTAGATCCCTGTAAAAGGCACTTCAGGGACAGCAGCTTGCCCTTGAATGTGCAGCAGTTCATCACAGCTCCATTTCAGCTTGGAATGGAACTGAAGGGCCTCACTGGTGGCCCGGAAAGATCAATGAACACACACAGTACCAGGAACATTTTGCTTCCAGCAGCTGCTTTATCCAAGACCCCAAGAAATCACTAAACTCTATTTTTCATTTATTTAAACTCTCAGCCTAAATATTCTGCAACCAAACTACAGCACACAGAGAATATCAGGAGAAACACAACTGCTGCTGCTACTGCTCTAAACCTGGAAAAAACACCAGACAACAATGCTTCGTGAGTTTTTATAATTTTTAAAAAATTTGAGTATTTCTTCTGAATCTGTTTCCACTTTGATTTTTCTCAACTTCTTTGTGTTTTTAGCACAAAAAAAAAATCCTTCACCTCCTTTCTGACTATTGTCAGCTGAAGAACTCTTAAACACAGCTGGCTGTGGGTGGCAGCAGGAGGCTGAATTGGCAGAAAATTTCTGTCATCAACAAAGGCAAGTCTCTGAGGCTACCGATGACTGTTTGTTTCATATTTTCAGGGCAAATTTCCTTGTCCCCTTGTTAACCAAAAAGAATTCAGTAATTGAACAATAGTTAAATAAGCTACAGATTGTATTTGCTTCTTACCTTTGTGACTGTAAAGGGCTCAAGCCTGATAAAGCCAGTCATATGAACAAAAGCTAGGTTAATAAAGTTTGAGTAAATTCTTGCCCTAACTACAGAGTCAGAGACAGCATGTCTACAAAAATGGATTAAGAAAACAACATTCTTTGATATTTTCTGATCAATGTGTGTTTTTTGTGTTATGATAAGTGGAAGGATTTGCCAAAATAAAACCCTTTTGAAACAAAACTTTTTCTTTCTGTTCTACCCACAGAAGACCTCATAAATAAATCTTTAAAAATTATAAAAGCAAGCAACCAACCAAAAAAAGTGAATCACCAATTCCGGAAAGTGCCATCAACAGCCCTCCATTCCCTTCACTTGCTATCAGGACCAAGAATATTTTGGGAAAGGATTTTTTAGGACACTTGGGCCACTGGTCTGCAAATATTTGTGACAGGACTGTTTTCTTTGCCAGGACTGCCTGGGGCAGCCTATGCCCAGCAGAGTTGGATCCTCCCCTCCCTCCCTCAGTGCAGAGTCCCCCAGCACCAGACCCACAGCACAGTCTCCAAGCAGCAGCTTCTGCTCGGAAGCACAGGTGAAGACATGGGGGCTTCATCCACGGTGGTGAATAAGGAACAGTGGGATATTGCTTTTCCTGCTCCCCACTGACTGCCCACCAGGCAGCCCATTTCAGAGCCACCCCATAGTCACCCTTCAGCAGGTCCAGACCAAAAAGGACCCAGAGATCCTGAAAGAAGTGGTGCAATGGACACAAATGGCAGAAGGAATTTTGTCATCCATTACAAGAAAATGGATCAGAGCTTTATTGCCATGGTAAAACCAGGAACAAACCCAATATCTCTTCATTACAAGAGTAATCCTACCAGCTTTTACCTCCTACTCCACAGTGCTGGGAAGAATAAATTATCGCAGTGGATAAATACTATCTACATTGCGTCATATAGGGCAAAAAACCCAAAACACATTATTTGAAGTAGGAAACATGCATAGACAGAGTGCTTGCTGTTCCCAGATGCCTAGACACAGGTTAAAAACCTCCAACCTTATGAGACATCATTGCCAGTGAACAGGGTATTTGTTTTACCCTCATGGTAATACACCCAGCTTCTGGAATTCAGCATTAAACACTGAACATTCAGCACTGACCCACTTCTGGATCTGGACCAGCAGTTGTTTTGAGAGACTGGAGGTTTATCTGCATTAAAATTTTCCAATCTGCAAAAAAATATTTTTCTAATACTCTTCTATTAAAGATTTATTTTTCCATAATTTGTATTTCATTAGCACAAGGTGAAAGTGTTTCCATGGAAACACCAGGGATATATAATTTCTAAATAATGAATTTTCCACAAACAACTCACAAAATTATTTTCAGATTACAATGAAAAATTTTCCAAAGTCAGTTCACTTATTAATATTACAGAGAGGACATATGTAAAGATTTTCAGCTTCAAATTGTAGTTATAAAACATTAAATATAAATTAAGTAGTTTAATACTCTGATTACAGAAAATAAAAACACATAAAAATACTAGAAACTAAAGTAAAAATTACCCTAATTGTAATTTAACTGATTCAGTGATCAAATATGTCAGTACCAGCACAATGGGTCATATCACTTGCATATATTCAGATCTCTCTGTGGTTATTTTCTACTTTGACTATAAAATACTTTAGGTCTATATCTTATTTCTGTAAGCTCAATATTAAGATAATAAGATGCATTAAAATTAAATCTTTTTTCTGTGTATTTATCATCCATTTCAGTAAGGTGCTAACATACTAACTTGGGTAGGATGATTACTAAGAACAAATTCTCCTAGCTGGGCTGTAAAACAAATGGGAAAAACATCACCTTCATCACGGAAATGTTTTAAAAAGATTGTGATTCCTCTGAATTGCAGTCTCAAAGGAAGTGAAAAGGCAAGATGAACAGGAAAAAAGGAAGAGGTGCTAAAGAAGATGTTATTTTCCCAGGCTGTATAGCAAAGAAATCTCAAAGAATTTTTGGACTTGATAGGAAGGGGATTTGGAGATGGAGAGGAAGTAGGGATTTTGTGTTTCTTTCACATGCCATTTCATTGTGTTATTTAGGTATGAAACATAATGGTATTAGAAATCCTGTTATGGTGTTTTGACATTGTTTTTTCATATATGTAATTTTTCTAAGTGTGAATATTTCTTCAATTATTTGCTTAGTTGATGTTGCTCTTGTTAGCAAAAAAATCTCAACCCCATATATGTATTTATTTATATGATTAAGTGAAATGTGAGGAACAGTACACAACACAAGTCAGGCCAGTGAACTTAAATGCTGGGGCCAGTCAGTGGGAGGTGGAGTTGTGGGTGTGTTCCAGAAATAGTAAAGGGGAGGAAAAAAGAGAAAAAAGGCACAAGCTGATCAAAATGTCAGGCATGCACCAAAAAAAAGCACTCCTAAAAACTGTGTCTCTGACCAGATGCCTCCATAAAAGTTCTGAGATAAATTGCTCTTCTCTTTCTGAAAAAAAAAAATCTATTTAAACATTATGGGACATCTTCCATGGGCCAGATTATCTTACAGGATTTTTGTAAATTAATATGAATATTAATTTAAGAAAGAAAAAAAAAAGAATTTACTCCAGTCAACTCCTCTAGGTAAAAACAGAGCCCAAAAATATAAAAAAGGTTGACTGAAAGCACAGAGTTAGAGCATCCCAGAAAGGGGGAAAAAAATTACAAAATGAGGCTGACAGGTGGTTTATGAAAGTTTATCCAAAGATACTTTGGAGTGGTAAATGACTGTAATTTTAAAAAGTATGCCCAAGAAACTAGAAACTAAGGCCAAGGGCTGCCACAACCCTGAAGGATGTGAGCAGTTACTATTAAAAAAGATTACTGTTAGCAGGAGCTTGATTTAGGCATAAATAAAAATAAGGGTGCTGCTTGCATATGCTAAAAGGCTTCTTGGCACAGCTGCTTTGAGAAACACAGTAGTTGTGCTTGTTAGAAAAGGACATGAAGTGTGTCCAACACACAGCTGCTGGGTCTGCAAACCCAGCAGGCATCCTGCTCAGTGTCAGGTTCTCAGTGTGTGCAGCATTACTGAGTATTCCACCCTCACACATCACCTGGTCTGCCAAAAAGAGAAGCAACCAGCTGCAACATCTGAGGAAATCCTTTCTTGGAAATAGCAGGTTCAGCATTTGGGCTCAGGCTCTTTCTGTCATATTCCCTCCTCAGGGAAAAAAAAAAAAAAAAAAAAAGGAAAATGTGTGGAAAAGCTTTGTTTTCTTAAACAGTGAAAAGGTCTTTATTTCCAGTCCAATTACTCTTTCATTAACTACATAAGCTTCCTTGGTTTAATGGTCTGATTTGTGCTTCATCCCACCTCCTAAAAAACACGTTGAAAATTGAATTGTCTAGGTTAAAATTATATGCATCCAGAAAGTCAATTTTGAGAACAAAATAATTCAAAGAGTGTAAGTAAATCCACTAGAATTTATTCTACGAAACAACAGACTCTTGGACATATAGTTAACAAATTTTATTAATAAATATGTGATCCTAAAATATGAGAGGTACCATCTGCCATAGCACTATTTTTTTTTTTTTTTTAAATAAAGCCTGAATTCTTACAGATAAAACTGAAGAACACCTTTTATTAAGATTTTTTAATGTGAGAAGGTGACAGGTCAGGTCAATAAGTTACAGTATGTGTTCTGCCACCACACTTTACACACTAACCCCAGTTTTGTGGGGGATGAGTTCAGTGGCCAGCTCAGGCCCCATAAAAAGGAGCAAAGATCCGTGCTGCTGTCAGGTGCATGTGGCACTCCTGTACCACTGTGTCAGAGCTCTGATCCTGATGAAAGCTGTCAGACTTTCAGCCTTGGTAGCAGGGGCTTTTTGGTTTGGATCTGGAGCAGAATTTTCTCTCTTCCTTGTCAGGATGAAAGAGAGGATGAAGCCAGCTGCCCAGAGACAACAAACTTTGGGGTCTGTGGAGTCAGCCAGCTCCCCCAGTATCTCAGGCAACAATGGCTTCAGAGCAAAGCTGCTACCCTAGGTTGCCGTGTCCTACTTTAGCACTTGTGGGACACTGGAAGACCATTATGACTCTGTTACAGCAGGACCTTTGGCACAGAAATATTTTTCACTGATCTTATTTCTAGGACAGAAAACCTGTCATTCCAAACTACTTAAATGTAATTATGATTTTTACTGTAATTTGGCAGACAGCAGAATTTACCGCTACCTCTGAACTTGCAAGTTTTAGTTATATACTGAAGCTTATTGAACCAATGCCTCATACAATGAAATGGCTAAGCATAGACTATTAATAACCTGTCCTTCAAGTCTTTATTAGATTGTTTTCACAAATTGTGGGAAATTCTATGAGCTATTTCTTTTTTTTTTTTTTTTTTTTTTGGGGGGGAGGGTTTCAGGGAGGGTTTTCAGTTTGGGTTTTGGGGTGTTTTTTGCAAGACAATTGTCTAACACTGTAAGTTATGATTTAGTATATGCAGCTGGAATGTTTACGGCATGTTTGCACCTGCATGTTGAGTAAGACCCAAGAGATTTGATAAACCTACAAAAATCACAGAGAAAGACAAAGGCTTGGATTGGAAAGCCTGCAGGCTTTCATTTTAAGGGGGCTCAGGACCATGTGGGCATTCAGTTACATAGTAATGGCCTAAATATGAGCATTCTAACATTCTTTATTTATGCCAGTCTGCATTCATGCCTCTCAAATTATTTAAACATGAAGTGAAAAAAAAAAAAGAAAAAAGAAAAAAATTGCCTTTCTTGTTAACAGGAAGTCTTCCAAAGACGGTTAGTGAAAATGCATATTATTATCCTGAGGCACCATAACATCCATATTAATCTCTCAAGAGTGCTCTTGGGAGGGCTGCTTTATGATTATATAACATGGTTTTGAATATCTTCACAAGATAATAAACAGTGTCAGATTCTCCCACTGCTTTCATTACTAAGTCTTCAAAAATTAGTGCATCTCCTATTGATATGGTTTTGAATAAAACCTGAGTGTTTCCTGAATGATATGTCAGCCTGGTAAAATTATATATATATAATTTTATATATTTATATATATATATATATATATATATATATATAGTCAGATAATCACATTATTTCAAAGTATAGTCCTTATGAAAATGTATGAAATAGACACAGCTCTGTGTCAAGCATAAAGACAATCAGGGTGGAAAAAAATTAAAGAAAACACACAATGAACTGCCCAACAGTACATTTTGCCTTTTGAGCAGCCTTTAGTAAGCCACTTCACTATAGTAGCTAGTAACCAGATGGAGGAGCCAAGAGTCTGTTCTTACAACCAGCACACAAAACCCCCAACATTTCTACAGCTATGGAAATATATATATAAAAAAAAAAGAGCCCTAAGTAATCTGAATATATTGTCCTTTCTGTGCTTTGATATTCAAGTCCAAATTAATATTCTGGTCAGATCTTAAATCTAAGTCTCTGCAGCAGCAAGGCACTGAGCAAATTCCTGATAAAACTCTTAAAAGTGATTATTAAGAATAGCTAATTTTGACAGTTATTACTAAGAAACGTGTGTTTTGCAGTAAGGATGACCAAAATCTCAGCTCGATTCAAAAGCTAAATGCATAAATACATGTGCTAAAAGCAATACTATGCAATCATTCCGCAGCTTAAATTAGACACTCAAAACCCAAAATCTGGCCTGAAAAATGCATTTTGGCTGTTCAAATACATGCTTTATAACACAGCTTTACTCAGGCATCTTAAAAAGAAAAATTACTTTGTAATCACCAGTCTTGCTTAGTCAATAGGAGGGGCATTATTTAATTAACAAGGTTTGATTTTGTACAACTTCTGTAGTACAAAATGTGCCATAAATAAGCCCCAAGGCCACACAATTTAAACTGTTCCTGACAGAGTAATTTTTTTAACTCACAGGTGTTTAAGCACTGCTCACTGTTGGGAGCTCCCCCTTTTGAGGGAGGTTCCCACAGTCCAATTATTGCATCTCTCCTGGCACTCTCAAAATTACTGTTCCTGGCCACACACAGGGGTTATGTGGGTACTCCCTAAAGCACTCTGACTTGGGAGTTTTCCCCATCCCAGATGCCGCAGGAAGCCTCCAGACCCTTTACTGCATAGACAACCTTTACATCCAGATGGGGCTTCTGCATGCTAAAAACATGATGTTGGCCAACACATTTTAGGGAGCAGCACCTCCTTACCTCAGGCATGTCCACGAACCTGCATCTCAACCCCTTTCTTTTACATGTGCACTCTAATTAAAACATGCAGCCAAAGCACCCAGACAAATCCCCTAACACACTACAGCTCTGAACAAAGCACAATGAGGAATTAATTCACTGCTTCCCATGGGCAGGCAGGTGTTCAGCCACTTCCAGAGCAGAGCCCCACCATACATGACGATGAGTTGGGGATACAAACACCACTCCAAATGTCCCCTCTTCCTCCTTCTTCCTTCTGCTTTATATCCTGCACATGTTGTCTTATGGTCTGGGATATCCCTTTGGTCAGCTGGGGTCACCTGTCCTGGCTGTGTCCCCTCCCAGCCTTCCATGCACCTCCAACTTCCCTGCATGGCAGTACAGAAAGAAGAGAAGGCTTTGGCTGTGTGTAAGCCCTGCTCACCAATTGCAAAAACATCTCTATTACCAACCCTGCATTCAGCACAAACACAAAACAAAGCCCCATACCAGTCACTGGGAAGAAAATTAACTCTGCCCCAGCCAAAGCCAGCACACCACTATACTCACAGACCGTGGACAGGAGCTGAAATCAGCCAGAAAGTAAGACTGGGATTGTTTCCTGATGGGAATAAAACATGTCTTGTCAGAGCAGACCTTATCTCTGTGCTGTGACTCCAGTGGCCCTTCACTCGCAACTCACAGGTCAACTCACCTGAAAGTTTTGGCCACTACTTCTTTATGATTCAGAAAATCTTCATTTAGCAGCTGTACAGCTTTCTCTGTGTGGCAATGAGTAACCCTTCCTGGGGTTGGAGAGTGTCATTACTTCTTGTGCTCAGCAACTGCAGTAAATTCCCTGCCTCAAGCTGAAGAGCTCCCTGCAGTGCCTGTCAGTGTGGGCTGGCTTCTAGTGTTACAATTTACTAAAAGACTCTGTAATGAGACAAATATGAATGTGATGGCCAATAGGAAACTATTTTACACCTGATAACGGTTTAAATTATTTCTGATATCGACCTGCATTTGACCAACTATAACAACTGACAGTTGCTGTCCTTCCCTGCCAGATAGAGATGAGGACCCTGCTTTGCTAATAGAAGACATTCTCCATTAGGAAACACCATGTAAGCCTTGGTTGGTGGTGAGTGCCTAAAATTAGGCAGGGCTGCAGGTTCCGTCAAGCTGGACCTCTTTTTTTGGAAGCAAAACATGTAAAATTTTTAGTCCCAATGGGTAACACCTAACAAAGCCATAAGACACTGGAAACTGCATCTTACCATTAGACATGTTCAGTAAGTGGGACACTTCACAAAACAATACCTCTCCCTGTCAGCAAGGAAGTACAGCAGAAAAGGAGGGAGTTTCTGAGACCACTTAAGATAATTTTTGCTGGATGAATTTTCAGAGCACTGTTACAGCTGATTTCTGAATCTTGACAACTGGGATCAACAATCCCCCTCCCACCTTGTCTCCAAGATTTCTCTCAGAAAGTGTGATTTTCCTGCAATCCATAGGGAGGTAATACATAGATAAGAGCTCCTCTTTCAAACTGTCAATTTTTTTTTTTCATTATTTTCTCCAGTCCTTAGGCAGTCTAATCACTTTTTCAGTTAAAATGAAATTTGCTTCCACTGTTTGCTGTCTTACATATATTTGCATATTCATATAAATACAGATATATGCACATGTGCTTTGCACTACTTTCTTCTCTCTACACTGGAAAGTCCAGAAAAAGCAAGAATACATGGAATACAAAAAAAAATGGTGATTCGAAGTAGTACTAAAATTTGATTGAAACTGTGCTTAGGTATGAGGTGTAGCTTTTGCCTGAGATGAAAAATTCCCCCAGATACATCAGTCTAATTGAAACTACACAAAAAAATATGCATATTTGTGCAACGGAGTCGGACACTTTCCTTCTAGGGAGAGCTATACATAAGTATGGACAGATGGGAAGAAGGCACCCTGTACCTATCTGTTTATCTGTCCATCTGTCTGTGCTGGCCTCTTTCAGTGCCCAGAGAGCTCTCTTTCAAGGACTGAATTTAAGCTGACCCTTTCCTCCCTCTCTCAGACCTGTTCTTCCAGTACCACCAGTTTACAAAAAGATCCTAATTCCTTCATACCTTTGTTTTCCTTACTGCTCCCAAAACCGTTTTCTGTCTCAAGGCCACCATGTGCCTTATGCTCTAATATTTAGTTAAGCTTAAAATACAATTATATTTAGGTAATAAACAGAGAACAAAAGTACAGAAAATAATTATGGATCAGATCAACAGAGAAACATGAGTTTTGGATTAGGCTCCCGTAATTATTTCCGACCTTGCACACCTGCAAAAGAAAAGCAAGCAGTGATCAATTCTACTTGATGTAGGTAAAGAATTTTGAATTTATTTTGAACAGATGTGTCATTATTACCTTAATTATTGTGGCTGGATACAGCACCTATTTCCAAATTGCTTTCAAGCTAATAGCCTTTGTTCCAGATAAGTCTATTAGCATTATAATTTCCGCACCCTGGGAACTTTTTGCTATTTTCAAAGGTCTTTTTTTTTTCCAGATTCAAACTGAAATCAATCACAGGTGTTGTCCCAGTATATATTCTTTAAATAGAATGTGCCACACTACAAGATGTTACTTTGATTTCAATGGGGCTGTGCTAAATGCTTGCAGTACTGAAAAAATGCAATTGTTTCAGGAGGATTATGTCTATGCAGCTAGAATAAGAACTCCCTTGTGCTGCCCACAGACGATTGCAAAGACAATGCACAAAATTGATGTATAGAAGATTGACATTAGCTTTAGCATAACAGGATGCTCCAGATATCATTTGAATCAGGCTAGAGATGGAGTACTTTGACCTAGATTTGGAATACCCCCAAAAAACGATTCAGAATTCAGATTTCATGGCTTTGTTGGGTTTTCTATTGAAACAGAAATTCAAACCTTAGTCTGAACATTGGTCCTGTGGTTTTTTTGCTTGTGTGACACAAAGTCTGTGCATAAGGTCTTTGTGAAAAATAGAAAGAATTTTGCTGAAAAAAAAAGGTATCAAAAATAAAAATTAAAAAAAAATAGAGAGCAATTTACTTGACTGTACAAAGAATATTTTCACAAAAATGCCATTATAATGCCTTGACTGAAATAACTCTCAGCTTATGCAATTGTAAATGTGCAGGTAATTTTGTGAAAATGGCACACAGAGAATGCATAGACAAATGCATCTCAACTTTAAATGTGTGATGATTCTGCTGACAACTGGGGACCAGGTAATCAACACGAGTTGTCTTTTAGGGGGACTGCTTCTAGATTTTTTGGTCTGATGCCTCTGGAAAGAATTACAAAGCCCTCATAAATGATGTTTATAATATATAAGTGCTGACAAACCCTGAAGTATACAGCAAGTCTGTTAAAGAAAACAAACCTTAACGAATGATGATCACCTACAATATGAATTATAGATTCTTTGCAAGTTAGCCTGATTCATGATTATGCAATGCTTCAGGGTCTGCTGCTACATTTACATTTTTACCATGAGCCTTTTTGGTTTGTATCATCTTGAAATATAGATTAAAACTCCACAGCCATATGATTAATTAAGTCTAAAAAATCTTGTGTGGCCTAATCTTCATGTACTAAAAATGAATGCAAAGTTTGCCCTAAATGAATATCCAGCTCTGAATTTCACTCACAGATAGTAAGACTTTAGGACTTTTATTTACACAAAAAGTAGACTTCCTGGAACATCAGTTCTGTAATTTAATTTTCCTCAGTGAGAGAACAAATGCAATTGTATCTTGATTTGAAGTCAATGTGTTTCACAAATTCTTCAGACATATTTTTTTATCTGATAAACCCCTCCACCAAACGGTGATCACTTACTGGAAAATTGAGTAAAGGACAGGAAACATAGACACAAGAATTAACCAATCTCTGTCCAAATGTTCCACACAGGATTTCAAAGAAATCCTAGTATAATAGAATGGCTTGGTTTGGAAGGGACCTTAAAGATCCTCCAGTTCCAACACCCCTGCCATGGGAAAGGACACCTTCCACCAGACCAGGTTGCTCCAAGCCCCATCCAGCCTGGCCAGGAACACTCCCAGGGATGGGGCATCCACAGCTTCACTGGGTAACCTGTTCCAGTGCCTCACTACCCTCACAGTAAAGAATTTCTTCCTCATCTCTAATCTAAATCTACTCTTTTTCAGTTTAAAATCATCCTCCCCTTGTCCTGTCACTTCATGACCTTGCAAAAAGTTTCTGCATCTTTCTTGTAGGTACACTTCATGTACTGGAAGGCTGGAATTGGGTCACCCCAAAGCTTTTTCTTTCCCAGGCCAAACAATTCCAACTCTTAGAGAGTTTTCCCATAGCAGAGGTGCTCTATCCCTCTCATCATGTTGGTGGCCTCCTTCAGCCTCACTCCAACAGGTCCTGCCTGTGCTGGACCCCATGTTCAGTATCTGGGCTGTCCAACTGCAAAAGCTGATAACAACAGCCATACTGCCTAACACAAGAACAAGGGGGTTTTAACTCTCTTGGAGAACTGAATAATGTGACTGAATAATGAAGCACTGATATGTGTTTTCCAACACCTTGTTTGTGCAGAGAAAATCTCTCTTCTGATAAATTATTCAAAACACAACTGCTAACCTATTTAAGTTCAAAAATATGTGTATTGTAATCAGGAATCATGTTTCTCAGCTGTCTGAACTGCTACACTTCAAATCTGGCATTCTCTAAAGTGTCTGCACAAAACAGTACAGGAAGATAACAATGTCCAGTGTACCATTCTGATCAGTAAACCTTTCAGAGTTCTGGGGCAGTGTGTCAGAGAAATTTAGAGGTTTCCTAAATATAGAAAAACCTATTTAAGTATAACTTGCAGAAAGTGTCTGAAAATACTTCCAATAGTGTTCAAATCTTTTAATTTTAACTTTAAGTGTGACAGCTGCCCCATTTGTGTCAAAGGGTTAATTAAATTTCTTCAATAATTTATGAAGGTTAAAGATTTCCTCTAAACAAACACCACTTATGTGGAACTAATTAAATACTCACTCTGCTTTTCAACATTAAAGAAGATTAAATAAACTGTGACATTTTGCAATTTTAATTTATGGTGCATTTTCCAGCATCTTCACACTAGTTTCATTTTTCAGGAGACTCAAATATTAATATAGAAATCATGTGAACAGAATTGTATGTAATGTACCCTTTTCCCACTGTCATTAAACTTAGAAGCAATTTGAGTGCTCCAGTGTTTGGACCAGAAGCATAGTATTAGTGATTAGTGTTAAAGCCCAAGAAGATGCTTAGTTAAGGCACCAGTTAATTTATTAACTATTTATTATGCATATTAGAGAAATGCAATCTAAAATTGACACATATGACTCATTGGGATTTTCCCTTTTGGTGAGGAGATTTTAGATTTTAGTTTTGACACCTGGAGAGGAGGTTGAGGTCAGACATCAGGAAAAGAGGGGATTCCAGCCAGAGTAAGGGTCATTTCAAGACTGTGGGATTGGAACACTGTCTCGGAGTATCTGTCCTTATGTGGAAGGTATGTCCTTTACACTGAGTGTCTCAAAAGTGGGCACTGGCTGTGTGCCTCTGTTCATGGATATTTAACATACATATCTATAGGAAAGATGAATAGTCCTCACTGCTTCTGGGATCTGGGAATGGTTCCTTCAGCCTATCAGTGCTTTCATTTTCTGGAAATCCAGGTTGTGGACACACAAATAAACAGCTATTCTTGATTTCACACTCAGTAAAAAAATAGTTATGGCTTGTATGTGCTCAGACACTACAACAATGGTCATGACTTGAAAAAAAAAATCCATGAGAAATCAATTGTGGTGCTAAAGAGTTTGAACACCATGCAGTAAATGAGAACAAGCTGGTCTCTAAATGGGGCAAGCACAGCCCCTCCTCCCAGGTGATCCATCTGTCCTGGGGCAGGGATGGGGGTCAGTGAACAGAACCCCCTGGCTAACAAAAATGTCTGCTCCTGCACTGAACAGCAGAGAAATAACTGAAATATTGAGCAGTTACTCCCAAACTGAGCACTGTCTATTCTGCTGGCTGCTTCCAGCCTACACCTCTGCCTCTGGAGTTCTGTGTAGGCGGAGAAGGTGACAAAAGAAAGATGCTCAAAGAAACTTTTGTGCTGAAGTTCCTGACAAGAGCACACGCACATTTTCTATCTTCAGCAAAGTCATCTCAAGTTCATCTTTTCAGTTCACTCCCTGGCCTTTAAAAGCCAGGCCCCCAAATGCCATCACCTAGGGCTGTACTGACAGAGGCGTGACTCGACAGAAGGTTTCAAACCTTTGGCTCCACTAGGGAGATTACAGTAATTTCAGCTAATGGAATAATGGATAGCAATCCTAGGCTGTCATTCTCAGTCTGAATCAGTGCTCGAGAGGAGCGGACACTTTACTAGTTCTTTCACAGATATTTGTGACAGCAGAGAAATGATGATTCCCAGTTCATTTCCATGCACTTGATTGAAGTGTGCTCGCTTAGAAGACTCAATTTTCCCTGCTGATTCCCCTTTCTCCCCTCTTCTCAAATTATCTTTTTTTGCAGCCTTGTGGCTTAGCTATTTCATGGTCCTCATTTCACACTCCTTAACTCTCAGTCCTAATCTTTGCTCAATAAACTGCAGTTCAAATCAACTACAGGTTACATCTGAACTGCACTTTTTAAAAAAGCAAGTCAAACTTGGAAGAAAAAGCATAGAGCAAACACCTACTTAGTTTAATGCAATTTGCAGACAAGAAGTAACTTTTCTTTTGTACTCTACAGAGTACAAACTTGGTATTTGTCTAACCTTATGATTATTTCAGCTTAAATTTTTTCTAAGCCATTTAAACTGTCCAGAAGCATTTAAACATAATTTAGAACTATCAGTCCTATCAGCTGAATGGCAGCAAAGCTTGAGACAAGTGAAAAAAGTGTTCTTAATATAGAGAATAATTAGCACCACTTCTTGAAATTTGCCACTGATTTCTGTGTTAACAGCAAATGCAAATAAAAAGCAAGAAAAAATACTTATGTAGAAAGTTCTCAAGCTCTCTAAGTAAACATTTTTAAAATTTGCCAGGATCAATTTCCATTCATCCATGAAGACTCAGGTCCTAGAATAGTTCTGGAGATAAAAGGAATTGTAGAGAGTTTATGAAAAAATTAAAATTATGTTGATCAAGCCAATTGTACTTGTGCCATTTTTATCAAAAGTTAGTAATCATAAGATGTGATACAACAATTAAGTTATATAAAGATATTCTAAGTTATCTCTCCAAGTTTAAAGCTACGAATTATAAGATCCAGAAAAATGCCCTATGTGCCCTCCTCCTAACCCTACCTATGTATTTGTTTAATTTTGATTAAACTTATCTCATTTCTCTATATATTTTTCTTCTCTTTTTACTTCTTATCCCCTTGTTATCAAACAACCTCTTTCTAGACCATACACTTTCCTGGACAGAAAACATATGTGATTCCTTTGTGTCATACCTGTACAGCTTTCAGGTGAGTGTGTTCATCTTCTGCTGCAAATCAGCACATTAAGTTAACAAAGGTTATAATTAGATAAATAATAACAGAATGACATACTGCAGATCCCTTACTCACAGTGCTGAGCAATTACTCGTGAGCTGTGCCATGAAATCCATCACCAACTGCATGACTCCTGTGAAAAACTGAGCAGTGAGGACTTCAATCTGGTCCTTTATAATTAAGCAATGTAGCACATTTGTGTAAATTTTTCTCATCCTGAGGTCTCTTTAGAACAAATGTTTCTGTGAATACACTCTGCTGCAGTAATGGATCAACTGCCAAGCTGTGAAACCCCAGCAGGAGACAGTACACCAGCCAATATGAGGGGATGCATACAGCATCTAATTAATTCTAATGTTTCTGTGTTTAATCATCCAGGTCATCAACATCCAAATATTTAACTGTAAGCTTCATCCTTTCCTAGGGATCTGCAAACACATGACAAATAGCAGTGACCGTTCTAATTTTCCCAAATTACTGATGATGTATCTATGAGTGACTTACATCCATTTCCATGCCATGTTCCCATGTTCCTGGAAGAGAAGGTGACATGCTGGATGGAATCACACAGGCTGGTTTAGGGTGTAAGTTGAACAACCATATCTTAGACTATCCACATAAAAATTGTCACTTAGTCATACAGAGAGATATGAACAAAATCTCTGTCTCCTACCCTATTTGGCACCTCTTTCCCTCATGCTCCAAGATATCCCTGACCAGGCAGCCAAGCATGGTCATCATCCTCAGCAATCTTTGCTAAGATATTTTTCCTGATCATAAATACTCTTCCTGAAATGTACCTGATGGATCACTATCTTTAAAAGTTTGAAAATCACAATAATGTGTTTTAAAAGCAATTTATTTTCAAACATAAAATATCAGAGATAATTAATCCACTAACACAAATAAACTGAAATACTGTGTACTGTTTTGGTGCCTACCATACAAAAACAAACAAACAAACAAACAAACAAAAAAACAAAACAAAAAAAAAAACCACACACAAAAACCGGAAAAAAAAAGGATGTGCATAGGCCAGAGAGAGTCTAGAGAAGGTTCACAAGGATGATCAAAGGACTGGGAAGCTGCCATATGAGGAAAGGCTGAGAGAACTGTGTTTGTTCACCGTTGAGTAAAGAAGGCTTAAGGGAGATATTATCAACATGTTCCAGCATTTAAAGAGGGGTTAAAACCAAAATTGAAAATCCCTTTCTACCAGGAGTCACATGGATAAGGCTGAGATGTAATGGGTAAAAGCTAGTTCTGGAGAGGATTCTGATTGGACATAAGAGGAAAATTTTTCATGATGAGAAAAATCAGCCATTGAAATAATTCCCAGGTAAGTGGTGGATTCTGCAGCGTTGGACACTTCTGAGATTCATCTGGACAGGGTGCTGGGCCGTCTTGTCCAGACCATGCTTTTGCCAAAAAGGATGGACCAGATGATCTCTGTGGTCCCTTCCAATCTGGTAGTCTATCATACTATGATACATTTGCATTTAAAATAATGCTTTTCATGTTTGAAACTGGTCATCAGTCATTTTCCTTAATTTTATTTTTCATAATTGTTCACTTGAAAATAAGTGTTTTGTCTGTCACAGTTTTTTTGGAAAGAAGAAGCAACTCAGAGTATGGAGGAATTTTTTCAAGAGGAGTTAATCTGCTGGATGGCTTTTTGGGCTGAGATCCATCATTGCCTACACAGTGCAGACCAAGAGCATGTCATGATGTTGTACTTTCAATTTTTTCCACAGCCAACAGATTTCTAAATGTGTTTTACACTTTCTCATAGCAGTAACTATTCTCACAGAAATTACACTGCTATACTACCAGTACATTGCAGACACCCATGTGTGTTTGAACAAGAAATGTGAACTGATGATTTGGGAAATGAGAGTACAGGAGAAAAAGCACACTCCCCCAGAACCCAACCCTTACTATCACATATTTCACAAAATTCATGAGGAAAGGAAGAATAAGGAAAATTAAAGGAAAAATGACAAATTTGATAATTTAGGATTTCAAAATTGAAAAATAAAAAATAAAAAAGAAACATATCCCAAAGTACTTAATTCCCGCTCAAAAGCTTGCTCCCAAAACATATAACAGATAATTAATTTGATTTTACAGTGAGCTAATAGGGATTTGACATTGGCTTAGTACAAAAAAAAGGCAGTACCTGCTACTCCTCCCATTGTCTGCCTTCTGTTGGCTTGGAGTCATCTTGCAGCTGGGCGGAGAATCAAATGACTCTGCTTATGCCAGTGCCAGCTGAGTCCCTGTGACAATTTGTTGTTACATTGACATAACACGGTCATCAAGTGTCTGGTGAGATTTGGAAAACAGATGGAAGACTAAGTGACACAGAATAAAGATGCACTCTGTGTCTTTACCTCCAGCAAAAGGAAAAATAGTCCATTGATTCCCAATGAACTATCAAAGTCAGGGAGAGGCATTTCCAGGTTAGAAACTGAGATTGCCAAGCGCCTGGGAATACATCTAGAAGAGAGAGCAGTGAATAATTATCTTACATAATAAAATTAAATATACGACAAGATCAACTACCTTTTCAACGTTCAATTTTAAAATGAAAGACCAACAAGGGCAACTCAGCAACTCAAAATTGTCAAAAGGCAATCAAACATCAGAATATACACACACATACATCTAGCAGACTGGTGATAATTTAAAATCTTCCTCTTTGCTGAGTTAGATAACTCAGAATTTGTTAAATGAACTCCTGTCTGATTTCATTTCCCAAAGGATGTACGTCTGAGAAGTGCTATCTCAATTGTCAAAAGTTCTTTTCATGCAGAAAGGCCCATATAGACAAAGCCCTTGTCCCTATCTGGCCAGCTTTACACTGGTGACAGGTTTTGCACCAACACTTGTCTTTCAGCTAAAGGTGAATCTTATCTTCCAAGCCACTTTTCTAAAGCAAAAGTATTCCAGAGAATGCATTGTCCAAATGACAGCTTGAACTGCTAAAGGAATTTGGATTAGGATATACAGCCATGGAATCTAGTTCATGATCTCCATCCCCATTCAGATGTTGGTACAATATACATTAAGGGAAACAAAATTAGATTATGCTCTGGAAATAGAGATGGAGCCACTTCCCACCAGAACCCAGACTGGAAAACACCAATTGTGCATGGGCATTTAGAGCTGTGTAGAAAAAATTCCAGTTTCTTGAAGTCTCCTTTTTTTAAAGTCACCTACAATTTTCTTTTGTTGAGTAAAGGAGAAAGGGAAACAATATAGCAATTTATTTTAAAAGCCAATTTTGAGGATATTGTGAATTTTATTTTGTCTTGTGATTTTGGTTTGGGTTTTTTTGTTACCAATGTGCATATATTATTAAATGCTTAGATGCTGAATATTTAGCAAACAATTTTACTTGTATTTTTAAATGTCTTGGTCATTTCTTTGATTTTTTTTTTTTCATATCAGATATACGAGAAGTGACTACTCAACAAATCCCTTTGCCCTCAGAAAAGAGCATAAAGAATCCTATCATCTCATATAAAAAAATTTGGATAAATGAACAATGTAGTTGGGTTTACTGAAAACAGGCATGGGCTATGTGACAGGAAATCTGTTTAATACTCTTTATCAGCCAGAACACATATTTGCAGGGTACACAGCACAGCACAGCAAGTGCACTCTGAACAGGTAATTAATGATCTGCAGCACAGAGGCCTGCAATGCAGAAGAAAAGGAGGCAAAGGGACTGGTGCTCTATGGCAGTGATTTGCAATGAAACAAAGAACTAAGATTTGGGGTGAAACATGTCCTGTTCTTGAGCTTTCTCGAGCAGGCATACAGAAGGTGGTGAAAGGAGGACAAAACCACAATCCCTTTTCCTATTCAGCTCTACGTAAAAGATGGCAATCACAACAACAGAGAACACTTGCAGCTGATTCAGCTCATTCATCAGCCCTTGTTTGGGCTTACACCCAGCTCTAACTGAAGTCAAGGAGAGTATTTCCTCTGCCTTCTGTGCTGAAATGGATTGAGTCTTTCAAAGCCCTCTGGGAAAGCAGAGAACTCTCCTTTAGCCAAAGTGGAAAGTGCTCTTTCCTCAAGCAGCAGAAATGCTAAAGCAACTGCATGTCAGACATCTCAAAGTGGGCTGGCAGAACTGGCATTCCTTCCCACAGAATGCTGCACCTGGAAGGAAGCCACAGTAAAATGAGAAGTGCTTATCACTCCCAAATATGCAGCTCTGTCGATTAAACTTCACATAAAATGAAGCAGGTCTCTCCTGCTCTCTACCTGCGTGAGAACAGTGAGGCAGAGCTCTCTGGTGGCTCTCATGAGTAGGAACTGATGGGGTGCTTTTAAAAAAAAAACCAAAAAACGAAACAGAAACCAAACAAAACTGACTTTATTTAAGGCTATTATTTGCAAAGTTCCATTTCTTTGTATAAATCTAAGAAGCAGATTATATTTCACAATATTAATTTCACACATGCTTCTGAATAGTATTTGGAGTTTTTTTCAGAGCACACCAAAAGTTCTTTGCTTTCACCACAAGACCAGTTTCACTCCTCAGTTCAGATCCTCTCTGACTTCACACAGGCAATAGTTTTTCTCAGCTGCCTTACTTGCTACCAAAATGCCCGAGGGGGGTCTTTCCACGCCAATTCCAGCCCATGTGGCAACAGCAAAAAAAAAAAAAAAAAAAAAACAGGTGAGACTTCCACAGGTTTGAAGATCTCTGACTTTTTCCCAACAAAGTTAAGAGCCTGTATTTGGAATTACTTCTTGCTGGCAAAACCCCCTACTTTTTCTGAAACAAGGCTTCTATTTTTTCCTCTCTGCAGCAATACCAAAGCACTCACAGGCCATTTGTGAACATTGTGTTCAAGGGCCTTGATGTGCACCAGTGTGTCAGCTAGGTGCAATCAGCATTCCAACACAGAATTGCAGAAAATACCCTTTCCATTAACCTTTTAAATGTGACAGTCATTTGTGCAAATTGAAATCCATCATTTTAGATTGCGGTGGGATTTTTTGTAATTGACACAAAAGTCTTTTTACTCTGGCTCTACTTAACGCCTGACAATGTGCCCTTTAATTCCCCTCTGGAAACCAGGTATATCTACAGCTACCTTGACCTTATTAATTCGCCTCATTTTCTGTAGTTTACACCAATCTGGTGTTGCTATTTTTCTTAGCTCACACTTAGGTGATCTCCAGTCTCATATATGACTCAAGGAGTTTTCCTCCATGGCCCTCCCCTCCTCATTCCTGCCAACAGGGGAGATGGCTTTGAAGGGGTGAGTTCCTCATGCTGTTAACTCTTGGCACCATCACAGCACAAACATCATTGTGGATAAGCTGGCAAGATTTTTTTTTTCCTATTTTCTACCTCATTTCCGATGTGAAGAGGTCCAGGAAAGGTTTGTCTTATGTAATGTATTTTCTCTGGAAAAAAAAAAATCATGTGGTTTACATGATTCAATTTGGTAGCATAATTTTACTGATTGTCACTGAAGACAACCTCAAAGGTGAGTTTGTCACTCCTGTCTTAGGTGGACAAGACAATAATGCTGCAGGATCTTAGTAATTGAATTAGAAATTATACAGAACTGACTGATCTTTGATAAGAACCAAAATAACGTTGTTTGGAGTGAAAGTGGCTGATGAGAAGTACATTCTTTGCTTGACTTGAAATTGTAGTTATGGGTGTCTGATGGAAGTCAGACATTCAATACGTCTGTGTAAGATGCTGAAGAAATTGAGACGTGCAACAGCGTGCCAGTCCTGAAGTCCACACAGATGGAGGGCTTGGGTAACAGCATAGCATTCCTGAGTAGCACGACCCAGGTCAGAAAAGGAATTAGGAAGGACAGAAAAAGTTGGCAGAAAAAACACAAGCTCTTAGGAACAGAACACACTATGGAAATCTTGACCCATCAGAACTTTTAAGAACAAACCATAATTGAGCCACTGAAATGAAGCATGGCCCTACTTAGCACTTCTGCTGTGAAGGGACATGGAGTCTCTTTTCTCACGCTGGATCTTCCTGATGAGCTCTGGAAGAACAGAATGACCCAGAAGAAAAGTAAAAAGCTGTTCTCAAAGCAGGAGAAGGCATCTGATAAGTTGAGGCCCTGCTTTCCAGTGGATGCAATGCACTGCTGATTTTCTGCAAAGTCTGGCTGGGTCTTGCATGTCAGGTCAGATGGCAGAGTGTCTCCAGCAGAGACCCAAATACACAGTGAAACTTTTAACGATTAATTCCTTTTTATAAGCAGCCCTCATTGTAAGTTCACAATCCTTGCCCAAAGAAATGTGATTTCTTTTTCAGAAGAAAGACATTTTTACCTTGAGCACATGATCTGGGGTGGGGAGAATTTCTAATGACCGCCACAGGAATTCCCTATTCCCAAATGAAGATGAGCCATAAGAATTGGCTATACTAAACTACTCATGAAGTCTTAACTCTCTTGTGGAACAACTACTGTTTCCAAAACTCTGTCACTCTTGGGTTAAAAGGGGCAAAAGATCTCATAGGCTCACTGTAGTACACAGTAATGGATTCCTTTAAGGGCTGAAAAGCCTGAAGTTCTGCATCCGAATTTCATCTCATTCACATTACGGATTAGGGCTAATGCTTTGTGGTTTGGAGGGAATGGAAAGCCTGAGGGTGGTGATAGCTTTGGACAGCAATGGCTTAGTTCTTCAGAAAAAATAAAAAATTCTCTGCCCAGAAGTAATTGTTACATTGATAGGCTATGAAATGGGCAGTGATTAACTTTCTGAAACTCGTTTGATGTTTCTTGAGTAGTGTTATTTTGGGATAGTAATGTGTAAAAATCCTTTAACACAGATGCCACTGCTTAGCTGAAATTCACCAATTGTATTTGTTACACTATTTTGCTTGGGATGTGTTGTTCAGAGTAACATTTTTTAAACCTCTATCAGCATATTGAGCCACACAGTGATACATGAGTTGAGTAATTCCTACTAAAGCTGGTGGGTGGGTACTGCTGCTTTTGAGATTGGCAAAGATATGAACCAGTTAACAATTAACAGGAATTATCTATAGAATCTGAATGCTGTTATAATAAAGCTGTTGTGTTGAACACATCACAAGGTCTCACAAGTAACAGCAAAAATACACATTCAGAAGCACGATGAAAGACTACATTGAATTTTCCTAAGGGGTATGTGCAAGGAGTTAAATGAGAAACACCCAAAGAGAGATGAAAGACAAGGTGTCAAGGGAACATAAAGGAACATGGTCCTTAGTAAAGGCTTATGGTGATAATGGTGAGGCAGGTGAGGGACATTCTCCTATTTGAAATCTCTTCCACTTAGGAAAAAGTTATACATAAACTGAATTGAAATGAGGATGACTGCCAAATCACATATGGATAACTGACAGAAGTTTATTTTCTCTATGATGGATAAATAATCCTAGTGCTTAGTGATGTGAAGGTAGATTCATGTGACCCTTAGTTGCATTATACAGTCTGTTTGTATAAATAACCAAAACTATCCCAACCAACCTTGATGTGGACAGCTCAACTTTACATATTAGATTAGTGGGTGAGGTCTCAAGAAATGCATATGGAGAGAAAAACTCAGGTTGTTCTCATAACCTCACTACTCTCAGGAGTTCTTGTCCTTCACTGGCAGGCTCTGCCTCTCAGCATCCAGGTGTGAATCTGAAAAGACTTGGGCTTAGATAATGGTCCCATCTAAATAAATACTTAAGATCAACTTTTAAATATGAACCTGAAGCATTCTATTAATTGTGGATAGACTAACATGGTCCTAGGTTGTTTCCCGAATACAGCTGAGGTGGCTGATGCCTATTTTATGTCTTATGAAAAAACTTCATCCCTGGGGCTGTGTGTTTCAGCTTTCCCTGAAAGCTCCTCATCTACAAACACATTCCAAAGGACAATTCAAAACTTGATTCTTGGACTACAACCCTTATTCTTTCTCTGATAAAATTAATGCAAAAATGCGTGAAAAATTTAACTGCCACCCCACTTGGCCCTTTCAATCACTGCTCCTATTCCAGATTCATGACTTTGCCCTGTGTGGAGAGCAAAATTCTTGTTTTAATGAGGGCCCGAAGATCTATGAAATCTATTTTCAAATGGCAATTCCACCATTCCAAAATAAAAATAAATAAATAAAGATATGAGTGATGGTGTTTTCTTTTGAGTTAATTAAAAATGCTTCACTGAAGTTGCTTTAAAAAAAAATCAACATTAAACAATCACATAAAGCAAGTTAAGAACAAGGTAAAACAATGAAATCACACAAAGCAAGGTAAAATGAAAAATAAAGGCTTAAACATTTTTCTTACACTCTTCAAATACTTTTTTGTCTTACCTAAACTACATCAAGAGATATTATTTTCCCAAAATAACATCTCTTTTATTATTTAGACTAATCGACTAAGCAGATCTAGGTAGAAACATTTCTCAGCTCACTAATTCTGTGAATTATCACAAAAACTTATGATTAAAAATAAGGATATTAAATGCTTTCGACTCTGCGACAATAGAATAAACGCCAGAACAGTCTTTCATTCAGCCTAACGGTGTGGGATACCCACATTAGTGTTGTAAGCGTGGAGGCAGGAGCTGCCTAAGGCTCCCCTTCGAGGGGTGCCCGTTCTCCTCGGGCCCGGCTCCGAGCGCGGCGCTCGCCGGGCGAGGGCACTCACAGCCCTCGGTGCGAGCGCGGCGGGCGAGGAGCCGGCGCGGCCGCCCACGCACGCAGCTCGGGGATGCTGTTCGGCCCCAGCTTCGTGCAGAGCGCAGGGGAAAGGAATCGGGGACAAGGAAAGGGAAGAGCCTGTTTCATGAGCGTCATTTATTTGTAGGCTTTGTCTCACGCAGCCCGTTCTGTTTGAGCAGCAGTTGCTACCGCTCCGGCGGAAGCGGGGGCACTCGGATAATATACATATTTATGTGCAAAACCGACATGGAAATGCAGTCATCTTTGTCCCGGTGCAGTGAAAGACTGTAACATCTGCATATCAATGCCCACAAATTTGATTCAGTTCTCAGTAGTGTCATTCCAGAGAAACTCAAGGCAGGAAAGGGGGGGGGGGGGGGGGGGGGGGAGGGGCGGGAGGTTCATGTCTTTTTTTTTTTTTTTGCTAAACTGGTTTGGGTTTTTTCATATGCTCAATCAAGGAGCCAAATTCAGCAGAGCAGATGAAGATGGGTTAGAGCACACCCACCAGGGTCAGAAAACATCCCTGTGCTCTGAATGAGGAGTAAGAAACTCACCTTTGCCTCTGCTGAAGGAAAAAAACAGATTTACTTGTACCTCCATGGGAATTTAAAGACAGCTGCAGCAGTCTCTTAGGTAGGTTAGCTTCTCCAGAGACAGTGCAGAGCCTGTCTGGATCCCTGGGGAGTGGGAGGAATGAGATCAATGAGTGCAGTACCTGCTTGCTGCAAACGCTTTGTGCTGGCCCTTGAAATCTCCTCAGCTCTATGGCTCCTTTAATTGCCTGGGCTCCTGAAGAACACGGGCATTAATGAATATCCCCCAACTTCAACAGAATGACTTTGACATTCATTTTGAAAGAAAACCAGTATTTAAGAGTTATACATCCTGTGCTTTTATAAACATCAGCTATTGGTAACTGTCAGAGACGTGGCCTGGAAAAGGACCAGATGCTCAAGGGAGCTCTTTATTCCTTCATCTTTCTTCAGTAAATCCACAAGTGTACCAGGAAACTAGCATGGGCTGACAAAGGCATTGTGGGCTTGCATGATACAGTAAAACATCTGCTTCCAGGCTAGCAGCAAAATGCTGACTGTGAATGCACAGGAAAGAAAACAAGTGCCACAGGTGCTGCAATGCTCAGATGCACAAGAAATATTTTAATGGATGGGAAATAGATCAACAGACCTGTGAGCTTTTGTCATAGCTCTCTCTTATTCTTCCCTTGCAGGAACATTTTAATAAATATACTGAGCCAAATATTAAGCTTTTACAAAATTATCATACCCATTTACTTAGTCAGATGTTCAAAGGATTCACCACCCTGCACCCTCCCCAAGTCTTACTAATATTTCCTTCAGTCCTCAAATTACAGGAAATTATCTGATGTGAGCCCAATGTGTGCATGAGAAATTCATCCTGCAGTAGAGGCCACATTAGCATTAGAAATTTATTATAGCATTAATAACTATTAATCATTGGAAGTAACTATGTTTCACCTAACAGGGTAAGTTTAAAATTCAATACGCCTTCCACAGGATAGTGATAACTCATGTTGATGAGAAAAGCAACAAAACTCTTGGAAGAGGGAGCTCCCAGCCAAATCAATAACATAATCCTTTTGCGTCTTTGCATTTCAGTCTAAAGCAAAGAACTACATAAATCCCCTTGAAAGTTGAACCAAACAAATGGCACAGGAGACACTTCTTAAATAGGAAAAAAATAGTTCAGAGGAATTGTTTTAAGTCAGTTGGTTTTCTGAGTTCTTTGTTTCTCACTGGGACAGGTGAAAAGGCATCTCCGCTTTCTGTGTATGTGTCAGTATTTGTCAAGAATATTTCATAGTACAGTCATATGTAGATCTTGTTTGTGTAGTTTTGGGTGGTTGTGAAGACTTAAAATAACCATATTTCTATGAAATATCTTTTTTTTTTACTGAGACTGCATTCATAAAGACATCTATCAGCCACAGGCATGATGTACCTCTATCAAAGATAAGCAAATATTATCCTCAGCATACTTCATTTCCAACTCCTTTAAACAGGATTGTGTGATGAAATTTTAACTTCAGGTAAATCAGGTTTTTTTAGTTTCCTTTTTATTTGATGGGAAACATATCATGTACATATTACTAGACTTTCAAAGTTCTGCATCACATGGCAGGTGCATATTACAAATCTTACCAAGTGGTAGAACATAAAAATACTAATTTAAGGAATATTTTTTCTTTCTTACTGAACAGAGGATATCTGGTAATGTTTTGCTATATTTGAACTTAAAAAAAATATATGGGATCCAGAGATTTAACTATTGTACTTCCAGTTCTACATTGTTATGAAAGCTGTTACAGATTTCACTTCTTAAAATCTTCTAAATTGTCTACTATTTCTGTAAGAGTTCAGAGGGAAATGGTGTTCATTTCCAGACAGATCATAGCAGCAAAACAATAGATACACATCCCTGGTTCTTGCACAGAACCTCCTTGTGTTCTGTGGTTCATCTGGAGGTAGAATGTCTGAGTGAAATACCCATCTTCGTTAGAGACAGCAGTGTATAATCTGTGTTGCAGCAGGTAGATGTGTTTACAGGAATAGCCAAGCATCTTCTCTGGAGAGCAAGCCCTGAGCTCCAGCTGCCAGAAATGCTGGAGCTCAGGGAGGAATTTGAGGGAGATGAGACCTGTTATTGGTTCGTGTCTCCTGGTGCCACAGCACACCATCTTGCAATCACCTTTACAGCAGCCAAATGCAACAGAAAGATGACTTAGTTTAGGTGAGGCATTTGTGAACAAAGCTCTTCTGAGCAATAAAACTCCTGGGACCTTGCCAGTGTCCCTAATGATGAAGAATAAGAGAACAACTGCTTTTATAGTTCATTTTTTAATAGAAAGACTTTATAGGTTTTTCCATTAGACGTTGGAAGGTCTCTAATATGCACTGTTGAACCTCTTATTGAAGTAATTTGTACGCATTAAAAACACTGCTGTCTTGAAAGATCTTCTATAAAATAGTGGAAGGTATGAGCAATCCTCTTTTCCTGCAGAGGCTGTCACAACTTCTACAATCTCAATTGTTGCAATTTCATTTGCAGTTGTACATCAGGAGTTACTGTGACTCTGCACAATTATGCCTTTCTGCACAATTCTCATTTTCCTTTCTTGCACCTCAAGTGTTAGCAATAAGCCAGGACCATTTGTCTGCTAGGTGCATTATACTGATTTGGAAAGAGGAAAGGTGAATGGATATAAAAGCTAACTTGCTGCTGTTAGAGGTCTGAAGTCCATCAATGCTTTTCTTGCTTCTCGAGGAAAGGCAGGCAGATATGCAAGTCCTGCTGTAGACACAAGTATGCTGGAAGACTGAAGGAGAAGGCTTCTTTGCTATTGCTTCTTTCCATGATGGTGAATGGTGTTGCCTCCAGTTGATGGCCAGTCACTAGTGGTGTCCTCTAGGGATCAGTGTCAGGCCAAGTCCTGTTTAATAACTTTATTGATGATCTGGATGAGGGGATCCAGTCTACCATTAGTAAGTTAACAGATGACACCAAGTTGAGGTGGAATGTTGATCTGCTGGAGGGCAGGAGAGCTCTGCAGAGGGGTCTGGACAGGCAGGATCAATGGGCCAAAGCCAGTGGTGTGAGGGTTAACAAGGCCAAGTGCCAGGTCCTGCCCCTGGGCCACAACAACGCCTGCAATGCAACAGGCTGGGGCAGAGTGGCTGGAAAGTGGATGTTACTGCTCTCTACAACTCATGGAAAAGAGAGTGTAGTCAGGTGAGGATCGGTCTCTTCTCCCAGGCAACCAGAAATAGGACAGGAGGGCACAGTCTTAAGCTGCTCCAGGGGAGGTTTAGGTTGGACATTAGGAAAAAGTGTTTCACAGAAAGAATGACTGGGCATTGGAATGGGCTGCCCAGGGAAGTGTTGGCATCACCATCCTGGGAGGTGTTTAAGAAAAGATTGGATGTGGCACTCAGTGCCATGGTCCTTGGCAACGCAGTGTTTGGTGATAGGCTGGACTTGATGAACTCAAAGATCTTTTCCAGCCTAATGGCTTCTGTGCTTCTGTGATTAGTGTACACTTCATAATTGGTCAGCCTTTAGTCGCTGTCATGTCTTCTGAGCAGTGGATGTGAGCAGAACTTCAGTAATTTTGCTCAATGCAGCCCACTTCCCTAAGGCTGAAAAAACTCTTTTTTCCATGTTCTTACGATGCACTTCAGGGAGATTGTGCAATTTCACTGCCAGGAGCTAAATTCCTACCATACAGCTGAGAAGCTTTCAACACCTTGTTACTCATTCCAGAAAAAAACAGGCTGGATTTGCTGATGGTTTCATCATGTCATGGTAAATATTTCACTACCACTTTTCATCTCACTTTCTGCTTTATCAACTTACGGTCTCATTTGAGTAGACGAGAGTGGCAGCTTTTGCAGAGCCTGCTGCAATATAACCTCATTGCTGCATGGGTTGTAAGGAAATGCATCACTTTTTGCCCAACATATTTTAATATCTCCATAGAAAAAATATTAGGCCCCCATCTTCTATGAGCTCCTGCAACGAGAATCTTCTCTCTCACTCACTGATGGGATTTTCTTCAGGTGTCTCCAGGTATTTAAAGTTCAATTAAATAGCTAGGAAAATGCAAAGGCTTGGTGAAGAGGACTGAGAACTGTGGTTTCCAAACAGGACTGGAAGGCATTTGGCAGTTCTTACCAGACCGTAACTATACATTTTTAATGCAAGTTTACACTTCAGTTGCCTCTACAGTTAAGCCACCAAAAGTCATTACTTCCAGCAAAAGACTCATTGCTGAGTACACAGCAGTGCCATGCTTGTTACTGCAGAATTAAGCAGGTGTGCATGAGTCCTACACAACATCTGGAAGAAGAAAGTATCATTTTTCTTAGGAAGATCTGAGCAGCTCATACACCAATTGTTTATATAATCCTTGCTCTTTCTAACTCCATCTCTATACTTAGCCCCTATAGCTCCAAATTATGGCTTCAGTGCAGTATTGCATTTCATGATGACAGAAGGAATTCCATCCTTGTTGCTAAAAAGCAGGAACTCTGATGTGACCTGCACACAGAGCAGAGAATTTCTGGAAATAGCATCTTCCACATCCTGAGAGGTTTGTCATCACGGCAAACCCACAGAACTGGGATACAGCCTTTAGCAGAGATGCAAATGGTTTTCAGTCACGTTGCACTTCTTGTGCCCTGTATAATATACTTGCTGGCATCTCATTCATCACTGGAGAATAGCACAGGAGAATAAACAACACACAGATAAACTTCTTTCCTTTCTATTTTGACCATAAACGTTAAAATTCAAATGAGAACAGGAGAGCAGCTCCCAAACAGCTGTTTCAACACAAGAGCATGGAGAAGTGACATGCGCTTCTCATGTTCCAGCCTTAGACAGACACTAGTCTGGAAAGCAGAGACTGAATCTGCCCCAAGGACATATTTTCCAGTGACCTTTCAAAAGCAACATGCTGTTTTTCAGAAATATTCTTCATCATGGTTTGACACAGCAGATAGCTAAACACTTCCCTCTTCCCTGTGCTTATATCATAATTTTGTTCACTTCAGTACTTTCAGACTGCGCTCAACATGGTGTCCAAGCTGAGGAAAGCTGCAAAGAGCAAAGACTGCTTTTATAAACCTGCACAGGGTTTCTGTTTGCCCCCAAAGGAGCCTGCAAGGGAGGTCTATGTGCATTACTTAGCACTTGAGTTTTTTCCTAAGAGCATGCCCTTATTATATTATATATAGCAAGATATATTCCCCTGTATAGTTTCTTATCAGCCATTTAATTCTGGCAGAAATCTGCTGGCTTGCAAAAGTCCACAATAACAACTTCAACAAAAGCTGGCAGTTCTGACAGCCAGTCTGTCTCCCTCAGTTCTCCCACACACCTGTATACATCTATATAGACACACAGAGCAGGAAGGAGAGAAAATAAAATATGTCTTAAAGTTCTTGCCCATATCTCTCTGACACTGGACAAATAGCATTTCCCTCACAGTCTTTTACGTATTACCTCCTTCTCAGGAAGCTTATAGAGCAATTCTGGAGAAAAATGAAATATTGAAGGGCTAATCCTTTATTTAAAAAGCTACCAGATATGAATGGTTGGCTCTGACAATTTATTACCAATTCTGGGAAGGTTGGGAAAATAAATGTTTCATATCTCTTTGCAAGTGACAGATGAAAGAAGGAAAATACTCATCAGCTCTGGAAAGCCACAAGTTTTCACTTTATGAAAGAAAATGTTTAAGATATTCAGGTATTTTCTTCCTTAAAGCCCACTGCTGATACTTTTCTAGAAGAGCTTTTTTCCATTCTTTCAGTTTCACATCCACAGTGGAGCATTAAGATCTTAGATTAGCTATTACATGAAAAGTTCAGCATAATTACAGGTTTGTAGTTTCAGGTCAAGAGAGAGTCTTCTGAAGGCATATAACACCTCATGTTTTTTTCCTGCTTACCCAGGTTGCGAAAATGTTTTAGGCCATGAGCTACTCCTTAGACTTTTTTGCTGAACATCTAGCTAAGTGGTAGCACCTTCTTTCTCTTTATATTTATACTACTTCATCAGATATTTCCCCTCATTATATCCACTGTTTTCCCCTCTCTCCGTCTCCTTTTTTCAAGCAAAACTGTTACTCATGCACAAAGAAACAAATAACAAAATAGGACAATGTTCTAGCTGAGCCCATTAAAAGGCATAAAAAGGCATAAAAGACCCCCAAAGGAGTAAATTGCACTTCTGAAAGACAGTGTGATGAACTGCCTCTGATGTTTCCAAGACCAGACCTGTAGCCATGCCCTTCACATTAGAACTAGACTAAGAGAAATAACTAGCTGGTAGGGGGTCTTTGGAGAAATTATTGATGAGTGCCTGTTCTGTAAAGCTGTTCCACAATTCCTTTTCACAGATGAGTCTCTGAAGAATGGCTGAGAAAAGCCATAATTTCAGTGTCAATCAATTGGCCTGCTTGAGTGGCTCTGAGTGGCTGTGCTCTCAACAGGCAAGGCAGAAGGTCTCCTCACAGCAGCTACAGGGCAGGTCTGAACACAAATAACATATGGCTTCCCATGCAATCTCCTTCTTTGTTATTCTAAGGAATGCCTGATGGAGGACCTTGTATTGTGACACTACAAATGGCATTTTGCAAATATTATTTGGATATCAGTTAAGATTGTACAATGGCTTCCATTTTTTCTGCCTACCTGCTGAAATGCACGCATAAAAGACAATAACTTCTTAAAATCTATTATTCCTCTAGAAATGGATGACTTGAGATTTTTTGAGATGACTGTTGGATTTTATGCCGTCGTTGGTACGCATCAATTTGAACACAACCCACTGCCATGATTCTGCCTTGTGGTGCCTCTTTACAGCAAAGAGAGATAGGACATTCTTGTTCTATTTTTATGCTGCTTCCTTGTTTTGAACCTCCTCTGGTGTTCAAATGCACATTCAAACCTGCTCAGATCTCAATGTCTCTCTTTGGCAGTCATACTGATTTTCATAGAAAACGCAAGCAGGTGTGTATGGCTCCACAGATACTGCTCTTCTGTATCTGCTCTCCTTGTGTTATCCCAGAAACAAAGTGATCTGGATTTGAAATATGAGAAAAGAATTCCAGAGTTATGTTAAGGAGAACCTAGGCACTGGGTTCTGTATCCTTCAGAAGAGAAATCCGGCGCAGATTGGCATGAAGAAGCCAGTGAAGTCAGAGAGAAGATTGTTAACCTCTTCCTCAAACCCCAGGGGCTTTACAAAAATAGGGTAGGTTTTGGACTTCGATGTGGGTACTAAGCTAGTTTCAAGGCTGGGAAGATTAGTCACCCTTCACGGGTAGGCTATTCTCAGCAATGCTCTTTTCACCCTCCTCTTAGCAGCCTGAAAACCTCATTGGTAGGTTATATTTTAGGTAGAAATCAGTAGGTGTTTGTGAAAGTAAATGAGCAGGAAGGTACACTGGTCCTCAATAAAGGTGATGCAACCAGAAGTAGATCTTCTGCTGAAAGTTATGAACCACTTCCCTCCCTGAAGCCAGAGAAGACTTTTTCCTCACCCACTCTGCTAGAGACATGTTTATGAAGCTTGAAGATGGAGCTCATTGTCCCTCATGTGGAGGTGGTTTCATTAGGCAGACTGACCCCTACCAGATAGTCCATAAATGACCCAATAAACAAAACTGTGAATGAATTAAACTACATCTCTGCATCCAGGGCCAATCCATCCCTGTCACAATGGCCCTTCCAGAGCTGGCAGTGTGGGGACTCCACAGCTGCTTTGGTTTCTTCCTTTCCTCTTGCAGTTCTAAAGGCTGTGAGAGTCTGACATGGAAGTTTGCGGAAGACACCAACTTAATTAAACAGAAGTTGTCCCTGTAGAGCAATGACAGATTATTTAATTCTCTCTGGACAACATAAGACATTGATCTCTTCTCAGCTGAAGTTTTCAGATAATGACTATTTATGCATTCAATACAGGATAAAAGTCAAGTTATACCAAAATTAAATTCTCCCTGTAACTGAAGCGTGTTGGACTGATAATCCTGAAGTAAGAAGATGAAAGCTATCAGCATTCTCTTTGTACACATATATATGCATTATGTTTCTAGGGCAAATTTGTTGCTGTTGTGATCAAGCCCAAAGAATTAGTTGCATTAACAAGATTTTCAGTGTTTTTATGCTCTGAGTCCATCATTAATTGCTTGCCCAGTGTGCTAGATGCTTTTTTTCTATTCTCAGCGCTAGTATTTCAACTCAGCCTATTCACAACTGAATAATACTAGCAGGTTTTTATTCCAAAATTAATTTGAGTCCACACTTGCATTTTTGTGTGGCTCCCCAACAGTCAAACTCAGGGACTCAAACTGTGATTGAAAAATGAGTACAGAAAGTGTCATGAAAACTGCCAAGTGAAAATTCAGTCTCCAGTGAGTACTGACAGAAATACAGCCTTTTTCATTAAAACAAGGTGTGGTGAAAGCTGATTTTGCCATAAGGGTTTTCTAATTAAAAAAAATAAAACTCACAGCAAAGGCCCTTTAATTCATCCACCAATGATGTGTGCCATGTTATACAGATACCAAAGGCCAAAACCAGAACAAATTTCCAAATTCATTTAAAAAAAATAAAAAAAGAAAAATCGTTATTTCATTGAAAAATAAGAGAAGAATCAGATAATCCAGGTAGAAAGGCTAGAATGTATAGTTTCTGGATATAAGCAAAGATATAATTTATTAATTATAAGCAGAGATATAATTTATTAATTTTTACAAATATTAATTTTATAGGTCCCTGTTGTTAAAATATAAGAAATAGTCTTATTGGAAAAGATTTACTAAAAATCTGATAAGGATTTAACAAGATCTTTTCTTTTTTCTGCACAAACCTAGGTGTAGCATGTATAGTTTGTGCCATCAACTTTCTCAGAATAGATAGCAGAGGTTACATTTCTGAAGACACTGATGGACTCCCCTCAGTGGCATTTTAAGAGGCAATAAAGCACTGAAAGACACTGAAAGACACTGAAAAGGGAATTCAGGTATAGAGGAGACTTGTGATATTCATTATATTTTTTTCTTCAACACTATGTGACATATCAAATTAAATGTTTATCTTGCAGAAATCAGCTTTTGTTTGCTTTATTTCCATTTTAACTCTGTTTGTACATATAAACCTGTGGCTCTTCTGTTTTGAAGGGGAAGTGCCAAAATGCAAATTTTGAGTTCAGCCCCTTGAGCAATTTGTGGGTGAACTCAGCTTCCTGTTTCTACCTTTTTGCTTTAATTTCTTGAGAGCTAGGGTATAAAAAAACTTTTGTGCCAACACATCATGGATAAAATCTCAATATGAGCTGGCAAGAGCAGCAAGAAACTATCATAAATATCTAAGCACTTTTCTGTTCAATCCTGTGCATTTATGGCTAAGCTAAGAAGAAGAGAACAGATACAAAATAAGATGGGGAAAGAGGAAATGGAGAGGATGATATCTGTATTCTGTATTAAGATTCCCCTGAATTGTTTTGAGTTACTCATAAACCTGTTCTATAGAAACTTGAGTGCACATAAATGATTACTGATTCAAATCTGAAAACAGGGCAAGCCAGTCCTTAAACCCATCCTTATATATCTGGAAAGAAATGAAATTGTATTATCAAGGACTTCAATTATGGCAGCAGACACAGGAGGCACTCTGCCACCAAACAATAAAATATTATGCAGCTCTGTAGAACAGTCTATCATCTCTTAACTCAATTTCAGTTCACAAGATAACTCCTGATAACTTAATCACTGGACCGATGTTGAAGGATGTATTGGAGGCAATGTTAGTAGCTCATTGATGTTGATTGAGGTAAGTAGGATAATCTCACACACAAACAGATACAAACACAGTTCATCAAGGCTCAAGAAAGTTAATGAAAGTTAGTGGGAGGAATATTAAAGTTAATTGGGATTTTTTAATGAAAAAAATTTATTAGAGAATGTTAAAAAGCAACAAATCAGAGGATTAATGAAGGCAGCAATTATCGTGGATGGAAAATGACAGAAGGGGAAACAGGAGAAATAGATATCAGCATAAATTAGAATTTCTGTAATACGGAAAACTGATGAGAAAATCTAAGGATAACAGGGAAAAAAATCAACATCTGGCAAGAATGTTATGAATATTTATGGAAACAGAGCTTCCAAATTTTCATATAAATTCCTAAGATACATTATTTGGTAGCATTAGAACACATATTACTTGATAGACATGACAAATTTTTAAGTTATACTGAAAAGGCAACATTATTTGAAAATATTTATAGTCTATGCTTGGGAAAAAGCAGGTGATAAACATACCCAGAAAGAATACTTTTTCGTTCACTAGCAGATAAGGGTCTGTTATATACTACATCAGTGTTAAACCTTTTTTCATTAAAGCAAGTAGTTCCTGAGAATTCTCACCCAAGAATGCTGCAAATTCTCCATGATAAGTCCTGGACACTAACATTCCTACTGTCGAAAACAAATTGTGGAATAAGTAGGAAATACAACAGATGAGAAGAATCTTAATAATCGTGAGTGCTTGGTATGGATAAGACTATTTAGTATAATGTCAGGCAGGCCTGAAATAATAGACAATTAATCTAGCTAATAAAGGACAGGAATATAATTAATGCAAATCAACATCTTTTAATAGAAAATAGGGGTTTTTTTTCAATTTTAGAAGAAATTTTGATGTACGTAATCAACTACAAAATATGCCTGATTCTCAAGCTGCTTTTCTACATTACTGCATTCTCTGGACAAAGGAAAGCTCTCCACTGTATTGCTGAGGTGAAAAAAGGCCATGGAAGTGGCAACCTGGGAAATGTAGCTCTCAAAGAATGAAATGGAAATACTTTTAATGAGGTCCATCACAATGCAGCTTCTGAGTTCAGCAAACCTACATAAAAGAAATATTTGGAAAACATAAGTAATAACCAGAACAGAGCATTATTTAAGTTCTCCCCATTAAAATTAAAAACCCAAATGTTTCCTCCATATAAAAAATTCTTTGCCAAAGAAGAAAAAGGCAAAGTGAAAGCTATTTACCTGTGTTATAAGGGAAATCAATGCAATATGGCATAATGATATCTTGTGTCCCTAAACCTGAGTACTGAGTCTGTTTTCTGTTCCTCCTAATTACAATCCATCCTTGTAGCGTAAGCCTTCCTCTCACAGTTGCTCTTAGTGCTTCTTTGCAAAATCTTGAAGATTTTCCAAAGAATATGTCCCTTCTTTTCAGTGAAAAATGGTTTACACGGTGAATGCCAATTCAAGAGTAGTAGGGAGTAAGTTTCATTAATCTCTTTTGCCTTCTTTTCAGTACACTAAGCAACAGGCTTCTTATAAACTAGAAAATGGCCACTGAAATGGATAAAGCTGAGGTCACCAACAGAAGGATTTTCTGGGACAAGGGGGCAAGGCAGAATAAATGCCCCTTTACCAAAATGCTATAAATTTGAATTTCTGGTTTTACTGGACCTAAGACAAGAACTCCTCTTTTCTGCCTGATCTGGTGATCTATGATACCACCATACTGAGCATTACTTCTTCTACATTTTTTAATGATATAATTTGCAAATCAGAGTCGGAAACAACTAAACTGTACATCTGAAATTCTTCTTGCACGTTGTCCAGGGCCAGCTGCTGGATTTTCAGAAGTGGCAGTTTATAACTACAAATCCTCCCATTGCAAATAAACGTGAAGAAAGGGCAGGTATGAGCAAGTGCCTAAGAGCTGCTGAATATACGGCCAGTAATACATGCAAGTATTTGAGAGGCACATTAATATCTGAAGCTTGAATTCAATTATGCACTATTATTTTGTCTCTAAGACGTCAGCAAAAAGTATCAGTGCTGTTATTTGCCCTGTGACTTTGTTACATAGACATTTCTGCCAAATGAATCCTCCTTTATTTAGGCCTTGCCTCTCTTACTCCCAGCTGGAAGAGCAGTGCAGATCTATCTCCCCTCTACACGATTGCTTGCCCCTATTACTAGTTAAAGCGCCCCATTAGTAATGGTATCAGACTACCGTGAGTAATCTGCCTGAAATAGGAGAGGCTTGATAGGTCTGAGCATTCAACAGAATGCTGTAATCATGTACTTTCTTTACAAGTGTTCTCAGGACCACACAAATTACTGCCTTTATTAGAGACCAGGAAATGTGTTTGAATAAAGCCAGAGTGGATGCATTCTATTACTCAAACCACAAACCAAACTAAACACAAACCTTTATATTAATTAAATATATATATATATATAAAATAATCAATGCATTATTTCTTCTAAACAAGAATTTCTTCTAAATAACAATTTTTACGTATCTGCACTTCTTGAAGGTGAATAAACAGCTTTTAGAAACTAGCCCCCAATCAGACAGCACTGACAAGCTCCTAACTTAAGCTCAGATAATTTACAAGCATTTTAAATCCAGTGAGACTTTAGATGTCTAAACAAATGGAAACAAATCTTTATATGCTTTGATGTGAATATTTCATCTGAAAGGATCCCGCATGTTTGCCAAGTAAAGCTGTCTTCCTTCTTCCCTTTAACATTAATTCTTAGATAAATAAGGACATGCTCCATGTAAGAAGAAACACAGAACCTGTGCACATATGCTACATGTGTAAATGATGAGGAAGAGCAAATGAGAGCACATATATTAAATGAAGTGTGCAAGAACTGAAACAAGGAGTATGGGATCAAGCATTTTATCTAGATGCAGAATGACCAGAAGAACTCCAGCAATACGTACTCAAGGTATACTCTGTTTAAACTAAATATTAGATGCCTAAAAAATGACAGCCTGAGCTGGCAAGTCTGAATGGTTACGTTACTGATCATGAGCAGAAAAATTCATGGGACTGCCTTGTTGGGATAATACAGTGCTGGAAGTGTCACAGGCAAATATCATTTCTGCAACAAATCGAAATGTAATTGAAATGTGGCAGATCTCTGTCAGGCAGCCATGGTAAGCAATTGCATAGCACAGGCAGATTTTCTGTACAGTTATTGGATGAATCGAAAAATTAACTGCTCATTAACTTAATTTTTTTTTCATAGCTCTAATGAGTGTAGTTACATCAGGCCTTCTCTTTCTCACCTTGTATTACAGCATATTCAATCTTTTCTGTTTGGCTTCACCACCTTTTTCACTCCTGTAGGAAATAACACTTACTCTTTCTCTTTCATTATGGATGGAAACAGTTTCCCAGGCACCACTGCACTCTTTCATGTTAAAAGCACATCCTGGAAGCCTCAGTCAATATCGGCCTTTTCAAGAGCACCCAAATCCACTGCTGTCAAACCTGTGGGATGCTCACAGTCAGGTCTTCTGTTCTTATCACCCACTCGTTCTAGTCCAGTGACCTTTCCAGCACAGTAAAAGCTGCCAACATACTGCAGACATAGAAAAAGTATGCAAATGCCAAGTGCTATTAAGTGTGCCCATTGTCTCTTAAAAGTCATTGCTTTCTCTCCGCCAAAAGAAATCTCTTAGATCATTGTGCAAATAAAGACAACTTGAGGTTATATTGATTTACATTCCTTAAATTCAAACAAGCTTCAGGAATATGTTTAAAGGCTGTATGACTTCTTTAGAAGCTTGCAGAAGATATTTGAAGTGAGCACATGCTTTGTAGATCACATATACATCGAAGTAATTTCAAATACTAAGGCAAGGGCTTCCTAAGGGAGCTAACTGTCCTAGTCACTGCAACTTCTGAGGACAGCTGGACACCTACTCCCCTTGAGGTCTCAGAAAATCATAAAGTCCTAACAAAGAGACAATCAAAGTCGTTTAAAGAGAATTTATGGCTTATTGCCTTCTTACCTGTTCAGCTGACATGAAAGTGTTTTAGAAAGGGAACAGTGTCAACCTTTCATGCAGCTGAAACTTGATCTCAGTTGTATTCAAATGCTGGATAGCCTTTGAACAAGAGGAGAGGTGGAATTAGACAGGTAATTAATGCCTACTGGTTTCATAGAGAGTCTGACATAACATATTTTGCTAGCAGGTCAGTCAAGAAGTAAGTTTAGTTTTAGCTCAGAGCTATCTGTCTCTCTCTTTATGATTAGATTTATGAATTAATTAGGGTAACCAAAAACATTGAGAAATAGATATTTCTAGTGTTCATTTTAAATAAGTCTACTACTATTGTGAACTGATTCTGATGTCAGAGTTTCCTTCTTAACCACATACTACCAAAATCAGAAGTTTTCAGAGTTTGAATGACAAGCAACCAAGAAAAACACAATGATGAATTAAACAATTAAATAAATATGAAACACTATCTCCTACAGAAAAATGTAATACTATTGTGACTAGCTGTTGTGAACCCCAGAATTTTTGCATACAATCCAATTTTTAGGACATTTAAGCAGTATATTCCTGTCAATATCAGACAGCAACAAAGATGAAAAAAATCTTTGCTAAACTGCAATGCCATAGTAAGCATAGAAACCGTACTTACATTTATACATCAGGCCAACTGATTTATAACTACCACATTTAGCCTCATAAGTGCAGCCAAAACTCAGTCCCGCATTTATGCAGATTACACTTCTTTTAATACCCTAACTCCACAGATCTCCAACCAGAACCTTCTGAGTGAATAAAACTGTATGAGTGACCACAGCCATAAATGAGAAAAGAATTTTTTCCCTACCTCTGACACTTTAGGCAGCATTAATAGAGTCTACAGGAGAATATGACTGTTTTTGTAGGAGTCAGTCTCCACAAGGACACATGCAAAGAATGAAGTTATAAACCAAATCCATGTTTTCATAATTTTTCATTCAGAATTTTCATTGTACTCATGGTTGGACTCAATGATCTTAAGGGTCTTTTTCAGTGTAAACATTTCTGATTATTCGTGATGAATACAATTCCTCCATGGGCAATTAAGCTTAATTTAGCATCACAGCACACAAAGAAAAGAAAAAAAAAGGGAAAAGAACGTATAAAATAGTACTTTGAAACTTTGTATTCCTGCCAGCCAAGAAGTTGTTGGGCACTTAAATACTCAGGTACTTCATTCATGGTATTTTCAAAATTCACGTGAATTCAATGAAAAACAGAACTGAAAATTTGGCTAGAAATCACTAAGGAGTAACACTCATTATTTTTATTCAGATCTTATTCATGTATTAGAAGGGTGAGATTCTTTTCTGTGGCAGAGAAAAAAAAAACAGATTAAAGCTGAACTCTAGTAAAATTACCTCCAGAATTATCCCTGCATCCATTGGAAATCAAGATTTAGATATTCCCTTTTAACCAGTGCTGCATATTTAATTCTTGGTTAACTTTTGTGAAGAGTTATATAAGTGCAGAAATATCTTCTTATCTTGCCTCTTCTGCCACATCTTGTAACTACTTTTCTTAGCAGTCTTTTCTTCTCTGGGTTCCATAAGGTAACACAGCTGTGCACAGAGATCTACAAATAATAGCAAAATAACAACAATAATAACGAACTTGACAAGTCTTTTTTCCTGTTCATTACATTTCAGAATTAGGACTCAAATAGTTTTATTTCCTGCTAATGGGAATGGTAATTGTTCAATTTTTTTTCTGATGATACAAATTAAGTCATACATTTATTATGGCTGTATATTTTAATGTAATTGTAATTTTGGAGATTTGCGCAATAATTAAAGACAACAATGCTGTGCCAACACCCAACAGCATCTTTACTCAGTTAAGTAAAATTGTAGCAAATTTAGACAAATATTGTAATAAAATAAGCTATGGTGTGTTGTGTTTTGTACTTGAATATACAGAAACATCTGTACATCAGAATGCATTTCCTCCCCTAAGCTTTACACATAACAAAATTATAGAGTTATATCAAACTGTTGGTTTATTAAAAAGATTGTATCTGTAAATCCTAAACATAACATTCACAAGAAATACTGAAGGTAATTAATATTACAGTGATACCAGTACCTTGAAAAAACCCAGAGGACAAAAGGCAGCACAGGGGAGCTTTAATTTTTTACTGGTGCACACTGTGGGTTTTTCTTATTAAAATTTAAATTGATTCTCCTTTTTATAGCAAGAAAGACTGTTTAAACATTGTACTTAGAAAAAAAGTTAGAAATGCTCCTGTTGAAAGGACATTTAGCAATGAAAATGCAAATCTGAAATCTAAAATAAGTTGCTGATCCTCCACAGGGCTTCATGGCAGTAGAAATAAAAATCAAGGGTCTTCAGTATGGCTGGAGTTAATCTTAAGCCCAAATACATTCTTGTATTAAGGATTTCTCTGGAGGTTTCTATGACAGTTTCTCATACTGCTACTATCTGCCATAATTTAGCAGAAGGATTAACATCTGGCTGAGAATTGTCTTTACCTGCCTGAATTCTATTCAGATTTGTCAGACATATTAAAAAAAAATATTGCTTCTTAAGGAGGAGAAGGATATCACGAAAACAGTTTGCAGATAAATTCTTTCCCAGAAATTTTTACTTTAAAATACAGCACTTTTGAAGTTCTGTGGCAAATTTCATAGCTGAATATTCATCACATAATATATACATTTTCTTTCACATTTAAATGAATTACTTTTGGCATCATTCAAATTCCTTCTGAATTTATTTTTCTAAATATATTCAGTGATGGGAATATTTGGTAAAGCAATTAATGTTGCAGAATATTTTGTGGACAGAAAGCTTATTTGAAATATTGCATTGGAAAGTTAAATTGGAAAGTAATTGTCCTCTCTTTTGGAACAAAAATAATAATAATTTTTTTGGTTCACTGAAAACCACAGCAATGAAAACCTACAACAGTTCCCCAATCTTGTTGCCATCAAAGTGTTATTTCTGAACAGGAGGCCAACAACCATTGCCTAATTACAAAACCAGATAGCAGAGACAAAATGTCTTGAATAAGGTTGCCAATAAGTGTCTAGACTTGGAACAAAATTCAGATCAACCAGTCAGGTTGATCACACCTCTGTTCATGAAATCATAATGAGTAGCTTGTTAATTAATACAATAGAAGCTAAGAATAACATCTGCATTGGTTCATAAAATGAACACTAATTCCATTTGTGTCACAAAGAATGTGCTATACTTGTTGTCTAAATACTGACTTAAATCATCCAAAGACTTCTGATTCCAAGCCCAATTCTTGCGACAGTTGAGCTCAATAAAGGATAGGAAAGTCAGATCACTTGGGAGTTCTAAGCCAGGTGAATTAACAAAATGTTGTTTAGTAGGGATGTGTTTTAAACTCTGATTGAATCCATTAAGGAACTCTACAAGTGTTCTTTATGTTCACAGAGTGTTCTGGACACAATGACTGATCCTGACGACTTATTTTTCTGGACTAGAAGGACTTAGTCTACAGAACACCCAGATCCTAGTCAGAGGGCTAGAGGAGAGCCTGTAGACTCATATGTTAAGTGATGTTTCCATGGATACAACTGACTTGAGTTTTCAAATTTATCTTCAACAAGTGGCAAAACATATCCCATCTTCCCAAACATTTGAGTGTCAGGATACAGACATCACCTGTCCCTGCAATAAATGTGAAGCCAGGGACTGGAGTGCAGAATCAAGGAGAAATGCACTTAACTTGCATTGCTAATCTGACTAAGTACATCAGTGTGTGCTGGGGAATCTTAATCAGTAACTAGTAGGCAATCTTTTGGGCAATTTTCAGCAACATTTAGGCTGAAATAATCAACAGCACAAATAAAGACCAGGAAACAATTGGTTGTGAAGAAGTTCTGGAAAAAAGCATGTCAAAGGGAAGCTGTGGGCCGTCAACTAAACATGAGTCAACAATGCCATGCTGTTTCAATGAAAAGAGAATGCTGCATTAGGCTCTATTAACACGAATAGCTCACAAGACATGTGATGCAATCCCTCCATCCAAACCCTGTCTGAAATCCTGACTTCTATTCAAACGCCCACAGAGACATGTCTAGAGTGTGTCAGATGTCCATGGTGGGAAGAACAAGAAGCAGTGGGCATGTATTACTGCAAGGAATATTCAAGTATGCTATTAGAAGAACTTTTTAGCAGTAAGTATAGTGCAGGCATGTAATATATTGTCAGGAAAAATTGTGAAATCTCCACAACCATGAGTCATCAAGAGTAAGAGGGACAAGTCTATCTGCAATGACAGAAACATAAACGATCACAACCTGAGGCTGGGACGAGCTTTTGACTCTGAGATGCATTAAAATAAATGGCACTGAAACACTGGGAAACACTAAATACTGTAGCCACCCTGAATATCATCACACTAGCAGACTATCTTACTACATCAGTCCCAAGGGTATATTAAAATTAACAGTCTGAGCAAAGACATATTCTAAAGGTGACCACTTTTCTAAATATGTTTTTTGTTCCTACTAGAACTATCTCAATCTTTTTGACCGTTGTCAATTTTGGCAAATTCCTCAGAAATCCAGGAAATCTTTCAGGAAGCTGATTTTCTACATGAAGAATGTGCAGAGATACATACTGAATATTCCATTCTGTCCTAGCTTCATTCTGCCCTCACTTCTTTCTATGAAGTCTATCCAGTGTCAGCCAGGAAGTTAATTTGGTTATGCAATGGTAAGGATGAGAAGGAAAGCCCAAGGAAGTCCTAATGATGAATACTTTAACAATAGAAACAGATTTTCCTACAAAGTTCCTGTAACAAGTCAGAGATGAAAAAACTTCATCCAATACTCAACATTTCCATTTATTACTCAGTTTTTGTGGAGGCACAGAAAGGATATGATGAATTACATCCCAAGCTGCAGCGGGAACAAGGACATGTGATCTTTTGCTATAATTAGGAGGAGTACCTTAAGCAGAGCATTGATTGCCTGAAATTGTATCTGCACTATAGGAGGTAAATTGTGGACTTCACTTAAATAAAGGCTTCCTATAAAACAGGGCATGACACTGGGTATTACCTGCTGGGCTCGGCAGCACTGTGGGGCAGAAACGTGGGAGAAGTTCAGGATTTTGCAGAGTGCTACAGGCACTCTCAGTCTTCCTCACGCTGTGCATCAAGTATGGAGAGCTCAAATAAAATTCAGAGTAGGCAGTGGGAGCTAATGATCTCCAAGCCCTGATGCAGAGAAGCAGAAGACAAAAACTAGTCATAGGGTTTGTGTCCTTTCCATCCTTCCCCAGTAAACCTGCCTCTGAGTGGGTTTCATCTGACATGTTCACTGTAAACTTCCCTGCATTCACTAAGATGCTAGCTCTTCCACCAAAAAAAAAAAAGATGTAAAATCAAAGTAGCTGGTCTAGTGATAATAACAGCAAGTTTCTGACAGGGTTATAAAGAGATAATGTTTTATTGGTTGATGTGGTAGATGGCACTTAGTAGGTCACATGAATAAAAGGAATGGTTTCCCCTTATCCTAGAAGGAGCCATTGCACGTTAGACTGAATAATTTCTTTTCTGAAGATTTAGAGATATTTTCTTTACTGTAATTGTCATACTACACTGACAATCTGAATGTCATTACCTCAGTAATAACTGAAATTTAAAAGTGAAATAATGTCGTTTGAAGATGAATACCAATGATATAGAAAGACTTGTACTATTCTTTCCTCTACCTTTTATTCTGTGTGTCTCTTAGTTGAATTTATTCCAGTGTGAGCACTTTTTCTTAATTTTAACATCTCTTAATGGATTTTACATCTCTTGGCCAAACTTACCTCTGATACAGCATTCAAGCAATTAATGGACTCCTTTACAGCAGATCTGTCTCAGACATGAAACCTGAATTATTTAAAGGAAAAAATATCCTTAACATAGGATATAAAGGCATGCTGAACTGAGCCAACAATTGGAAGTGGGAACTGCTAGGAAATGTGCTTTAAAACCACACAAGTGCTCCAAACCAAAATGTTACTATGGACTCAGAGAAGATGTCCAGGCCACTTAGAGTGGGTACATGAATTAACAGACTACTGTTCCTCAATTGGAACCTCTTAGAAGAAGTTCAGGTCATCTAAATATTTAAACATTTGAATATTTAAAGGCGCTTAATGGGAGTTGAGCGCACTTTTTTTTAAAAAAATTCCACTTTAGTGTTGAGAGTAGAACAAGATAATTGAGGCACTTGAATGTGCTGCTTGTGACTTAGCAAAGTCAACTCAGTGTCTGGCTGCTGTGCACAGGGACAGTCTCATCACTCTCCTGAAGTTCCAGACCTAAACCAACCCTAAACAACAGAAAAGAAAGAAGAGGAAAAAGTGGTTATCTTTTTCTGATTTAGTCTTCTTAATATGCTTCTTCAGGGAACAGATGCCTATGTCATCAGGAAGTGCAGTTTTGGTAATCACATCAGGAAGATGTGGGTGAGAGCAGGATCACACCTCTTGGTGGCAGCTATCTAGGAGATGTCTTTAGTTACTACAAGACCATGCACAAAAGTAGATGAGATGATACAACTGCTTCCCATTGTGGGCAAAAATGGAAGGATGGGGAACTCAGCAGCAGTCAAAAGTGCCATTACCAGAGAAGAATGATAAGGAAAACTCTGGACAGCTTTCTCCCTATTAGATGTTATCGTCCTAAGAAAAGTTTTTTTACTAATATGCGTGGGAAGAAGGAGAGAGGATAGATTGGAAAAAAATTTTACAAGGTTGATGTCTGCCTCTCTGACCTGTTGTGCGGAACAGAAGCAATGGGTACAAGATGGTTACAAATGCATTCAAGATCAAAAATGACAAGGGGTAATAAAAAATTAATCTAAAAATACATTTCATAATTAGGTGCAACTTAAAATTCCCTTCTCTATTTGGGATTCACTTTACTTGATGTAATATGTGTTGTTTTATACTTATGGGAGCTGACTTATGAATAATACAATTAGTGAATTTGGGCTTTCAGAATAGGTCTACTCTTACTAGAATGTATTAAATTTAAGCAAGGGGTATTTTCCACTTTTTGTACTCTACAGGGTAACTATGAAGAAGGCATAACTTTGTTGAAATAATTATTTTCCTCTCATTACATTATGTCTGAGTTAGATTCACCTCATTTAAATTCATGTTAGCATCTGAGTATAACAGAGAATCCTAGGTTAGGATTCATGTGGCTCAAACAAATACAGCATGTGGGCTGGTGTGACAAGCTGTTTGTTCCACACCACAGTAAGCACTGACATGGGGTAGCCTCACCCTCTGTATGCTGCTCCTTGTCAGTGTTTTCCTACACAGCCAGGCCGAAACACAGGAATCCAGAAAAGGCAGTTGCAGTAGTTGTTTTGACAGACTCAAAATTTAATATTATGTGTGATGAAATGTTCAGTTTTCAAACTTGCATCAGATGCCTTGTTAGTGTATATCAGCATGTCTACCAAAATCACAGAATCATGGAGGAGTCTGAGTTAGGTCTCCAAAGTCCATCCAGTGTGACCCACCTGCCACGGGGGAGGTCACAGACACACAAAGATGGGTGGGAGAGTTGGTCTGCTGGAGGGCAGGAGAGCTCTGCAGAGGGATCTGGACAGGCAGGATCAATGGGCCAAAGCCAGTGGTGTGAGGGTCAACAAGGCCAAGTGCCAGGTCCTGCCCTTGGGCCACAACTGCTCCTGCAGTGCTACAGGCTGGGCAGAGTGGCTGGAGAGTGGCCCAGCAGAAAAGGACCTGGGGATGTTGGTCAGCAGCAGCTGAACTTGAGCCATTGTCAGCCCAGGTGGCCAAGCAGGCCAATGGCATCTTGGCCAGGGTCAGCAACAGTGTGGCCAGCAGGAGCAGGGCAGGGATTGTCCCCCTGTACTTGGCACTGATGAGGCTGCCCCTTGAATCCTGTGTTCAGTTCTGGGTTCCTCAAGACAGGAAGGGCATTGATGGGCTGGAGCATGTCCAGAGAAGGGCAGTGGAGCTGCTGAAGGGTCTGGAGCACGAGTCCTGTGAGGAGCAGCTGAGGGATGTGGGGGTGTTTAGCCTGAAAAAGAGGAGGCTTGGGGAGACCTTATTGCTCTCCACCACTACCCAAAATGAGGGTAGTCACAAGGTAGGGGTTGGTCTCTTCACCCAGGTGACAAATGACAGGACAAAAGGAGAAGGCTTCAAGTGGCATCAGGTTCAGATTTTATATCAGGAAAATTTTCTTCAGAGAAAGGGTGGTTAAGCATTGGAACAGACTGCCCAGGAAAGTGGTAGAGTCACTATCACTGAAAGTGTTCAAAAAGACTGTTGAAGTAGCAACTGAGGACATGGTCTAATGGTGAACATGGTGGTAGTGTTGGGTTGGCAGCTGGACTTGATTTATCTTAAATGTATTTTCTAACCTTAACGGTCCTGAAATTCTATCTTCAACTAGATCAGGTTGCTCAGAGCACCAGCCAACCTGACCTCCAAGATTTCCAGGTAATCTCTGGGCAACCTGTGCCAGTATCTCACTACACTCCTTATAAAAAAAAAGATTTTTTTCTTGTATCTAGTCTAAATCTACTAGATCTACTAAATCTTTTCATGTAAAACTATTACTCCTTGTCCTGTCACTACAAGCTTCACTAAATTTTGTTCCTATCTTTCTTACAAGGCCTCTTTATGCATCAAAAAGCCACAATAAGGTCTCCCTAGAATATTTTCTAGACTGAACAAAGCAAACTCAGCCTTTCTTCATAGCAGAGGTTCTTTAACATTCTGATAATTTTTGCGGCCCTCCTCTGAACCTGCTCCAACAGTTCCATGTTTTTTCTATGCTAAGAGCTCCAGGGATTGGTGAAGTATTACAGGTGAGGTCTTACCAGAGTGGAGTGGAAAAATGAAAAGACAGCAGAAAATCAAAGGGTAAATACACAAACGTATTTTGCAGAAGGTATCAAAGATCCATTGTCAGTCTACTGGAAGAATGAAATTATTAAGATGATCTTCTTTACTGTTATTTAGCCTTTATATCATTGGCACAAATGTTAGCATTCTTCTGACATTCACTGTTCTCACTGTATTTTCTTTAAAACAATACCAGTACCCATCAGTTACTGATCTGCTATCCTTGATTATCAACTAAAACCCACTGTTAGACCAAACCAAGATATTAGACCTGAACACACATTTTGTATCTTATGTGAAAAAAAAAAAATTAAATGTTCAATTGATCTGCAGTAAGCTCACTGTCTGATTTATATCATCACAGTGGTTTCCTTTTGGTCTGGAGACTAACAGACTCTGAGCTGTTAAGAAAAACAAAATGAAACAAGACAACATGAAGCAAAGGGGATCAAACAAAATTTTAAAAAAATTATTTCTGAGTGAAAAGCAAGGACATATTGTGCTTTATTGAATACCTGTCTTTTCTGAGTCAGATTAGCATGGCAAGAGTCCAGGACTCCTACTAATCCCTGGATTATTTTTTTAAAATTTGTCTCAGCAAATGTTGAGGCCATATTTATGAAAGTGCAGTAATGTTATTGCTGTCCTTCTTTTCCAGTTCTATTTCCAGACCATTTGAGTCTATAGATTCCTAATAGTTAAAAGCTTAGGTGGCTAATACAGATATTCTGTAATGGCAAAACACAAGGGAAAGATTGCACCTGTAAGTGAAGGACAGAGTTCTGCTGTATCAGACAGGTATCTGTGGTATCCATTTTTCTGTGGGAGTAAAGGACTCCTAAGTCACTTTGACAAATTAGCATCCACACAAGCCACCAGTGCAGAATTCTAAATCTCTCCTTGCAAAGAGCAGGCCACAGCAAACAATCAATTTTCTAATATACCAGCTTGAATGCTGCAACAATGCTGAGGAGAGGACAGCTTCAGTTAAAGGCTAAGAACAGCACCCACGTACATGTGAGTGCCTTTATTTTGAGGCTTTGGAACTGAACGTCAGAATGGTTTCACAGAAATGCTGAAGATCTCCTCACAAAAGATTATTTATGTTAGAGCCATCAATGTCAAGCTAGCCATCAAGGCTAGAAGTCTTCAATGACGTTAGTAATTTCAGGCAATTTAGGAAAGAGGGAATAAATTTCTGTTTAAAGCATTTTGTTTAAGGTTTTTTCACAGAATTTTACCATAGACATCCAAATATATTAGCTATTATTTATGAAGATCTACTATTTTTTTAGAGACAAAACGAGACAAGAAACATGAAGAGAAGCAGCTTGTGGCCTCAGGAGCAGAACCATAGTCTGAACATCATGCCAGGAGAGAGTTAAAAATAGATGGTCTCCACTGTTTGACCTGATCCTGCCCTTTGTGCAGACAGGAGCAGATGTGTTCATTTGTCAAGCGGAGGCTGTTGACAGCACCTTGTCCTGGCACAGAGGGACGGCGTGCCCCAGAAACAATGCCAGTGTGAAGCAGAGTTCATCAGTCAGCTCGGGGGAGTTATGAGCCTCCCCATATGTCAGCAGACATTGCCCACCTCTGGCCTGAGAGTGAATAGGGCAGAATGAGCTGACCCCACAGCAGCTCAGCTGAGCCTCCTGCCCTTGGCAATGCTCCCGGTTCTGTTCCCAGGCTCCCTTCGCAGCAAGCTACAGACTGATCTTCAGGAACAGACTAAAAGCACAAGGTCTCAGGTCCCATCAAACTCCCCCCCAAAACTTTCCCAGCTAAAAGAGAGGAAAAAAACTGCATAACGTTGCAGAAAGTCACAGTGAAAGGGAGGCTTGAAAGTCATTACCTGTCAAATCCTCTGCTTGAGCAAAGCCATCGAACCTAAACATCCTTTTAGTTTTAATGGAGCAACAGAAGAGGATTTTGTTCCAGAGGAAAGCGTACTGTACTATCTAGGCCATATATGCTTTAAACTCCCTAACTTAAAAAATGACACAAAGCTGAATTAGTTAATCATTTTATTCACATGTCAGTAAACCCCCTTGATCATGGAAAATCTCACACACCTGTCTGAATTCAGAAGGTTTCAAGAACTCAGTAAAAAAGCACCAAAATAAAAAAAAAATAACTTGCCACTTTTTTCTTGTATTTTTCCTTTTCTCCCAATGATTTAGGCTTCTTAAAATATTCACATTGCTTTAAACTGTTTTCACAACACTTCCAGCAAGTCTCTTGTCTGGTATCTCTCTGCTACATCCATGACCTCTCTTAATGCAGCTGTGCTCTTGCCTGGCTTTTCACTATATTTGCTGTAGCACTGGCTGCAGTTTTATTAAAACCTGCACATGTTATGCCCTTGTACATCTCTTATTTCTATGATCTAGTAGAAATAATTTTAGAAAATTATTTTTCAGTCATATAGCCATTAAGAATAGAGCAGATCATCACTTTGATTGTATGCTAGAGTCTGTGGGACTCAGACACCCAAAATTTAAAGAATTTAAAGGAGCCATATGGCAAACCTTTGCTATGTTTGAAATGCCACTCAACAAGTAGTTTAATTAGAAGGCACCCTAGCTGTAAAGACATTCCTTCAACTTTAGTGCCAGAATGCAGGTCTGCAGACAATTCTACAAAGAAATTGGTAATTAAACATTCTGTGCATATCCCGGGCTCATAAGTTTTTCTCTCCTTTTCTCCATGAAGATTTTAAGGTCTATCGAAGGCAGCAGCTTAGCATATGAAGATCAATTTTCAATTAGAAGAGAGAGAGAGAGTACAAGATTGTGAAACTTTCCAGTTGCTGTGTGGGAAACACAGGCGCATCCTGATACAAGAACTGTCTGAAGCAAATGCTGTTTATCTCATGCCCAAAGGGCAGACAGCAGAGAATTCACAGCAGGCAGAGAGAATGTAAATCTCTGGTACAGTGCACCTTACAGGTCCCTTAATGCATCATTAAGATGATGTACCAAATCTAGACACGCTGACAGACTACATCTCCCTCAGGACAAAAAAAACCCCCAAAACCCCCAAAGCAACCAACCAACCAACCAACCAACCAAAGAAACAAAACAACAAAAAACCCCAAAACCCACAAAAACAAAGCAAAACAAATCCAAACAACCACTAAAATTCTTGAGCCTTTGTAAAAATCCAAAATACATATTTTGGGTTTTAAATGACCCATTTCTGATCCTAAAAATATTTATACTTCATAGTCACTTCATAATCGCTAAATTTTGAGTTAAAATGCAGTAGTGTGTTATCTCTGACTGATTTTCCTGGTTTGTGTAATCAGTATGAATGTGGTTTAAGCTGCTGTGTAAAATGATTTCTAAAGTTTTATTATCTATGTCCCAAAGAAGTGTTCTTACTCTCTTCAGAGTGAAAAAGAATCTTGTTTCTTCATTACTATTAGGTGCCTTTTCTGCCTCTTTTCTCTCCCACCTTTCTGTACCAGTGAACTAGCTGTAATCTCACTTTTTTTTTCTCTTTATTATGCTACCGTTAAGAACTATTGGATCTGACAAATTTTCTTCATTCATCTTTGTCCTAGTTGTCCCAGAACTTTGCTCTTTTCTTTTTTGAAAACTTGGATACCTTAACTTCCATTTAGGAAAAATACCCAAAACAAACCTGTAGATTTTTTTTTCATGGTTTCAAGGAGAAAAACTTGAAGCAAAACTCAAAGTGAATGGAGAAAAAGTGTTTCCTGATATCCCTTGAGAGCAGGAAAATTAAAAACAGGACAACTGACCTGCCTTTTCCTCTAGCCACTGAATCCTTAGAGCTGAAAGCCACTTCCTAAGGTGGGCACTATTAGAAACTTGAAAGATTTAAATTTTAAATTTAAGATTTTAAATTAAAAACCTGTGTTAATGAAGGAGGATTGTTGTCAGGCCAATACTGGCTGTCACTCCCACTTCCATGCAGTCAACACATGCAAGGCCACGGCTGTGGATTGGCACTGGTGAATCTTCCTGTTCTTCCTCTTGTATTCATGTCATTTGTATGAAATATCTCTATTTCTCTAATAGTGCAATTAGAAGTCAATACCTCTGAATGGTGACAGGTACAATGCAACCAGCTCTCAGCACCAGTTCTATATCTGTGAATACTCAGAAATGTATCCTTTACTGTACTGAGGCCAATCTCTGTCTTCTGGTCAAGAGAGAAGTCAAAACTTTTGACCAAAGAACTGGTCAAAAGTGGGCAGGATTCAACCTTTTTTGGGCTTGGAGATGAAGCTCTTTCTCTGAATTAGTCCCTCAAAGAGCAGCTTTTTGATGCCTAAATAAGTAACCTGGAAAGTTTTCTGAATAACCATAAAATAGAAACCTGATTTCTTATTTACCCCCCCCCCCAAAAGACACACACACAAACCCCCCAAACAAAACCAAAGAAAAATTCAAAAACAGACAAGTCACCCCCCCAAAAAAAAAAACCCCAACCAACCAAAACAAACAAACCATCTTCAAACATACAAACAAGATAAAAAACAAAAAAAAAACCAAAAAAAAACCAAACAAACACACACACACACACACAAAAACCCAACAAAAAAAAAACCAAGAAAAAAAAAACTCAAAACCTTTCAGCAAAATTTGGACAAAGGGAAAACTAAGGGAAGAATTCGCCCCATCCCCAAAATTTTTGCTAGTGTGTAAAAAATCTATTGTGAGGAATAAATAATACAAAGACTTAGGAAATAAATGGGGGGAAAGGCTGAGGAAATTAAAAAATCTGTGTTCTCCCTTCTGCACCTATTCTCCATGCTGCTTCTATTCACAACTCAGGTAGAATTTCCCGAGGACCAATTAGGTCTTTTATAGGCAGAACTACACAGCAACACCCTTGGTAAAGTTTTCCATTTAAAATTTCTAATCTGCATGTTACTGATTCTGCGTAACCTTCTTCTAAGTAGAATTTATGCAGTCAGTTTCTCTTCGAATGCCCCTTGGGACAGAAGACTATGTGTAGCACTTATTCACTTAAATTTCTCATTTATTTTTTTTTTTTTAATGGTCACAAGTTCTTCCAAGTTGGTTTCTTTGTAATGATTTAAATTGATTGCTTCACAGCAGCATAGCAATGCAGTGATCAAGAGTGGCAAGAACAGCATGCTCGTGCTTGACATATTAGAAAAAATATTATATATTTGGCTGTTTGAAAAAGCAATAAAATGGCCAGAGTGGGAAAAAAACCCCAAGAAATCTCAATGACATGGTGTTTAAAATGGAAATTAATCAAATAATCAATCAATTGGAAAACACAGACTCATCCTTGCTTCCCCTTCTCAGCAAAATCTTGCCATGTTTTTCTTCAGTTTGGATTATAAGTAATGCCTGGGTCATTTTCAGATTATCTGACAAGTACACATATTTTTAGATCTCTAAAAAAAACCCCAACCCTGGGTTTTAAGGATATATACATAATTTTCAGAAAAGAAAGAAATGAGTTAAAAAAAAAAAAGCTTTTGAGAAAAGCCTTTGAGAGATGCAGCCACAAATGTTTCATCTGGAAGACAGGGAATGCTTAGTGTGTCATATCTGGCCCCAGCTTTGAGCACTGAGCACTGGAAACCTGAACTTCTGCCATTTTGGAGCTCTAGCTTTACTGGAATGGAGCCTAGAACCTTTCCTGGGAATAGCCTACTCTGAATTGGATGACCTTCAGAGTTCATCTTTCCCCCACTCTTATCCACACTGAAGAATCTGGCAGAAAGAGGAAAGATAAGAGTAACTGTTCAAATGAGTAGGTAGGGAATTTGTGACCAGTCAGATTTGACAGCTGTCTACAGATTTTATCCTATAGAGGGAACCTAAAGTTGTCGAAGAACCTTTTTCATGCTGCACATCCTGCAATTTCTTTGGCTTCCTGTCACCTTTTCAGAAACCCAGATACAATCCAAAATATATGCTGACCACTGAGATGAACTTTCTGTGCACAGTGCCCCCGCCTCAGAGTTTTCAGCCCTGAGCCCTGTGAAGAAGAAAACAATATTTGATCACACTCCTGGTGCATTCTGAAAAACCAAACCAAACCAAACCAAAAGAACCCCACAAAACCAAAAACAAAAATAAACCCCAAAAAAAACCCCCAAAAAATCCCCTACAATAAACAACCAAACAAAACCCAAAAACCAAATAATAAAAAAAAAACAACCTGAAAAACAATCCAAGGAATCCAATAAAACTCTGTTTTACAGAAACAAATTTGACATGCAGTGATGTAATTCCATAAGGTGTTAGAAGATATCAAAACTCTGAACTTCTTAAATTCTCTTCTGGACATACCACATAGACTTCTCATACAAGGCTTTTACTTAAAAACCAACAACTCAGACATTAAAAGTAATGTTCCATTAAATTTATTTAGAGCCATCACAAAGACAGACTTAGGAATAATATTTATCAGCTACAGCTTCAAACTTGAAGTTTATGTCTTCTGGTTTTGGCTTGCACTCACATTCCTTTTTAAGGGTAAATTCTGCATGAGCACTTTCCATTTGAGTTGGAAATACAATTTTGTAATGCCAGTGCCAAGGTGTCATTAGCCAGAGTGAGCCAGCACTATTTGACTACTTGATTAGTTTCTCTCAGAATTAAGACATAGTGAGAAGTTTTAAATGTCTGCTGAAAGGATCATTTACCCCAGAAAACAGGTGTGTGTGTGTGGGGGGGAGAATGTGAGCACAAAAACCCTAAAGATTGTGACTGAAAAGTTAAAATCTTTAAAACCATTTATAAAGGTTTCTTTGTGTTTAGTCTAGGAAGGAAGACATATGTCATCATGATGGTAGAGAATGTTTTTCCAAAAACATGATCAAATTTTGGCAAAGTTCAGACATCCAGCACAGCCATTGCCACTTCATGAGGATCAAGCATAAAGCAATTCACTAGATAAGCTCTCCCCTGGGATAAGGAATCACCTTTCTGCCCGTGAGAAAGAAAGTGGTTAAAGGGAAACTCATGATGGTAAATAAACCCTGACTGGTCATGATCACATTTAGGTTGGTGATAGCCTAAGCAACTGCAGTGCTTGGGTGGTTCTCCAAGCACAAGAGACTCTTTGTCCCTTTGAATAATGTGCATCTTTGTTAGTGATTTGACTCCATCATACTGGCTGTAACTGCCCTAAATTAGGATTAAAGCAACAAAACCTTCAGCTCACCAGCATCACTGTGTCTTCCTGCTTCCTCATTCCCCCCTTTCACACTGCACAGGACCTGCCAGGACTGCTGGGAAGCTGCAGAGTCCGTATGTCCTCACAGATGGGCTACAAAGGATGCTTATTTAACACATTCACGTAGCTGCTTTTGGCCTCATGCCATATGAACTGCCCTTCCATGAGTTTTAATTCTACAGATCCCTGATTATCTTCAAGGGGGAAAATGAATTTAAATGCCACTCTTTCGCTCACTGCCAAATGCTTTTCATACAATCTAAAAAGCAACTTGTAGCTCCTTCAGAGCCTTGCCCCTTCTTCCTCCCTTCCTACATCTGCTGCTATAAAATACAGCCTGTTCCATATTTCTGAAAATTGAAAACTAGATTTCTGAATCACTTTACCTTTGGTTGCCACTCATATTATTAATCTTTGTGTCATAAATAGAGGTTCAGGTGGCTCTTAGCAACTGTTATTTCAGTGTCTGACAGGCACAGGCTTCCTTCTCAGTCAGGGGACTTATTTACATTCTTTATTTACGTTCCTATATCCTGTCCCACTATTGAAGCTTTCCCTAGCGCTCATTTAGACAAAATTCCCACTGAGATTTTAAAGGCCCCCTCAAATAAATCCCTAGCATCTCCCTTATGTGTGGAACTTAGGACAATGAAACCTGAATACAAGCTGTTTGTGCTGAACCCTTGTTCATGTCATTCTGCTACAGCTTCAAGTGAAAATTTACCCTGATTTCTATAAGCAAAAGATGCTGCAAGAGTGTTCTGAAAACACTGCCTTTTTTTGGTAACGTTCTGCATTTCTTCAGTCCAAAGTAACACAAATTTGCTTTCTGACATTCATCAAAACAGGCTTTCTAGGTGTCAATACAATAAGAATTCCGTTTGACATGAAGGGTTAGACCCTCCTGCCCCTAATCAACATCCTTCTTCGTCTAATGAGATGAAGTGACAGCAATGGCCAGCAAATGAGATGAAGTCACAGCACTGGCAAAGGTATTTGCAAAAGCAGGTTTAATATTAAAGTGAAACCATGACAAAGTTTGTCTGCAAGGTTCACTCTATTGCTATGGTTTAGGCACACAGAGCAAAATCAGACTACAATCTAGAATCAATCAATCTAAAATTAAAATCAGTCTAAAATTACCTACATAGAGGCTGAGGATGGGAAAAAGGTAAGGATAGGAAAGGGTAATGACAGAAACATCTAAGGAAGACCTTCTTGTTGAGTAACAAGGTTCAGAGTGGAGCCCCTTTTTAAACTTGGCCCTTGACTTGACCATTGTTTTAGGCCTAAAGGTTTTAACAGCACTCAATCAATAAACAGTATAACAAAGAATTCTATAGAATTTACAATAAACACAACAGTAACTTACTGCCCTACCTTACTCACAAATCTAACATACTTAAGAGTCTAAGAGAGCAACGTTCATAGTACATTTGTTATAGCACTGGCACTCACACAGACCTAAAGGAGAACATACAAGGTGTATACCAGTGAAAAAATTCCCTTGAATTCCCCTTGAGGAGCATTCAGTGAATATTCCTTTGCATATTAGTTAGAGAAGAGTTGAGCCTTGGGGAGTTGTGGGATCAGACCAGGCTCCATTACTGGTGTTCAGTGTCCTGTGAGATGTCACTCTCAGAGTGAGATGGTTGGTCAACACCTGCTGCAGTCCAGGAGAGGTCAAAGGGTCTCATTTAGGACCTCTATTTATAGGGTCACAAGACAATTGGGTTTGGTCATCCTAATTTTCCATCCTGGAATTTACCATCTCCATCCACAATATGAGATGGTAACTTTCTTTGAAAGTTCAATAGCAAAAATGGTGTTCCACTAGGGTTGCAACTTGGGCAAGAAAAATTTCTGAGGGCTTTCCATTAAAAAAAGGAGGGTTTTAACCAGTATAGGTTCCTGGGAACAGACAGTGTTTCTGATAAGTTCGAGAGGAACTTAGCCCAGGTGCTGAGTATTTCTGAGCTCATGGTGCATTATGAGGAGTAGGACAGGGAGAGGATGTCCCAATCACAACATTCTTCTCAGAGAAGAGAGCAGTGGAGACATATTTTTCCACAACCAAGACCAAGTCAGAGTTTCTCACGATTTGCCTTGGAGTACTGTCTTGAAAGTCCTTAATTGTCCCAGAGATACATACATTTGAATGTCGTTTAACATAAGGAATTGAGGCTAATTTTCCTATTCAGTGATTCTATCATTTTGCAAAATGTGTACAAGATGCAACATCACTTATTGCAATAAACAGGGAGTGCAAAAAGATTAAAATTCTGACAGAGGAGTATTAGCTTTTCTTGGCAAAAGAAAAAAACTTCATATGTTTGTGAATCATCCCTGAGATAATCATATTCCCTTTAAATATCATAAAGAAAAAAATTTCATGTTGCTTGTGGAAAACATCATGAATATTAATAAAAGATAAATGCAATTTGTCCATTTTGGGGATTAATAGGGTTTTCCTTCAAAAGATTTTGTAAAGACAGTATATAGGTTTTGAAATGCTAAAGACACTACTAATCTGAGACAGATTTGTGTGTGAACATTTACACCATAAATCTGGTAAAAATCACACTCAGTTTTAAAAATAAAGCCCAACTGGTAGCTGTTTGAGTCAGTTTATACTCACTCCTCCTATGTGAGAAAGGTGTACAGTTTTGGAGACATTTAAGCTTATAGCAGCATGCTGCCAATGAACTCTTCGAGGAACTTTAAAGGTTAAGAATTTTCTTCTAAAGAAATGAGGAAGGAAGAGTAGAAGAAGCATCTCAATTTCTATTTAAAGTGTCTTTTAAAACAATGAGAGTCTAAGTCATATGGATGCAATAGGTGCTGTTTGAATAAAGAGAGCCTTACCCCATATTCCATCAACTCATTACAGCACAGATCAAGTGTAATGTAAAGCCCCAGCACTGTTCCCACTTCCCACAGTCCTTCTAACTTGTGGCAAATGCTACAGGATTGTGGACACTGTTCCCAATTCTCATCTCCTCTACAGTCTTATACAAGTAGAGAATGTCACTCAGTTTGGGTTGCAGTCTTCTGACATCAAAAACCAGTATAATTATATATTTGCAATCTTCACAAAGATACAAAGAGATAAAATGTTTTTTAAGGATGGTCAGATGTCTTTAACCATATAGTTGCTGAAAAGACCTACATATTAGGACAAAAGGCAATTTGGAGACTAAAACTTATTCCTATCACTCATGAGTAAACTGCAGGGAAAGGTTGTAGGGAAATGGTCTGGCAGTAAAGACTCAACAGGATTCGAGAGCATCTCAGTTGCATATAACAAAAAAAAATTGATTCTTAAGACATGATTTATATACATAATGCCTTTAAAAATCTCAAACTTGATCTTAGCAGAGTTGGAAACAAAGTTATTGATGCTTTCCTCGTGACAACAGAATATAGGTATCTTTTATTCAGCATAGAAAGGAATAAAGCTCAGATAAAAACCAGTTAATTTAATCAATTGAAATTGCCTAATAGCTAGCAAAAAAAAAAGAAAAAAAACAAAGCCAAAAAAAAAAAAAAAACAAAAACAAAAAACCAACACCCCCAAAAAACAAAAACCCCAAAAAAACAAACCAAAACAAAAACAAATAATTCAGATCATGGCATAGTTCTGTGGAAGACATAATTTTTTTGCTGGGGGAAGCATAGAGAAGAAGAACTGACACGTATCAAGCCATTTTCTCCACTGCCCTAATTGTAATATTTAACTTTCTCACTGCAATGTTACAAATCCAAATGATTGTGGTGGAGGAAATACTAGGCAAAGAATCAGAAGAATCATGATTTACTTTAATTATAAATGAAAGCTTGGAAGAAAGGTGCGTGTTAAAAAAAATACATTTAATGTGGCCCAAAAGCGTCAATGAGAAAACTGAGATACTGAGAAAGAAATAACTAATGTTCTAAGGGATAAATGTGGTTAAAGCCTTCAGTGATTATTAGCTTCTGGAATTATGATTCTGTACTGTTCTCAGGGAAAAATAAAAATGTTATCTATAAGAGTCTAGATAAAAAAATATTGCAAACCAAGTGGTTTAAGTGCCCTTTGGAAATGTTAAAGATTGAAGTTAGAGACATGAAGAACTGCTACACTGGAGTAATAAGCTGATGTCATTATCTTGGATCAAATAATGAAAACCTTTTCAAGGAGTTATGCTGCTAGAACAGGAGGTTGTGACAATATAATCTATTTAGCTTCACAGAACCCCAGCTTTGTTTTGATTTAAGCTCAAGAACTGGAATAAGAGTGTTTCAAAAATAGAAATGCTAGCATCAAGGCTTGATTACAGAAAGTCTCTTATCTTCTCTGCCTTGCCACTGAGAGGCTGTCAGGTATGCCTGACTTGCTCAGACATAGGGAAAAAGAGTCCCTTCTCTCTGGGGAGCTGAGCTCTCTCATCCCATGATTTCTGCTCATGCCAGGAAAAAAATTCTGTGTTTTAAGGAAGAACCTGGACCCCTCTGTGGGTAATACCATGGAGAAAAGCAGGCTGCTCCAGGAGGCAGCTTGTGACATGAGACCCAGAATTTACTTCTTTGGCTATATACTGTGGATAGAGTCCTTTTCTACAAATATAGGAGAAGTACAATGGTGTAGGGCAGATCATAAAGTGGCCAAGTAAATAGGAGAGGTTGATTCAAGAAAAACTCAGGAACATTCACTGTTTAATAATTCATATTCACAATGCAGCTATATTGCAGAATAACTTAACCACACTGGTTATTAAAAGGTTTCAATGTAAGGAATACAAATATTTGTACATGCCTACATGAACACCAAAACCACAAAGTCCAGCAGAAATGATCAGAAATTGCCTGGACTTGCACAACTATGTTTTCTGGTATAAATAAATATGTGTATTCATGTCATTAAAGCCTGTGTTGTAACACTTGAAACATAGGACCTCTACATTCCTCATTTTCTGTGTATCCATATGAACACCACAGGGTTGGATTTATAGATGCATTTGAATGCTGTAGATGTGGCTGAAATCAATGAAAGCTGCACCTAGAGGTCTATGCAATTCTAAATGCTCTTCAGGTTCTGATATCTCAAATGAGACATGATAGGATAAGCTGGCACATTTTACTTTAGTATACTGATAACTCCTGTTTAGATTTACAAAACATTTGAAATCTTTATTTCATGATTCCCTTCCCTAAGAAAGGGAAAGATCAGCCTTCTTTCACCAGAAGTTATACCCTGACCCACTAGCTCCATGTGTAAACTACACTTTCTTAGCTATCCTTAGCTATTCCTGTGCCCTTAATTCTTTATGCAATCACTCCGTATCTGCTTCTTCGTTTTAATCTTTTCAACTTCAATTTACTCCCATTTCACTTAATTTCTTCATCATCCGACTTTCATCAGAATCCTTGTCCTTATCTTTGCATTCTGCCATGCAGCTTTTGCATCAGATACTCATCCTCCTCCCCTTTCACCAGATGTGGGCACAGATGTTACAGAAGATGACAAAAAGACAGCTTCCCTGCTCCGTGCTTTAATTTCCATGCTTATCCTGGTCCAGAGCAGTTATTGCAGATCAAGTTCACATTTTTGGTGTAGCATGAGCCTGCATCATTTCAATCATGAGGGAATAATTCAGCATATCAACCAGTAAAACTGAAGTCTCACTTGAGCATATACAAAATTTTTGAGCATGTGCAAACAAATTACTTTAAGATTCCGCCTTGGCTAAATTTCTGTAGTATTTCAGGCACTGAAAAGCACACATTCTGACAAAAATGCAGTGCTACCAAATTTAAAATCACTGTTCAAGAACTGTTGATATTTTTCTTTTTAAATGTAAGTTTGTTTGAGGAGTCTTTTGCTTCCTGAAATTAAGTCTAATAAGTCTAGTGTCTAACATTTAGCCAAAGTTTAATCTTATCTTTTCATTACAAACAGTTAAAAGTATGATTTACTTTCAGAAGACCCAGTGAACCAGTTTTGCCCATCAAGATTTCCAGACAACGAAATCTAATTTTTAAACAGATATTGTTTAGGCTACAGTACATTAGATTAAAAGCTCTATTCTGCCACTATCATTTTTCTACCTTAAAACGACATATAAACATCCAGCATTTTTCTTCAAAATAAATACCTATATAAAACTTCTGGGATTTGTAATGTTTCTGCCACAGCACTGCAATTACAGTCAAGTTAATTCAGCTCAAAGATTCCAGACTATTAGGACCGAGGAAAGTACATAGTGCAATCTTTTCTCTAATGAATTGTGTAAAGGCAAGCCTATCACTTGCTGCTAGTGTTGAAATACATGGCGTTAAATGAAAAAGAAAGCATAAAATAATTAAGCACTAAAGTATCAAAGTTTTAATGATCCTCTACTGGGAAGCAGCAGATAAGAGAAACCTTTAAACAGCTGATTAGAATAACATTCATATACCAGATATGTTGTTTCAATTTAGTAGTTGAAGAGATACTCTGTTGGAAATATAAAAATTCAGAGCAACAGCTCTTTTACTATGTTAGCAAGGAAAGAATAAGTTGCACTTATACATTTTATATTCAATTGTGATTGAATTCATATTTGAAGAAAATTCCACCAATCCAGTCAGGTTACAGGACCAGCTACCTCCTCGCAGCTCTGAGCCAGGGGAAAGCAGCAGTGGATTAGCCAGCATGGAGCACTCCAGCTGTAAACAGTGATATCCAGACTCCTCATGCAGTCTGTAAGAAGGGCTGGCTGCTCCTCTCCTCACCCAGCTGGAAGGCTGCACGCCCAAGAATGCCTGTATGGAGCAGTTAGCTCATCACAAGTGTTTGTGTGGCAGCTTCTCCTTACAGCCTGATCCACAGGTTGCACCTCCACCTTCCATCCTGTCACACCTCTTACCTCTTTGCTGAGGAAGGGGTAAAGGGCAGGCATTCTTCTCCTTTCAACATCCAGTTCACTGGCACAGCTCTCCTGTGGCTTAGATGAACAAGCTGAAATCTTTGTGTCAAACATGCACTCTTGAGGACAAGCTGGTAACACTGGGGATAGCTCTGTTTTCAGCCTGAGGCACTTACCGTATTTGTTTATGGAAAACAGCATCCTCAACTAATGATGCAGTTACCCTGGAAATATTCCAATTCAGTTTAAATTAAAAACATCACTTCTACTAAGAGAACTGGCATCCCCAGAGAAAGCAAGAACAATTTTCCCCTTCCATTGCAGCTCAGGTGGGGAATAGGACACAGAGTTCCCCTTTGTGATATAGGGAAATGAACCCACATCTCCTAACTATCATGTTTCTCTAAGTAGGATGAAAATAAATCATTATTTGGAGGTATGTCTGCAATCCTTCTTTCTGGGCTTTTTCCACTTCTAAAAAACAATACAACATGCGTTTGTAATCAGCAACAGAAACAAAAATCTTTTGTTCCCCTGGGAAAAGTGCAATTTCCTAGGCTAGAGACTCATTTTCATTTTCTTAAGACTATCTCAGCACTACACTTTGCAACTTTAGAGCTTCCAATCCACCTCAGAACTGTGATACCACTAACCATCAGCCTACATACCACAAAAGATTGGATTCATTCTCAACCTAGAGGACACAGAAACAGCATTAAAAGTAAAGATCAATGACAAACGAATTCTAAAAAACTGGTTGTTAGGGAGCTTCTCTGAAAGAAGTCTGGACACCTAAGGTAAGAAGAAAGACTTGCCTTCAGTTCCCTCAAATCTTAAAACCTAATTTCTGGGGCAGTTAATAGGGGAAAGGATTGATGAAGCACTTCCTCTTTTGGCATTCCTATAAATCTATTTCTCCCTTTTCACTTAAGTGCCAGTAAAAAAAAACATTTCAATAAAACGCCTGTATTAAACAAAATAGCACTATTTTACTCCTTGTTTTGAGAGCCTTTTTAATGAACTTAGGAGGCCTCAATGTTTTGAGTGGGTGGCTAAGCCAACCCACCAGCAATCTATACAGCCACTGGTACCTGACTGGGATGGACATGGGAGCTGTCTCTTATAACAAGCTTTAACTAGTAGAAAAAGGGCTAAGTTTAGATGTAAAGGAATGCAATAAAATTTTGTCCCTCTCAATGAGGGAAAGGAAGATACACTTGGTGTTCAGTGGGTCACCTGGCCCTTTGCAAACATGAATCAATTGCCTTCACAGTATCTTTATAATGGAAGGTGAGCCAGCCCCATAGAGTAGATTATCGGGGGCAGGCTGGTCTACAACGATGATAATGACACTTTACCTCTGCCAAGGCCAGCTGCTTGCTTCCAGTCTTGGGTAAGCTCTCCTTCATGGCTGAGGACTGTCAGGTCTGGCCTGTCAACAAAGCTTAGCTGAGGCTGCTGTGGCTGTCGTGGGGATGTTCTGCTTCCTGCTGCTGCTGCCCAGCCCCTTCTGGAGCGCTCTGCCTTGGCACTGCCTGCTCCCCTGAGAGCATCCTGCTCCCCTCAGCTGACAGCCAGCTCTGCTGCTGCAGCCCTGAGCCAGGCACAGCAAACAGAACGCTAATGCAGTCCCCAGAACAGAGCTCTGAAGAGCTGTCTCTTTGCAAGGCTCCTGTGGTGTGTAAATGTCTCCTACCCCTCCTGCTTCCCACTGAAGGACTAAAGGTTTGCATTTCAATAGCACCTGATCTTTTGCTTAACTTAAAGTTGGCCATTCAGCCCAGGCATAAAAAAAGTATTAATTAGATAGCCTAGAATGTCAACATTATTAGAATTACAAGGTTTTTCCCACTTGAAATTCTTTCTTTGCTCTTTAAACAGGAAGGCCTCCCAAAACTGGAATTCAGGCCAATGATCCTTTTGATGATTCTTTTCATTTATATTCCCTTTCTCTTCTTTGAAAGACACTTTTTGAAGGAAGAGGTTTGGAGAGGGGAAAGGAAAGAGTCTGTTTTTCTGTAGTCTGTAGCCATTGGCTTCACCCATGGAAAGCCTTTCCCATGAAATTAAAGCTTGAAATTTATGCAGATGTATCACTTCACAAAACATTCCCAGACAGTATTTTACAAATTTTATTAGTAATAATGAGTGTTTGAAACTTACCCCTACAAAGTGATTTTAGTATCTTTAATGATTGCATACCAAAGAACTGGAGCCCAATGTCACAAATCTACACTTTGTCCAGTACAACTAAGTCAAAGCAATGTCTTTAAGGAGAACATTTAATATAATCCATTCACTGCAGTGACACAAAGCTCAACACAGAAAGAGTCTGTCTCTTCAGCACAGTGTTTTTTTTTTTCCTTCAAGGACATTTTCCCAGTGCCAGGATGGATTCTAGTGGAAAAATTCCTTCCTAAACCTCTCAAGTCATAACAGTCACTATAGCAAAGAGAAACTACAAATGCCATTCTGTGTCAAACTGTGCAAAACAGAAATAGTTCCACTGTGTACAGACTCAGCTTCTATGCTCAGGACAGAACACAGCTTCTCTTTTATCTCTGAGTCAACAATGTGTGGCCCACAAGACAGAACTGCAAATATCCTAGTTTCAACATTGAATTTGATATCTGAGCAACTAGATCCACTTTTATTCTGTGTAAAGTATTACTTGTACCTTCTGATTTTAGATGTTATGTCAAAGCTAATATTCCCACACACCCATTTAATTTGTAAAAGTAAAGCCTGACAATTTCTAAATGTAAATAGGAAACTTGCTGAGCTATGTTTGGCAAAATTTTGCAAAGAACTAGCAAAACCAGTCCCCACCTAAATAATTTATCACTAGTTCTTCCCATGTTATCATTTAGTATATACAATCCAAACATAACATTTCAGTTTAGGTTACCTTGATGTTTAAAATTAATATCTTAGCAAACAAGACCTTGCACTCAAATTCTTTCTGTACTAGTAAATAAGAAAGCCCCACGAAGTGTGAGGACAGACAATACAGAAAATATTTTCTTTCCATCTCCATAGTAGCTTTCTTTACCCCTGCTACTCAGGAAGACATCAAGAAAAAAGACAAGCAGTTTTGTCATTCAGGTACATAGCATGTACATGGAACTCTTTGCTCAATTTTTGACTGGTAAAGCAACAATTTAGTCTGGTAAAATTTTCAAATGCTGCACTATTTCTGATGAATTCCTGTTCAGAAGTCAAACTCACTTAACTTTGGTCTCTTATCTCCTTGTGTGGCTGCATAGACATCAGCCCCATGTCAAATTCCCTAACAGCATCTGTACAAGTAGGGTGTAGGAATTATCCATTTTTGAAGCTAAGTGAGGTAATCTATTTTTCAGTATAGAGCCAGTGTCATCAGTTTTAATCATATTCCCATATACAATGAAAATCTCTAAATAAATTGCTGGAGAAAGACAAGTTGTGTATTTGACAGTGATTTTAATCATGGTAGGGTCCTTTCTTTTCTTCCAATCCACAAATTAAAGGAGTTTTACTCTACTGCTGGTACTTCATTTTTATACAAGAAGCCACATGTTGGCCTTTCATTCTGCACCTTTTTTCTGCCTTGCATTTCAGAGAAAAAAGAGAGGATCATGCAATTCTAGGGATACTCTGTCAGCTTGCTGACAGCTCTGACATTGATAATCATGTTTATTGCTGAATAGAATCTTGGAGCAACAAATTACAATGCAGTCTATAAACATAAGCCTGAGATTTTGTGTTGTATGTAAAACAGAATTAGTAAAGATCCCATGGACAGAAAGCTGAGTGGTAAGCTTTTTTTTCCTACCTTAATAGTAATGAATAATCAAAATATCCCACATTTTAGAATGAAAAACTCGTTTAATTCCAAGTAGGAAACTTCAGTCAAAACCCATGGCTTGGACTATGAATAATAATATTCAATAAAATTCATGAGTGTATCATAAAGAATTAGTGGCTGAGTCTACATCTCCAAACAGTGATTAGAATAGTCATTTTATCCAGTCGACGTGTTTGAGAGTCACTGGATGACACCAGCTGTCTGATGGAGGGGCTTTGGGGAGTGAAGCCTGAGCATGTTTTAGTAACAATGTAGTGAAGTTTTGCCTGATGCAGTTTGTTCTGAAAATGCATTTGCACTCTTCTCAAGAACATATTGTTTTCAGGTACCATGCTGCGCAGGTACAGGTACTGAATAAAAGGCAAACTGCTCAAAACAGTGCATTTTCTTCAAACTGATAGAAATGTTCCTTTCCAATCTGACCTCTTTAAAAGAAATTAAGAGAGCAAACAACTCTGAAAATTGGTAATTTCAGATGATGGTTCATCATTTTTAGCCCCTGATACACTTGTTTTCTAATTTTAGAAAATAATCTGTTTGGGTACATCATACTGGTCATTTTTGCATTGTAGTGGTGTGTACACTGCAGCAAAGTATATACATGTATCTAGGTTTCATTCTCCTTTGAATGAACAGCCTCTCTCTGCACCTTCCTGGTTCTCTGCTCTCAGTGTGTCATAACTCTTCCAGCTCATGTCCCATGGGCTTCTACAACTCCTGTGCAGGTCCTGGGAATTCTATTTCATGGTTTTGTCTTTGTGAGATAATTACACACTTGGAAACAGATAACCAAAGACTGACTGGCTCTCCCAGGCTTGCACATTCAGCAGTGGAAAGGACATACCAGTTCAAAAAGCCATCTTACCTAGCTAGCCACCTCTAGGTTACAGAACTGAATCCTTTATTTTCATCTCACCTTCTCCTTTCTTTCTCCAATTCTGCCTTCTAAGCCTTGGAAGGACTTCTCATTATACCACGTGGCAAACACCTCTTCTCTATTTCAAATCTGTTCCGGGCTTATCTCATTGCCAAAAGCATCTTCACAACTGTTGAGTAATTATTTAGGCCAATAATGCAACTTCATTTTGCCCAAAGCCACAAAATACTTTCTGCAAGAACACTGAAAATAACGTAGCCACAAGCTGCTCTCTTCAGATCTGTCTTTGGTGGCAACAACACAGTGTGAGCCTTTGATCCTCTGCAAGATTTTTATTCAAAGATCAGCTTGGCTTCATGTCAGCAATAATGGAAGTGATGTTATTTTCCGTTTTCCAATAACACCTTTATGGCATTATGTTATTTTTCATTTTCAGATAATACTTGCAATAAGACGTAAATCAAGCCAAAGCTGGGAGAGGACTTGATTGAAAGACAATTTTCTCTTGCAGTGAGTGAGTGACCTTTCTTAAAAGTTCAGAAGCTGTGCTGGAAACCATTCATTCATTTTATGAAATAACAAATAGGTACATTCAACTTTGACTTGTTGCCAGCACCTTGGTTCCTCACATTCAGTTTCAGTATAATACACAAACTAACTATAATAATTGATTAGAACTATTTTTTAAAAGTGGTCCAAAATCAAACCCACTATTTTGATGTCAGAATCTGAATATTAAAAATATTCTATATCTTCTCAACTTCCCTTTGCCCTGGTTTATTGATGACTAGCAGTATAAGAGATTGAAACAACCAGGAGTTTCCACAATAGATGAAACTGCTCTCTCACATGTGGATGCAGGAAAACTCTATAATTTCCCCTTCTCTACCAACTTCTTGAAACCTATAGGGATATACCCCTTACATGACTTCGATCTTTTAGGAGGGAAGGCAGAACAGGAATTGCCAATGTATCTGAGCTAAACAAAGACAGCCTTAGAAGCACAATAGGCAGAATTCCATTGTTCCCTTCCCCTTCCTTTACCCTTTCTGTTCATTTTATCATGTACAAATACATTTAGGTCCTCTCTTTCCTTAATTAAAGATAGTCACTGGTTCCGTACCTCAAAGAAAAATACCATTAATATGTTTCATTCTGCTTTATCTAATGCACTCAGAATATTTGACTGTATTTTTGCTTATACCCATTGGTTGAATGATTATATCTTTTCTATCAATGAAAAGACTCATAAAAATTTGGGTTTTTTGTTGCAAACAAAAGTTCTTTTTTCACTTTAAAAAAATTTTTAAATAGAGAATACTTAGAGCATTTTTAAAAGTAAAATTTTCAGCTTAGTTATGCAAAATTGCTTTAGGCATAGTGGTACTGGAGATTTTTAACATGTAATTGGACAGGGTGCTAGATAATCTCATCTGGGTCCCCCTTGCTGTGAGAAGTTGGACAAGATAAACTTTCGAGGTCCCTTCCAACATTGGCTGCTTGATTCTTCACCACTTCCTCCTTCGCCTTTCAAAAGCAGAAGCTTCTCCAGTAAACATTCTTTCCATTTCAATCCTCAAAAATATATTTTTGAAATGAAAATGAGAAACTGAGAAGGACTCAAAATGCAATGTTCACTGGTGCCAAAAGCTTGTAACTAGGCAGATTTCCAGCTGAAGCTAGTTTTAATTAGCATAGTTGATGCCATGTTTTTGAGGTGGTCAAAATTCTTGAATGACCAATGCAATGACTGTAAACACACTCTGAACACCAAATTTGGTCCTTAATCTTAATTAATCCCTAATAAATTGCTGTGCAAAAATGGTATTTTTTATGGGCCGTGTAAGGATTTGCAAGGTTACTGTCATGGAGTACAGTGTAGCTCATAGCATACATTCTGGAGCTCCTTAACTCTTAAACTACATTGTAGATAAAAGAATACATTTTCCAGTCAAAAATTTGAGATAGCATTCCTGAAATTTTCATTAAAATACTTCATAAACTTTATGGTAATTTGTTTTTTAATAAAGTATTCATACGAGGTTTTGTGGGATTTACTTATCACCAGTAATTACAAACTTGTGAATCCTAGTGCAAGCCTGTTCCTAGGTATGGACTGTATTTATATGTGGTGACACAATATTCAAGCTTAAGTATCTAAAGTTAGAATTCCAAATCCATGCACTAAGGAATAAAAGAAGAATATACTGATTTTAGACTGTACTTGTTCTAAGCAATGAGCAGAACAGATAAGTGTAAAAATACAGGTGGGGAGGTGGGGGAATGAGGAACAGAAATCACAAAAATGAAAGTGGTGTTATTTCTGGAAAATCAGCAGCATAGGATTGATGGATGCTCGTTAGGTAAGAGAAGCAGCTGCTGAGGAATACTTTCTGCATTGAAGTCAGGAAAAAAAAGATAGTTGAACCAGTACATTTCATCGAAGTTAAGTGAAACCAGAGAGGTAAAAATAAAATGGAAACAGCCCCAAACCACAATGTGATTGTGACTCTTGAGTGGATGAAGAACTCACTGGATTATTCAAGGTGCAGGAATAATGGAAACAGGTGCAACAGGATATTTTGGTGAAATAAAAGAGCCATAATAGCAAGGCTGTTATCTTAGCTGAGTTTAAACAGCTGAAAATTGGAGAACAAACAGGAATATGACAGAATTGAACTCCTGCAGGTTTTTGATAAATGGTTGTGAGAAATATAACAGTCCTGGTAGACAGACCAGGTTAGTGAACAGTATGAAGAAACATTCCTAAGCAATAAAACACAATTATCTAAACAATTACAATGACATTATAGCCTGACACAGCTTTGGCTGAGGATATTTAGCCCTTGCCTAAATCCTGAGCACAGTCTAAGAGTCAATATGGACAAATAAACATTCCAAGCTATAGTCCTGAAATAACTTTTCTATTTTGAAGACTAAGAGAGACCAAGAGTATGGAAAAAGTTATTTCATGACAATGCTAGAGATGTTAATTTATTGATATAAAGATATAGTTCAGCTTTCAAGAGAAGAGCCTGCAGACCTAATCCCAAGACTGGTTTTGTTCATTGCTTCAGTGGAACATGGACCCAAAAACTGTTGGGCTTCAGCAGTCCTGAGAAATTTCGGAAGAACCATCTGCTTTAGCTATGTAAAAGGGTTGTAAGCCATTTTATGCAAGAATATTGTATAATGCACTTTTACCATGAGCTGAAAAAATGTCTGCAATTAGTTCAGTGAATTGGGTATTCCATAATAGAGATATTAGTAGCAAAAATGCAGTGATTAAACTGTGTCTAACATGGGAGAGAAAAGGTTTGGCCTCAAAGGTGCTCCCTGAGGAGCAGAACACTGAGGAACAGAATGCTTTGCCTCATAAAAAGATGTGGTGAGCACAGAGGTGGAGGTACACTGCATTGTACTGTTAAATGGTTTTTCTGGGAAGTTACTGGGCAGCCACCTTAGGCAGGCAGTGGAACAGGCATAAATGTCAAAAGGCATGATGCACAGCCAGCTGCTAACTTATGGAAGCAGATAAAGTTACTCACAGATGAAGTTACATCTCTTCTTTCTTTGAACCAAGGTGCATATTTACACCACACTGAGCACAGTGACGACATGAAAGCAATTAATGAGAATGCATACCATTTCATAAACTGTAATACACCTCTTCTTTTACCCAGAGATAATTTCATCCATCATTGACTTTAGGAGCCTTGGGAAAGCCTATAGGAACTGCTGCTAAGCACAGTACTGCATGAGAAGTTCCAGGTAAACAGCAGACAAAAGTAAGCTTCTTCTTAGCCCACAATTAGACAATGCCTTATGATCAGAAAACAAAATTTCTGCAGCTGCAGTTTGTCAGTAGGTCTAGTCTAAACAATTTTTGGTCAGAGAAAAACAGGAACCTGTTTTCCTGACATAATCTATTACATGTATTAAATCCAGTACATTGCTCCAATAAATAGTACTTCAGCTTTTATAACTAGTGTATTTCAGTTTGTACATAAAGTACAGACATTTCACCTACATAAAAATGCGTTAACTAGATATCCTGTATTCTTGTCAAATTCTGAATTTGTTTGTTCTCTATTTATTTATCCTGAATTAAAGAGGTAACTGTAAATACATTATTACCACAATCCAATCACAGCAAATATTATGGAGCATTTTTGAAAATATTTCACCTCCTCATTTGCAGCAATTGACTTGATAAAATACCTCATATGCAGCCCTCGTATTTTATTGTAACATTATTAGCATGATTGGTAACTAGAATATAGGGTCTGAATATCTTCAACTGGAGAAAATTGCTTCAGGAAGGAAGTTACTTTGCCTTCCTCTGGTGTAAGATTTTATGTGAGATATATATTCCATTCATGTGGGAGATATAATTTTCCAAACATTTTCCTGTGAGGGCGGTATCTTTGAATAGGATGACCTGCTAGAACTGGCTGTGTCACTCAGAGCCTTACGGAGCAAAGCTCAGATCTACCTGGCTTCAGGCATTCAGCAACATTTTGCTGGTTTCTTCTCTCTGACAGCCCATCAAACCAGGAACATTGCTACATCTGGAAAATAAGGTAACAGATTGTATCTGAAAGCTCCTGGCAAAGCCTGATGTGCACCCAGAGGGGTCTGGGATGGTCGCTGTGGCCAAGGAGCTCGCTGATAAGCAACTTCTCCTCCAAGGCTGAAAAGGCAAAGCTCAAAGGCATTGTTAAACCAAGGAGTGCTACTGTCCCCTGAGAAAACCATCGATACCTCAGCAAACACAATCAGGAGACAACAGTCATCTAGTTGTATTGTCAACTGTGTAAGTGGGTATCAAATAAATTACAGTGCTGGAGGCTTGGGTACTACCACACTGAAACATCAGGGATTTCATTAAATGGCAGTAGTATTGAGCACTTCTGAAAATTATCATCTTCTAATATCATAAAACTGTCTGAAATACTCAAATTTGCATTCAGATCAGCAAAACATCTTCATCAAAATTTCCTGAAAACATCTGCATTTCTATATGGTAAATATGCTAGACTGGATGAGAATTTATCAATTTTCTTAATTCAATAGTTTCATGAATCCACCCTTCCTGCTTTCTTTCATACAAATTTATATTCCACATATGATAAACTCTCTAAGCAAATCCTTCTACCTGCTAGATTGGTCCTGTGGTCTTCTATGTTACTTAAGGCAAGTTTCACACTTCTGAAATTAGTTCATTTGCAACAGACAGCCATTTCTGTTCATTCAAGCATTTAATACAGTGCTAGTGCACTTAATTACTGTTTACCACAAGGTTTTTATATGTCATAGAACATGCTTGGCCTTTCCTGGGAGGTCTGTAGCAGCTGCTCTGAGCTTTGTAGGCATGCTTCTATTCCTCAGTTTCTCCTTTTCTCTTTTTAAAGCTCAAGAATGACAAAATTTTCTGCAGTAATAAAAGGCCCCAAAGGTGCACATCCCACAAATTCCATGTAAAATATAATTTTATCCAACCTTGTGACAATAACAACAGACAATTCATTTTAGCTTTCCTAGTAGGAATGTGGGCAGAGTTTATTAGCTTTCAAAATCCTGGAGCAATATACAGTACCAAAGTAAAAATCTGACTTCCCCCATAAATAAACTTTCTCCTCTAAGAAACTCTTTGATTCACAAGTTTATTGAGCAAAATAAACATGAATACTCAGATACAATCCTTATGATTCACAAGAGGGAAGGTAAGAGAAAACATCAGATACAGCAAAAAACCCCAGATAATGCAATAATGACAGCCTCTGCGTTGTTGGTCCAGTCTCTACCCCTGCAACCCTTCATCACTACCTGAGTATTTTTGCCATGCTGATTGTGAATTTCTAGTCTGTATCATTATATTATCATCACCTACTTCATTATATTCCTCTTGAAAGCACAGAATTTAAGAGATGATCTGACAAAGTATGCTGCCAGAAATAAATATTTTAGCAGAAGAAAGCTTCTTTAAACAATATGTTTCTGAAGGGAAATTCATCAAGGACAAGAGCAGCATCAGATGGCTAAGGCATTAAATACAAACTATTGTGTAAAGCACAATTTTACCAAATTCCATACTGAAGACTGAAACACAGCACTATGGGAAGATTTGTAATAAGGCATCGGGGCTATCCGGCAGTGTTCTTATGTAACAATTCTAAATGGAAAACCTGTCAGTTAAATGGGAATCTGTCAGTTTAATGACAAACTCAGGCTAAATATCTGAATATCCTTGAATTTTTGGGATGATAAAAATCGAAAATTAATCCAAACATAACCATTTGGATGATGAAATTTGGAGTTTGCTCATTGCCAGAAACTTCTTAGAAGTCTATTAAATGTATCTCCAGTATTTATACACCTGCAGAGGATCACCTAGAACTTGCATTTTTGAGTTTAATCATTACTGCAGCAGATGCTATTATGTTTCCTCAGTAGAATCAAACAGGTCCAAGAGTGATTTGTTTCCATCTAAATCAGCACTTTCCAACACATTAAGTCTGTTTAGAGCAGGTTCGTGTTTTTTGGAGGGGTTTTGCTGTTTACATCATGTCCTGAAATGTCTTTAAACTGCAAATTGCAATGTGAACAAGACATAATTTCCAGCTAATGAAAACTTGTTTTATGAGTCAGGCATGATACAAATGAATTAATTTGTTTAAAATACATGTTAGATCTTAATTTTGGGGTTTCGTCCTTCTTTTTCTTTGCAGTTGCAACATTAGCAGGTAATTTTGCTAAAGCGCAACTTCCTCTTATAAATTTAATCCAGTCTCAACTACTCCATGATCTGAAACCTAAATAAACTGTTAGGTATTTAAATATGAATGCATTTTATAAGACCAAGAAATTTGAAAAATGGGCTGATTAACATGATAAGTGTCATAAACAGTTAATTTTAAAAATTAAAAATTAATTTTCCCTCTAAGAATTTCCTTAAGAATTCTGATCCCATGCTGTTGGCATTCAGCCAGTGAGGAATTCTGGTGTTCTTTGTTGGCAGAAACAATCCATCAGTCCCTGGAAGAGAGACAATACATCTCAGCAGAGAAAACAGCCCACACTATCACCACCCTTCACCTGCCATGCTCCATGGTAGAATGGGTTGTCACATCCCATTAGCAGAATGTAAATGACACCTACCTTGAAAAGTAATTTTCAGTTTTCAGAGCTGATGGGTATTGGATTACAGTTGAGGTTAAGGTTACAGGAGGATCTTGGGGAGTTAGAAAGTTCTGTTTGTTCTTCATATTCCCGAGTAAAGCAGGTTGTTCGAAGCAAGGCTCTAAAACAATAGCCATATTAAATCATGAGATGAAACATGACTCTAAAGCAACCAATATTTCCCCAGGCATTTAGGCAAGAAAAATTATTTTGAAAGTAGTCAATCAACTTCTTCATACCAATAACTGACATTATGTCTAAATCACAAGTAATCTTTCCTGTCTTTAATGCCTTATAGTATTGCATGCTATTTAGTTTCCATTCATTTTTGCTAGAGGTTAAGAAAGACCAATTAGAAAAATTATGCTATGGCAGTTCTAAGAAGCAACTTTTTTATAGAAACCAGATATGTTTATGGTTTGGAAGACCTGTTTTATCACATTAGCTATAGGGTGATATATAGAGTGATATAGGGCCTTAATTGCACCTTTTCTACCTTAAAGAACCTGAAAAGATTAATTTTCAAGTGAGCCAAATTTAACAATGTACAGCAAATATACTTAGCAAAAAGCTGTCTAAATAGAGATCAACAGACATGTGCATTTTCATAAATCATATTGGCATCTGGGGTCTGATTTTTCTATTTTGCCTTCCCTCCTTCCCTACATCTTCTTGAGGCAATTGTAGGAGAAATAACTAGAAAAGCAACATTGGCAGCATATTGGAAAAATGATGGTTACAGATGGTATAAAGAATACTATCCTGTTGAAATCTATAAAGACTCGGAGCAACAGACAAAAAAGAATGAGATATAAAAATGCTTTATAAAATCCTAAAACATTCTAGTTTAGTAGCTTTATCTGTAGAGTTAACAAAATACACTTGAAATTTGAAGGTAGAGATTGTAAAAGGTCATGTTCTTAGCCTTGCTGACCCAAGGTGAAGTCCAAGTTGCTCCAAGCTATATTGGTGTCTATACCTTCAACAGGATAATATTAAATTCCCTACTTTTAATAATGTTCTCGGCTTGACACCATCAAATTATTATATGTTTATTTTGACAAAAGTAAAGTTTGTATTTCTCAAAAGTCATTACAGATGACATTTGCGTTATCTTTTTTTTTTTTTTTTTACCTTTTATTTTGTAATAATAAAAGGGACAAGGTCTACTGGAACATAAAATCTAACTTATGAGTGTCCAGAGTGACCATCTCCCAGGAAAAGGGTGGACTCTTCACCAACGTTTTCATTAACGTTAATTTTCTGTGTATGCTGTGGTTTCCAAAGAGGTGTTTAGATGCTGACACAAATCTGAGATGAATGAAGACTGTGGGAATCTGTGTGTAGGTGTGCAGTAGCCAGGCTGCTGGGAGTTGAGCGTGACTGATGTGCAGATAACAGGCTATGTGTGGAGAATGACAAACACGGGGGGGAGATCAGTGCACACGTGAATGGAAACTCGCTTTCTACTGCCTGACTTTGCAGCACACCCCCCCTTTCAAGGTTATCTGCTCTCTCCTCTCCCCATATTCGATTACACTTGACAGTGATGAGTGCTGCAGGCAGATGAGACACACTTATTTTGCTGAACAATCCCAGAGGACTTTGAAAGACAGAACAATCCCCCAGCCAAGGAACGACTTAGGTCTCCAGGATACAAGCTAGGCATTTTTATTTTTTCTTTAGAAACAGAGGTTCAAAACAGCTGAGGCTATTTGTAGGCAGAGGTCAAACTAGAAAATATCCTGATTGTCAGTTTTTAAGAGGACTTTATATTTATCCAAAAGTCCAATATAAAGCATTTGCATGACCAATCTTTCCTGGGACTTCTGTTTAGCGTGATCCACTCTAGTTGCCAACCACACATGAGCTTCCCCAAGGCTGGCCAAGAGACAGAGACAGACAGCACAGGGCATGGCAAGCAAGGACTCAGAAGTGCCTCTGGGAGCCCCTGGCTCAGGCCTGCACCCTGAGAGTTTTTCTCTGTAGGTTTTGAGTTAGCAAAATTATAACAATGTCCCCTTTCTCTCTCCCTATTAAGGTCTGGGGCTGTGAAATTTTGCACAACTGTTTTTAGACTGTCAGGGAAAGATTCTGAAGCCCATTCCCAAGCCCCTTCTGTTATTTTGTGTCTTAACATTTGAAAATACTCCCTATACAAAAGGACTTCTTTCTCCAAACTTCCTGCTTGCATTATTCCATGAAGGGAGGATGAGCAAGACCAATTAAAGATGCTAAATTCATTGTAATGATTGGTCACTTTAATGAAAATCCCTATATTCAAACACAAGTGGCGGTTCCATTTTTTTGTGCCCATGACATTTTTTCCCATTAAGGCGTTAATTACTTTGCAAATCAAAATATGTGTACATGTATGTACATTTGTATAAGTGTATGCGTACACATGGAACAGAGGGCAGGTATAAATTTAGTATATCGAGGAAATTCTTTGCAGTGAGGGTGTTGGGAGACTGGAACAGGTTGCCCAGAGAAGTTGTGGTTGCCCCATACCTGATAGTGTTCAAGGCCAGGCTGAATGGGGTTCAGAGCAACCTGGTCTAGTGTAAGGTGTCCCTGGCCATGAAAGGGGAGTTGGAAATCAATGATCTTTAAGATCCTTTCCACTCCAATCCATTCTGTGATTCTGTGAAATTTAGTAAAATTTCTAAATTCTCAAGAATTTGTTAGACTCCACAGGAATTTGTTTCAGGGAAATCTGCTGTCTTTATTTAAGTGTTATGCTTTATTTTGCACTGGGCAGTTTTCTGGCTACTAACCTCTGGTTATTTTATATCAAGATTTGAGGTGATGAGGGTATTTATAACAAGGACTTTAAAAATTATGCTTAAAGAAGGTGACACTAATAGACACTAAACTTTCCAAAGCTCGTATTATTGTTTAAGTATTGTGACTCTTGTAACATGTTTTACTTGAGTTCATTATAGATGCATTCTTCATAGACTCTTAGAAAATACTTGAAGTTTCTTGGCAGTATTTCTGTGGCAATTCCTATTATTCATCCAAGTTGAGCTGGAATGTACTGGAGGATCTAATCCTTGTTCTGTTTGGTGCAATGAAAATATCATCCACAAAAAGTTACCAACAAACTGTAATACAATCAATGACCAACTGAGCAATGGGATCAATCTTGCCCCAAACTTTTGCTTTTACCTTGCTTTTTGCTTTTTATTTGGTGCACCAAATTTACAAATATCTGCTTCTTTGGATTCCTTCTCTCAGCATTCTGAGATGTACCCCTCACACTGAATGAATTTTAAAATATTCATGTCAAATCCCATAAAAAGGTAAGGCCAAAGACTTCAGTCACATCACTGCTGAAATTCAAAGTTGAGCCTTGACTGTACTTTCTTTCCCTACTGCTACTGAAGTTATTGTTAGCAATAATTTTACTGAGAAAAGAAGAAGGTGGATTAAAAAAAATAAAAAAACTTCAGAAAGAGAAAGAATGAGTGATTAAATTGCAGTGTTCTGCAAGATATACTTAGAATCAATCATTTTACTGTTTCATCAGCCACACTAGTGATCATAAATCCTGTATCTTTCTCCAAACTCAGTGGTTGTGCCAGCCCTTCATTCTGAGAAACTTCAAGTGTTTGGTACAGGACTTCACAGTAGGATTATGGACTCAGGAGAAAGCTCTTCTTGAAGAGGGGCAGGAAGTCAAAGATTTGTTTGGTACAGCACACCAGCATGTGCAAAAGGAAAAGCAAGCCTTGAGATAGAGACATGGAAAAGAAGGTAGGAAAAAGGAAGTTGTTTGTAGCTCATGACAGACATTTTTGTTTTATGATAAGTTCTTCTGCCTTGACTTTCACTTGGTAACTGGAACTGGAATTTCATTGGGCTAATTTGGAATTGAGCACTAACATCTGGAAAAACTTTTTTCAAGCTGTGAATTCATAGGCAAAAGAGATATGCACACAGAGCTGACAAGTATTTTGTCTCTCTAGCCTCCCAGTTGTAGGTATGGCAATGGCTACAGCAATATCTGCAAATGAAGTCGTGTTTTCTCTCACATCAGCTCACTGGGAAAAAAGTTACATTTCTCATAAGAAATGCAATTTCTCCCTTCCTCATACATGGAGGTCCTGACATATAATCCCTGCACATTTGTGTTTGGTTCAAACTCACCAGTCTGCTTCTAAGATATAATGGAGCTTGAGGAGAGGAATTTGTTAGTCAAAAGATCTTATCATGGAAAAACTGTTCCAGAATTTTGCAATTACCTGCTCTGTGAAAAAAACCCAAAACCAACTAACAAATTAAACCAAACAACCAACCCTGTCCTCCCCTAAACACCACAAAACCAAACATTTCCCATGTCACCGTTGGTTAAAACAAATGGGAACTGAAGTAGGGATGCAGCTACAAGATGCTGTGGTTACAGGAGCCTCTCTACTACTGAAGAAATGAAGAGTCATGAGCTGCAAATATCTGCTCTATATCTGCACCTTGCAGTTGTTAGAGGCAAAGAGTGATAGATTCCAGAACCTTCTTTTGAGTTTTGAATTCAGTGTCAGTCCAGTGGCATTAATCACTGCCTTTCAAGAAGAGAGGCCTGGGGTTTTTTCTGGTGAGAGTAAGATGCTACTGTTAAGTTTTCCCCTGGGATGCTGTGAAGATCTGCCTCCTTGAATGGCCAAGTTCTTGAACATTGTACAGTGATCAAAACTTAGTGGGAGCAGCAAACCCAAATCTCCTGACAGCTGATAAGTAGCATTTGTAAGGAGGAGCTTCTGAGCAAGTCTGCTCTGGCTGGGATGCAGGTAGGAACTCCAAAGCAGCACTTCAATAACTTAATGTAGCCAGTTATCCTTCCCTATTCCCTGACACGCTTGGTTTTTATCAAGTCAAGGCATGACACTGGCCATCTCCCCACCTCAGTCTGGCAAGGTAATGATGCAGAGTACATGTAATACCACAGTTTACCTCTGTCTTCACATCAGAGATGAAAGATCCAGTCTTCTGGGCAAACCAAATCGGCCAAAACCTGACTACTCAGAGGAATTTCCATCTGACAAATAGATCAGAGATCTCTCTCTATCCTAAAGTGTTCTTAGGCAGAAGACAAAATATGTTTCAAAATGTTGGGCTAAATTTATATATACAGTGCAATACTGCAGATATAATAAACTATTGGACCATGATATTAACTTTTGTGTTGGTCGTTTCACAGAGAGAATTCTAACAAAAACATTTAAATACTTTAAATAATGATATCACTAAAACTTAAAAATTGTGAGTGGCTCTATATATTAAGTATACAGACACATGTGGGTAATTTTATAACCAAAATTACCTCTCTTCATAATTGCAGTGGTTTGACATCAATGAGACTCCAAAACTGTGTGTGGATTTATACTTTAAATATATAAATACATATGGATTATTTTATAACCATAATTACATGTCTTTATAATTGCATTGGTTTGTGTACACACACAAAAAATGTGATGCTTAATAGGCTTTCTCCCAAAATATCAAAGGCAAAACAAAATACATAGTTTTTCACATTTGTGTGATCCCTCTGGGGCAGTTCCTGCCCTCTTTTCTTAGGGCTGGGGCTCTAGACATAGCATCCAAGCACCAGGATGTGTAGAGTAGCAGGTACTGCAGATTGATGGTAATCAGAGCATTGTTCCCTTTTAAGAGAATGCAGTGGGTGTTCCAAATGGAAAGATTTTGACTTAACTCGGTTTTATACCTATATTCACAAACAATGCTGCCTCAATCACTTTCAATCTCAAGTGTGCATGACTAACCGGTAATTTCCTGCATTTGTGACATTCCATGATCTTGCTTGGTGCTGCCAAAGTTTGCGACTACACAGAAAAGCAGTGGCAGGTTGAGAGTGAATGACCCCTGGTAAGTTATTTTGAAATTGCCAGACTTTGCTCTGCAAGTTTAGTCTCTCATAGCAACGTGGGCAGCATATCATTCTGTGCTGGCTTCATTAAAAGAAAACGATTCCATCTTTCAGTTAAAAAAAAAAAAAAAAAGAAAAGCTGTAACTGTTGAAGCAGCATGCACCTAATAAGCTACTTCTAAATCTGGCTCCATCATTTCATCTGTGGACTAGCTGAACAGAGCTTGCAGAATCCTTCTCAAGTAAGTATTGCTTTCTCTTTACTGCATGTTTTTTTATATTTTTAATTTAAAATTCATAACAGGTAGTAAAGAAGTCTTCAGCATTGAATTAGTGGTGCTGCAATATGACAACTGGATGCCTGCTTAAAACATGAATTAACATTCTCTGCTGTTTCATTTGGCAGACATTACTGTCTTTAAAAGGAAATAGTTAATACATTAAGGTACAAGACAGCAAATTATATGGATGGAGCTTCCTAAAGCTGCACTGCTGAGAAGCTAATGAAATTATTTATAATTGACTGTCATGATAGGGTTTTTTAAAATGAGTTATGTATCTTTTGTTTGCATAATGCACATCATGGAACATGTCTATTTGATCTCATCAAAACTGGAATTTGTATTCTGAATAAGCTACTGGCCATTAAGTATGAAATTACCAAAATAATTTATATCTTCAAGAAAAGAAAAATTCAGGAAGTGGCATAAATATTAATAAAGCTAATATGTACACACTAAACCTAGCTCAGGATTGTATTAAATGATGAAGGAAAATATATAGTAGTGCAGGAGTTTGTCTAATTATATAAAGTATTAGACAAACATTGATAAACCCAACAGAGTATTGATTAAATAATTATTTGTATGAGAAACAACAGAAATGTATAACATTTGTCAAAACAAACAACATATACTGTAGCATGTCTTCTGCAAGAGTATTTAAACAGCCCTGATGGACATGTCTCTTTAATATAATGAATGAGGTGGGACTATGGCACTGGAAGGAAAATAACAATATTTTTCTTTGTGTTTAAATTGCAACTGTTGTAATAGAAAGGAGTTAGGAACAGGCAATGCACAGGGCTCCTTTTACATTTGGTATGCAAACACACATATCCAAATACAAACAGACCTTTTTTTTGTTTTTTTAATTTAGTCATACCTGCTTATCACCAATTCCTGTGATATGCAACTCTGGTTCCAAATATAAACCTTTGCAGCCCTCATCAGAAACATATTATAGCTGCATCTCAGGCATTATAGCACCAGAATTAATATTCTGAAAACATTTAGCACAAGCATATCCTATACCTCCAAGTAATATTATTTTTCACTATTTTTACGATAAAATTTTGCTGCAAAAAAAAAAAAAAAATCACACTGTTTAGTTAACTTTTGCAGAAAACTACATAAACACTTCCCTCCTGCTCAAGTTATCCATCCCCCAACAACCCATGGTAACAGCAAAGTAACTACCATTTATTTCTCTCAGTTATTTCCAAATTACTCAGAACAACAAATTTTAAAACATACTTCTAGCCCAGCTCATTTATATGCAGGCAAGCTGTTTTTTAAGCAAACTTTTTCAGGACATATTGAAGTATGGAACTGGAACAACCACTTCCTTATTTACTGTGTAATAGACATAAAAGGTTTTTGGCAGATTATGTATATGCAGAGATAATGAATAGAAACAGCGATAACAAAATTACTGTGTTCCAGGTATGGTGAACAATAATATATCCTTCCTTTTACATGCAACATTGAGCTTCCCAAGGGCCAGCTCCGAAGAATCTAATAAATTAGAAGCCAATAATGGAGAGGTTTAGTTTGACATTTCACAGCCCTTCACAAAATCTCAGGAAAACACAGCATAGTAATAACAAGACCAGTAAATAGTGATATTTATGGTACCATCCGCACAAGACTAAAGGAGACATCAGTGAGCAGAAATGCCACTAACAAGCTTAGACCATTTCCACAGCTGTTACACTTTATCAACTAGAGGAAGCAATCCTTGATACCTATTTCTGCAGCAGACTAGGAGGGCGAGGAAGAGGTAGGGAACTGCTTTTGGGAGGCCTTCGAAGGGAAATGATGACTTCATGATTGAGGAGATTGCCCAGGTAAAAAGCCTTATTCCTTCCTTATACATTGTGATTTCCTAATCCTGAAAAAGAATGATCCTAATTAAATCCCACAAAACTTGTGCAGGTCTGTTGCTTTTATGAAGTCAAAGCCCCTGTGTGGGGGGCAGGATTCGACCCACTACAAAGAACCGTGAATTTTTATATTATGCTCTGGAACAACTTGCTCTAACACGTAATTCACTAATTTGGATAAGTTTATTGGACAGGGAAATAAAAAGAAGAGAGAATGTCATAGCAACATCTTATTCCTTTGTGGTTTATGCATTTAACAAAGACTTACCTTCCAGTCTTAAACTACCCTCTATGTTTAACATTTAATTAGCAGAATTGCATATTCTAGCAGATATAAAAGAAAGATGATAAGAAAAACATTGCTGTACTGAAAGATCTCTTCAATTCTCCTTGAAGCATCAGTGGGAAGGACTTTGGGTAGTCTTAGTTTACCACTAATGTGGTATCAGACCAGAAAGGGACATTATAGGCTTCAGAGGCAGCAAGGTCTTGCAGATTGTGTCATCCAGCAAATAAATTTAGGAATGGATTAAAGTAAAATAAACCGGTATATAAAATATAATTAATTTTAAAATATAACATAATTAATGAGTGGGAAATATTTTCATTTCACCTGAAGAAAAAGGCAGTGTATTTTTATACTTAGACTTATTTTGCATCAGAAACTAATTCCATTCTTCTTCTCATTCTTCCTCTCTACTGTCTTAAATTTTCTCATCCTTTTTTCCCCTCTTCTTAATGATGGTAATGATGATAATAAAAACAACGATTATGGTTATGATAATAACAATTATTATGATTATTATTGGGAAAAAAGAAGAGAGAAAAGAGAGAGAAAAATGAGGAAAACGGTATACCTAATTTGGAAAGCCACATGGCACTGCCAAACTACCTCAAAGAAGGACATGTTTAAAGATTAGACTCAAAGAATTTGACACTTTCCTAAAAATACTCATTTTCAAGGAGCAGTGGAAGAAACTAAGACTCCTCATCTGTGTATTCTCAGAAGGATCAATTATTTCACATCTTTTCACCAAGCACCTACAAAGTGAACTGGAGACACAGAATCAGATGTTAGTGTAATGCAGATGACCTACAGCTCTACCCATCCTACAGCACGGCTACAAAAACGGTACAGCGTGTGAAGAAGAGCTCATGGAGCAGCTGGCTAAAGCAGAAACTGAGCAAGAAAAAGATGATGTTGGCAGAGGATAGAGAGCACTTTGAGGACTCACTCACAGTCAAGGTACGCAGGCGCGGTTCGTAACTTAAACACAAATCTGATAAAGAACTATACTCTGTTATAAGTGCTATTCACAGATGCTATTAAATTCTGTTAGCTAGGAAGCTCTGTCTCACTTGGATGGGGACAAAAATTTCTCAGGCAGATGATATCACAATCTTTCTAGTGTTAAGGAATTCCAACATTAAAGAAAAGCTACAGTGTTTATGCTCTGAAGCTTGGCCTAACTAGACCACTAATCTGTTCCTTACACTGTAGATCAGCCTCATGTCATTTTGTATTCCTCTCCTCCAAGCAGTCCATTGTCTGGGCTGTGGATAAATAAAAGATCACTTAAAACACTAGGAAAAAAAATACAGTCTGCAGCTTCATTTTTTTGGCTTTCCTCATCAAGAGTAAAATTTCTCTTCATGGGAGAGAAAAACTCCCTTGGTAATTAAGGGGAGCTTAATGTCAATAGCTGTTGACAAAAGTGGCTTGTATATATCTTTGAAAAACTTTAAAGATATGCACAGTAACATGTCCACAGTGTGATTTTATACTGCTAGGGAGCAGACAACACAACAGCAAACATCTTACAACTGATGCTATTTTGGCTGTTTGCACAGTAATGGAAGGTGCTCTGACAGGATGATATGGAGTGCAGTAAGGGCCTGTGTCCAATGGAATGTTGTGCTGGAATTGAAAAAAAAAATTGGTACATTAAAACATTTTGTGCTTACATTTTTCTCTTTAATTTTTCATTTATTTTTAAAGCTATAAATATAGCTTGCATTTTAATTGGGTGTCTGTCTAATTTTACTGCAGCTGTAGCATTTGCCAGATAACAGTGGCTCTTTTTTCAGAGTGATGCAGGATTTATACTAAAAAGCCATCTCTTCTCTAATGCTCAGCACTTTTTACAGGCCTATCACAGCTCTGCCTAGTATACAGCTATAAATTAAATGAATCAGGCTTATAGATGTTGACAAGAGAGATGACACAGCAATTTGTTGCCTTTAGTTTAGTAACCCCGTAGTTGTAAAACAGATAAATGTTTTACTCATCATGGGGGAGAGGTTGATTAATGAGAATTTAGAGCAATTAAATCCATTATATCTTTATATTTAAATTCAAGGCTGAATGTGGACACTGTCCATCATGCAGATTTCTGCATAGAAACATAAGTACCAGTCCTTTAAGACACCGCAGTAACTTTTCACCTCCTTTTCCTGCCAACAAAACCTCCATTTCTTAAGAATCCAGGCTGATTTAATGGTAGCAGAACTGGCCCAGTTTTCTGTTTGTCATAACAAGTTAAAAATCTACCAACAACTGATAGAGAAAGGAAAAACCCGTTTTAACTTGTTCCCATTAGCAGTCATGCATTAAATTGAACTGAATTTTCATTTCACTGGTCCTGAAGACAGCTAGATCTTACAGACTTAGAGCAAACGTCTGCTTAAATTCTCCTTAGGGCTGAAACACTTTCAAGCAGAATATAGTGAGGCAAAACCAATACATGCAACACTGACTCCATCTCCACTCCATTAAAAATATTTTGTTCCAAAAGGAAACAGAAGCAGGGAAAGTAATATTTAGTGAAATTGATTTTTTGCTGTGTGATGCCTAGAATCCTAGAAATAGGTATTATTCCCATTAATTTGAAAATTTGGTGGAATTTCTGGAGAACTAAATGGAATAATGCTGAGACAAATTTCAGGGAACATTGTCTTGCTGATGAAATTGGTGTAGGCAACCTTATATTAAAAACAAATTTGTATTTGACAACCATTACAGAAAAAAAGAGAAAAGGAAGTCATCTGTTGGAAGGAAACCCAGAGAGGAGCATCTATATTATTTAAAGGGATAAACTGAAGTGCAAAACTGAAAGGTCCATAAAACAATTTAAAATTAACTACATTAATTGTGAAGATGACTGGATAAGATGTGATAAAATTTTCATTAAAGGCAGGAGGGAAGAGTACATCTGAGAAAGAATGGGCACTGTGAGAGTTGGGATATAGCAATTTTAAGAGTAAAATATCTGCTGAGGGATACACATCTTTAGGGCAAACTGAGAACTGAGAACTGAGCACCATTCCTACAAATTCTAGTGAGTTTGGCCCTGGTGCTTAGGCAATATTTCTGACTCGTTGAAAGGCTGAGTGAGAACTAGGAACACACATGCAGGAAATACACATCATTATAATGGAAAACTCATACTTTGCTTCAGCAAGACCAGCACAGACAACAGTGTTATTCATCCAAAATCTTGTCACTGTATCTACAAGGCTCTGGAACCAGTCGTAGTTGCAATTAAAATAAACCTCCATACTGTCTCAAAAATCAGATTTACTTTTTTTTAAATAATAACTTAAAAGTTTCTTATGAATCTTAAAATGTAAAAAAAACTTTGGGTTTTTAATGTAGATAATCTGCCGAAGATATTCTTGTTCATGTATCAAAAGACAAGTACATGTATTTTGTACCTGTATTTTAGCTATAGAAAAACTTAGTACTAAAACTGTTGAATATTGTCTTCTTTGACCCAAAAATTATCTTCCAGAGCTCTACACTAAAAAACTTCTAGTTGTCATAACAACATCCTGCAGCAGATACAAGATAGCTTGTACTTGCTTTTAATACAATTAGCAAAAGTTAACATCTACTGAAGATTAGAAAATGGGGATATTATTTAAAAGGGAGGGTATAATTTTTTTTTTTTTAATTCCCTCAAAATTCTGTTTTTAATGTAAAATCTTCAGTCAATGGTATGTAGAAATATCCATTGCATCAAGTCATATTTGCAGGTAACCCTGTTATGCTCCATGTACAAAATATACAGGTTTCTAATAATGTCTTTGTAAAATGACACTCAGAATATAAAGCCTAAATTTAGAAAAACCCTAATGTGTTTTCCTAAGTAACAAGTTTACTAGACAAATTCCTGAATGCTTCAATCTTGTCAAATGCAATATTAAGTCGCTATGAAAGTCCCATTTAAGCTATGTTCTTAACTCTCATTCCTTTATAAACGTTCCAGATTCAACAGTCAGTTTACCAGGAAAGGATCAGTGTCACTCTGCTTATGTTCTTATATTAACACTGAAATAGAATAGAACATCTTAACCATTGCAACACACAAAATTACAAACTGCATCCACCCAAGTCTCTAGAAATGTTTCATTTTTGAGTGAGTCTGGATGGTATCTGGAGATGCCCCCTTGATCAGGGTCTCATTATGTCAGATTGGGTATCAAAGAAGTCCAGATGAAAATACAATCTTTTCCTAATTTAAAGGCCTGTTAACGGCAGCTACAGACCAAAGTCTTGATCGTAGGTCAATGAACTAAATAATGGCAGAGCTGCTGATAAAGGACAATCTTATTTACAGTGAAGTCTGCCACTTAGGCCAGATAGTTTTCACTTGATTTGCACAGGTACATTGTTTTATTCCAACAATGGTGCCCACCATTTCTAAAGTAGGGCAAAATTAATGCATAACATTTTCTCTTAAGATTATTTTAATGTTAATATGACTGTTTTAGAAGAACTTAGTAATCTGGCAAGCATCCACCTAACTGAGGCATATTGTAGCAATAAATAACGGAAGAACTTGAGCTCTCTGAAGGTATTTATTTCAAGAGTACAGCCCAGGCTACTGCAGCAAAGTATTGCCATTCACAGAAACACCTGCTTGCATTGAGACAGGAAATTCCCTATATCTGAAGTGTATTCAAAGTGATTTAAAAGGTAAAATAACTTGAACACTTCAAAAAAAGGTCACTTAACATATGGAAAATAAATCATGAACATCAATTATTAAGAAGTTGAAGATATCAAGCATTCAGATTTTTAAGCATATTTTGGTTTAATATTCAGTTTCTCTATTTGTATACATAATAGAAATAATTTCTGCAATTCAGCTATTCTAGAGAATATTTTGATGAATTTACTTAAGACACTGAATAGTTACTGTTACTACAAACTTTGATAACATTTGTTCTGACCAAGATTCACAGTGGTTGATGTGCAAAGATCTGTATCATTTAAGAAAGAACTATTTTTCATTTTGCTGATAATTTTGTTCATAATTTTTTTCTTAATAATCAGATATGTCCATGTCATATGTCTAGAGTCATTAAGCATAAATCACCTGAAGAAAGAGAAGCAGCAGTATAAGCAGCATGACACCCACAAGTGTTATATACCTTACCTCAATAATCATATATTTATATCTACACCTATGCATATATTTCACTGCTATGCAAAGAACATCTCTCTGAACAAAAGAGCTCTTTCCTGACAGTAAAAGAGAATTATATGATCCATTTTAATTGGCTGTAGCACAGACTTTACATTCATACCTTAAAATTTGCACATAAGCAATGGATAGCTAAATTTACACTTGTAGCTGACACAGCTTTATTCATGTACAAAGGAGCCCAATCTCTTATCAATAAAACAGCTCTTGTCCAAATAGGTACAAGTCATTACAGGTTCTGGCTCAACAGTGAGGCTTGCACTGTTTCTGAAACAGGCATTTTTAATAAAGTCCATTAAAACTGCAGAACTCACACTTTGCCAAGCTCTAATGGATCTGGAAGGCAAAAGACCTAAGAGGGATTAGCATAGACCCTCTGCATTTCAGCATCCTGTTTGCTTCAAGAGTTACATTAAGGTTGTACAAGTCTGTATTGGACATATTAAAAAATCCCTAACTTCTGACTTTACAAGAAGAGAGCAGCATTGTATTGCTCCCTGACTACATTGAAAAGGTCATGAAAATCTTTTTGTTGACAATTGCCAGCATTTGCCAGCCCTTTAAACTGTTAGCATTCACATTCAAGTGAGAGAGGCATAAAATAATCTAAAATCAGTCAGTGCGAGCAAGATTTATGCATTTTAATCCCCATTATCTCTGTGATCAGGGTAATGTTTATAGCGCGCAATGGAATGGCACAGTCCCATAGAAATATGGAAGCATTTCAAAAAGTAATTCCAGTAAAAGCAATTGATTTCTGATGTGTTAAAAGGATCTTCATGTCCCCCTGTTATTTGCAAAATTAATGTACTTACTATGTTAATTTGAGAGATTTGCAACACTTCAGCAGCTTTTATGAACTATGATTTAAATGAGTGTTGGAATTACCAAAGTGGAGACAATAAATTCTAGGCAGTAAGTAAAGTGCCTTGTAATGAGGAAAAAGCACATGGAACTGCATTTCAGCTCAAGCTGCTGTTGACCTGTCATCTATGCATGATATTTTTAAATGCATTCTTGTGTTTAAGGGAAGATCACTCAGTTTTCTGTTTGTGAGTCTCTTCTCTTTCTCTGCTTTCTGCATTTGACAGTGGTGTAATCAGAGTCTGAATCCCTTCTTGCAAAAAGGGGTAAACCACTTGCTTTCACACTTACGCTAAATGAAGGAGATGCAAAAAACTAAAAAAAACCCCCTTTCAAATTTATCACTCAGTCATTTCTCTGGTCATTTCCTATGGCTACACATCATTGGGATACTACAAATATCCATGCTGATTATAAAGTCAGACTACAGTCTTTAATCTCACTTAAACTAGTCCTTATTTTCCTGCATATACAAACCAAAAATAGAAATTCTGCACAGTTCAGACTTTCATGTCTATACAGTGAAAAATGAGAAGAACTTCACATACAAGGTACTGAAAGAATTTATCTTTACTACTCCAAGCTCATTGACAATGTTGAAATATTGCACCTTGCTTTGTATCCTAACCTTTAAAAATTATTTTAGAATTAAAGTTATTGAAAAAAACAAGCAGGTAGAAAGTGAGAATCACATTTTGTTTGCTTTTCTAGCAGATCTAGCAGATTTGTCACTAACTTTTTTAATAGAACAGCAAACACTAGTAGCATTAGGACAATATAGCATGACCTTCTCTACTATTGGATTTTAAAAAGCCCTGAAACAGAACCAACCCAGACTTTACTTAGTAAGAATTGATCTACATCATGGTAGTTTGGTTTCCAGTTCAACAAACAGGAATATATCATATGTTGCTTTGGGTCAATGAAAGCCCATGCTCATCCACTGAACACTCAATACCCTGGAAAATTTGCATGTCCTATGGATTCTGTTCATTAGTACGGTTAATTAAAATGATGAGAATTCGCTATTGATCTAATTATGGAACATATGCATAAACTGGGCTGCGTATGGGACAAAATGTGGTGGGTGCGTTGTTATGCCTTTCCAAAGATATGCCTGTTGTCTTACACATTAGAGGAGGATTTATGGCAGTCCCTCTTTCAGTGACGGTTTTTGACACACAGACATTAAATGGAGTCGCTGTCGAAAGGCTGCATTCCCCCAGTTAAGCCAGAGGGTGCTGTGCCTGGAAGACCAGCCAAGCAAGAGGGGGGTGGCAGGGCGAATGAAGAAAGAGCATGCAGTGCATGCACTGCTGCATGTGCACCAGAACTAGGAACTGATGCAGAGAGGAACCTCTCTGGAGATTTGACAATGAACTCAAAGCGCTGCAGCTCCAGTGAGGACAGCTTTGAGTTGCAGGGCAGCACAAGGTCAGAAGCTAAAAGCTTTGTTAAAAGCAAAAATAAGGATGAAGGCTATCGACCCCATCGACCAAAGCACTGTCAGAAAGGGGGTGAAAAAACTCACAGACTGGAACACTCTTCTTGTATCCAGCAGAAGTGGGAAACGCAAGCCAAAAGCTCCAAAAGCAGAAGAAGACTCACAAGAAAAGCAGTTCCTCTGCATCTGACTTGAGCTTAGTGAGTCAAGGATCATCAAGTTCATTGTCTGTTGTGGAAGAAAAAATAGAAGCTAAACTCAAATTCTCTCAATTTATTAATGAAGTTACTTTCAGAGTGCTTGATCCCATGAGCCTGAGGGCATATCGAGCTGCTAAACTGAAAAATACCTTTCCATCCAGTGTGAGAAGCCTAGATGATTTTCATATTAAGAGAAAGTCTCCTGAAGTCTGGAAAGAAAACATTCTAGATGGGAAGACCCATGAAGAAGTAGACTTAGAGACTCTGAGAAGTGATGACATCATGGCTGGAGCACAACCACACAAGTTAGAGAAATCGTTTTCCCTGGACACAAGCCCCTCTCTCAGGTCATTTGATAATGGTGTCTCATGCAGAACAAGACATGGCTTACCAGTAGAAATTATGATTTCTCAAAGCAAAGGAGTTCCAGCCACAAAATCTGCGTCTCTTCCTAGAAGTACAAGCATGGTGAGCTCTCTCAAATATTTTCTTTGGGTTGTCTATGGAAAGTACTTATGCATTAGCGTGGCTATTTGAAAAGGGTTTCTGTCTTCCTGGATGGGCTCTTAACATGTAAACAAACTTTTCTCCAGGGTGGGAACAAACAGGGAATGTTTATTTTTAGCAGCTCAAGAAACCAGCTGTAGAAGGTATGGGAGGAAGGAAAAACAGAATATAATTCCTTAGTCCTTATAGTTTGATGTCTGGAGGATGGCTTTACGAGGTCAAACAAGAAAGTTATTCCTGCACTGCAATGAAGCATATATACAACCAGGTCAGCTTGACATGAACAGCCAAGGCACTCTCAGAAAAGGATGAAGAGAGCACTGTTACAGACCACTCAGGTATTCAAGGTCACTATTTCAGAACTTGCTCATGTATCTCTACATTAACCAGGAATGCTCAGTGTGTTTAAGTACTAGTCAGAGCGCTGGCATGCAGAAAGTGTTGCTATTGTTTGTGTGTTGAGAATTAATACATATCAGTTGATAATTTCTATTGATGTGCTAAAAAAACCCAAGCAATAACAGAACTTTAAGAATAAAAAAAAAAAAAACAAACAAACAAACAAACAAACAAACAACAAAAAACCAAAACAAAACCAAAAAAAAAAAAAAACCAAAAAAAACCCAAAACAACCTGAAGCTTTCTTCTTCTTTGTTCTGGTATAAAAAATACTTATGTTTTTAATTTTTTCTTATGAGAGTCTTTGGTTGAGGAATAGGTATTTATGTCCATGAAGGAGGGCAAAGGAAAATCGTTGTTTGCTAGCAAGGCATGGTCTGGAATCCTGAACTGCCAAACCTGCACTGGTACAATATGTTAGTATGTCTCCAGAGTAATATTTGCAATTCCACTAAAACAATAAAGGTCCAGGAACTATTGCTTAAGACTATACACACATACACAGACGTTGCTAAACTGGGAGCTATTACCACTGCATTATTCTTTAAAAAGTCTATTGAAGTTTAAAAACAAAGAAATAAAAAGTAGTTTCATTTCACATAGGACTGCAACAAATAGGAAAACATCCTAGTCTTAAGAATTTTATTCAAACTTCAGCAATTTTAGCTTAGGATTTTATGTCCTTGGATGTTTTAATTGTCACCTATCAAAGATATCTGGAGGGAGAAGAGGTGAAAGGTAATGAAACAGAGAGAATTTGCACACTGTGTTGTGTCACAGCTCCACAATGAGAGTTGTCTTATAAAGGGATGAGGAGGTTTCAGTATAAGCCCATGGCAGGATATGCTTTGTTCAAATATCAATTAAGCATCTGTCAGAGCATCTTTTTCAAGTGGACTTGATTGTATGTGCAGATTGAAACTTCCAACCAATCGAGCACTGACTGACTAAACACTGCTGAGTGCTCTGTAATTCCACACAGTCAGTGTAGGCATCAGTCTACTCCAGTTGAAGCACCAGTCTGCTCTAAGCTGAGTCATTTAAATTAAACATCAGTACTTACCAGACATTTTGCCTCAATAAACAATGCTTCTGACTGCAGAGCTCAACTTGAGAAAAGAAAGGAGTGGCAGGCCTAAATACAAGAGCAAACCTTGTTCAGCTTCATCTATAGATTCATGTTTCTTACATGCAAAAACTTTGGCTTCAGTGGAATTTATTTAGTGCCAAGTCTGAAGCATGCCTATCAAGGAGCAAAAGCATAACTGTATAGACTTGGTTGTCATTATTGTACAAATGTTCTAAAAGTTCTTGGTTATGTAATGCTCATTTGAATACACATAGAGAACATTGCCTAAAACTGTTCCATGTTTTAGTTGCAAAGTTATTATTCATGTGCAGAAGATCATCTTTGAAAGAAAGAAATTATAAGATTACATTGACTTAAATATAAAAAGCTGATAGCAGAGTTATCCACACACATCCTGAAGAGCATGAAAGAACATGCCTGAAAGTTTGAGGTTAAAAAGGCTGTGCCTAATAAAAAAAGTGTGACTCAGAAGATGAATGCTGTGACATTGCCTCTGTCTATTATGTTTTCTGAAGACTCCTGAGGTGTCCACAACTGTCTCTGTACTACCATTGATTGGATCCAGACCCACTAAAGTGATTTTCGACTTTTAGACTTCTCAGAACTGGTCAAAATGTTCAATTTCTGTAGCAAGTATAGATGGGTTTGCAAAGAGCTGTTGCTGAAATAAAATCTTACAAAAAACAAACTGCCACTGTAGATTTATGCAGAGGAATTTCTGAACAGATAGCAGAAAAAAAAAGAGGATGCTTCATTGTGTGACTGAAGTTAAAGGGAATTGTGATAGGTAGAAAGCAATTCCAAAATACGATGGAAATGACCTTGGTGTGGTCTAAATATTTCAGTAAACTGGCTGGCAGGATGAAATAATTTTACATTTCTGTGTATTGATCTAAATTTGAAGTCACTGGACAAATAAGCAGGAAAGGAAAATGCTATAACTAAATGAAAGCAAACCTCTGAATCAACGCCAGTGTACTGGAGGGTCTGCAACTCGAGACTATGTCATACTTCCAGACTGAAATAATATGACCAGTTCAGTGGGCTGAAAATGCAGGAAATGTCTGAAAAGGGCTGTACATAATGGAAAGTTTCTAAGAACTGGAAAGGCATGCTTGTCAGGCTGTCAAAGGACAGATCAATACAGAGAGAAATGTGGATGGATCCAAACAATACAGATTTTTTTTCTTAGGATATGTTTCTAAGAAAGGTATGAAAGGAGATTAGCCCGTGTCTTTTAATACATATTTTATCTCAAATACATTTGTTTCAAGTAACCAATGCCTTCAGGAAAGCTTTATATACCACTATTACTGTTCCAGGAGAAAAATACAGGTTGAAAATTTAACTCTTAAATAATCATACAGGAGTCTTACTTCAGACCTGAGTAAGTCTGCAGCACCTAAGGGTTTGAATCAACCTAGAAATTACATTTCAGTAACATCAGTAATACACGAATGCGGATCAACTTTCCAGCTATGTCTCATTTTTACATAACTACTTTTACCTACACAAGGAACCATATAACTCAACATCAGACATTGACTTATCTTGGTCACAGGAAATCAATTTCTTTCTTAGAAGAGCTGTATCTTTCCATCTTACATTACACTGTTGGTAGTACACATTCTGTGTGCAAGAAATCTTAGAAACAATTTTTTACCTCATCATTGCAACTATATATATACAGAACCTAAAGAATTGTGCATTTCTCACCTAAGACCATGTCATTATCACACAAAAAAAACCCAAACAAGCAAACCTGATCAATACAAATGAACTACTAATCTGAAGGGGTTGACTTAAAAAAAAAAATAAGCTTGGGTCAAAAAATAAGTCACTTCTACATTTCAGGAGTGAAGATTTTTCATACTGTAAACTAAGACTGAATGAGGCAGGTGGTGAGAGGCAGAAACTTGGCCATGCTCCACATGAATTTAGCATGCTTATGTAGCCATAGACTGCTCATTATTCTCATAATCATTCCCTAGACCCCCCAATATCTTTGGATCACAGAATATTCTTTGCTGGAAGGGACCCACAAGGTTTATCAAGTCCAGCTCTTAAGTGAATGCTCACACAGGGATCAAACCTGTGACCTTGGCATTATTAGCACCAGACTGTGATGAACTCAGAACGTTAAGGTGTGGAAGGGACCTTAAAGACTATCCAGTCCCAATCCCCCTTCCATAGGCAGGGACACCTTCCACTAAACCACACTGCTCAAGACCTTACCCAGCCTGGCCTTGAACACTGCCAGGGCTGGGGCATTGACAACTTCCCTGGGCAACCTGTTCCAGTGCCTCACCACCCTCACAGTGAAGAAGTTCTTCCTAATATCTAAACTAAATTTCCGCTCTTTTGGTTTGTGCCCTGTATTCCTCGTGCTATCACTGCAGTTCACAATGAGTCCCTCTCCAGCTTTCCTGTAGCCCCTTCAGTTGCTGTAAGGTTGCTGTGAGCTATCCATGCAACCTTCACTTCTCCAGGCAGAACAACCCCAGTATCCTCTGCCCGTCTTTGTAGAAAAAGGTGCTCCAGTCCTTTTTTCATTATCATGGCCCCCTCTGGACTTGCTCCAACACTTCCATGTTTTCTTATGGGAACGGCAGAGCTGGGTGCAGCACTCTGGTGGGGTTTCACAAGGGCAGAATAGAGGATTCCCTTCCTTGACCTGCTGCCTACTCTCCTATGGATGCAGCGCAGGACAGTTGTTTTTCTGGGCTGTGAGCACACTTTGCTGGTTCATATTGAGTTTATATCAACCAAGCCTTTCTCCACAGGGCTGCTTTCAATCAGTTCTCCGCCCAGCCTGTAGGTGTGCCCGGGATTGCTAAGATTCAGGTGTAGGACCTAGCATTTCACTTTCCTGAACTTCAGGTCTGACAATAGTTTGCTGGACCTACAAAGCTGCACCAGTGAAGATAGATGCAATGGCAATTGCTTATTTCCTTGACATCACCTGGGTCAGGCTGGGGCTTCAGCCACCTGAGAGTCACTGTGCAGTCATACTCCCTCCTGTGTGTTTTAGTCTCAAGGGCCAAACTTTGACCCCATATAAGCAATTCAATTCCCTCCTGTAGCCTTAGCAAAACCAGCTGAAAACAAAGTGTTCATTCTTACTATGATTTCAAGTAATGTATGCCCTAAAGGATTTAATTTCTATAGCACTTGAGACAGAAGGGGACAATTGCCTGTTACAAATGATGACATCCTTATAAAATGCAGATGAATGTATATTAATTCTACATCATTGTAGAATGATGAAGGTAGAATAACACCCTTTTTCATTCCTCTCACAAGAAATCATTATTACAATAGCTATTGTAAAGAAGAAACATAACCAGAGTAGACATTTATTTAGGATATTGAGAAGATTCAAAGATTCATCTTTATGTCTTATCCAGGTAGGCTGTTTAATTTCTAAGGAACCCTTAGTGTAGGTAGCCACCAAAGCACAGTGTCACAGACATTAACACAAACAAGGAAAGTTATATTAATTTCTGCTCTATTACTAGTTGTTATCCATGAGGGTTCCTGCTGTTCATTATAGGTTCTCTTGCAAGACAAATGCCTGAGCACAGGGATGGCTCCCTGAAGGTGCAGAAGCATCTTTAGAAATCACAGCCTCACAGACCTGAACTTCACAGGCATGAAAGGGAATGATCCCCATATGGATCATCCTCTTAAGAGTTTAACTCAAAGATGCTTGTGGTTCCCTTACAACCCAGAATATTCTGTGAAAACTATAAAATCTGTAAGAATAGAGGAAAACTCATGCAAAAGCTGTGGTAGAATTCCACAGCAGTAGAAAATTCAGCCAATCTCCCATTCTAAATGAAAGTTTCTAGGGCAGTTTCTAGGTTCTCATTTTCTAGGACACATGAGTACTAACAGAATCTTGCTGAAAGAGCAGACAAGATTTTGTTGCTCTAGGTCAAAACTCTTTGATACAAGGTTTTGAGTTCTCTTTCAGCCCTTCCAGCCTGCCACCGTGATGTAAAAATAGATATTTGCTTTGTCCTTGGATGAATGCCAAATCTTTCATTTCTATTTACAGTACAGTGATGTTTACAAGTAAGATTTGGGTTCAAATACATTATAATAGAAAGTATATATTGTTTCACTGACTGATGTATACAATATGCTAAAAGAGAAATAGTAAGAGGTGGGACCAGAAGGAAAGGTTAATGAGGTGTTTTGCACAGTCAGTGATCAAGCCAGCAGCCAAACACCTGAAAAGTCTTCATTGTCCTATTTTCTGGTTTGTTCCTGCTCTTTCAGACAGGTGGGTCAATATAGAACTACCTTCAACAGCTGATATAATGAGGCTGTGGTATCTCTAGGTTATCTCTAGGTTATCAGAGGAAATTACAAAAGTCAACTACATCAGATGCTTCAGTTCTTTAGCATGATATCTACATGACAGAGCATATCATTAGGGCCTTTTATGAGACTCATAGAGCAGTGGAAAATGCATCTTGGCCACCTTTCCTTACATCCTGGCCTTTTTCTTGTGATGGTATTCCACATGACACTGCACAGTTTGTTCCTCTCTGTTTTACAAATTGGAGGTGACCATCAGGCTGTCAGTAGCTTAAAATGTTTTTCTCTAAATGGGTATTATAATAAATGGTTCAATTCCTTTACCATAAACTTGATTGACAGAAGATGGTGTTCACTTCTTTTCATCATTCAGAGATACCAGGCAAGTACAACAAATTTAAGACTTACTAGTTTAAACTCATTTTTATGTCAAGTGAGCAAAGCCACTCACCTGCAAGCAACATACACCTTAACAACTTCGCTCTGTTATTTCTCCTTCATCTGCAGGTTCCTGAAAACAGTCTCTGCGTCTGGCAATACTGTATAAGAATCTCAGGTCTTAACAATTGCATTTGGGTGTGGAAAGCCAAGAGCTAAATATTTAATTATCTGGGGCTGCAATTTCTTGGTACTTCCAAGGATTTCTACTGCATTATAACCTCTCTCCTCTCATACCAACGCTGTTTTCCCATGCATCACTATTCTGAAATGATCACTCTGGGTATAGTAGTAATGAGCAGTATTGCAAATGCACGCCAGTGTGTACACTTGGAGCTTCCAGGGTAGGTAAATTAGCTTTATAACATGTCATAGGTGTTAGGCAGCCAAGTACTCTAAGCTATAAAATCTGATGGTAGTACCTTCTGAGCTCATTTCATCTGAAACCAAAGACAAATCTCATTTTCCACCAATCAAGCTATCTCAAACATCTTCGTAAACTCTGAGAGGTCTTAGCCCTGTTAGGCTTGAAACATGTAGCAGTATTACTTGTATCAGGAGCATCCAAGCTGTGGCAAGATGTAGCTCAGCAAAGACTAAGTGTTGAAGTATTTACCCAGCTTTACCAGTTAAATGCAGAGTGCTGAATCCTCTCCTTATTTTTAATTTTTCTTTTCGGTGACGTTTGTGGTTCAGTCACAAGACATGGAAGCCAAGCAGGTCATGTGCAAATTTGTCTATAGTTAACACCTCTTGTCCCAGTACTGTGGCGTTGACTCCTTTTTCCAGAGCTGAGAGGAGTGCAGCAGCCGTGTGCTGCAGGAGGGATCAGCATAATGTTTTTAGAGCAGCAGATGTGACATCGTTTTACAAGCAACAGTATGACCAGATGGTGTTTAGAGAGTCCTCCTTGCCTGCTCTAAAACACCTCCGTTGGGTCACTAATGGATCCTTCATCTCGTCGAACACTGCATAAAGCTACAATGTTCCCAAGATGACGCATATGGTCATTTACAGCTTCCCAGCTCATCAAATACAAATTAGATCAAAATCTTCACTGAGCAAAGACGTCTATAAGCCACTGCTCAAAAGAATAAGCTATTTATTCAAGACAGGCTAAAAGAGACAGTCTGAGCTGCTTCCCAATAACAAGAATGTGTTTTTCAATAAAATTGTTTCACCATAAAGCCTGAATTTTTATAGTTAGGGGTTTTTTATTAGGTTGTCCTCCCTTTTCTGCCCTCCCACCCCTTCTCCTTTAGAGAAAGAGAACAGTGAGTCTGGAGGGAGATATTTGTATAAAGGAAAAACCCCAATATTATAATGGTGAGTTTCTGCATAAGATTCAGAGCTCCAACCAGAAAACAAAATTATTTTCCAGCCAAATCTACTATTTGCCTTCAGAGGGGCAGCTACTCAGACAGAGAAAAATCCTGGGCCCATGCAGTTCACAATGATTTCAGTATCTTTTGGCACATGCAGCAGAAAAGCAAAATTTGCAATCATAAATGTTTAGTGTTCCTTTCCCAGTGATTTTTCTTAACACGACTTTTCCCCTTCCTTTGAGTTTGAAAAACACTCCTCAATTGTACTCTTTATCTTTGGATGCCTTTAGAAAGAATTGGTACTTTCAGAGTAACGGGAGCTACAACAGCTGTAGGACAATTACCATCAGCAGAGATGCCTGAAAACTGAAAAGCCAGGCAAGGGAAGGTGAAAGAGCAAGAGGCAGAAAAGACTAATAGAGCTCTCTTTTCTGGTCCAGCTTTGGTCTCCAAGTGTTATTTAGGACAAAATTGTTAAAGGTGCTTCAATTCATTTTTCATTTCTTCCTTCATCCAGCAGCCTGTGTTTGTCATGTTTAAAAAATGTGGGGTTTTTCCCTGCCATAGAATGGTTGTGGTATATCAGAAAAGACCTGGGTGTGCAGTGACTGTCTCACACAGCCATATGCAATTCTTAACATAAGTATTTTTCAGTGAAAATCCCTGAACCCTACCAAGAAGAGATTAAAGTTCAAGGCACTGCCCAGAGGTTGCTCTGGTTTATTTTTCAATTGTAGGTGACTGATATTTTTCCCCACTCACTCTAAGGCTTTCAGCTCTATTAAAATTCTGCTCAGTGATGTACTGCATGCAATTAATAGAAACATAGATGTAACTTTGCTCCCGCACTCCCACTGTGTTCTAACATCTAACTGGAGTAAAATAAAAGTTTACTTATTAATATGAACCTACCACAGCAAGCGTTTTGGGGACAGAAAAGAAGGAATCAGAATTGCATTAATCTGCCAAACCTGCATTTGCATTTGCATCTGTTTTCTCTGTAGGCTTGGCAATCCATCGGTTTTAGTTTCCCATCAGAAAATGTAGCATTAAAACTTTGAGCCAAACAAATTCAAAGAACAGAAACTTTTATGAATTATAGGTTGATTTAAAAAGATTTTATACTAAATATGGATCCCAGAAATTAAGCCTAGCTGCCCCAACAGCATGTCCCAGAATATCAGGAACTGTTGGTTTTGACCTCAGGTCAGATAAGGAGAAGCAGGACCCCATTTGAGAAACTATTTTATATTTATAAAATACATATTTTTCATAAAGCTTAAAAAATTGTATTTTCACAGACTAGCTCAGGCATTTGTTTCAACAACTTCCTTTTTGCAAAGCAGCTTCAATTTGACCTTCTCAAATGAAACTCTTCAGTGTCAGGAGGTTTAGGTGACAGTAAAAGACATCTTGTGGATAAGGAGGAAGAAGTGGATGCCATAAATCTTGGCTTTAAAACAGTCTCCAATGATATTCTCAAAAGTAATCTGGAAAGATAAGGGGGGAAATATTAAAAGGTAGAGGCAAAACTGATGGGAAAATCTTACTGAGATGGTAGTTCATAATCCTTAGCTGTGACCAGGGTCTCTGGCGTATCAAAACTATTTGCTATTAGCAAGCTCTGCATTTGTTTTGAGATACCATTGCTTTCTATCAACAGAGAGTAAATAAAACATACAATTCTCCTCCTTTATCTGATTGGGAAGTACAGTAGTGTGTTTATGCCCCTGTGTAATACTCTTGAGAGGATGCTTTTGAAATTTCAGAAATACTGATTTCCCAAAAGTGAGCAGGTACTTACCAAGTTTAAAAAAACCTTTCCTGTACTAAAAATCACTCTTAGTTGAAAAGCCTTCAAGTGAGTTTTTTTTGTGTCACACTTACTTAGTACCTTGAATGGACAGACATTCTTTAAAGATCCAACTGTTCTCTCGACGCCTCAAATCAGCACTGTATCTACATGCAACTCCCTTTCGTTTTTCACTGCCAAAAGGGAATTTCCAAACCTTGTTAGGAAATTAACATTTAAAAAACCCAAGAGAGCTGCATGCAAGTGTTGGAGCACCTATTGCTGAACAACTAGCTCCTGCACTACAGTCTGCAGAGCCTTCTGCTGTGACACTGTTGGCCAACACCTCTCAATTTCTGACAGTAAATTCAATACCTGCAAAGACAAACTAAAATTATTCAAATCACATCTGTATCTGTCGAGCTTATGAGCTGTTTGCATTAATAATTGATGTTAGCTGGGCAAGAATGATCAGGAATATGGCAGTCAGCCCTCTGCTTCCTGCCTGGAGAGAGAGAGCATTTTAAACAAAAGAGAAAGAGGAATAAATACCAGGCCCATTCACACAGCTACACTTGGTCTCCTAAAAATGAAGAGATATTTCTCCCAAAGAACATCTATTCCCTGGATAACTGTAGTAACAAAAACCCACTGTATGAGCACGGCTAAAATGAGCAGCTATTGAGGATTCAAAGACTGGTTCACAACCACTTATTTCTGCAGCAGCCAGCCAGACCTTCGCTTCTGATGCTGCACGGTGCTGCGAGCGCACAGAAAACACCAGACATATCCTATTTCTGGAGGCTCAGAGCTGATTCATAGTCTTGCAAGGGAAAAGCCAGGAGTGCTGGTAAGAGAGCAGGATTCAGAGGAGCTGCAGCTGTGAGCAGTCAGAGGCTGGAGGACATGAGCAGAACTTCATGGCACGGGAAGGTGCCCAGGGCACGGGGCCAGAGCTGCCCCCGGAGCCCCCTGGCTGCCCTGATAGACTCAGGGGAGTCCCCAGCCCTGCAATGGGATGCCAACAGAGCAGAGCGGGAGGCAGTGCTGTGCCAGGAGCTTGCCTCCTGACACTCCCATCCAGCCCATCCCTGAGCAGCTTAGAAGAGAAAATATTGCCCTGCCATCATAAGAAGGAAACAGAACCATTGTATTGCAATCCATGCAAAGCCAGAGTTACTCATGGAGGAACTAATTGCTAACAAATTTACGTGGAGTAACAAATTGGTAACAGAAGACTCTAAAATTAGCTTCATAAGTACCCATAGTCCCCAGAAAAATGCAGAAACGACCCTTCATTTTCCCTACATAAACCTATCTTCTCTTGCTTCCTTTTTTGATGTTGTAGTAAAACAAAATGGAAGCTAAACCAGTCAGCAGTTCCGTGAGGGAAATGTACAGTCCATTGCAATCAATGCAGTTAATTAAAAATACAATTAAAACAGAGTCAGTCATGAGAACTGGAACACAATAAATAATTAAAACAAAATCAGTTTGGCTCTTTGTTTGAGCCACTCAGTCCCCAGTTAAAAGTAAACGGCGTTTTACTTCATTGATAGCTACAAAAGCAGAACTTTGCAGCCCCAAGTTCTCCTTCCAGTGTTAAGGTGGAGTTGTATAAGACCCCCTTTCCTCCCTTCCCTTTTCTCTACACACCTTCCATAACCAATCTGCCATTCAACTCCCAGTGCTGCAAAACCGCGAGCTGGTCTGAGGAGCTGCAAATATAGAACAGAAAAGCAGCATATGGTGGTAGAAAATAACAAAAAGCCTGTTAATTATTCCAACCAAACATGAAACATTTCCCTACAGCAGGAGGGAAGCTGTTGGCAAATTATTATTTATGTGTTTATTTATGTTGGAAATAGGCAAGGGCATAAAGAAGTAAGACTGTTCTACTCACAAGCTACTGGCAGCTTTTTTGTATCTTGCTCATAATCATTCTGGAGTGAAGAAACTAACATTGCAGGAAGCAACCTAGGAAGGAAAGAGGCTTTGTTCTTCAACCACCAGGCCTTCAGAACAAATGTTGTGTACTAACATAGCTAATGTCTCATTTCTGAGCTCAGGTCTGCAGGAATTCCTTTTACAGGTGATCGCATCCCTGACTGATATTACCCCAGCAGTGTTGCAGCTCTATAAATTGTGTATTGACAGCTGTGGTTGGTTTCCTGCTTTTCCTGTATTTGTATTCATTCACATCTTAAATGTTCCTTCCTTCCTTGAAGGAAATACATCTCTCCCCCGTGTTAGGAAATGTGAGTAACAAAGAGTGGGATGCTGAGAAGAAAGTTTCAGCTTTCACTTTCTCATTGCATAAGCTTTCAAGTTCTTCCAGTTGAGACGGAAGAAACAAATGAACCTTTCTGGCTGAGTCAGTATTTAATAATGCAATAATTAGCTAAACATCATGACAAGCAGGGATTAAGTATTTTCCACTCTTAATGAACTTCTATCATCATAAGAAAAACAAGAGGTAACTCTTCTAGTAACTCAGTTATTTTAGTAGAACAGATCAATATCTTGATTTTTACATTTCTCAAAATTATGAAGCCTAATAGCGATAATAAATATTAGTATGTATCCTCTAAGCTATAATGGAATTTTATGATGGCGCATATGCGCTGCTGTAATTTGTCAGGACAAACTGGATAACAAATGTCTTTCAAATCCTTACTTTCTGTGGAACAACAATTGTTAACACTACAGCTGCTCCAGTGCTGATTGTTACTTATTGTGCCAACAATTATTTTCCAGATAAACATTGTGGTAAAATGTAGGTAAATTTAGATACAGATTTATAGGGAATAAAACTGGCTTTTCTTACAATTGTCTCCACTGGTTTATTGTGTAACTTTGGGTAAGGGTCAAAATTGGCAGTTCCTCAGTTTCTCCAGCTGCAAAATAAAAATAACTCTTAATCAGTTTGTTTAGTGTTTCAAGATCCTCTCATAAAATGGATGTGTTGCAAAAACATCCTTAGAAAAATGAGGAATCCTTATTCTAATGTATGCTGGAAATTTTCCCTATCCCCTGTAGTACTTATCAAATCTCTGATATTTAGGAGTGTTTCTGTTCTTGCTATTCTGAAGTGGTTTTGCCTTGCTTTGGTTTTTGTTAAAAACTTTTAAGATGTAGCCTGCAACTGAAAACATGGGATCTTTTCCTGGAATAGATAATTAAGTAGATAATTAAATAGATAATTACATTAAGATGAGTGTTAGAATATCGTATAATCTTTATATTTGAGAGAAAACAGCTAAGAATTGGAAGAGGCTCCCCATGGAAGCAGACGCAGCACCAAGCCCATCAGAGGATGCTCTCAGGCACCTGGTGTGACCTTTGGGGTGTCCTGGCAGGAACAGCAGCTGGACTCCATGGCCCTGATGGTCCCTTCCAACTCGGGATAGTCTGTGAGCATTGTGGGCAGCCTGGCCAGCAAGGTAAAGCTACAGCACTGCTCGAGTCCCTCTTGAGGCACTGAGGGACAACTGAATCTTGTGCTTACTGCCCTAATACTCCAAGATATGAACCCATGTTAATTTCACTCCTCAGTTTGCTAAAATTATTTGAAGTGAACAGTCCCTTTTCAGTGGGCAGTTTTGCATTCCCAGGTCAACTAAATCAGACACACATTCACCAAAAGAATCACTTGTTTCCACAAACGGCTGTACACCTTTCTTTTTTTACCAGAGCACATAGATTGACAGTGAATTATGTCACTAATACCTTTTTATTATTTCACACTTAGCATAGCTTATGAACCTCCTAGTAATAACAGAATTTTATAAAAACATGGGTATGTCCCTCTAGGGTAACTATGGGAATTATGAGCTTCTCAATTGCTTCAGTTTGTTGAAAGGAAAATTTCTGTATTGCCATTAATACTTTTTAGCTCCAGACCAGTAAGACTGGTTATTTCCAAAGTTACATACACCTATTATCATAAAACCTCATTAATTTTCTTCCAGATTAGGGCATCAACTCTTAAAACCTTAGTAATGTCACTCACTAATGTTGTTTCTAGGGAAATTCCTTGGGCATCAAGTATAAAAGGATTTTCCAGCAAAGGTGTTGGATGTGCAAAAATAAATCTGCTATGAAGTCTTCCTTGGTCTTTTTAAGGGCATCTAAATCTATGAACATATAAACCCCTGTGTGTGTCATCTAAATTTCTCTCCCTGAAGAAAATATTCACTTTTACTTATTTTATGCTTCGATTCCAGTTGGGGTGGATGAAACAAAAATAAAATAGAATCATAAAACCATGGAATCACCAAAATTGAAAGAGATCTTTAAGATCATCCAGTCCAACCATTAAGCCTTGACTGCCCATGTAACCCCTAAACCACTTAACCACATGCCCCAGAACCACACCCAGGTACCTCTTGAACACCTCCAGGGATTCTGACTCTCCAAACTCCCTGGGCAACCTATTCCTATTAATAAATTAAATTAGGACCATCTGTGGTGTCTATGCACTGCCAACCCCTGAAAACTTTGATCTACGTAGAATGACTGCATGTCATGGCAAATTTTACTGTCTTGTCTCAGGTTTGTCCTGAGTCTTCCAGCAGTCAGTGCCTTTTCTGCCAGCCAGAACTGGCAGGACTTTCAGCCTGCAAAGATGTTGTGGTTCAGATTTAATTCAGTTGCAGACTTTCTATATTTGCACTTTCCTTTTATAGCTCAGAGTTAAAAATATCTTGCGTTTCTATGTCAAGTACAGCACTCAAACCCCTGTAATGCAGTTTTGCAGTTAAATTACCGTGACTGGATTAACTGTAAATTTACAGTTAATCTACTATTAACTTCAGTAGTAGTGCAACAGAAGTTGTTAATGTGAGAAATAAATCTACTTTTTTATTATCTTGCTTTCCATTGTCATCCATTGCTTTCACAGATGATAGGTGCACCATTAAAATCTTTTCCATTTGTCCTCTGTATTTCCCCAAATACCTGATCTAGCAGACCTTTTTCACAGCTCTTCCTCTCTTTAATAGTTCTGCATTTTTTATTTACCACTGGTGCAATGGTGTGTTGCATGTTCACCTTAGGCCTACAGTACTTCAAATAAATTTTATTCAGTGATGCATTTCTATCTCTCTCCATTAAAATACATTAAAAGTTAACTGTCAGCCATGTCATTGTTTTATATTAATGCTTTACCTCTCAAAATATTAAGAGAACTCAGGAAAAGAAACAAACCCAAGTGCTAAAAGAATTATAGCTTTCTGACATAAAAGCCTGAAATTGTCTATCGCTGGGTTTTATATATTTGTGGAAAATGTCATTTAAGGATTATGACAAATACTGTAAGTAGGAAGTCTAATGATACATGTGCTGTTATTATCAATGTATTATGCTTTATGGCCACTGTGGAACTACTCATTACTGAGATGTGAAGTCAAAGGCAAAGCAGTAGGGCTTGAGAACCTGATCTTGCAAACACTCACTGTGGGGGAGTGTGCTTCCTGATGTGTCAGGCAATGAAACAAACACAGGCAGTGTTTGTACTCACCTGTGCTTGGAGTCACTACTCATCCTCATTCTTGGGTTGTATTCCCAAACCGGATGAGACGTATGTGACAGGAACTGTTGGAGGTGAGAGGGAGTATCTTTGGGATTGATTTCCAGGACAAAAATGGTGAGGTTTCTCTGGAATCTCATCACTCATGAGCTGGTCAGCCCAGCAGCCAAGTAAACTTGCAGCATTCCAGTACCCAGTAATCTTGATTCTATACCTTTAGAGACTTTGGTTTGTATTCCCTCTACTACAGCTGTCCTGTCACTCTTTCAATGGGGAGGAAAACACAGCTGCCCACTGCAGAAGGAAGCACACAGTGTACTTCAGTCAAGACCCCAGTCTTAACAGCAAGGACCAAAGGACATCCCCAAAAGAAGGCCTTGCAAAGTCCTCACAGAGCCTGAGTCTCAGCTTATGATGCTAAATAATTGTAACAGCTGACTTCTCAGTTTGAGTCTTGCATAATCACAGCAGGTTGGAAGGAAGTAATTAGTCTGAGGTTTTTTCAAAGTTCTATAAAATGTCATCACTCTGATAAGAGCTACTGTAATGTTGCCATCCCTATAGACAATGTCAGCTTCACACTCTTGCCAAAGTTCCCTGAAGGAATGATGAATTTAAAAGAGCAGCTGTAACAGTCTTTTACAAATATTTGATTTAATATGACACGATGCTTTCTTTTCAAAAATATATGGAGCTATACTATGACAATAAAACAGTTTTGCAATGCATACAAACAGATTAATTACTCTTTAGAGAGTTGTTTCGAAGGAAATCACCTTACAAGGATCTGAAAAATCAGGTCCAAGAGTATAAAGCCTTTACATTGGTGATTGCAAGGACAACCTTTTATGATGAATTCATGGTTAATGCAAACACTCATAGTGTGATAAACAATTATATCAGGACAGAGTTATCTCACTTCTAACTTATTGAAAGAACATTTAAATAGTCAATGATAAAATTATATGTCTTAGGAAGCTAAGATCACGCTTTTAGACTAGGAGACTGTAAAACAGGGTCTGCTGAGGATTAAGGAGTTCTGTTTAGCTGAAAAGAATCTAACACAACCTTGGATTTGAAACTTAAATGGGATGGAACATTAAAGAGGTATGTTCACTTCTGTGCACAGAGTAAAGCAAGATCAGCCTTAGAAAGACTGACGAAATTTCCAGGCTGCTATTGAAGAAAGACACAATTATCCTGTGGCAGAAAAGACTCATGTATATAGAAATGGATTCAAAGAATAATAGCTCCATGGCTATTCCAGAAGCAAGGCTGACTGGTGTGCAATTCTCCTATTCTTCCTTCTCAAAGGCTTCTTAAAGTTACCATTCTCCAAGTCATTACAAGATTACATATGCCACATTTGGTAGGGAGGTGTGAACCAGCTATATGAAGTCAGAAATAAGTAAGACAGTAGAATATTTTGTCATTCAAAACAAACTAGGAAAAAGAAATTTTAAGGTGAAATGTTCAAAAAGGTTAATAGAAGTTAAAGGCTAATAATAGGTTAACATGTGGACTGCTGAGTCATACTTTAGCAATAATGTAGAAAAACTAGATGAACAGTGAAAGAAAAAGCCTTAAAGATGCACAAACTTATCCAGAAAAATCAGTAGATAAAAGATTTCAAGGAGAACTAACACACCTGGAAGAAGGTGGAGCACGGTGCAAAGTTCAATACTGATGAATCCAAGTGTGCTTGGTGACAAGAAGTTTGAATTTATTGTGGGGGAAAAGACAAGAACAAAAAAAAAAAACCCTCATGGAAAACCCATTAGTAAGATCTGCTGAACACTGCTGTAGTCAAAACACTACACAGGCAGAGCAAAATTTAATTTCTCTGACCATATAACTGTGGTCTAGAGTACAGAAAAGGATTCTGATCATCACCTTGCCAACAGGTGATCAGAAAGAAAGCTTTTAGGAAAGATGAACTAAAAGTTAAAAGACTCCTTTACGAAGAGACAGCAAAAAGAATGCATTATACTTAGGAGAAACATATACAAAACCATGGGGTAGAGAAATGATTTTCGGTGCTCCACTTTCTACTTTCATAATGCAAGAATGAAAGACTTAAATGACACAGACAGGCAATAAGATCAAAACTGATCAAAAGTGATTTTTAAATAGAGTAAGTTGCATGTGGAGTTTATTGTCACAAAACAACCTGAAGGTCTGAAAAGATCAATAGGAATCAGAGTGAAGTTAGACATTTATATGAAGGTATATAAATCCCCAGGCAACAAGGCATAATCCAAATTCTACTTGGCAGGAATTTGAAAGTTAGCTGCTACTTATGAGTTCTTCCCCAGTCACTCACTATGTCACTTCATTCATTTTCTTGTGAAACATTAGGGATAGGGCTTTTAGTTTAGACGCTACAATACTAGGAACATTGAATTCCAAAACGCAACTTTGGAGATCATTGATGTGCAAATCTAGGAAGGAGAGAGATGTTTAGGTCTTCACCAAGATAAATACAACTGTATACAGTGGTAGCAAAATATGGAGGGATATAAATCGATGCCATACATTTTTGCAGTTATTCTAGCTTTCATAATATAAGGATATAAGCAGAATGTTTGCAGATCAATAAAAATTCTATTGGGCCAAGTAATATAGTTGCTTTTATTGGGAAATAAAAGCAACAACAACGAAGACTCTTTGTGTTTAAAATTTTGTTTCTCACAAATAAAGGTTCAAGGTAATTCCATGGCTTTTCTCTTTGCTTTTCAGAAATGTACCAACTGGTGTAATAAAATGTATTAATTCTCTCTATAAAACTTGACTAGCTCATTTCATGTGTGTCAGTTATTGCCCTAAAGAGAAAAAAAAAACAGATATTCTTTCTGAAAGAATGACCTGGCAGCATGAAATATTTCTGTTAGAGAGTTCATTTGGCTTTGTAGTCATAGCCAGGATGCTACACTGGCCTCACTGCAGCCTTAAAGGGGAGGTGATCCCAACAGCCCTTTCCTAGTGATGTCTGAAGTACAGCCTTACAGGCAAATGCTTGCTACTCCCTTTGGTTTAAGAGAGAGAAGTGTCATCTTCTCACTGATAAATACTACTACCAAACTGGAAGTTAAAGTGAATTCTCTATCCTGGAGGAATATGCCTGTTGAAGGGAATTCTGGAAACAGTTACATCAAATGACAAAAATCACACAAGAGATCAATAGAGCCAGAATTTCAGTCAGTAAATTTAGATCCCTTCCCAGTTGTAAAAGGATATCATAGGCTTTCTTTGGTTGGCTCTGACACTGTCCTACAGTGTTTGTAAAAAAACTCTCTTGGTATGTTGATTTCAAAAATATCATAATATTATATCCAAAATTCTGTCTGCTAAACCTTATATTTTCCATTTGCTCCTAGATTTTCTAGATATATTCTTTTTAACTTTTCCCTATTTTATTTAATTAGCTCACTCACTTTTATTTTATGCTTCATATAATTTTTTTGTTTCAATGGATTCTGTATTCTGCCACACTGGTTATAATTCTTTCTCTGGTTCTCTTGCTTGAGTTCCTCATGTTTTCAGTGTTTGAAGAAGAAATGTACAACTGTATGAGATGATAATTCTCTACTCTGAAGTTTTCCCTGTGACTTTTCGCCACCCAGAAAGCTATTTGCCCCTACATATCTTGTAAGTGCTTATTTGCTTTACTGTTTATCGATCTGCCTATGCCTGATTAATGTCTCAGGCAGGTTCTCAGCACTAAAATTCCTTCTACTTCACTACAGAGCATTTGGCAGATGCATAGCCTCCCTTTGTTTATTTTGGACAAGGGCTATTATTTTACAGCTTTATATTCACAACGGTATTGTCACACCAAAGACGACTACCAACATAAATGTGCTTTCAGTTTAATTTATACCTAATTTTATGCCCCATTTCCTTGCCGTAGTCAGGCATAAGTGTTTTACATATACAACACTGACTGTGGTTTTTTTTACTGAGTCCATCTCCTTTTGCTTCACAGTCCTTGGTTCTTTTTCTTTCTCTCCCTTTTTGTGATATTGTAAAGCTTTGTTTACAATCTTTGTTTTACAAGTATCAATTCAGAGACACTAAGACACAAATCCATCTCCTGAGTAGTCCCATTGTTACTCAAAGAATGAGGTGAAAAGCAAGATTTGTGAAACTACATGAAGTCTTGAACCACAGCAACATTTTCCCTCTTTGAGCCAAAAAATCAATTTAAATGCAAAACAAAACCTTTGACAGATACAAATATGTTTCAGTTCATAGAGCTTATCTAGTTGAATCTTTACTAGTTTTATTGTCCTTGTCTTTTTCATGAAATCAATGCAGTAATAATACAACTTTCCTAACTGAAATAAAATTATGATTGCAATTGTCATTGTATGACTGTGACTTAAATATCAAGGAAGAAACAGTGATATTTGTAGTGCTGGTAAACTGTAAATTGTAGGAGAGGTGAAGACTTAGACTAAACCTCCACGTGTGAGTGCAGTTATTTATCTAGGCATTAGTAGGGTTCATGAAGCTTACTGGAAAGAAAATGTGAAGTAGATGGAGGAATTGAATCAAGGTTTCTAACAAGGTTTCTTTGCCACTTGAATCACAATCTCCGTTTTTAGCTGACTTCTTAAAAGAAGTCACTACATCTTCATTTAACCTTGACTGGAAAGCCAGCATGTGGTGACACTATTTATAAAGCACTGTTCATTAATTTATTAGGGTCCCATTTAGATATTTGTTTCTCCAAGCCTGTGCAATATCCTTGAGTCTTTGCGAGTGACTGTTCTTGTTCATCCCTATGCATTTGTCTTTCTGATGCCCAAACCTGCCATTCTCCTATAGCAGTGATGGGCATAACACAGTTCAAAATATTCCCCTTTGAAATAATAGCAGCTAAAGAAAACCTACCCTCAAAACAGCAGTTCTGGTGCCAGTGAAGCAAAATCCTCTTGATTCCCACTAATTTTTCATTTGCATCTACTCAGAAGCATTTTTGAAATAATTAACAGGGACACTCTGGCTGAAGCCACTTTGATGTGGTTCTGCTCAGTCTATTCCACTGACACTTGATAAGGGAGAACCTTCCCTGACCCATATTAAAAGCATTTGTTCTACAAACATTCAGTATTTGGTGACTTTCTGTTCACCTCCTGAGAAAGAGACCAGTTCTGTAATGTCTCTGCAGTTTGGGAAAAGTGAGAGCCTCTTCTCCCCAACGCTATCAGGTATTCATCAGAAAACCATTAGCCTAGCCAAACACTGGAAGACACATTTTTAAAGCAATAATACTTCTCTTACAAATTTATTTAGTACAACACAACAAGTTTGCAGGTGTAGGCTGTCATTATTTGATATCTCTCCATTCTTCTTCTCTGTACAGCCTTTTGATAGGCCCTGCTTATGTTTCAGTCCCTTTTTCTAGTCTCAACAGCAGCCACCAGGGATGTGAATAGGTGGCTGACTGACCTTGGTCAATAGCACTGCTTCACATATGGTCTGTGGCTCAGAAATAATATGGGGTCACAAAAGAGGACAGTTTGCATAATCCTTCTGCCTTGTAACAAGAAATCAAACTTGGGGACAGGCTGTAGTATTGTGCTAAACAGTGATGCAGGCTTAAAGAAACAAAGTCTTGTTGAATAGAGAAAAAAGGTATTTCTTTACAGTTATGAAATTGTCATCATTTTTTGATAAGGGTAAGATAAAAATAGAGAAACATTTCAGGCCTGTTTACAATCTTCTTTTTTTTTCTTATAATCTCACTTTTAAATAAAGTTTGTAAAAATCTTTCCTTTTGGACCATTGCAGTAATCATCTGAGTGTTTGTATCTACAGACAGCACACACCAGTGAACAGACAGAAAGAAATTTCCTTGCCTTTGCAGCAACTTCTAAAAAGATTCTGAATGTCAGAGCTCCATAAAAGGGCACAATCAGATATCTGCAATATTTCTTAGCAGTTTAAGAAATCTAGAAGATCTAGAAATACCTGTTTACAATTACTCAAAAGAAGGCCATAGTTCTCAGTTACAATGAACTTTGTTACCTGGAGAAGCTCCCTCCACTTTGCTGCAGCTTTGCTTACTGATTGCATGCATAGAAATTAGTGGCAGCTCCTTGCCATATGCTACAAAAAGAAATGTTTTAAACAGAAGGAAAGTTCCCTTCTTCTTGCACTCAGGAGCCCAGGCAGAGCTGCTCTGGAGGAGACAGACACGACACTGCCTCTCAAATGCTTCACTTCTGTTCTATCAAATTCTTTTTTCACTCTAAAATAAGCCAAGCAGGTATTGTGACCACAAATGGTCAGTTGTCCTTTGCCTATAAGAGGAATAAGGAAAAGCCTTTTTTCCTCTTCATGAAGCCTCTATAACAAACATAATAAAGACCAAATTGATGAGATTCTATGGCACTTAAACAATAATCAGTAGAAATGGATGAGAAATGCTACGCATTGTCTCACTATCCCAACTGCCCTACAGAGACTTAGCATGCATTTGTTCTTTATAGCTCAGCTCCATATGGGAAGATACATTTTTACTAATTCTGAGATTCCTGAGAAGCTATTTCATACAGTTTGTTCTTTGTTTAATTCTTTTGTCTCTTCAGAAAGGCATGGTTGAGGGGGGGCAAAAAACCATTTGTGAACTCTCCTTATTTTTCAGAAATAGGAATGTCACTCCCTTACAATAAGTTCTGCCTGGCACTATGGTCCTTCCTGCTTCATTCATTAAAAATAGCAATGCAGCAGCATGAATAAATCCTTTGGGATTCTACATTAAATGCAGAGTCTTGCATCCTGCTCTGGCTTACATCTGTGTAGCCCTTTTGATGTCTGTTGGCACACCACTGCAGCTGTCCCTCATAGTAGGCAGTTGAATTGATTAACATGCTTGCTCCTTTTTTATTTCTATCCTGCTCTCAGGGCCTCACCCTGAAAGATTTACTGCACTTTGGAGGGGTAAGGCACTCTGAGATACATGCTCTGAGGACAAGATATTGCTGAATCAAAATCTCCCATAACAATGTGGGCTTTGAACTTTGCTTTCAGGATTTAAATTCTCTATTTCTCAGCATGTGTATAAAAAACTGTCAGAGAACAATCTTCTAATAAGATGCCTGTAGATAACCAGGGGAAAGAGAGAAGCAGTCCTTTAAAATATTGCCCACTAAAATTCAGACTGTAAATCTTCAGTCCAGCAAGTAATTAAACACATAAATAGTCACATGAAGCTCACTGGGACTACTCATACACACAATTATTAGTATAAGCATTTGCACTACTGGGATTTAGTAAGCAGATCTAATTAAACAAAGCAGAAATGGTTAGCAACCCAAACTAGGTTGAGTCACTGCCAGAACTGTTGCTGACTAGTGCATTGTTATTGTGGACTGAAGATATACACCAAAATTCCTCCTTTCATTAGGTGTGGATCCCAATGTTTTATTTTGCAATATCTAGTGACATTAACATATTTTAAGAACTATCAAAGAGAAGCTTTTTAGAGGATCTGTGGTTGCTAGGAGACTGCTGTTTCATCCTGCAAATCTTCCACACTGCAAAGAGCAAACTGGCAATAATCAAGTTTTCCTGCCAGACAGCACTCAGACAACTGAAGTTTATGGCTTATTGTTTAAAAATTGTGATTTAAATGAAAGTTTGTACAACAGGAAAATTTAAGACTGCTTGGATTTGTCCAAGCAGATATTTATCTTGTATGTATAATATGGCACCCTTAAATCCTTTTTTAATCAATTATACCTTGGATGTCTGATACCTAGAAACTTGTTCTCAGTGTGCTGACAAGGTTTTGCAAGCATAGGAAGAGCTGAGCTCATTTAAGTCAGTTCAGAGGGAGAATCTGGCCGTCCCCAGCCCTGCCATTTCCATGCCTTACAGGCAGACATTCTGCACGCTGAGCAACCTCAGTCCACCTCCTTTACCACCTGCACCTCTGGCACCTCCCAGGTTTCAGCTACAGCAACAGAAGTGCACAGGTCTCCCTGGCACCTAAATGTCTCAGAATATGTGCAGTCAGAGTTAGGAGTGGCAGTCAGAGCCACAGTGGAGTTTTTTTACATTGACTCTGTCTCCTAATTTCAACTAAATCAAAGGAAATATCCCATATCTGCTAAATCAGAGTAATTTTATTGCAGTGACTGAGAGGGCATAGTAAGGATCTCAGAAATCACTGAGGTCTATAATTTGCTGATCTTTAAAATTCTGTATTCAGAAACTCTGCTAAGCACAAGAGCATGCTATTTTTAATGAAATAACACTTGTGATCAGAGCTCTATATCCGTTTTATGCTCTACTGGATCACTGCCTTTAGTATGGTTTAAATAGGTATATGCTACAAAGGTATTCACCTATGAAGAATAATGTCTATTTTCTCATTCATGGCTTTTCAGTTATTCAGTGTAACATCACAATATTAAACCCCAATCTGTAGGTGACAGGAGCCAGCCTTTTTATGGATTTTAATCCTGATTTTATTTAACTTCAAATGCCTCAATTTTTTCTCATGCACCAGGACAAAATAATGTTCTGATCTGATCCTCCACTGTCCTCATCTAACGCCATGGCCAAACTCTTTCTCCTTCATGTGTCTGTAGTGGTATATGAAAGAAAGTGCTCCAGGGACAAAAGGGGAAAGAGAGAGGACAAATGGGAAAATTTTAGCTGAAGTCACAGTGTGGGTGACTGTCATTCCTTTCAGAAAAACTATAGCTTCCCCCAGACTCTTCTGATAATCTTCTACTTTCTCTGTAATGATTCAAACCTGGATTGTAATTATATTTAGGCACTTTATAATTTCAATCTAAAACCTGACAGTTCCATGCAATTACATGTCCTAAATGTGATATTTGTCCCCCACTATGGTAAGATTGTATAGTAATAGTAGCAATGAACATGGCTGAATCATTGACAAATTCAACCTTAACTATCTTCTCGTGCTTGCCTTGACAGCTAGACTATTGAATTCCAACACTATGAAAATCTAAAAATAGCGCTGTGTGAAGAAAGACTGCAGGCAAAGCCACTAGATAATACAGGCTCAATGCTCCCGTGAAATGTGACACGTGCAAAAGCCAGATGTAATTTTAACAATACAGCTTCCTTTTTGACAAAGGAATCTCCAGAGTCTGATTTAATGTCTCCACAGTAAAGCCTAGCAATTCCACATTTTGTGTAGGAGTAAGAACAGACTTCTTTAAACTCCCAAAAAAGAACCCCTGAGAAGAATGCTAATGCACAGTGCAGTGAAAATAAAAAGACCTCTGATGACCCTGTAGCAATTAAGACACCATCCAAGTCCAGCATAAAAGTCACCTTATATTATACTTGAAATTATTACAATGACACCAGTGGACTCGGCAACACTGACACACACCAGTAATATTGTGGCTTTGCAGAAACAAAAATCACTACAGCTTAGGAAATATTTCCTAGACAATACTGGAGTGAGAACCTGGCTGGCTCATGCAGAGAATGCAGAGGGAAACTAGCAAAATGAGATTTTCTTTCTTTCATACCCAGCCTAGAAAGTAGTAAAGAGACAGATGAAGTAGTTAGCAAAGTAGTTAAAAGCTTGGGAGAATAAAATTCAAGTCTCTTCTGCCTTTTAATATCACTGCCTGGCCTCGTAACTCCCTTAAGGAACTCAAGCTTTCTTTAAAACAGGTACTTCTCCAAGCCATATCTTACCCAGCAGATTAATTTGATGGTAATTAACATTCACTATCCTAAGGCTCTAAGTGAGTTATTCATATAAATATATCCATGTATTATATAGACATATATTAGGAATATATTTGTCCCTCTTCATCTCTTGACCACCATGTGGATAGCAGAAGACACTACAATTTAACAGAGAAGGACCGAAATATGTCTGTTTTACAGATGCATAATTAGCATGTACCCTAAGACAACTCAGGGCACAAAAGTACAAGGCAGCTTTTTCACTGACATGAAAAGAAAATCAGCATCTACCAACAACACTTCTAGGAATACGATCTCCTCTTTGCTTCCCCATATTTATACTTTCCTGGCACACAAGTCAAAGTTGTGACTAGAATAAGTTCATTTCATTTGAGCAACATCCTAATTCCCTTCCAGTCTGCTCTGGCTTTGGGGAGAATTTTTTTATCTTTTGAGAAATTCCTATTGCTTTGGTGAAGAGGCTGGTTTGAAGGAGGAAGATCAAAGATCTCCTTAGCATTATTCTCTGGCCTCATTCTTTTATTGCTTAAGTAAAATTCTCTTGAACGATTACAGGCAAAAATCCAAATGATCTGTCACAAGCCATGGCTTTTTATTCCCTGGAATTACTGTTGTTCCAGAAATAGATTTAGCACCACTGGTATGACTTTGAAGCCCCACTCCCGTTGGCTGGAAGTAGGATGAAAAATAAGGCAAATCAATAAACAGATACTGTTTTCCACCAGTGTTGTGACAGGAGAAGTGAAAGCTTTGAAGCTTGCCATTCTTTTGAAGGAATATCTGTGATATTGCCTGGGTATATTGGTGCACCTTGTTCAGTTTACTTTTCCCTGTCCATGGACAAGTTCACAAGTGACAAAAGTCATGAACACAAATATCCTACTTCTAGGAGACCTGCTCAAGTCCCCGGTGTACAGGTCCCAGGGAAGCAGTAGTGCCTTGGGACCCATGTTGAAAGCAGTAAAGCAGAGAGAAAATCCCATTTGTTGTAAGAAATATTCACACCATTTTATATTGTCCTCTGTTCATGGACTCAGAAGAGTCAGGAAGACCATAAAAGCTGTCTGGTCTGTCCTCCTGCCCCAAGAAAGGGAAGTTGTACGTAAATCCTTCCAATCTTTATGGAACATGCCACAGCTTTTATGGGAAATCTCCTCAGTACATTACTATCTCTGTGATTAAAATACCTTTAGCACTTTCTCTACATTTTTTGTCTTCATTTTGAATCCATTATTTCCTATTTAATCCACACCAAACATGGAAAATGGTAGATTTCCATTTTCTTTACAGCTATCTTCCCCCTGTTTGAAAACAAATATCTTTGTTCATTGCAATCTTGATTTTGTTAGGAATTCTTTCAACTGTCTTAGGGTTCTGGTTGCCTTCCACTGAACCTTTCTTTAGGGGTGGTTCTAAACACAGAGCACAAAACCAGAGATCACAAGAATTAAAAGTGAATTTTATGATTACTTTTATCACCTAGACAGGTACAGATGCAGTTAGAGCATAAAATGCATGTTTTGTAACAAACAGAACTCTACAAGTGTAGGATGTATGAATTTTGCAGTTCTGCTCCCCCATATTTCTCTCTCACTTCCCATCTTCAACATTCATAAGCAAAGCATCCTCACTATGTAGGGACACATGCAGAGATACAAAGATGCAGCACAGAAGTTCATAGGGTCATGAGTTCTACGTTAGAATTCATGTGCCATCCTGGGTCACAATAACCCAAGCTTTGGTCCTACCCCGTACAAATCCTTACCTACCCAGCCAGAAGTCAGTGCACCAGCATATTGCAGTTACTCCTGAGTGTCTCAGATACCACTTTTCATTATCTATTGACAAACAGGAGCTTTTAAAATGACAACTGTAGCTAAATGCTTTAATATCATGTCTGTAATTGCAGTTACCCCAATCTGTATCACACAGAGCCACATATGTGTCCTGGCAATGTGCAGTTAGTAGTGTTATGTATTGGTTTAGGAGTCATAGAGTCCATGTAGTCAGCTAGATTGCATTTTGCTCTGTCTCCTCACTCTCATAGTATTTACACCTACACTGTTGTTGCTGGTGGGGTCACACTGGATGGAACTGAAGTGTACACAGTACTGGTTGGGCAAGCAGTGAGGTTTCACCACACGGTTTTAACCTTCTGTAATGTTACGGCACCATAGGATGATGAACAACTCTAAAGAAAACAGTTCATCAATCCCTTGTCACAAGTGCTGCTGTGTCGCTGCACCATAAAAGAAACCAAAATACTGCACATATCTGTCCCTGTTTTAGTTGGTCAGGTCATCTGGGAACATTTCCTTTCAGCTGAAGAGTTCACACAGCTCCTAGCACTATAGATCCTCCTCTCTGTGATGACTACAAGGACTGTTTTCATAAAAACCAAGCATTTAATCACAGTAGTTACACGCACAGGTTTAAATGCTCTTATTGAGAAAAAATATGCTGAATAATTTATGTGGAGTTTGAACTACCATTTTAAGGCAGAAAGACCCCTGTTTTCAATGGGTTTTATTCATATTTCACTGGATGGTTTGCCCAATGACACAGGGAAGAGGTGTAGGTTCTTTAGGGACCATTTTTTTTGAGAGAAACTACAGCATTCATACTACTTGGGGGTACTGGGTATGACAGAAATCAGCTTGACTTGTTGAAACAGCCATTTAAAAGCAGAACCTCTAGTGAAATAAATCAGCAAGACTTCACTTCAGTGGAGCTCTTCTAATTTACCTCTGTTGGGAACGTGGTTTTGAGAATTTACAGAGTGAAAAAGAAACTAAGGAAGCAAAACAAAGATTCTAAAATATTAGGAAATAAAGCAGCTTGAGAATGCTATGTTTTCCCAACCATGCAAAAGAGAATCCTGTAGGTTACAGTTTCATTTTAATATGTTGTTATTTGATACATGTTCACACATGCAGGATGTGTCATGGGAAATTTAAAGCCTGTTGTAAGAAAATTTCCCAGTATTTCTATTTATCTTATATCTGTTATGTTTATTCCCAAGTCTGTTTCAGCCAAAAATTCAGAGAGGTCAGACCCTGCTAATGATTTTTAGAACTTTAATGCTGAAAATGTTTTCAGCCTTACAGACAAAAAAACCAAACCAAACCAAACCAAACAAAAACCAAACAAACGAACAAAAAAAAACAAAAAAAAAAAAAAAAAACCCAAACAAAACAAAACAAAACAAAAAACAAAAAAACAAACAAACAAAAACAAAAACAAAAATATAAACATAAACAAAACCAAAAAAAAATAAGGAAGACCTAGTGTATGTTGAAGTTCGGACAGAAGTTCAGAATAATTTAGATCTTGTCCAGTTATCAAAGAGACTCTCTGCCTCATGTTTCAGTGTGAATTATAGTGAACAGGGACTAATTGGAGGATATCTGAAGAAGGATGAGGAAGGTTTAATAGAAACCATCATAATTAAAGCAGATTCAAACTACTACTGTTCCCTCTGCTGATATCAGGAATCCTGCACTAATCCCCAGCCCCAAATCTTGCTCAACTGACACATGAATAGGCAAGCTCAGAAGCAAAGCTTTTCTCTGTGTGCAATGGTACAAATATATCCTAAGTGATGAGGAGAAAATGTAACACAAAGGGAAGTGAAGGCTTCATGGTCAAGCAAGCTGAGCAATCAAGGATGAAGAGAGGTGGCATAAAACATGACAGTTTTTGCAAAAGTAACTTTTTGTTAAGAGGAGCAATTTCATACTCAGGGACAAGTCATGATCTATCTAGATTTGCACAAAGTAGCTCATAAAGTGCTCAGTTGAGAATTACTGTCTATAACTTATAAAATGGAGAGTAATTCAAGATGATTAATCTGAATGAAAAGCCTATGTAAATGTTAAAATGGAAGTCTTTCATGCTGGAAGGGAATTATTGGAACTTTCAAAGATTTTAGACACATTTTGTTGCAAATACTTGTTAGTGACTTTGAGCCAATAAACAAGTTGGCCTAAATAATAAAGGTATTTTGAGGTATTGATAACAATTAGGAAGCTCATACAAGAACTGGTTTATTCATAAGCACAATAATGGAATTTCAATGCATATCCACATCAAAACTTTATTTTGTGGAGCTCATAATTTGGCAGCAGCAGAGAAACAGAGATCCAGATATGTTGTTAGACTTTAAAACAGAGCCTCCATGAGAGAGAACCACAAGAATCCTAAGACAAGCCTAAGATGTGCTGCAGATATATTTTCTTTAGAGTCCCTGAAGCATACATATGCCATTCAAGGGACTTACAAGGTGCTTTGTACATGATGTATATTCTGATCACCCATTTTCAAATCAGATTTAAGGTAATTTGGAACAGATCCAGAGGAGGAATACTGAAATGACTGAGGGAAAAGAACACCATCTTCTGAGAGCAGTCAGAGAATCACATCTTGTTTTCCTTCTTAGATAAAACATCTCTTCATAAATGTGTATGGGAATAAATGGGAATGGAAAAACAGGGTGGGAGTATTAAGCTTTAAACATAAAATTGGTACAAGATCAAAGAAAGAACTGGTCATACAAAATTTAACATGGTTAAAATCACCCTCTGATTTTAATCAATTTAGTAGTGTTCAGAGAAACAGGGTAAAACCAAATCTAACTGTTTCAATATGGATCCCAAAAGCCTTATTTATGGACATTGCATGACAGAGTACTGGTGTTCTGGAGTAGTTTAAAAATTCTGGGTGGTGAGCTTAGTCATCTGCTCTAAGAATTAAAAGGACAATTTATCTTATTGTTTCCCAAGTTAGGTCCATTTGTACCATATTTTTGCTGCTTGCAGTTAGTCCCAAACATCTGAGTTTTCATTTGTAACTTAATATTGCTGTGGAGGATTTCTTCTTCCACCCTGAGAACCATCAGAAGTTGGTCCCAGACAAGGAGGGAATGCTGGGAAAGTGCAATGGTACTTTGGTGGTGTTGAGAGACTTGTTATGACTTACTTGTGGCTGGTAAGTCTAAATTGGTTGACAAATGCTTTTCCTCACATCCAATGTGAAAACCCTCCACAGCTTAATGGAACCCTCCCATTCCTTCTAATATGTGTGATGTTCCTCTTCCCAAGAGAAAATGATTTTCATTTCAGTGGCTCCAACAAGTTCAGTAGTATGGAAAGGATAAAGGCTGTTGTTCTTGGCAGCTTCTGCCTTCTTCCCTCAGTGTTAAACCTCTTCACCTTTTATTTATGACCTATCTTCAGCTGGTCTGAGCATAGTGGAAGTGTTTTATGGCTGGCCCATGGTGTGGGGGTATGGCTGGAGCACATGCTTTCTGAGCAAAAAAACTATTACAGCAGCAACTGTGGAGACTTGGACTCAATTTTCTATGTTTTTCCACGAAAATTCCAGGCAAGAGTTTGACAGAAAGATGATTCTTCTTTTGTAAACACCTATCAGATACATTCAACACAATCAAATGCAAATGGACACTTCCTCTAGCTCTTTTAAAGTTTCTATAGATTAAATTTTAGTCTTTCTTTGGTCATTGCCTGAGTCATACTTTAAAGGCAATAAAAAAAAATCTCTAAAAATTGATTAACATCTAATTAAAGATTGATCGTATCAAATTGTGAAGTCTGTAACTTTTATTAAATCAAATCTTTAACTCTTGTATTCTGTAGGAAAAGAAAGGAAAAAGGACCACAGTGGTTTCTATCAATAAAACTTTGGTACAACAGAGAGCACAAAAGAATGTTGAAGTAATATAATTGGATTGAAAACATGTGGCAGTTTACAAATGTGCCAGAAGTCCAGACAACTTAAGTTGTGAATGTGCTCTCATTTACAGCTTCCCTTAACAAGAAATAAAAGTAACTTCCACAATAATAAACAAGACTGTATAAACAGTAAGAATAAATGAGTGGCAGTAACTTCCTTCTACCCTTCCTTTTCTGGTACCTTTGGTAGCAGCAAGCCAACATGTGACTCCGAAGTCACTGAACACAGTGGGAAGGGTTGGTGAGCACTGAGCCAAACTCTGGGTCCAGTCCCCCCCCCCCCCTCCCAAAAATGCAACAGCTTTTTCCAAGAAAGCAAAAGAGAATAAGTAAAATAAAAAAAATCACACCCATGGTATTTATTCTTATTCACACTTATATTGGGCAGATGCAGAAGGATGAGAATTAACCTCAAGATCTTAGAGGAAGGAAATTTCATTAGACATCTGAAAGATCTGAAATCTCATGATTGCTTATTCTTCAAAAAGGGATCATAAAGGAAAAAAAGCATAAACATGATGGGAACTGAATGGAACTGAATAAACAATCAGCATGACTTTTTCATTAAAAAGTGTTTAGGTTCAAAAATCAATACTGTAGACACTGATTACATAAAAAAAACAAATAACTGGATCACTATACTAAACTTTATGTATGTCAGTGACTAAGAATATTCTGCCATTGTCTTGAGCTTGTTTGACTCACTAATGAAACATGGAAAGATTAAAAATTAGGCAATCATAGTGTCCTTCATTCACTCTGCTAACTTGAAAACAACCCAGAGGTTGTTGTGCTGTCTAAAAGACAATAATCATATTCTAAAGAGGAAAAAAAAAACATAGTAAAGTTTCCTGGGGTTTCCATTAATCCCATTACTTACATTTTCATTCAAGACAACAAATGACTTTGTTCTCGAAGAATATCAGAGACTGGCAACTTGCAATCTAGAATAAGTGAGGAAATTATATTAAAAAAAAAAAAAATAAATAAAAAGGTAACTGATTTCTGCCCCAAGATGAACTTTTAAATGTTTAACACTTCCAATGAAGGTGAGTCTTGTTGGTTGTTTGGTGTATCACACTTGCTTTCTTCAAACACTTGGAAAAAAAATCAGGTTTCTATCAATATTATTAGGCATTTCCCAAAAGTGCTTCCAGGAAGAGTTGCACACCAAGTATGCCTGTAAAAATAAAAATCTCCAAACCAGTCTCAGTATTTTAATTAAAGAGACTGTATGTGGCCTATTAAGTTACTCAGACCAAACTTTTTATTAAAAGCAAAAACTGTTATTTTTAGGCCAATTAAATAAATTCTTTATTCATACTGCCTTGATATTGTTAAATAAAACCTATGTAAATAAATCACATCTGATATTTTTATAATTAAAGGTAATTACTGATCTTAATTTAAAATATTTAATTAAAAAAATCACACAGCTTCAATTACTGTTCTGTTCAGGCATCAAAAATCACTTGAAATGAATCAACACACTAGCAAGCAACAATTTATGGATGACTTACCACTAAGGACATTCTTGCACCAGCCTTTACTTCAGTCTATCTGCTTGAAATAGGTCCCATAAGACTTTAAGGACAAGATTTGTCCTTAAAGTAGCCAATTCAGAGCTGTTTAGAATGTATTTTTGAATCAATTCAGTAAGATATTTCAGATAGGAACCTTCATACACAGCAGTGGGAGGATGATGCAACCTCTAAACTTTCACAGGCTAAATCAATGGCAGGGATCTGGCTAGGAACAGCAATTTTGCCTTAGCAAAAATGTCACCTTGTGATTATAGAGCTGTTTCAGAAAACCATAGACTTTTAAAATAGCTGTGAGTTGCTAAGGCTTTTTTTTTTTCTTTTTTTTTTTTTTTTTTTTTGGGGGGGGGAACAAAAAAAAAAAAAGGACAAAATTAAATATTCAGAAGAGGAAGAAATAGAAGAGTGAGAATTAAAAGTAAAAGAAGGGGACAAGGGACACAGCTATCTGGGAAAATAAACTTCTTGGGATGAAAACTACATTTCTACAGATGTTCCTGTCTTTGTTTTCACCATTTCTAGTATCTCTACACTCATTTGACTCCCTTAGCTGCCAGCTAGGGCAATCTGCTGAAGAACATACAGACTCTAGTCCTTTCCTGTGCTCCTATTTATTCACTGGAAGTTGATCCCTATCAAAAAATAGAGCATTACAGTGCTGCAGCCCAAAGAGGCCCCTGACCTGGGGCAGAGCATCCTCCTCGAGGAGGATTGATTTGAACCCACATCTTCCACATCAGAGAGGAGACATCTCTTTACTGCATGACCTGCCAGGGAAAGGCAGAGTAGAACACCCTCAATAGTTTGAAGGAAAATTGACCATATTACATGGAACAAAGAGCTTTTACTGTGAGGGGGTAAAAAAATCCAGCCCTGCCAGGAAAAAAAAAAAAAAAAAGTAATTGCAGCTTGGTTTAGTTTTCTTGTTTGAATTGGTGTTAGGCATTTGCTGTGCTTTTTTCTCCCTACTAATTTCCTGTCAGGATTGGCAGCCAATGACTCACTTGCATTCACAGATGAGTATCACCAAAACATCAGTCTACAGCTCCTCTTCTCAATACTTTGATTTAACCACACGAAGCAACCCCCACACTGACCCCATGAGAGCAGCATTATTCAAAGCACTAGGCAAAAGCAAGGCCAGGTATCTTCCCTCTATGCCTGCAGCTGTTGCCATAATAGAAGGTCTGAAGTCAGATATTCTAAGTACCCTGTCTTCACAGTGACTCCCAGAGCTCAAGACAAAGAAATAGTGAGTAGCTCTGCAAAAGAACTATGTCATCTCCCCAAAAATTAAAGGAACATGATGAGCAGGGCAGTGTTGGAGAGTTCATGTCTGGGGAGCCAAACTGGAAAGCCCGTGGGTCTGCCAGTAGCTTCTCATGCCCAGGGAGAAAGCCTCTGTGGTTCCTTTTCTGATCAGCAGTGTTGAATCTATTTCCTGTGTACTACAGAATATGCAGGATTCAATGGACAGACACAAATTATAGAAAGCAATTATGGGGCCTTAGGTTACATTTTTAATCTCAAGATTCCACACACAACCTTGTGGTTCCAACATAGCATGTATGTAATACATATTTACATAGCAAGAACCATGTTAACATGTATTACATATGTTTCTAAGAAACTGAGGAGGGCTTTTCCTGCAGCTGGCTTCCTGCCTACCAAGTTATGGTGAATGGTTAAAATCCTTAATGTTTGTCATCAGAAATTACCATGCAAACACCAGCCTGACTGACAACTTCTCTAATGGGCAAATCAAAAGTAAATGAGAAAAAAGGAAGACAAGTGACCCAATGAAGAACCAACAATTTGTCATTTGGGATGTATTATTAGGCAGTTTGACAAATTTCCTGCTGGTTAACTGATTAAATTTACATTTCTCTATTTTTAATCTTTAATTTATTTCATACTCAAATATGATTGTTAGCCATTAATCAATAAGGTTTAAGTGCTCATGATTAATGGCCAATGTTTTCAGTATAAATAAGAGATTCTGTGATGCTGGGATTTATCTGGCTCTAGAGATTTCAGGATTGCTCTTGTGTGCTCATTCCTTAGTTACAATAAAGCGGGACTGGGAGAATTGATGAGATTCTGTGCCAGTGCTGTGCTAAAATGAAATGAGAGCAGCTATTTAGGATCTGCGCAAGATAACGATAAAAACAAAGAAACCAAAGAGTTAACAATGCTTTGGATACAAGTAATTCTGGAGAAATTAATGAGTCTCCGTGCTCAGGAGCAGCAATCACCAGCATCTGTACAGTGAAAGGAGCCCCGGCAGGTTAATGAGCTGAGCCCCGGGGCCGGGCCGGGTCTGCGGGATGCGGGCAGAGCCGCGGCTGAACGGCGGCGCGGCAGCTCCAGCGGGGCAGCAGCAGCGCAAGGGTTAACCAGACGCCTCCGTGTATTGAGATGCTAATTGTCAAGATAGTGTATTACTTGAGGAAAGTAATGTGATTACTCGAAACTCCCACTAAGGAGGCAAGCTCGTGTCCTTCCATCTGTCGGGCTCTGTGGAAGATGATGAATTGAGCTCCAAATTCACGTGTGATGAAGTCACTGTCAATCCCCGCCAGCCCAGCCCGCTGCCATGCCCACCGCACAGAGGGTAGCACAGCAATTCAACTTTCCCTGGGAAACCCAGGAGGCTCAGTAACCTGTTACTTGCTGCTGCTTGCTTTTTGCTTTTTTTTTTTTTTTTTTTTTTTTTTCTCTTCTTCTTTTTTTCCCCTCCCCGTTTTCTGCCTCAGCGCTACAACTGAGTCATTCTGGTGCCCATGGCTCGTGGGTATACCGGGCTCCCACTGCGCTCGGCTTCATTCCCCACTTCAGCTGGCAGTGTTATTTTCGGCTAATGCAGATGTGGGGCTCGCTCGCCGGCGCTTTGTAGCCACTTGTCGGGAAGCAATCGGAAAGCCTTAACTATGCATAAATCTGCAGAGTGAATGTTTTCTTTCATTCACTTGCTCCTATTATTTGATTTCTTGTAGGCCTCTGCAGCAGAAATGGAGAAAATAAGGTAAGTGAGACAGTTTATTTACATCTCATTATAGAGAAGAAATGTTCTGTTGCACAATGCACAATACAAGCTCTTGGAAAATATTTTGCTTAATACGATCAGAGTAGAATACTGGATTGAATGATGATGCAAGGCAAGCTGTGCTTTAGAGACAAAAGAAAAGGAATGTGGTTGTTCTAGTAAATCTATTTTGCAGGGATGTCAATTCAGAAAGCATGTCTTACACACAAACATGTTTTATTGCCAGATGCAGAGCATATTTGATTATATAAACGTTGTAGCCACTTGTCCATTTACTGCAAGAGCCTGCCATTCCATTTGATGAGGAAAGTGGATCAATAATTCATGAAAAAGCTGAAAAAATATAGGCTTGACTTCAAAGCATCTAATTAATGTGGTTTGTTTCAATACAGCAGTGTAACATTGTTGTTCGATTTTTGTTTTATATTGTATACCAGGCAGATAAATCTCGTCTCCTCTGTGTTTAAAATGTTGTCATACTGTACCAGTTTCTCAGCACATCTCTCTGCTTTAAGCAAAAGGAGATGGGTTTTATAACATAAGTTTTCCATCTCATGTCCTAGTGCAAGTCTGCTTTGGGGGATATTGTGTTTGTGTATGTTGTTGAGAAAGAAAAAGAAAGAAGAAAGCATTCTAGCTCTTTTTAGTAGATGAATTAAAAATTGGTAAAACCTTGTCTACTAATACATTATCAAAGTGATAGGTGAGAGATGAACTTTTTACTGCCCGTTAAATACTTTATGGAATTTCTTTTCATAATCAAATACACTGGCAGTGATCTTACTTGGTTTTACTGGACAAGCCTAAATTCCTTCTCTGAACCTGGTAACTCTGGTTAGTGACAACTGTTGTCCAAAACAACTTTTTAGATTCCTTCAGTTTGGAATGGCTCTCCTGAGTTATTAGACATACACAAAAGTTCTGAAATTCTAGAAAAAACTGGAGAAGAAATGGCAAATGCAAAACAACAGAAATTTGATCAAGTGTTTAATGAATTCTGGGCTGGAAACAGAATCCTGTTTCTCTTTTGAGGCAAAGGAGGTTATGTCTCTCACAGTGGACTTGAAGATACATATCCAAAAGTTACTACGAACACATTTTTAAAGCCCTTATACACTTTTATGGAGCCTCATGGCAACAGAAGTACTGTAACTTTGGTGCTGAGAGAAAAACACTGTGCAATGAATTATGGATTTTCATGTATTTTAGCACTATAATGTTAAAGCTGTGAGTTTTTCCTGAGTAATGCCTGAGAAAGTGCTTCAGTATGTGGACTGGTATCTAATAAAAATTCCAAACAATCACCTATAGTGTATGCACACTTCTGTCATGAATGAATCTCTTAGAGGATGCAAGCAAATATATATTTACATGTTTGCTTGACAAGCATGTGTGCACAAATGCAATCTAATACTTGTAATACTTTCCTGAGCATACCTTGGCCTCTGCTTTTAGTCTCGCCTCTTTTGCAATAATGGGCAGCGGAGCCCAGGAGAACGAGCAGAATGTAGAGAAAAAAGGAAAAAAATTTCCATGATGAGAATAAACATACAGAAAATTCCTTTTTCCAAACACCACAATTTTGCAACTGTCAGACTTGCCAGTCTTTACCTCAGTACTCCCTGAGTACTACACAGATAGAAAAGCTGACCCTGCCCCACTGAAATGAAGTAGGAGCTTCACTATTAACTCCACAAAGAGAAGGTTTAGACACTCTCAGGAGTTCATTAAAGAAATTTTCTGTTAAAAATTCTTGTGTGCAAAAGCTGATTCTGGCAGAGGTTTGTCCCCATCACCCCAGCAGGTGTGAGGCCAGTTCCAGAGCTCCCTGTGCTCCCAAGCAAAGCAGGTTGGGGGAGCCCAGCAGTACCCAGGGCAGAAGCTGCACTGCTCCATCCCAAACTTTTCCAGGCTTCCTGTCCACAGTCATTGTCTTGGATGCAAACTGGCAGAATTCTTGGCAGTTTAAGGAAACTATCTGCAGTCATTATCTTAAATAGCTGGTAAACTCACAGCCTGGAGAGAAATAGATTTTTTCTAAACTTATTAAAATGTGGTACCCAGGTGAAAAACAAATTACCCTGTGTTTTAACCACAGTGGCTTCAGAGAGGTCATGAAGAGAGATAACCTGAAGCTAGGAGAAGAAAGAAAGAAACGAGAGGAAAATGGCAGGCTGGGAGGAAAGAGGTATTTTTTGTTATACGCAGAAACTAGTGTAACAAGGAAAAACCATTCCCACATGATGCTTCATTGTGTTCTGCCCTATTTCCTGTGCCCAGCTTCTTCCCCATTCTTTTTTTGCTAGCAGCTGAGGATATGCCATTCCACATCACCTGGGATGGTGTTGGCCCAAGGACTAGAGTGTGACCCCACATCAGCTGTGGAGCTGTGGTGCACAGAGGGGACAAGGCTCCTGAAACAGAGGGAGGAAAAAGGGGTTCTGTAATGAGCAAAAAGGAAACAAACCTTGTTAGAGAAACAGGACAACAGGGGCAAGGCACATAATCACAGGACAGTGAAGCCAGGCAGAGAACGCTCAGAGTTAGAGTGATAAAGGTTTGCATTCCACAGTGCTCTTTAAGACAAGACAGTCTTTTAAATACGGACAGGTGACAGTCCTTGGGAGCTCACAGGGTCAATCATTTTATGAAGGCAGCTCTGCAAGTCTTTGGGTGAGCTTTGTACATTCACCAGCCAGGAGAATGGGATCCATCTAGGGCACCCCCAAGGACTGGGGTAGCCAGGCCCATTAAGAGTGAGGGGTGAAAGCAGGAGCCTGAAAAATTGATCCACTGATGGCTCGTGCTTTGTTCAGCCATAAAATTCATTGAGCCAGGCAGCACAAGCAATAGTGCAAACTAATACAAGTCTTATTGTTACATTCCTTCACTGAGAATCTGTTCAGAACAATGTGATTAGTCTCACATAACGCAGCAATAATTCCCCTTGCAGCCCAAGGAGCTGCTGTGACCTGCAATGTCACATGCTGTCCTCTTCAGCAGGGGCTTGCTGTGACAGAGTTATGTGTGGAAGAAGCAGTAGAAAGAAGAGGTGGGAGGTTGTCAGTATTTAGCCTGACACAGGGACACCTTCCTCTAGAAGTAAAAACATGCAATTTTATGCTAAAACTTTGACTGAAAAGAATCAGTTTTTGCAATGAAGTCTTCTCACTGTAACTGGTTCTTCAGTGTTTATTACATTTCGCTATATTAGGCAGAAATAAGGCTAACTACTAATCACAAACCTCTTGAGGATCTGTACTTATATAGGTTGGCTGTGTATGGTTATAGAGTCACTTTAAGCATTAATTACTTCTGACTCTAACCTTTTAAATACAGTTCTTTGGATCTGGTTCTTTTTCATATCTTATAAACAAGGACCGAAAATCTTAGTTAATAAAGTGAATTTCAAATATACCTATACCATCTTATTTTGACTCAGCAATGTGCTATCTTTGGTGCATACATGAAAGAGATGCACAAGCCTTCCAAGCCTGAGATCTGTGGTGGCTGGAACATAAAATTTCCAGTACATTGGAAACTACTCCTTTAAGTCAGATTGAACCCATAGAATGGTTAGATGAGCAAATGAAAGACCAGTTCCACTGCAACTCCAGTACAGACTCTGGCAACTTTTTCTTTGCTTCCATTCCATCCTGCTTGAAATACAGGTTGCAGTATTCAAACTTTCTAGTGAGGATGATGTAAGGTTTGGCAAAACCGAACTCTAGAAATTCTTTATACACAAATATTGACCAACTCCTCAGCTTCCTTGTACTGAAGAACACCTCACTCCACAGGAAATGTCACTTAAAGAGACAGATATTGTTCAGTAAAACCTTTTTCTTTTTTTATTAATACAATCGTAAAATTTCAGTGACAATTCAGAAACTCTATAAATCAATATTCTTAGTTCTAAGCTTTCAAGATCCACAACCGGCTGAACCATACATCTAAAAGTACACAAAACAGGACACATCATCACCATCACCAATTGCCAGGCTCACAGTGCCTCTAAGGAGGCTAAGTTTCCACTTTACAATGTAATCGTGGTACTCCTCAATTGATGATTACTTTATTTTGAAAGCATCAGTAAGGACACTTTACTAATTACCCAGGGATCTCTGGTAGAAGTGACCTGTGTCTCAAAGAACCTCCAAGGTAACATCTTCATTTCATTATAGTCCGTGTTTCAGAACATATGAAAGCAAAGTGGTTTGTTTTGCACACACAGCTGGTAGTAAGTCAGCAGCTTGATCCAAGTCTTTTGAATTTTTAGACTTGGACTTTTCTCAAGCATGTTTGAGATCATCTGTGGTAAGGAAGGAATATGGGTTTCTTCAAAAGGAACACCAGAGACACATGCAGTTCTAGGGAAAAGCCTCTGACATGGTTTACTGGAAATGTAAATACCTTCCTAAATGCCCACCTGATCATGCTGCCTTCCTTGCACTTGGTATAAATATAGCCCTCTTCATATGCTAATGAGCACACTGCAATTTCCTGCCATCCCCACCTTGTCCTTGTTCCTCTCTCAGCCTGTATCTACATTAATTTTACCATATACTTGAACACAAGGGGAGGATTTATTTTCCCAGAAAGTTAACCAACAAACATGGTTTACTTTACCCTAGGTCTGGTCTTCACATCCACAGCTGATATGCTGGGAGCCACTGCCTTGTACAGAAGCAAAATGCCACAGGACAGCAGCAGGGCTGTGCAAGAAGCAGCTCCACCATCTGCTCAGCAGTGTCTTCAGGCTCTAGTTGAGGCTGGGATGTGAAACCCCAGCTGTGGACACAGGCAAAAAGATGGAACAGGGCAAGCTCAGAAGAAATAGAGCATAGGGAAATGCTAGCATGAAAGGGCCATGAATTTGGGGTCATTAGAGGTGATGGTTAAAAAGTCATCAAGTTGGGAGAATTTTGGGTGAGTTTTGAAAGGAGGAGAAGAAAAGGAAAATGATAAAAAAGCTGCCTAACATATATTCAAACAGGTAAAACAGGTTTTCATTTTTCCTCTGTTCTGCAAGCTGTTTTTATCTGTCAGGCAATCCCAGCAGCAGTGACAGCCCTGCAGTGCTGTTTTCAGCACATCTGGTTTGTTCATGCTGCCATCCAAGGAGTGACTGTAGCTAAAGCACATGTCTCTCTCTCCCCCCGAGACTGCACTCAGCTTTGAGTTTGGCGGTTGTCAAACAAAGCAATGGGAGCAATGGACACGCAGAGATAATTCACAGCCCCCAGGGGAACTTTATCCCTGGAACTGGGATTGGTTGAGGCACAGAGCCATGCTGATCTACCTATTCCAGTACCTCTGAGAATTTTGTTAGTGCTGTCAGAGGCACAGTATGTTTGTGCAGCTTATCACACCTAATTTCGACTATTACTCTTCCCTGTGCTAGTCAGTCAAACCAGCTGGGGAAGGAGAATGATCCTTGGAAGATCATTGCTTGGAAGAATGATCTAAAAGGTAGTGAGTGATGTCAATATGCAGGGAACCATCCCCATCAGCTGATGTAACAAGTGTTGTGTTATAACATCCTTTAGTTCTAGAGAACGAAGAAAAGCATCCACCAAACAAGAAACATGACAGAAACAGAGGGCAGAACAGATCCAAGTTGAATGAAACGGGGTAGAGCTGTGTGAAGTGACCTGCAGGGACAAGTGGGAGATGAGCAAACATCTGAAGAGACCAAGGAAGTAGGTAGGAGTGGATGAGCCATGCCATCAGCCAGAAGCTGCAGTGAGTCATGGGGAAGAGGCTGGACCTCAGTGATGCCTAGCTTACAAATAATGTTCTGCCTACCACTTTCTTGCAAGGAAAAATGCATCACTGAGCAATGCCATGAGCTTCTCAGAAAAGAAAAACAAATAAAAGGAGGCATTTTGGACAAATATTTAAGAAAAAATAAAAAAGAAAATTCCATTTTGTGTAGTGCTTGTGATTAGTTCAAAACTTTGTATCATAAGGAGCAGAACTTACAGAACGGTTTCTTTTTTTGTTGTTTGGTTCGCCCCCTTTGAGCTCCAAAGACACAATTATCCATAATTCTAAGAAATTCAAAGGTGGGAAAATTGGGTGCATCCCTTTTATTGCTATTAGGCTTCAGTTTATGTAAGCACTTTGACCAAAGCAACTGGGAGGTATGTTCTGAACACTGAAAGCAGCAACTTGCAAAGCAAACAGTGGCAGCCACTGCAGCAATAACAAAACAATCTTATAAACTGAAGTATATAAGAGGTTTCATGCTATGAACCCCAGATGATTCAAGGACAGCACAGTCTTTGAACTGCACTTGAGTGTGCTCTGTGGTGAAATCAAGTAGATTTTGAATGCCTGCTGCTGCTACAGCTCAGACTGATGAAAGAAAGGATATAACTTTCTGCAACACTTTATTACAGGCTTTTTGCAATTTCCAGCTCTGCTGCTGCTGGCATGGCTTAGGCAATTTAATTTACCAATCAATTCTTGATTTACACACAAGTGATTTTAGAATGCATTCAAATAAAAACTGTATCACCACATTTGATGCAGTGTTCTTTAAAAATCAAAAGTATCTGAGGTATATCAAAACTATTAAGCTTTTCACATTAAAAAATTGAAAAGACTGAATTGTCTTTATGTTTTAGTGATGACTTAGAGCCAGTTTAGCATGAAGTACAATGTGCTGAAAAATAGATAGAGATAGTGTGATGTAACCATGCTTTTGGAATTCATGAATATGAGCATGAGTATATATAATATACAGAGCCCTCCAGCAGAACAGCAGGTCATAAGTGCCTGTAGCTCCTTGAAGGATTTCTCTCATGTGTGTAATCATCCTACTGCTCATGTGAACTGCACAACTGTTGTTATTCAATTCTTCCAGGAGAAACAAGATCCACCTCACTGAACAGTGCATAGTTACTGCTCGTTTCTTGGTTTGTAGTAAAGTTTTACTGGGATAAAAGTGAAGGCCTCCATGTCACATGCAGCTCTATCATTCCTTAAAGCATGACTTTCTTCATATATGCATTTGTTAAGCTCTGAAAATCGTTGGAAAATCAAATTGTCATCCTGAACTTGCCCAACTGTCACTGTGTCAGCAAAACCATAACTACAAGTTGTGTTCAAGGAACATATACACACAAGTCATGCAGCAGACTTGCATCTAAGAAGGCTAACAGTATTTGAGCAGAATGTTGTTGGCAAAGCAGTGGCTGACTGACTTATGTGACTGGGGCATCATGACTACACAAATGCCATTTCAGCTGTTCAGAGCAAAAAGCAAATTTTTACCATCTTGCCTTGATTTTTCCCATTTTCAAAAGAAGAAGGAGAAAGAGGAGAAGGATGTTGTAGAAGAAAAGAGGAGCTTCAAACCTTTTTGGAACCCATTGAGCTCTTCAAGGAGTCACTGCTGGTCTACAAAGACCCTCACATTCACAAGAAACTCTCATGACTCAGCAGCTCCAAATTGCTGTCTTCTGTTCAAGACCAGCTTCATATCCATGTCAGAGCAAAGGACCTTAACTCTGAAGCTTCCATAAAAATCAGATCAAGCAAATGAGAACATTTATGTTTCTGGTAGCTGTAACTGCCATTTAGACAAAAGGATCAGTTTAAGAAACTGCTCTGTTTTTAAGGCATTCCAAGAACTATGCTGAAATTCCCAGCAATGAATGGCTACTTAATCTTTTCCTTTGACATCGCCCAAGAGCTCACTCTTGCAGCAGGCAATTTGAAGAGAGAAACAATCAGCACTCCTCATTTCTGTGCTTTCTAGTTTAGAAAGTTTTAAATCTTTTTGCTGATATTTAACTCAGGGATTCTGGCTTAACCCAGGTATTACACAAATTAACACAATATTCAATGCTTCACCTGTACAGAGTAGGCTACAGATAAAAAAAAATTGCCTATATAGCTGCATAATTGGTCTTCCTGCTAAGAAGTTCTACAGATGTAGGTGTTTGAAATTACATTTAAGTAGCACTAAATGTGTGGCATGTCACTTTGCATGGGCATATTTAACTAAGTTTGTAACTGCTGGGCCACTTGACATATAATTTCCTCTTTTTATGAAGCCTGTCTCTGTCCTGTAACAAGAAGTATTTCCAAGGCATTAATTAGAAACAGACCAGACTAAGGTGTACCAAGTACATTCCAAGTTTTAAAGCAGATCCATGAGTGGCTGAAAAATAAATATTTCGAAGCTCTGCCCAGTATTCTTATCAACTCAGTGTGAAAGTAGTAACAAGGTACATTCATGGACAGAAACTCATCCTTAGTGATGAGGCAAGTGCTGTTTTCTATAGGGAAATTGGATTTTTAAGGCTACTTTCAAACAATTTATAGCATTCAAACAGTTCTGTTCAAATTCAAAATAAACTGTTTATTTTTTACTCTCAGCTTATGAATAAAAATGATGCTTTTATTTGTATTTGCGTTCAGATTTAGATTGATAAGAGACCAAGAAATAAAGAAGGAAAGATTGCATCAAATACTCTGGAGACTGGGTATAAATGAGAAAAACAGCAAGCTAGCCCAAAGCAATGCAAGTAGGGTGATGAACAACAGAGCAGTAATAATATTTAAGTAATTACTTGGAAAGCAACAGCACACCCCAACACAAGAAAAATTTGGTTGTCCCATTCACAAAACTGACCAGGAAGTTTTTACACTAGCCCAAATGGTCCTCTGTCCTGCTCCTTTCCAGTGCTGAATTCACAGACAGGCATGCTTAAAGGGGTGCATGACTGGGTTATTTTTATCTAAATCTGCACAGCAGCTGGCCCTGAAATCCCACTTTGCCATCTCCTTGCAACCCTGCAAACACAGTGCTGGGCAGAGCCACGTGGCAAAGGAAACACCTGGAGTCTCAAGCCACATCAGCAGCATGACCCTGACAAGTGTGAACCTCTCCAGTTCCACTTCAGTTCTGAGCCTTCACAAGTCTTTTGGAAAAGAAATACATTTCCTGTCTTACCCCTGTCCTTACTGTACCAGTGTCACCAAGCGCGACGGGCATGAGGGGCAGGTTTCCAGATTTTCAGCCCACATGTCAAAATGTAGTTAGATAGCCCAGTTAATGCCAGTCTTTGCTCTGGATCCCCAAGATATCTGACAAGTTTGCAGAGGTACCAAGGTAAATAGGGCTGATGAAGGTAATGTGAATGGTGGAATTTTCTGTTTTCTCACTTGTGGAAGGCAAAGCAGTACCTTGTTCTGCAGCTGGAACTACTGCAGCCCCCTTGCTAAAATGACATTGCCAGCAGTGTAGTCTCCCAAAGCATATTGTCATGGTTTTTTTGGTCCTGTTTTATTTCTTCATGAGATGTTGACAGTGTCTTGTCTTTACATCAAATGTTCTTCATTAAACTCTCACTCCAGAAGGGACAGAGAGCAGGAAGCCTCTAGGAGATACAAAGTAGACCAGAGTTCCATGTGAAGGAAGGACCAAGAGTCTTGACTTTTCCATGAAAAAGGTTAATTAGGCCTTTGTAGAACTCGAGGGATAGCTCTGGCAACAGCCCATATGAGCAGGAGAGGCAAGAAATGAGTCATAGGTAGAGGAGACTGACGTGAGTGTCTTTGGGCCAAATTTAGCTGACCTATACTGTTTAGTAACAAAGCAACCTCCCCCCCTCCCCGCCCCATTTCCCTCCTTCTCAATCTACAAGAGAAATCACAGCTTAAAAGTCATGATTTTTTTTCCTGAAAAATCAAAAATACATTAAATTATAGCACTAAACAAGTACTCTGCTAACAAATGCCAGTTCAGAGGACTAAAGCTGTCTTTTCTACTGCATATGATGCAAAAAGTTCTAGATAATGGTAGCTTCTGAAAACAAGAACATTTTTTTTCTTCACCTTGACAAAGCTGCTGATGTAGAGTTTTACAGTAACTGTAGACTTCAGCTTGCTTTTCTGTAACTGTGTTATGCTTTTAAAATTGATAAAGCCTCAGCAGTTTCACTTACTAGAAACTGATGGGTTTCACATGCTGTGAGCTTCTGGAGGCTTTTCTTTACAAGTCAGAATATCATCTAAATGTAAAAGAAAAAATCTCCAAGAGAGATATTCCATTAATTCCAGCACACAGTGACTTGGAGCTGTTTGAGAAAAACAATGCTAATCTAGACAGTTTGGCTCAATATACTTTACTTTCAAGAACATTTATTTTCATCTAAAAACATTATTTTTAATGCAGTGATATCCCTCCATGGTCCAGTGTGGAAAACAACTTTTATTATAACCTAAGAATGTGAAGAAAATAAGAGTCATTTTACTTGGACTCAATGAATGTGGAAAGTTTGTCTTAGTTTTGATAGTAAAATTTTAATGAATGCTTTTCAGTAACACAGTGTGGACTGGACTTCTCTACTGTGGCTTTGCAGTTACTTTGCATTCTCATCTCCATCCCCCAAAGAGAACTCCAAATCCTAAAACAGTAAAAACAAAGTCTACTAGGATTTTTATCTCAACGTTCCTATAGCACTGAACTACTAATTATCATGGCAGGCAGAGCAGACACTTCTGATCAAATTGCCAGCCTGAATTTGTAGACCATCCCATCTCCTTATTCATCATCTCTATAGGCACAATATTGGGAAGCATCTTAAGATATAAATAGGCATAGATATGGTTGCATGCTGAATTCTAAGTAATTGAATGAATCCATTACTTCATCCTTGGAGAACTCCAATTTTTTCCCAGAACTGCAACTCCTTTTTGAGTATTATCTACCTCATTATGCATAGATTAGTTACATTACATATTGGTTTGCACAGACCACACAGAAGCTGAAAGTTCACTACAGTTTTGCAGACAGATTAATGTAATTGGAAAGAGACTCAAGAAAACAACATACTATTTTTTTCTAAAAGGCTATGCTATTTATACCTTTTTTACGTTCATATAAACAATGAAGCACTCAATGATGTTCCTGTCATTCATATCCAGAGTGTTTCCAGCTATAAGTCTGCATTCATGCACCGTAGTTGGCATACAGCTGCAGCATGGATTTATGGCACAAATTGTTTCCTTATACACTTGTTGTGAGCCACTGAATTGGAGACTGGTTAACTACAATTTTCACAATTACAGAAGACATTGTTATTAACAGCAGAATCAGTAAAATCAACAAAATCTATTATCCCCTTACTAGTAACAGCTCTTTTGTAGAGCGCTCTTAGATGCATTTTCTTTTCTTACCCTGGCTACTTCCTTCAGCACTAGAAATTAGGGCATTGGTTTGCAGAGTCATTGCCAAATTTAAGGGTAATTATGCAATGAAAAGAGGAAGTATGAGAGGTCAGAGATTGTACCTCTGCTTGAAATGAAAGTGGTGAAGGTGCTGCCATGACTGAGTTGAAAATATGGATGAGGTCCAAAGATTTGAAGCCTCTGACGGTCTTGCTCTGCAGACACAGGTTGTAGCCAAAGTCATTAGGGTGCTCTCTGAAGCACTGTCAAAGTTCAAAGGATTCCCTTCTTTTTTTTTTTTTTCTTCTTTACTTTTTTTGAGCACTAAGTCACAAATTACCATCTCCTCCTGGGTATGCTCACCACTCTTTCCAGAGTAATGAAGAGTTGGAGTTAGAAGCTGGCAATCTTTCATGGGCAATGTGTCAGACTGTAATTTTTGTTCCTAATTTAGTTTAAACATGTTGGTAGACAACATTGAGAAGCTGGGAGCCACTGCCTCTCACAAATGTTTCTATCAAGATGCTGTGGATCCCAAATCCCAGCCCTGTGCTGACCCTGTCAGACTAGCAGAAATCCCCTGAGGTCTGCAGACCACTGGGAGCCCTTTAGAAGGAAAATTGTATAAATGTGCAGAATCTTTTTTTTCTTCTATTCCCTTCTATTTTTTTTTCCCCTGACTCACTCATTCCGCATCGCTTGACATTTTAACATATTGCCATATTAACCACCAAAAGTCTGATCCACGAGCGTGACTTCAAACGTGTATTTACAAGAGTAGAGATGCAGTGGCATATGGACCACCAGCTGGTGAGAAGTAAGAATGGTACTTTGTGGAGCTTGAGTCACTAAGTAAATTTTAAAAAACCCCAAAACATCTCTGCAGTCAAAAAAAGAGACAAAAGCCTGGTCTCTTTGAACTGGAGTACTTTGAAAGGACAACTGCAACAAGGCCAGTACTGAGAAAGCACAAAATCTGGAGGTATTAAAGAAACTAGAAACTATGTTGTTCATTATAAGAGGTATATGCAAACAAGATGCTTCCTGCTAAGGCTGTAAGAAATAGTACCACAGAGGGAGTGATGTGAGACAGAAAAAAAGAGTGATGACAGTCTGTTCCTCTGGAACAGGAGGAATAAAAATCACTTTGAGACTGAGGGTGACACTGGGGGAAGTGTCTTTTTTATTGAGGTCATAACCACCTACACTCAAATGCAGAAGTCTCCAGCCTTTCTCCCCACCTCTCCCTAGTCTTGTGTGTTTTTCTCATGTGCTTCCCACCCATTTGCCTTCTGGAGGGATTCTCCTTCTGCTCTATCAACAACTTCACCCTTTCCCTCCCCAAATGTTGAGTTAGGTCTGCAGAATATTTGCCTCTGGTATTTCCCACCCCAGCATTGTTTTAAGAGATTAATCTTTTGTTTAAGTCACCTCAGCTTGAGTACTTCCAGGAAGCAGTGTACTCCTTCTCATCCTGCTTTTGACACTCAGACTATTATTTTTCACCATATTACTCCAGAAACAGCTAAAAACTCCATGCCTAAGGACATGCAACTTTAACAAAGATTATTTTTCATCTAACTTCAAAGACAGAGGTTTACCATTCTGCTTTAATGCCAGTCTATTTCATTATCCATTTCAATTTTCACACTTCCCTTGAAGCCCAGGTGAGGAGAAGCCCAGGTTTCATAGGACAGTTCTGAGGTGTCTGTTTGCAGTGCTGCCAACCACTGCCCACTCCTCACCTGTGCTCTTCTGCCAGCCCAGTTGTTTCTGTGGCTTTCTCAGAGACATGCAAGAGGGAGACTCCTGTAACTCCTGCAGCTCCATCAATGCAGCTGCTAATCAGAAGCTGGTTTTCAATAACCAGGAACTTTTTGGAGAAAGTAGTAAACAGAAGAAAAAAGAAAGGCAGTGATTTGCCAAGGGGAAAGATTCATAGACAAAATTTTATTTTTGTAATGGGAGAAAGAGAAGGAAAGGCCTGTTCCTTCAAAAAAATAGAATATTGTCTGGGGACTATTAAATAACACTATAACTAATTACCAAGATAATTTCCTTCATGCTGGAACACCAAACAGCTGAAATACAGAAGCTTCTGAGAGCACTTACTGTAGTAAATTACTGAAATGTTTCCCATAGTTTATTTTATTGAATTAGGGTACTAAAAGGGGTGTGTTACATTATTTCTTTATTGACTCTTCCACATGTGATTATTTATTATTAGATGCATAAGTACAAATCAGACAGGAAGGTCAAGTTACTAAAGGTTCTTGTCAGCTGTAGAATATTATTTGCCCTGTAAAGGTAGACACATTGTTTACCTGCATAATAAGAGTGATGTGAGTGATCATTAGAGTACTCGAACATCAGCCACATTAAAAAAAAAGCCCTCTAAACCAGCATGCAAAGCATTCATATTGTAAATGTTGTATTGGAATTGTAATGTAGAGGAAATAAAAAAACATGTCTTTTTGCCTACCGTTCCCTGAACAAGAGCAGAAATTCAGCAGCAAGAGAGAAATCTGAAATGATTGCTTTCACTGTGTAGGTTTGTTTGACCAACAAAGGAATTTTAAACTTCTAGATGTCATCCCTGTCTCAGGAACCCTCTGTGGCTCCTGCATGTATTGCTGCCTTCTTAAAGTCAAGGCTGAAAATGGCTAAGTGGCTTCTCCAAGTACTTTGAGGGGTTTCTATCAAAGCTGAGACCACATGCAGGGATTTTTTGGTAATAAGATAAAGAGGGCAGAGAACATAGAATGAGAGCAAAGTTCTTGCTCCAGGAGCAGAATAACCATATCTGAAATGAGTAGTTTCAATCTGCCAAGGAGCAGGGAGAAGTTCCAAAGCAGAACATTCTTCAGCCAAGTCAAAATGCTCATGGAACTGCTTACTTCTTCCCTGTCTCACAAATTATTTCCAAAAGACTGTTTTTCTTCTCATTTCCTCTCCACAACAAAGAACTCTTGTGAGGAAGGATCCAGATACTAAGACATGTTCTTAACTTGACCTCAAGTAAAAAAATCCCCACAAAATCAGTGCTGCTCATGACACAGATACAGGCTCCTAACATTGCTTAGGGGATACAGTATAAGCATCATTGCATATATCCTTGCAAGAAAATTACTGTTAGAAGTATATTTAAGAGCTAAATCCACCACCAGTGTGAGTGGACTCAGCTGCATTCAGATCAAAATAGTTACTGCTCTTTCGACAGGTAATCTTCAGAATGATTTATTCCGATGTTTTCCTGCACGTTAAAAAAGGTCATCCAATAAGGAATAAACCCAGTGTGATATGAAGGCAATTACCATGACTTCAGTTTCAATAGTGGAGTTTTCTCCCCCCCTCTTCCTGACACCTTTCAACTTCAGGGAGATAAGCCCAATTCTAGCTACCATTTCTATGCCCTTTTCAGTTTATAGTAATTGCTGTTGTATAGTGTCATGGTATTGGGGCCTCTGCTCTCTCCTTCCCCCCATTTTGTGCAAGCAATCGGAGAATTTTCTTTTGATTTATTCTTCTAATAGCTTCAACAATGTCAGAATATTAGAACTGCCTATTATCTAAAGGTTGCTTTGCAAATTCACTTTAAATGAAAATGTAACTTTTCAGTCATTAATGAACCAAAAGAAGTTGTGGTTAAAGGAGGAGATGGATAGGTTGGAAGCCTATCCACTACATTTCAAAGCAAATTATCAGTGACAGAATCTGGGCGAAACCGGCAGCAGAAAAAATGAAAAGACAGGTTGAGATATCAATCCAAGAGACTTTCAGATCCTTTTCTTTTTGCAGGGACAACTAAAGTAGGCATGTAAAGGGATGTAACAAAGCAGAGAGTCTTCTGCCATGTGGGAAAACCTGAGGCAATTTTGCTGCCCAGCCACTCGAGCAATGCATCCTGCCACCAGGCAGGAGAGGCAGGAAAGCAGAAGTGGATGCCATGGGATACACCACACACACTCCTCACAGGTCTGAAAGGCAAGGGTTAAAGATACCAAGAAGGTTGTTTAGTAAGAGGGACCTATGTATCCAAGCTGGACACATTTTTGCAGTGAAATTATTGAAGCAGACTAGCTTAAGAAAAATATTTCTTAAAACAAACAAACAAACAAAAAACCCAAAAAACCAACCAAACAAAACAAAAAAAAGAGATACTGCAAATCTCTCAGAGGGGATTTAAGATTTCAAAGATTGTATGGATGTCGCCTTTAACTTCTTTTGGCCTCAGTTTTCATCTGTAAAATGGGAATGGTGGAGAGCTCTTTTTGAGACTAAAAAGACAACATGAAGTAAAGATATAGCAAGCTATGAGGCACCTCTGTCAAGTGGTTTTCTAATTCAAATATACCAGGTGCAGGTTGGATGAGAGAGTTTATTGATTAGTAGTACACCAGAGGAAGATTCAGATTTGCAGATGACTCATTGCATAAGAGTTAATATTTGCTATTTGATTCTACGTCATTAAAGGCTCATGAGTTACTTCAGTCTTCATTAGATAAATAAGGCATTGCAGTAATTTCTGTGTAGGTCTTCACATTTAAAGTTGTACTCTTTGCTTTGACTTGGAAAGAAACAATGCATTTTATTTTTCTGACCCTTGCATCTTTTGCTCCCATTCTCAGAAGTGCTGTTTGGACTTTAAGTTCTGCATTATAAACTGCATTCTTGATATGGATCTCCCATATTTAGGTGCTGTGATTGTTCAAAGGACTCTCCAGCTGGGTAGCAAGACTATTTGAGTGCTAATACAGTGATTGTAAAGAATAGGACATCAGCTCCCATTTTAGAACATAAATCTTGGCAAGTTTGAATGGAGTATATTCAAAGAGGAACAAATGGACATTTTCAGCATGTAATTTGAAACAAAACATTCAGCACTTACATGAATAAGCTCAGCAACTGCAGCAGCCCTAGCCCAGTGTCTAAGAGCCTATGGGTGACTGTGACCTGGTCCTGGGGTTCTGCAGTGGGAATCCTGCACTCCAGGTCCCTTTTCTGTAGCTGCAGGTGTCAGCTAAGATGTTCACCTGCCTTCCTTCTTTGTCTGTGGCTCCCAGAGAGACAAGCCCAGCTTCTTATAGCTTCTGAGAGGAAAGCTGAACCAGCACTGCATCTATTCAAGTGTCAGGCTTGGGTACTTTGTACATATGTCTGTGTGCTTCTAGACACATCCATTTCCAGCTGCTGAGTCTTCCTAAAATACACTTTGAAATGTTCTCCCTAAAATTAATGTTAAGCAGAGCTGCTTACACTTGCAATACTAGAGGTAAGCTGCATCTTTCCAACTGAGAGAGTTAAGAAAAAAATTTTTTAAAATGTGTGGGGTTGAAAAAATGACTTTCAGATCAGGCTACATTTCCTCAGAAGTGAGCACCTTGTGGCATTTTGCTCTAGCAGAGAAGGTGTCGTGCATCAAATTAAAAGGATATCGAAAGAGACAAGACTGGAATGAGAATGAATAAACACTGCAGCTTCACTGGGAAGACTTATAAAACACACAGGTGGAAGAATTATTGTCTTCTGACAATTCATGTCATGCAGTACACCAGTGATCATACTAAAGCACAAAGACTAAAGTGGATTTTCTACTGCAGGCTGCAGACATACCTCCTCCTTAGTCCTGTTAGTTATATTGAGTTCAGCAAAGAAGTTTTACATTAATGGAAAAAGTAAGGATGCCCAACCTTTCACTGTGCAGCGGTTATTAAAGGCACTGAGAGATGCCTTTACATACAGTGATTTTTCTGATTCCCATTCTTGTAGTGTCACCATCAATGTCTAACAGCCAGATACTAGCAATCACCTCTGTCATGCAATGGGACAGCTGAGGTCCTACAATAAGAGACTTGCCCCCTTCCTTAAGTAGAAAAAAAGAGCAAAAGCCAGGCAGAAACTATTAATGTCAGTGGAGAAAACAAGAAGCAAGCTAAACACCAGACAAACTCTTGGAAGGCTGAATCTGTTCAATTAATCATAGGTTGTGCATGTCCACTTGGAGAGGGAAATGCTGAGAGAGCTGGGTTTGTTCAATTTGGAAAAGAGAAGGCTCCAGGGAGACTTTTTTGCAGACTTCCATTAATTAAAGGAGGCTTATGAGAAAGCAGAGGACACACTGTTTAGTAAGATTAGTTGCAAGACAAATGTAAATGGTTTCAAGCTAAAAGAGGGTATATTTAGCTAAAAAAAATTAGATTGTTCCTTAAAGGAAAATTTTTATCTCTATTTTTTTTTTTTTTTTTTTTTTTTTTTTTTTTTTTTTTTTTTTTTTTTTTTACAAGGAGGTTGGAGAAATGTTGGCAGAGGTTGCCAAGAGAGGTGGTGTATATCCCATTCATGGAAACATTCAAGGTCAGGTTGGATGGGGCTGTGAACAAACTGATCTAGTTGAAGATGTTCCCGCCCATTGCAGGGGCTTTGGTTGGACTAGATGACCTTTGAATGTCCCATCCCCACCAAACTTTTCTGAGATTCTATGTCTACACAAAAGGCTAAATAAGAATTACTCCACTAAAACCTTCCACTAGAAATTGCAAGGCAGCCCTAAAATTGTGAAATTCTCTAACAGATTCAGTGCTTTGCTATCAAATCCTCTCCCCCCTTCACCAGTTCTCACTAATGATTTTCCTAACAGACAAAAATGTTGTGGTGCCACTGGTTTTGGTTTTCTCTAAATGGAACATTTTTCTTGGTGTGCATTTTGGTGAAATTTAAGTCTGGTTATACTAATGGTCATAGAAGAAAAGAAGAGTAATGTAGAATGCTTGGAGAGATGAAATTCCCATCCTTAAAGATATTCAGAATTTGACTCAGCAAAACCCAAAGCATCCTGGTCTGTCTGAATCTGCTTTAAACAAGAGGTTTGACCACATGACCTTCAGAAGCACATTTCAACATAATTTTTTCTATGATTCTACAGACTCGATCTAGGTCCTTTATACACTGAAATTCCCATTGGGTGGAATGGGAGTTTAAAGGATAACACCTGTATCTATTGCAGGTGTATTTAATTTCAGGGGTTTTTTTTCCTTTTACATAGTTCAATTTAAGGACAGAAGTATTTAATTTTTTACCCCGTAGCAGATGCCATCAGCAGAATAATTTCTGATAAACACTGAGCTCAATCAGTTATAATTATATGGGTCTGCAACTCCATTTAAAGAAAAGTATTTACCAGAAAGACAAAATGTTTCTATACAGAAATGACAAAATGACTGGGGCAAGTTCCTTATTTTCCTTTAGGAATTTTAAGCTGTGGACAGAGGTAGGCAGACATGAACATACACACAGACTCACTTCTCCTGTGTAGATACCATACCTGTGCTTGTAGCCATGGTCATCTGGGTGACCGAGTCCATGTCTGCACATACCAGTGTTAGACTTCTTTGCATCCTTGTGTTCATGCATGAAATATGGTCTGCACGTACATGAGAGAAGAAAAAAGCCAAACCTTCGAGAACCACTGCCCAAGGGAAAATCGTTTTCTATCTGCAAGTAAAGCATCACTGTTTTTTCCAAAAAAACCCAGGGAAGCCAGGCCTCATGTTTCTTGTGAACATACATAAGTCTTTTCTCAGAGCCTAAAAGGAACAGAGCTGTGAAAGTCACTTCTACAAAACATCAGGGTGCACATTTCAGCCCATTACAAACCCTTACATACTCACTGAAATGACAGCTTGCACTGACTTGTAGGGAACAATTCTTCTTGAACACAGTTACTCAGCAGGAAGCAGAGAGCATAATTAATGTTTGTGTAGAACTCAATTTTAACTTAGGTCATCTAGTACTGCAGAATAACATGGTTACTCTTCATTTTTGTTCTCTATGAAACTGGATAGTCTTTATTTTCCCCATTTAGTTAAATGAATATCAAACCCTTCTAAACACCAAACCTGAAAATGTCTAAATAGTGCAGTAATAGGTGTGCTGCAAATACATAGATTAGCTACAGCTTGGAGCAAAGGAGAAAATTAATAGATGTGTGACATGCTGTTGCATAAAATTGTTTTTTGCTTGAAATTGAGCAGTGGCATTTATCATATTAATGCAGACATATTTTCCAATCATCTCTGCTAGCACTGCTGAGGCACTGCCATTACTACTAGTAAATAGATGACAGTCATGTTTTATAAAAGGATGTGAACAGTGTGGTTTCAGGCACAGGTTTAAGTGTCTGATACTGAAAAATGAAATAACAATTAAAATAAAATAAACAAAGAGAGAAAAACAGCACTACAAAGCTGTACACACCTACCCAGTAGAGAACAGATTATTACTTGTAGTTCATGTTGTTTCTTCAAATTCAAGAATTGCTCAGAACCCTTTGCTTGTATTCCATCACTCTGATGTGCAGGCAAGAACTGTGCCAACTCAGGGCAATAAAGTAGCCTGTGCAAAGTGGAAAATGATTGAGAATTCTGAACTGGATGCACTGCCAAATCAATAGGTCGTCCAATATAGTGTAATTAGCCTGTCCATCACTGTGCCTTCTTATCCTCTTCTCACTATAAGTTTTTCATATGAACTTCTGTTTATAAGAAACACCTATTTGGAAAGCTGAATGCTTTAATCTCTTTCTAAAAGGATCTTAATATTCATTCAGTATTGTAAGGAAAGCTTAAAAATCCCTGTTCAAGATCGCATGAGCCCAGGCAGCATATTTCAGTTTGATTTGGAGGCTGTAGGCCTTTAGTTTGACTTTTGTTTAATGAAGATTCTTTTCCACTTTTTGACCTCACAAAAATGCTGTTTCCCCAATGTGCAAAGTTGAAAATTTTCAGTCTGTGAACATCTCATTACTGGGCTCAGCCTACAAGAGGAAAGGCATACCTGGCTTTAGCACTATAAAAGCCCCTGCCAGAGGACGAAGTGAACTATCAAAACCAAAACTTAATGAACGTCAGAGAGTAACCGTAAAAAGAAAAAAATCAATGGCACCAATAGGAAGGAGATTGGTGTGACTGAATTGTGTGAAGGTGAGTTGTTTGACACTGAGCAGAGAAGTACAGCCATCCACTGTCAAAAGTTTGAACCTGCCCTGGAGGCCTTCACTTGACCAGCAAAAGCAGAGAATATAACACTAGCAAAGGTCACAACACCAAAAATCTATTTGAGATTATTTGGTGCAGCTCATAAGACTACATGAAAAGATCAAAGCTTTTCCTTGGGAGTGGAAGAAATTAAGTCACATAGAAAGTATCTGTGAGGTAGAAAAAAAAGATACCTAAATCTCAGAGGCTGCTTATCAGCTTCCTAGCCAAGATGTACTATTTGAATGAAAAATAGTTGTAGCCTGTGCTGCAGATGACATCAAAATACAAATCTTGCAGTGATTTGACATTTACAACACATATGTTTCTGCAGGAAGAGAAGGCTTCTTCCTTGGAGCCACTTTAGCTTAAGTCAAGGGATGAATCTTTCTCTTATTGAGGAGCATGCAGACATTTATGCAGGAAACATGCTTCAGAGAAACTATTTTTTCTGAAACCTTTTTAATTTCACAGCCACCTCTCTAGGCCTTGCCTGAACACTTGGCAAAACCATGGGCACCTGACACAAGGGGCACACCACTATTGCACACAGAGTTCAGGGGCAGAGGAATCTTAGCTCTGACACTGGGCTTTGAGCCTATGTGTCTGACTCAGTGCTTTACTGGGAGAAACGAGGTATTAAAAACTTCATTGCATTGTTAGTGTGGTGATAAAGGTGCTCTGAGTTCGGGAACAGTAAACAAACACACCTTTTGGAGAACTCGGGAAGCAGAGTGCCAATAGCAGCTATCAGCTGTTTAAAAAACTACCAAAAAAACTAGCCAAACTTTACTGAAAATATGAAGCTGCTTTAATGACAAGAGCAAAAACATCCAGAGTTCAAGTAGAAGAGATCAATCCTTGAGATGGAAGCACAGCACAATTGTTCACCTCAGATATCTCTTGGTCAAGCCCTTCTGCCCAGCCTTGTCCTGACCTCCTCAGCCCCCTCTAACCTCACCTCTGAGGTATTAGGGTGCTCTTGCAGGTTGTCTTTATGTTTCCCTCAGCTGGATTTTTGCAATTTCTTTTCTTTGGAGCCAAATCTCACAAATCAGTAGACACAACTGACTTGAGCCAACAGGGAGGACAAAGAAGAAAAGGTCAGTCTTCAAATTCACCTATCATCTCGATTGCAAGGAGATTCCTTCTTAAAACTGAGTTATTCACAAGTAATTTTTCTGACTACCTCATTCCCCACCCCCCCCCCTCCATCTAGTTCTTTATGAGTAGACAGAAGTTATGAGTGAGCAGAGAGGTAGATAAATGCTTTAAGCTACAGGGCAGCATGGGGATAAAAACAAATGAGCACAAACTGAGCAGGAATACATTTAGTCTTGTAGTTGAAAGACTTTGTAACCATAAAAATTGGACTAAAGACTAAAACTAAATCAATTTTATGAAAAATCCCAATCAGTTGATTAAATGGATTATAGAACACAATAGGGAGCATATCCCTTTGACCCAAAATACTTATTTCTTGCATTACTGTAAAATTTGTGATACCTTCTTTAACTGTTTCTTTGTGACTTGTTTGCTGTTTAGGTTGTCTGTGAGATTTGATTAGGTGAGATGCTGAAGGAAGAGGAAAAGGCATATAAAGTGCAGTGACCTAACAGCATTGGAAGGCAGATAACGTAGCCCAGAGGGAGATAAAATGTATAGCCCACAGTCTGGGCCATAAAAGGCAGATCTGCACCATAAAAGACAGATCTGATTTACCTTCAAGCATGATGATTCTTTACTTGTGAACAATAAGAAAAGGGAAATGAAGGTAATAAGCCATTTATCTTTAGCACTGATAGCAGTACCTAATTCACTAGTGAGTATCCATTACATTTTCATTGCTCTGCCTCATTTTTGTCAAACAGCAGGTCAGAATGCACTCATAATTTAGGGTCCAAATATTTGCCTTCCTTGCTTTGGTTCTGAAATGTCAAAGTTGGCAGAGATTGGAAAAATTAAGCACCCCTCTTGCATTCTGCAAATACTTCCTGTGATAGTGTATCTCATTTGTAAAGTACAAGAATAAGGCATACTCTGCTTATAGCATAAATTTATATTTCTGCTATAAATTATCATGCAGAAGTGGCCATAATCTGTCCCTCAGTAAATACAAGCTTCTCCTATGGATGAAAAATAGGTAAACATACTGTACTGTAGTTTTTTTAATAGCAGCAATGTACTCATTCACTAGCTGACACATCAGTGCTAATTTGGCCCGAATATAGTGTTTGCAGCCTCTTTGCCACAGCACATACCTGAAAGTGTTTCATGTGGCTCATTTGGCATTTGCAAACATCCAAAGTGCTTCAGGGCTACGGCAGAGTACCAGCAACACTGCATTAATCTTGTTAAATACAGAGGTTTCTTCGCCAACAGTGTGACACAAGTATAGTTTCCAAATAGAGTAAAAAAGCGCATAACGTGGAAAAATAAAAGGTCCAAAATACATTAAGTAATTAAAATTTCATGTCTGGCAAGTACCACAAGAGAAGTATTTTCAGTCTGCCACCAATACTTCAGTATTAAACCCACAGTTTTACCCGAGGTTTGGCACATCACCCTGACCTTAAACACCCAAGTTCTAACACAGCTTTACACCTAAATCAGCATACTGGTGTATTGCACTGGTGTATTGTTCCAGGCCTGCAGATATTTCAATATCTCCATCTCAGATTTGTCTTAGTACTTTCAGTCACACTAAATACATGGAATGAAGAGAAAAGCCTAAACTCATAACACAATCCTTAAAGCCAGTATGAAATACCACTAGCCAAGAGATGGCCTGTACAGGTGACTGAGGGTTCAGTAATGCCAGCCTTGTGAGTTAAGGGTTCATCCTGAAGTTTCTCTGCAGGAAACCTTGGGTTTTACTGATTGTGTCAGGCTCATCAGGGGTAGAGGTCTCTGCTTTAGGAGGGAGGGATGGAGTGACTGGCAGAGCTCACCCACTGCTCCTTTCCCAGGCTGCAAATGAAAGGTGAAGACACAACTGCCTCAGGCAAGAACCATCTCAGCTGTGGTGTCCAAGGAGGCACAAGTACCTAGCAAATGGCTGGAGAAAGAAGTGTGTACTCTGTTTCTCTCTCTGTATCCTGTCTCCCACCCCTTAACCTCTCTGCTTCAGTCCAGGCTCTCCAAATGGGGATTCCTCCCACCTTTCCTCATGCCAGTTCATCTGGAGCAGCACAATAGCTGGAGCTGCCAATAGCTTGCTCAGGAGCTCTCTCAGACACTTTCTCCTGCAGCCTGTTGAAATCCTAATGGTATGTCTCAAGAACTTTTCAGACAGTCCCCAGAAAATGCTACAGGGAGACAATGCTGGGAGTGAGTTTCCTTTCCTTGGGGTCATTCCCCATAGTTCATCTGTACCAGGTAACCTGCAAGTCAAAGCCTCCAAGAAAAGCACTCCCATGGCCCATTGCCATCATCACAGTCTGGATTTGGTTGCCATATGCACTGCTGGGAGCATAACCCAAGAACATTTCTGCTGTGTTCTACCTCCCCACAACTGGAGTGGTTCACCTGCCAGCTCTTTATTTGTCTTTCCTGAGGCTACCCATGTTTTTCCATCCTCTAAATTAGTGGGACTGTCCATTTTAAGTAAAAGCTGCTATATTTCTTATTGATAGTTAAACTCAATTTACATAAAAGGGAACAAATTGTTCACTATTCATTATTCTGAGCTGCAGTAGACACACTAATTTTAGAGTACATAGTTTTTATTGACACATAAGGCTTATTTCTTTATTCATTTATGAATAAGAAAGGTTGGGGGTTTTATTCATTTATGTTGTGTTTGACATACACTAGCAGGCCTGAACAAAATGAATTACTATAAAAACAAGGAAAAATAATTTCAACACCATCATCTGGGCTCAATAAATCCAGACAACTGCATTTCCTATGCATCTACTTTTCCTTTTCACTGTTATTATTCATTTACCTTGTCAGGTCCTAACGAACAGAAAAGTGTTGGGATACGTACAAAAAATTGGTGCCTACCATAAAAGAATGGACCTGGTATTCACAGAAATCTAGAGAGACCTCAGCTTATTTTAAATCCCTTTTCTGACTTCTACTGCCATCATTCAACTTCATTTGAAAGTGGGAAATGGAAATGGAATGTATTGTTAATTGTAATCAGATTGACATCAATGTGCTAAGAATGGTTTCAATGAATTACTGTCCTCTAAAAAAGTGCAGAGTTGGAAAAAGCTCGTGAGTGAACATCAGTACAGTGAAGATAGAAAAATCTATTAATACTTTTACACTACCCATGGGAATTAATCAGAAAGCAAGACTTGACTGAAATGAAAGGCCTTTTTGCACCAGATGTGAAGCCCTTACAAAATGCAAATTGTTTATTTTATTTTCCTTAACACTTAATGAGGTATCTAGAAAAGGCTGAAATGGTCACACAGCTTCCTACAGGGTGCTCAGGACTCATATTAATTTTAGTGACTTATTCTCACTTTTAATACTGATACTCAATATACTATCTCTCTATAACTCATGCTATAAACCAGAAATATGCACAGCTAGCTGAACACATCACTAGCTAACCTTAATTTTTTTTCTTTTTCTTCCTCAGTTTCCCACTTCTATAGCTTTATCTTAGTCTAATTGTCCAAGACAAATCGTTGGTTGCAGTGGTTCTGAAACATATTGAGAGTGAAAAACACTCTCAAAGGGGCCAGCTGTCGGAACTTTCTAATTTGTGGGGGATCTTTGCTAACTCAGGTCTGAAAAATGAGGTGATAGAGCTGATCATCTGCCTGGATTAGTCTTCAGAAGTCAGAAGGTAGCAGATCATGGCTCTCCCAGGTTATAAATACATAATCTATTAGTAAGCAGTCATATAATAGCATAAAAATCCTATATAATCGTATATAATGAGATATTATATAATCTCTAATATGATATAAAAACCTAATATAATGAGATACTACTATTAAAGTTTAACTATGGCCACAGGCTTGGCCAGAGAATTCACATGAAATCAAAGCAGAAATCCCAAATTCCCATTGGCTCTTCAATATTAACTATACCAGGGCAAAAACTAATCCTAAGGTATCAAAATGTGCCTTTAAGACAAAGCTCATTAAAGAGAAATTGTAGAGTTTTATTGCTAGACTCCTACAGAGCTCTCCCAGATGTCAGCCAGTAATGCAGACACAGGACACTGCTGGCCCCACACCCTTCCACCCTCTTGCTATCCAAACTCTTTATCTTGTCTGTGTTCCCCAGAGTGCAGGAACTGCCATTCCTGTTGCACTGGAACACAGCAAAGAAGAAAAAGAACAGGATTTTAAATTCCCCTTCCATACTTATCAGAAGGTCCACAGGGAAAAGAACAAGTCTAAATCTTATCAGAAAAAGGCCAAGAAATGCAGCTGGTGAGTGTGCTTTGGCCCTCCTGCCAAGATGTCTGGAGCTGTTAAAAGTGGATTACATGTAAACAAGACAGGAACAAGATACTGGGCATTAGAGCATGAAAGGATGTCACTTCTCAGCAAAAAGGTAGTTGCCAGTAGGAAGTCCAGGGATGATGCCAAAATACACTTTGCAAAGGAGAGGGTGAGAAAATAAAGATTCTGTTGGAACAAGCTATAACTGGATATTCCTGTAAGTATTCAAGAAGATTGCCCATCTAAAAGTGTAATGCAGCTGCCAGGATCAAGCCTAAGTCTCCCAGTAGCAACGGAGGAATGCAGTTTCTTTCTGAAAGACCATAGGTAGAGAGAAAGTGACTAGCAGCTGCTGAAATAAGTAACAAAGCACACTGTTTATCTATGCTCAGAGGCAAAAAATTAGAAAAAAAATACATTGCAAAAAATTTCTGAATTCTATTACCAAGAGCTCAGATGTTCAGTAGCTCCAATAGTGCAGTGGTTAGCAGTGAGTTAGAGCAGGCTCTGCTCATGGTCAAGGCTGTCAGCCTTCCTGCAGAATAGCTGCTGCTCAAGCAGTACAGAAATTACAGTCCTTTCTGTAATCTTGTTCTGCACAAATGCAACATAAGGACCTGAGAAAATTAAATGTCTTAATTTTATACACTCAGTTCTTATTATGCAGAGGAAATCAAAGGAATGTTAGGAATGAGCAATGTACAAGAAAGACCAGTGAAGCTGAGGGGAGGTAGTCTTTCAGCTCCCAAAATTCTCTTTCCATAAAGCCAGGAGAACATGTCAGATCAAAAAAAACCCACAAACTGTTCTGAATAAACTATCTTGATAATTGAGGACTCGCTGTTTTCTCACATGAGCTATCTTTATTTAGTGCTTCTTTCTCCCACAAACACTTCCTCTCTCATCTCACATTCCCAGAGGTCCTTTGCAGACTATAACATTATTATGTAGTCACCATAATAAACCACACAGCAGATGGGGGTTGGGGAGGACTGCTTACCTCATCATCAAGTGCTACCCAAATCCTTGCATTTGCATTAGCTCAGCTGTGGTGTCTGTTTATCAGGCTTGATGCTTTCCCCAATTCAAAAGTCAAGCAAGAGACAATCCTTTAATCTACCCTGCTTTAATGCAATAACTTCTGTACTTGTAGAAGCCAAGAGGCTGCAGCTCTGTCTGGAGCTGGCAAGATCTTAAAGATGTTATTTTGCAGAGACAAACCCCATTACTCAGCTACTAAGCAGTAGCACATTTCTGGCAAAGGAGATGATGATACCTTTCAGCAGGGACCAGGGGAGAGTTAGAGACTCTAAAATTACATGAGAGTAAAGCAAGTACAATCTGCTATTTACAGGCTCAATTGATATCTACAGCCCTGAAAGATTTGGCTGAATGGGCCACATGATAGACTTCCAACTCTTTGAGGACTGGCCCAGAGTTTCAGTATCCTTCAGGGAGGTATTAGAATGTTACCCTTTGAGCTGGTAATTTGACTCTAATAGCTTATGACCAGTAAGGCTTGCACAAGCAGGAACCAGATTTCCCTGTGTCTCAGCCCCACCACCAGATTGTAAATTCTGCTTTTCTGGCTTCCTGTATGTGTTGGGTTTTCCTGTTTGAGGGGATCAGCTCCCAGACCAGACCTTCTGGTTTCCATTTTTGTACCATAACAAGCTAACAGTGTTGCAAACCTCAGGCCAAATTAACCATGAATTGCACTTGGCATCCATGTCCAAAGGAATGTGTTAAAATTTAGATTATTTGCACAGCCTAGTTAGCATTAGTGTACTGCACCTAAAGTACACATGCTTGCTCTTTCTGCTGCCTGAGTCAAATTGTATTCTGGGCACAAATACAGGCATGGCACTGCTTCTAGAACTGATCCCTGGGTCCAGAGGGAACTTTCAGATCTCCTGAAAAAAAGGAACTCGGAGTCCTTAAACAGCTGAAGAGAGAAATGCAGTACAGTTAGGAAAATGAGAGGTATAGAAGTGATTTTTATTTGGTTTTGGTTTTTTTCTTGCTTCCTTTCTTGCTGGCCTAATGACTTTGCATTCCTGGTTATCCAGTGCCAAGTCTCAAGTGGAAGGCACGGAAATCTGTGCTGATAGCCACCTAGCAAGGGTGTATACTCGGAAAAAATAGAAACAAGACTAAGGTCTTCAGTTTGAAATAAAACAGTGCTCCCTGCTCAAATCACTGAAAGTTTGGGATATGCACCACTATCTTTTAAAATATGAGCTCCATGCTGACTCTATACTGCTCATCCTTGTGGGGTGGGGGGATTTTAAGCACCATGAATGGGTCAAGCTCCACTTGTCTTGCAGAGAAATCCCGGTAGTGCTGGGGAGCCTGGCCACCTGTCCTCAGGCAGATCAGTGTCTGCACAACCTCCCAGAGCACTCCAGAACCCCAACTTCTGTGTGTCCATGAGACTGATTAGAGAGGATAGTTTTCCTGTACTCATGGCTTAAAAATACTTCAGCCAAGTATTACTTCTGATCCTGTCCCACCTTTAGTGCTCGATGACCTTCCTTTGACAGGTGTATTCCACATGATCAGATTCTCACCATTACACACTCTGCATTTCTGTTTCTCTAGTTTTAACAGTATCCATTAGTTATCTGTTATCCTAGTCAGACATTGTCTACACTGAATAAAGCAGTCTCATGCCCGTGACTCACTGATGTACATCTGGATGAAAACTGAGTCTGTTTTCTGCCACACAGCCTGTTCTGGCAAGAGAAAGTTTGAAGAACCACATGACCAGAGTTAGCCAGGCAGTAATAAGACTCACCTGAACATATACATCTTTTAACTTCTAAATGAGACATGTTCCACAGCAGCAAAGGTATTTTTAAGGAGATAATTAATACCATTCATAATAGATTTAATTGTGCTCTGATTGCTCACACCTGACAGTTTTGTGTTGCAGGACATTTTTTTTCAGGAAAGCACTTCCAAAGCATAGGATGGGCCTTGTGCCAGGTATAGTACATGTTTCAAGCCCTGAAATAAATGGAATGGGATTTGCAGAGCCAGCTTTAGACATAGACAAAGTATGCAGTTGCTGGGGCAGCTGCCTGCTTTTCCTCTGCCAGAGACCTGCCACTGCTACTGCCAAAGGAAAGGATGCTCTGAGTGGACTAAAAACTCTCACTCATCCTCATTGCAAGCAGCAGTGGTCATGGCCCCTTGTCCTGGAACAAGCAGGAGCACCACAGCTACTTGTGCACAGCCCTGCCATCTCCCTCAACAACACTCAACCATGGGGTAGTGAAATCCTGCATTTTCTTTGCCTCTGAGCCAGCTCTGTTTCCTATATTATTCTGGATTCACATGTTTCATTGATATTTGTCTGGTTTAAATTGGTATGCAGGATAATGAAATAATTTTAAAATCTTCCCATTAGCTATTTTGAAATATAAGATTGAACAGATATGAGAGTATTGGGATGTTTTTAACACACCTTAAGGCTGCCATCCCTTGGATGCTTTTTTAATCTTTTTCTTGTTTTTTCAAAAGATCCTCCTCTCAAGTGACCGCACCAGAATCTTCCTCTCAGTTTTTCTCTTTAAACTCAAGGTCCCATCCTGAGATAAGGATTCATTATACTGCATGTTGTTGTCCCACAATCCTAAGATATTTCCTCTCCCTCAATAAAATCATACTTTAAATGGAGAAGAAGGAAAAGAGTAGGGGAGCAAGTCAAGCAACAGAAAATTGAGCTGATTGTCTCTATATTGGGAGCTGTATTGTTTGACATACCTAAGGGCCCAATATAACAGTGCCTGGCATAGAGAAGTGCCTACAAAATGAATGTAGTGTACCCAAAGACAATAGAAAATCTGTCCTGTATAATGGAAGGCACATAAAACTAGAAAAAATCAATTCAAATGGCCCCACAGAGTGCAAGATGGACTGAGACAACCTGCATGGATATACAAGGAATAAACTTCATGCCAGATAGCCTAGGCAATTTCACTGAATTATTTTTACCGGAGGTAGAGTCACTGCTGAATAAATTCTTCAATAAAATCAGAATCTAGCAAAAATAATCTAAATCTGTGGCGGCAAGCAGAAGAGGAGGCCTTGACTGGGTTTCTGAGGAATTGGAAAAACAATTTCTGAAGTCTAATCTCTCTTGTTTTAATTAATTCCTTCTTCTAACCTACCAAACTTCAACATAAAAATAGCTCAGATCACACTCTAGGGCGGTTGTTTACATGAATATTTACCAATTCTCCAGTGAGCAGATTTCTGAAGCAGATCACTCACTGCTTAATTTTCTCAGCAAAAGGAACACAAAAATCTATCCACAGTGAAAGCACCCATGCTCTTCAGGGGTAAAAGATAACAGTTGTAATAGTCAAATCAGAAGCAAAATCTGAAGAGATGTAAAATACTCATCATGTCTATTGATTTTAAGCTGCCTGGAAGCATCTCCTGGGAATGTTTCTCTAGATATTATCTCTGTAATCATAGTATTCTCAATTGTAAATTCAACTGCTCTGTAGCGGAGCATTTGTATTGTAAACACATGAAAGTGTTGAACTGATAAATGCATTGCTAGCAGAGCTCAAATGACAAGTTCATTAGCTGCATCAGGTTCTGAAAGGTAGGACTGGTTTTTTCAATGACATTTCTTCCATTTCTGAGTCCAGTCATTGGCAGTACTAACTAATATGGTGCCTGGTTCTGTTCTCCCACAAGTACCAATTACTGAAGGGAGTGACCTCTTGAAGGGCTGGGATCCATTGTTAGAAAATATCGACTGACAATAGCCTTTTTGTGAAAAATCAGCTCAGTAAAAAGACATTTAGGAACCTGGACATTTGAGGACAATGATCTGGATTTATGGGCAGCCAGATACTCCATCTTCTAAGTGGTTCTCTATCTGCTACTCTTATTAAAAGACTGTTTCAGAATCATGTTCTGTCGTCATTAGAAATCCTCAAAATTCCAGTAGAAAATGTAATTATGATCAGTTTCTTCTTAAGCCATCATTTTTCTTTAGAGGAAATAAATTTTGCCCCTTCCTATTACATTTACAGTATCAGCCATATCCCAACTCAGTCTTTCTTTTTTTAGACTGATCTAGACAAACTTTACTTTGAGTTTGTTTTCTAAGGTGTTTCAGGTCTCAGAAAAATCATTTTCTGTGTATCTCTTCCAGACTGAATCTCTCTCTTGAAAAAGGGTGACTGAAATTCTGCATAATGTTCCCAAAAACATCACTGCCCTTTCCCCAGCATGCCAATGTTCCTTCTCTTCCTGAAACACTCCACACCATGGTTTACTGGAGCTCCTTAGAAAACAGATCTTTAGCCCAGAAGTCTTTCTAGCACTGATTTCAGTGACTAAATTAAAGTTACTGAGCCACCAGATATAATTTAGGAACCTCTTTTTGATATGGTATGTTTCAGTCTTAAGTGTTAGCCTTAGTCTACTTACCCTGTTAAATGTGTGTGATTTTAAAGGGATGTCTTGTAATTATTAGATTGACTGGAGGCACCAGGCATGGATTGCTGGAACTCTGAAAGCACAGACCAGTCTTTGCACAAAAGACCTTCTATTCTCAGTAAAAATAAACCTACACTATATTCAGTATGATTTTATTCACACATTCACATCCCCCTACTTAAAATCATCACAGCAGATTTTGGAAAAGGTATGAAATATAAATACAAGCACAGTTGATGTATGCAGTAAATACAACCATATATTTAGAAAAGACCTCTTACATAGTGTATTCCTAGATGACAAAATGAGTCAGTGATTATCTAAAGCTCCCAAACTTAGAGGCTCCAAGGAAGACTGTTGAAAAATGGAGCAATAAAGGATTTAGAAGGTAGTTTTTAATACACTACTAATTTATGCATCTGATACCTTAAGCATCTTAATATTCCAAACAAGGAAACCAAAATATCTTTTCAAATTCAACTCCTTAAGATTGAGAAAAATTCACACAGACACAGAAATCTTCTCAACCTGATACTTACTGACAGCTGCTCCATAATGCTCTCCACATTGAAACAAAGCTTTATGTGAACTCAGAGAGTGCAGCTGGAATGTTGTAAAGATTGCCTGAAGTAATGCCATAAAAAAAGGGTGAATAAAAATGGATCTGCTGCTGGGACACTGGAGCAAAGAATTTCTGAAAGAGAAAAGGTAGGGGGGAAATGATTTGTGATGGCCTAATTGCATTAGAAACAACTCTTATTCAGCTAGTTGAAGAAAAGAACCCAATGTAAATGGAAGGAAGGACAGCCCTTAGGTCAATCTGATATTTGTTTTCCTGCATGTGGAAAACCATTCCTCATGAAAACTGTTTCCTGCCATTATTCAAAAACTCATCATAAAAATAAATGCCTCAGAGAAGCTGTTGTGCATTATCACTGGCAGCATTGGAGAGCCACTGCTAATACTGACCCTTCAGGATATGTATAAAATACACTAGCAGGTAGAGTTCCAATGGGAAATGTCCACAAACAGGTATATTTTGGCACCTTTATATGGCATTTATGGCTATTGTTTCCCACTGGAAATAATAAAATGCATTTGGGCAGCATACAAGCTATTGGCTGTCATTGAATTATACTGCAAGGATGATCTCTAACCCTTAAAAAAGTGACTGTTTTAATTTTAAAGCAATGGTTTATAAGTTGTGGGACAGTAAAGCTGATGTTTGTCACAATACACAGATGATCAGCTTCTCAAGGAGACTCAAAACAAAATATTATTAACAATTTATGATTATTTCCATGCAGATACTGAATGACTAATTCCTATAATATTTTTCTGCAGTTGCAGGAGGGAACATTTCTGCACCTGTTTCTCCTTTTCTCCTGCAAATCTAATAATCAGTAACACTGCCTCAGCCAGTTATTAAATTTCAGATCTATTAGTATATTTCATGCATTTAATGACTGACAAAATGTGAAGTCATATAGCCACAATATAATGCCACAGTGATACCAAGAAAAATGATCACCAAGCATGCAAAGCTTCACAATCTTGGATTTTGTTGCAATAATCCACTAGATTAAAGCCCATATTGGATATTCATATACAAACTAGAGAACCTCATTAATGCAATAAAGCAAAAGTTTTGGAAAATATGAGCTGTTTCCACTGATACTTTTAAGCACTTAAATCTGTTGTTAATTAGAAATTTATGGAAAACTGATTAGCTTATGTTATCATACAGAGACCAAGTCATCTTAGCATTTTGAGAACAGAAAGTTCATTTATTCATTAGTCATAAATTCCTATATTTTGTTCGTAGACCTCTATTGAACCGACTGCCTTGGGTCTGAATGAAATATAATTTGTGTTTTGGCAACACAATTTGAAGGCATCAACAAACAAAATAAAACATTGCAAATAGTTCCAATTCTACCACAACTGCTCTGTCAACCCGCCTAATAGAGTAATAATTTTTCATTCACATACTTACAGCCTAGCATGGCAGTTCAAAGCCTTTATGCGCTATATTTTCCTCATACATTTCCTGAAAGTAGTGGATTTAAAAGTATATACATACATATACATACACATATGTGTATGCATATTCATACACGTTTACTTCACAGAAGGCCACCCACATGGTTTGACAAATATAGGTGGATAAATAGGTAGGTAAGGGAGAAGTGATGACCCAGCAGCATTACTGATCACTGAGGCCACCCAAAATTTTCCACTGGTAGATTTCTTAATGCTTTGCAAAATTTTGACTGTAACAATAGGAATGTTTTATCCCACATTTCTGTGTCAAAATGCCTCAGCTATTTCAGAAAATATAACTAAAGGAAAAAAGGTGCATTTACGCATAGCAAAAAAAAAAGTAGCTAATCACCTTCTTCATTAAGAAGACCTCAACCAGCCTGCTTTGCAGCTGGTACCTAAAATACTCCAAGAAGCTATCCAGTGTCAGGAATTTGTGTTATAGTTATCACGGCCTTGCCAAGTTGGTGAAAAGGGGAATCTTAACCCATCCCAATCCCCCCAATTTGATGCCAGTGCCATTAACAGAGCCTGAAGAGGGATCTCCTGTCAGCAGGAGTCACCTGCAAACCAGCACAAAAGAATCCCAGACCCTGCAGCCCGTAGTTTGGCCTGGCATGGGGCCAGCTTCAGTCCCTCTGTGAGGAATAAAGACACTATTTCACATTTTGCCATCAACACGGATGGTGGGATTCAGCACACCCTCAGTGAGTTTGTGGACAACATCAAGCTGTGCAGTGGAGTTGGCACACTGGAGGGAAGGGATGCCATCCAGAGGGACCTGGACAAGCCTCAGAGGTGGGAGGTGGGCCCAAACCTCAGGAATCCAACAAGGCCAAGAGCAAGGTCCTGCATCTGGGGCAGGGCAATCCCAAGCACAAATACAAGCTGGGCAGAGAATGGGTTGAGAACAACCCTGGAGGAGAATGACCTGGAGGACTTCCAGCTCCTAAAGGGGGCTTACAGGAGAGCTGGAGAGGAACATTTGAGAAGGGAATATAATGATAGGACAAGGAAGAATGACTTTAAACTGGAAAAGCATAAATTTAGATAAAATACTAGGAATAAATTTTTTGCTGTGAGGGTGGTGAGGCCCAGGTTGTCCAAAGAAGTTATGGATGCCTCACCCCTGGAACTGCTCAGGGCTAAGAGGGATGGACCTTTGAGCAACCTTGTCAAGTAGAAAGTGTCCCAGACCATGGCAGGTGAGTTGAATCTAGATGACCTTTAAGGTCCCCTCCAAATGAAACGGTTTTGTATTCTATGATTTTTATAAATTTTGAAGTTGTGCACTTCAAAAGCATTCGTTTCTAAGCTAGATCTCACATAGGTTCAATCTCAGTCAAGTGTTCTAGATCCTAGAGTTTCAAGACTAAGACTTCCTCCCTAATTCTTTATGGCAGGTGAAGGTTTTTTGGCATCTGGTTTCCCTAGGGGGCACATAGAAGTGGTCTCTTACTAGGAGCAGCAAGAGGAGCCAGAGGCCAAACAACAATAATGAACTGATGGACAAAGCTGAAGATGAAGAAAAACCATGGTAGGAGCTTTTTAAAAGACTGAGGCAAGAAAAAGACAAAAAATAGGATGAGCGAATAAAGTGGGGAGATTTGCCTGGTCAGGAAGTTACTGAGAGGTATGGAAGACAGCAGGCCTTTTTCTGAGAAACACCTTCTCCTAAAATGTGCCAAATTGAGCTGGCAAAGCAACATCTCTGTATTCCTATACTGTCATAAAATAGGTATTAACTTCCCTGATTACAAGTGTGCTCATCTTCTTCCCTTTTCTGCTTCATGGACATTCCCAGCTTCCTTATATTCTCACACACTCTGCTGGCATCTGTGTCCGCACTGCAGAGCAATTGGTCCAGTCCCAGCAAAATACCCCAACTGGTGGGATGCATGCCTCAAGAGGACTCTGTTTTTCAACTGGGGAGTTATATTTAAAATATTCATTAAGATACACTGTTGCAGTCCCTGCAGCAGTTTTACACTATTTAGTGCCATGGTCTTGGATAGTTCTGGTAACTCCAGGAATAGAACTACCACCCCCTCACAGAAAATGGATTGTTTGACATTTTTATTAGCTTCACCCTTTGTTCCGGGGAGATGACAGCCAGTTACCTACCCTGGCATGACTGGTAGGAAAGTAGGTAGAAGGAAAGCACAGCTGATGGCATCTTGCAAGACTGTGATGCTAAATCAGCATCAGTGCCACGTGCCTTGTCCATGAGGATGGGATGTAGAAGTAGAGTCGTGACAGTATGTTCTAAGGTGTCCCTGTGGTTCTTCCAGCTTGCTCTGTCAATGTTTCATCTCAGGTTATTAGTATTTATAAAAGCATGCCCTTAAAATAGCTTCATGGTGTTAATAGAAGCAAAAATAGCGGTTCTTGTGCCTAAGTTGTTCATAGCGGGGTGAAATAGGGATAAATTGGGCAGGTACTGAAATCATAATAGCACAACCCAGTTTAAGAGTGACTTTCAAATCCCCTTCATGTCTTAAAAATCACTGACTTTAAGCTAAAATTTAGACCAGGCTACATCCCTTCCTGCTTTATAGAAAGTCCTTCACCCTTTAACAAATGTAAGATTTGGGGTGACTTTTTTTTTAAAGACTGCTTAAATCTACTCACTAAGTCTTCCATTCAGAAGTGGAGCAACCACTTCTCCAAAATTCTCCAACTTCTGAAAACACACTTCAGAAAAGTCTTTCAGATTTGCATTTGAATTTGTAAAATAGACATGTGGATTCTCCTGTCGTCGGTTGACCCTGGCTGGACACCAGGTGCCCACCAAAGCTGCTCTCTCACTACCCTTCTCAACTGGACAGGGAGGGGAGAGAAAATATTATTAAAGGCTCATGTGCTGAGAGATCACACACCAATTGCCATCATGAGCCAAAAGGACCCCACTTGGGGAAATCATTTTATCACCAATAAAATCAGAGTAGAATAATGAGAAAATAAAATATAATTCTTAAAACACCTCCCCACCACCTTCACTCTCATCTGCCATCCTCAAGGAGGACAGGAGTGGGGCTGTGATCTGTTCATCACTCATTGTCTCTGCCACTCCTTCCTCCTCAGTGGGACTTCATGCTCCCTACTCCAGTGTGGATTCCCTCTCTTGGGAGAGTGTAGGGGCACAACTCTCTCAGCACAGGCTGCACCTGGGCTGCCCATGTTCCAGCTCCTGGGGCACCTCCTGCCCTTCCTGCTGCATTGACCTGGGTGGAATGGCTTCTCTCACAGATTCTCACTCCCCTCTTCAGTTGCAGTTTCATAGAGAACTGAAGAAAAGTTTTATTCACCACCTATACAATACGGAGAGGGAAGCATAAGGGGCATTGCATTTATATTTCTTATCAAATTATTTCTTAAATCAGCATAGCAGTCTGTACGTGTCTATTCCAGGCACAGTGGATCAATGGCCTTCTGCCACCAAGACTGATGAACTGTTAACTGCTCTTCTCTAGACAGTGTTGACCATGTTTCACTAAGAAATCATGTCCTTTTTTTTCCAAATTCTCTCTATGTCTGTAAGTATCCTGTGTGATTATTGCCAGATGAGCCACAGACAATATTTGAAGTAACATACTGCATGCTCTAGGACAAGACAAGGAAACAAGGAGACTATTACAACAGTGTGTCCAAATTCCAACCTCACTTGACACTGGAGCCAGTCTTAATCACATCAGTGAAGTGTAAGAGAAGCTCTGGAGAAAGAAGAGAAAATAAGTTACTTTATCATGCCTTGGCATAATAAAAAGTAGTTTTAAAATTCGATAATCTGAAAAATTTTATCACCAGGTTGTTCGAGACTGACATTTTTCCTGTAGTAAACTACAAACTGTCTGGAGTTACTGCACAATATTTTTTAAGCAAGCTGGTTTCTTATTTGAAACACTTAAAAATGTCTTACAAATGTTCCTTCAGAAAGTAAACAGAGTAAAAGAACTGGGAGCTTTTCCATTTTGTTTCCTTTAAAATTTGAAGTTGCTTTTGACAAAAATGTTTGTCAGTTTTTCTCATTTCTTATTTGCTAGTGCTAAAGCAATATCCCATGTAAACTGCAGAGGCTGACAAATTAATTTTTTTTGTTTAATATCAGGCAAATAAATCTTACCATTATTAATTATTTTTCAACCTTGCATATGAGAATAGGATTAGACAGACTACAACTGATGCTGATCGTGTGAGACAGGATGCTATTAAATCCCTTTGGGGAGCTTTTGAAAGATCCACCACATTTAGAGAAGAGAGCTTTTCTCTGTCTTAGCTCATTTATGAAGAAATTATATGTGACTTACTACAAAAACAATGTCAAGAAAAACTGAACAAACAGCTAAAGTAGAATTTACTCCCATCTCTGTTGAAACATCTCACAACCTCACAGCCCTTAAGTATTTTGTCCAGGTTACCTATAGCAAAGCCATTTGCTGTGTATCAGTAAAAGGTATGAGATAGATTAAGACTACATGGAGGAGAACTTGTAATGGATATGAAGGCAGCAGAGATTTCTCATTGCTCAAATGGCTTCTTTGCACCAGGAGCCCAAATAGAATTAATTTTGCAGGCTTGAAAAGCCTAATGTTTTCATTTAAGACATCTCAGGATTTTCAAGTTTTGTTATTTCATTAGAACACTTATATAGAGAGTTTCTTAGTGAAGTGCAGAGAAATATGCAGAATGTACTGGCTTGTAATGACTCTGCTCATTCTGGAAAAACCTGTGGCTAAATTTCCTGTTTTCTTTGGTTGGTTGGTAGGTTGGGGTTTTTTTCAAAGTTAAGATTGCTCAGGTGATTTTTAGGAGTAGTTTACAATTTTATACCTAAAAGTATACAAATACAAAATGGAGAGCCAGGTAAAGACCATTTCCATAACAGTGTTTCTACAACTGACTGCTTTCCTAATATCCATAGACGAGAATGAAAATGCAAGTGAAATGCTACAGAGCTGTGTGTATTAAATATTATGATTATGATTATGACATTTGCAGTTTGAGAACATCAAAAAAGCTGTTAAAAATGCATAATCCAAAGTTATACTGACAGTTCACTGAAGAACCAACAGTACCAAGGTGTTATACTGCAAAGATTTATTTTCACCCCCAGTTTGATTTCAAAGTGGATATTGCTGCAAATTCATGTAATGACAACACTTAATATTTGGGCCCTTATAATTTTTGTCTTGTGTGTCTTCACTTAATCCAAGTCCAGTATGGAAGAAGTTAAAATATACTTAAATGTTTTTTTCCTTAGGTACAACTCAGTGGTATAAATACAGTAACATGTTGGAACTCACAGCCTTTCCTCAGGGTGTCTCAAAGACCATCATCTTGCTGCCAGTAGTCCTTGATGTGAAGCCAAACCCAGGGCAGACTTAGAGCACTGGCAAGAGCCTCAGCAGGGTTATCTTTTCCCATAAACACTAAGATTCTGTGCTGCTCTCTGTAGCACTCCTGAAATATGTCATGTATGTAAAGATGTGCTCATGGCCCAGAAGGTCCCTACTTTTCAGTAACCACTGTTAATTGATGGTGAATACTGGAGGGTAGGATTATGATCACAGTGATCACTGACCACAGGGGAAGTTTATGCAAAGATTCTGGTTTATGAAAGATATGCTTGCATGAGGAAAAACTGATTTTTTTTAAATTTACTTTGTCCTTCCAGGAACATTATGTTGCATTTCTGACATTGCAAAGGAATAAGGCAATACTGTAAAAGGTGTTCTGCGTGGCCAAATATTCTAGTCCTTACTGAGAATTTACTCAGGAAAAACCACCTTTGACTTCAGTGAGGATTTGCTTGACTAAGGACTGCACAGACTGTTTTGAATCTTACCAGCATTGCTTGGCGCTAATGTTGGGCAACAGTTCTCATTGCTAATTTGCCTGCCTCGTCCTTCTCCTGGGCTCAGGATCTACTTTTGCTGTGTGTTATTCATAGCGTCTATTGCTAGTTCAGATTGCTTCTCTTTGTGCTTTTCTTTCCCAGCAAACATTTTGTAGCTATTGTTCTGCTGCTGGAAGATGAGCACAGAACCCGGTATACAGGACTTGAACCTCAGCCCAGATTCAATTAACACTGTTAAACATGTTCTCACTATGGTGCTCAGAAGGAATTTTGATGACCCTCTTTCAATGAAGCATAAATTTATTTAAGCTGATGTTTTTAGAACGCAAAAATATAAGGGCTTGATTCACAAATCTTAAGACCAAATGCTTCTGCAGTAAAATAGTTGGAGTAGCACCCATTTAGAGCCATCACAAGGTCAGTTGTAAATGCTTATTCTGGCCTACAGAAGTCAGACAAGAAAATTACTAAATGTGTGTGCTGTAGCATCCCTCTCTTGTGGTTTTAATACTGCTTTAAAGTGAGATATCCTGAATAATAATTAGTACCAAATTATGCTATAGCCTTCTAATAAGCAAATCTAGCTAGGTTATCACTCGTATGTCTTATGAGCCACACCTAGCCATGGTTTGTCCTCTATTCATGCTACAGGGTACGAAATTCCTGGGTGCCAACCTGCCTATGGCAACCTAGAATTCTCCAGGGCAGGCTCGCAAAATCTTCACCTACTCTCTGGGACAGGTAACTAATAAGTGATGTTTTGTGAAGTTATGCTTTCTTTCTAACTTTCTGATGTCCGTAGAAATGTTTCATTTCTTCATGTTAGTCTGTGGTCTCTCATTGTTCAGTTCCACTGTGTTTTCTGGACTAGAGGAGTAACAGATCTGTTTGTTATAGTGCTCTAGATGCTTGCCTCAGCCAAGCCTGTAATAGTTGTTATTAACATGCATAAAAACTTAAAGTCGTTTTGCAAAATCCACAGCTGCCTACTACCAGTTAATCTCTTTCTGATGGAATAGTTTGATAATATGGGTGCATTACTTTTCACTTTTGGTACCACAGTTATCTGGGCAGTTCACCCACCTTTCTTAATTGTTGGTATGTATATATATTCTCTCTCCTTTATCAGGTTTACACTAGTATTGAGTCTCCTGAACTAAGGATTTTTCATTGTTATAGGTACAGAATACTGAAAGAATAAGGGAGTTATGACTGATTCTGGCTTACATTTCTATGCAGCATGTAGTATAAGTTTAAGTAATGACTCACTTTTCCATATTTTGCTTGAATTATCGTCTACTTTTCTCCTGAATGCATTGTCTATTTTTTTTTTTTTTTTTTTTTTGCTTGACTGTATTTCAAGTGGCAGGTATGTAGAAGAAATGTCATTCACTAATCCTATACCTTTCAGAGACGTATGTAATATTGTAATATATTTCAAAGTTAAAAAGAAATAAGGTTAAAAAATAAAGACAGACTAAGCTTCAGATTGGTTCCTGCAGTCTATAAATTTTCTCTGAATAAAAGATAATGATGTGTGAGAAATTTCATCTTAAGAGCGCTGATAGTGTAAGGAAGACATAAGTGAGATTCTTTTTGATTTTTTTTTCACACAGTCTACACTCTGTGGAGTGAAAAAAACCCAGCAATCTTGGAAAAGTGGTTTGAATTCCTGCTTTTTAGTCCCTTGGGATTCTGCAGGTACCCTCTACTCTTACCTGGGCTTAGAAGATCTTGGTGCAAAAATAGCTTTGTTCTGCTGCTTGTTCTTGCTAAAATAAAGAGATGACCAGTGAAATAAAGATAATCCAGGCATATAAACATTTGGAAGTCCTTTAAAATTGGACTTTTGGAAGTCCTTTAAAATTGGAAAAATTCACACATCCAGGGTGTAATCATTGAGTTTGATCTTACATTCTGTTTTAAAATGGATGTCCACATGGAATTTCTGTCTTGGAATGATACTCATGTATCATTACTTAATGTCTTTCTGTAGGGCTCACTAATTATTTTTTCCTACCGCCACTGTCTGCTTGTAGTTGGTATTTATGAAATAAGTAGTAAGTAGAGGAGAATACCAGAGTGTATCTCCAAGTGTACTACAACTTTAAATGCACAAATACAAGATTTTGGCTCAGCCTATTCAGCCATTTCATTAAAAAGTAAAAATAAAAAGCCATTGAAAGATAATTTTCATTTTCCTACCTGCTTTTTGAAAAGATCACAAGGATCCAAATTTTTAGAGTAATTTTTATATTTCCTGAAAACTGGCTTGTTTCTTTCCAGCTGAGTAACTCAGATCTTTATCTCACTGTTTCAATGTATCTAGACTGTAAAACATATCTGGATACTTGCTTTCTAGCTATATTGAAAAATACCACTTTTCTGAAGGAACTAATAAAAGCCCCGAATGTTTGTTTGGTAAAATGAAAAACAGCGACTATGACAAGTGGCAGCTTTTACAAAATGAAGATGGGTTCTATTTTATCCAGCCTGATGCACCTTAACCTTTAAAACCTAATGAGACAGCAGTAACAGTATCAGCAAGAGAGTTCTAGTAAAACACTAAGATTGGGTTAACCCAGAATGTGGAAGAAGTTCAGTTGGAAGTGCCAAAAAAAAAAAAAAAAAAAAAAAAAAAGGGCCTGTGTTTATGTGATACATATATCAAGGCACAGGAGGAATTTTTTGGATAGTCTGGAGTAATGAATCTGCTTCCTCACTCTGTACAGTTCCTTGGGCTGCTACATCCACAGGGGAGGTGGAACCAAAGGACTCCTGGGTCCCCTCTGAAGCAGCACTTTCTGCATTGCTTTTCACATAAATAGCGTGAGCAGCTTTTCAGGTGAACATCTGCTGCCTGACTTGGTCTCTCCAAATTTGCAGAGAGCTCCTGCATTGGCTAGCTCACTCCAAAAACTACCCAAGGGCCAGTGTCAAGGTGCAGAACTGGTAGCAAGAGTTTGGAGGAACGCAGCCCTGTTCCGTATCCTTTCCCATACAGCCACAAAAAACAAACAAACAAACAAAAAAAAAAAAAAAAACAATCCAGGGTCTTACACTGAAAAGCCAGTGCAGCCAGGGGAGTAGGGAGCAGGATAAAATACTAAACTAATAACATATGACATTCAGCTGAGAGGAAAGTTGTGTGAAATGATGGCACAACATGCTGAGCCATGGGGAACTTGCTAGAGGTGAATTCATTTATACTCTTGCAGAGTAGACTTCTCAGTTAACAAGTCCCAAAATAGTGTGCTGCAGCGTATAAAACAAGGTAGGGCTTGAAATAATTAGCCACAGATGACAGATGGCAACTCCTTTCTCTTTTTTTCCTTCTTTTATTTTGCTGTAATATCAAGTTGATCAAAGAGCTGAGGATCGTTTGTTATTGTAGAAAAACTAAAAATATCTTAAAATATTCAAGCAAAATAAGTTAATTCGGGTACGAGCCAGTAGCTCTCATTGTTCCTGTTCAACAACTTATACATGAGTCTATGTGTAGTAATAGTTTCCCTCAGAATCTGAATTACGTGTGCACAGCTGAGAATCTGGATGTGTCCCAGCTTAGGAGTATTATTAGTTTATTAAATCAAATTGTTAAGTTATTTAATGTAATTGTTTGCTTGTGTTAACAAACCAATAATCTATTCTACTGCCAGAAAGCATTCCAGAAAGTGCCCCGAGCTCACCTCTCTGGCAGGTCACTTGGGCAATGTCATACAGCTGTGTGAGAGCAGAGACCGCAGCAGAAGGGACTGCACCCGTGACCTCTGAGGGTGTCTGGAGGGGCAGTGCTGCATCTCACTCTTGGCAAGAGCAGCATTTCCTCCTGGGCTCTTTAGGAGTAACATCTAGCAAGCATTTTAAAGGCACTTGTTTAAAGACAAGCACCTATGGATTCAAGTTAGAGATACAACAGGAGCTTCTGTCTTGCATGACTCCTGTCACCAAAGAGGATCAGAACACAACTGTAACAGATGTAGTTAAAAGGAAAATTCAGTAATTTGCTCAAATAATGTAATATACGCTGCTTATAAAGGAAAAATTCAGTAACATCTGCAGTTCCTCCCCTACCCCCAGTCCCAGTAGTAATTCTGTCTGACTGTTTCACAAGCCAGAAGAGGATATTTGATTTTTTCAGCTGCTTAGCCTAACCTTTCTGATGGAAGTGTTAAGCCAACCCACCTAAATGAGTCCCTTGAGCAAGACAAAGATGAATTTCACATCAGAGGAAAGAGAAAACGATTGGGAAGGGAAGGAAATAGTTAAAATGAGAACAGAGATTATAACCTTTGTCCGTTAACCAATGTCTGGATGTTTTATATTGAATAAAATAGGAACAAAATTCTATCCCTACTGCTAAAGCATATTTCTCCAGTATTCCCCTACCACACTTCCAACCTTAATTCCTTAATAGAAAGAGTAAGATCAATTTCAGATTGCTTCTAGGCAGTGGGCTTCACCCGTCCTCATTACATTCCTATTACACATAAATTGCACTGTTCAGGAGGAACCACACTTCTGTTCCAGCACAGCTTGATCCAGATGAATCGGGGAAATAAACAGACAAAAACAAAAGTGAGAAAGGTTTAATAACACAATTAAAATATAACTTTATAAGCTTGTGAGCTGATGTGGAGGCTGCTCTCAGTAATTTCCAGAGGGAGTACTTATCCATGACTGCAAACCAAAGCAATCTAGAAGCTGGCCACTCGAAGCTGTAAGGAGAGCTACTGCAACTGAAGGCAGCCTGCTTAATCACCTAGAGAGCTCTCTTTAGCTTTCTAATCACAAATTGAAATCTACCTCTAATTTTGCTTCCTCAATTTTTCAAAACCTTACTATTTTTTTCCCATTTCTTATCACCTCTCAGTAGTCTGGATTCCCTAGTGAGATGCAATGCAGACGGGTAGGATTCCGACAGACATTAAAAAGCAGACAACAACTTCTCAACAGCTTCAAATAACTTTCTGTCTGAGGCAACCCCCACCCACTGGCCTTTGTTACATCGTATTTGTTGCAGTCAGCCTTTGCTTGCTGGTTTTCTTACCTTTCAAACCCTGCAACTTTACGCTATAACTCACCATTTCTGATAGCCAAACATCTTATGCAAACTTATCAGCCTCTGGGAAGCCATGAAATAGCAGCTCTTACAGGGGCGAACCTTCTTCCAGAGTCATGTCAACAGCAGAGTCTGGACAGAAAGCAGTGAAAATCCCTTAATCCCTGGGAAGGACCAGGGTCACTATGATTCTGCTCTCTTGGACAAATATTGTCTGAAGTTTGCTGCACCAGAGGGTTCCTCCCTTCTCTCCCAGTTTAACCATCTGATTCACTTCAAATGTGTTCCAAGCACTAGGCAACATTTGAACAATGCATAAAATATAAAGCAGGACATGAACATGAATGGAGTCCTTCATTATGGTAAGAAAATAAACCATGTCCTTCCCTCTAGAGAATGAGCCAGAAAGCATGTATTCCTCTTGGAATCACATGCTGGTTTTCTTCTCTTGGAACCATTTTCCAGCTCTCTGTCCTTTCATTTTCTAGCAATACAGAGTAACAAACTGAACGGGCACAGTACTTATTCAAACTTCTGCAGGATCACTTACTGAGCCTAAAGGCCTGCCTGCAGTTAAGCCTCTGCTACTACCAGTCTACCTGCCAGAGCTGAAAACATTTGGTTCCCACTTTAGGAGAGCCTAACAGAGGCACCAGGAGGCAGTTTGGAAGAAGGCAAAGATCATAGTAACTTCTACTGCTCCTACTCTTTCTCTCTGCTGTAGTCACCTTTGAACTTGGGTGCAAGAACTCCTGCTGTTTTGCTGTGCTCTGCATTCATTTCTCACATACTCAGGTATTTAACCTCAGAAGTGTCTCATAAGTAAAAATGGTCGTTTCATTAATAAGAGACAGAAACATATTTGGAAGATTCCAGTTCCAAATCAAGTTAATGGAAGTATTAAATCAGTCCTCAGAGAGCTGGCTCATCCCTTCAGTCTTTGCTCAGCCCCTGCACCAAGCAGTGACCGTGCACATCTGGTTTGTATGTCCACGTTCTTCCTTCTCCATGAGCTGCTCTGTACCCTTGCTTAGTCTCTGCACATTAACACACTCCCTGGTCCCAGGTTTGGATTCTCACAGTTCATCTTCATTTGCCCTTTATAATTTTCAGTACACTGAGGGACTCAAAATTGTCTGCTGAAGAAACTTCATTTAAAATATTCACCTACTGAAGAAACTTCATTTAAAATAATCAAAACACCTTTAGTGTCTATTTCTGAAGGCTGTACTTTTACTCGTGGTATTTCTATTCAATCCACTCGGAGCCTTAGGTTATGGATAGCACCTTTAAATAAAGGAAAAATTGTATGTCTTTATTATGAGTATATTTTTAAAATCCTGTCACGTTTCTCTGACAATAATGGCATTCACTTAAGACAACTCAGTGCTGACAGATGGTCCTCTAAGGGTTTTTTGCATGTCAACACATAACTGAATTTTCGTATCTTAATCACCTCATATTACAGCTAATACCGAATGTTCTTGTTGGATAGATGTGTCTGTGGTCTTTTGATACTTGTTATAAAAGTCACCCTTCTGCACTGAAAGACTGTCAGGTCATTATAACAAAAGCATAATTTGGTTTTATTTTTAAGAGAAATCACTCTTTTCTACCTCTTATGAATAAGGCCAGTACAGTTTAGACACATTTACCATATGATATATCTTGTCAGGTCTGAATTTTTAACTGTGTGAATTATGAAAGAGTGAGGTACTCGTGTCCAAAGTAAAGAAAAAATACCTTCAAAAATCCAGTGATGTATCTGTTTTAAAGTAACTGTATGAACTCTCCAGGTGCCTCAAATAGGCTTTCATGCTAAGCATCTATATCCCACAGCACTTGGCACTTCAACTGCTAAACATCTTTTCCCCACCTCTCTTCCAAATGACTCTTTTTAATTTTTCTGATAAAGAATCCCTCTTCTCTGGTTTAAATTCTGCCAGAATGCCTGGAACCTAAGAAAAAGACTCGGTTACTTGTTTTATGTGTCCATCAGTCATTTGGAAACTATCTGAGCTCCAGATTTGGATCACCCACACATTTGTTCTGAAACATATGTACAGACCTTCCTTCTCATAATCCAAACCCAGATTCGGGTTGTTTGTTTTGAAAACAAGTACTGCAAAGAAAATTCAAATGGTTTAATACTTGCAAAAAAACTCCTTCAAAAGCTATCTGTCTAAATATGTTTGTATATATATCTACAGGAAAGAAATATCTGCATGCAATTTGACAGGCAAACTGTCCATACTCCAAAGTGTCAGATATAAGAAACTTCTTTGAAAATAATGAAGAAGATTGGTGGATGTGCTGTAATGAAAAAAAAATCCTGACAGACCTTGGTAAAAATTAAAAATAAAAATAGGTAAGCTGAACAAAGTCTCTGTGAGCCTGAATTTATAGGAAAAAGCCTATTGTGGAACTTAGATACACATTTGCAAAACCAAATTTCTTTAGGTACAAATAAAGCTGCTGAATAAAGGGTGCAAGAGAATTGGGATTTGTGGGCTTGAATCTGGGTCTGAGCTGCAGCATGTGATCTTTTTTCCCCAATAATATTTATAATTTCAAGTCTGTAGTTGGATTCTCAGACTCTGGATCTTGAATTTGTAATTCGTTCCCATCCCTCTCCTAATCAGATAAAGCAAGAGCAAGGATAGACACAAAAACTGCAGACAAGGAAGATAGTTTTGGCATTAACCTTTTGAAACGGTGACCCTGAGCATGTAACACATAATCAAAGCTTGATTAACATAGAAATCCAATTACTGCTTCATTAAAAATCTTTCATTAATCTGGAAAACACTTGTAAAATGCTTTGCCTTCACTTCCCAACAACTACAACTTGAAAAAATATTTTTGAGGGAGTCAGATTCAATGTCACAACTGTCATTTCAAAGCAATTCCTCCTAAGCTAAGTCACAAAGCTGCCTCAAACCCTCTGGCTGTCTGCCATGTCGAGAGTGGCCCAAGTTGGCATGGCATGTCTGGGTGCACAGGTTCTCCCTTGGCCTTTCCCAGAGACCCAGAGACCCTCCTGATCTTTATATTCTCACAGAAAACACCTCTGTGGGGTAGACTGTTGTTGACCTTTCCCTAGACAAAACACCACAAGGTAAAAGAAGAAAACAATATTTTTTTAAATTCTGTTCATAATACATTTTTGAAATTTTTCCTCAGTGCTCCCAAACTTCTGATCCTATGAAGATTTTTTTAGAATGTGACACATCGCAGACATGAAGCAGATCTGATAAACACTTTAAAAGCATTTAGTGGTTCATTTTTATGGGGCCCCACGCCATCTAAGCAAACAAGAAAGGAAATACTCTTACCTCATCTCATACACACAGAACTGAGTCAGGAAGAGGGGAGTTATCTGATGAGATGTGATTGTCTGTGTCTGAGACACTTGACTAGATTCCCTTTGTAATTAACGGAAATGGATACTTCCAGATTTGCATCAACTCATCTAAAAGTAGGCTTCTAAAATAGGTCAGATTAATTTCATCCTGGTAGTGCCTGCTTTTGACTAAGAACAGGAGCCAGAGCTGACCAGCAGAAGTCAAGCTCAGTCTTGCCTTAGCTCTCTTGAGTGGTATTACCTTTGTCAAAGCCATGTTCAAAACTCAGAGATCCAAAACCAGTCCAGGTTAGTTCCTTCTTCCACGTTCTTTCTTCCAAGACTGGCCTTTATTTTTTTACCCACAAAATGCAATTAGTTCTACTTAGGATTTCACAGCTGCATTAAAATGTCTGTTTCACTACCCAGAAATGAGAACATTTGATATGGGTGTTTTTCAGTATATTTGGCATGGGCATCTATCTTGCCTTTGTTTCACACTCCTTTCACTGTTCATTTTCCTCCTAATACCATTAATTTTTTTTTTCCCCACTCACTTCAGGATCAGTGTGATGGAATGTAATCAGTCCATTCAGGGAGAATTCCCCTAGTTCAAAAGAAATGGGTTTGCTCTGATTTTAAACAGCATTGCAGAACCATCTAAAGCCAGACCCCTAGGATGTCAGGCAGATGTGGAAAGTGGTGCTGAAACAGTCTGATCAGTGAGGTGGAGCTGTGGGGTTGGTGGAATGCTCCACTGATGGGGCAGACCCATAGACATCAACACTCATGGAGTAAAGGTTCAGGGAGCACCCTCTTTGTGGGTCACCTGAAGGTAGAAGGGTCCAGAAATCCTCTGGCCTCCAGGCAACTGAGCACCCCCAGCTCTGCATGTCAGCACTCCTTTGTCATCAGCCCATCTGCCAGGCAGATGAGCTGGCAGAAGATCAGACAGGTACGATGAAAACCTGCTTGTTTCCCAGCACACCTTCCTCAGAATAGGCCCTTATCACGTGGCATCTCAGCTTTGTCTAATCCAGTGGGGATGTGTTCTCCTGGAGCTTCTCCAGCAGGAACTACAGTTTAACCCTGACTAACAGCTGCAGGCTGAGATAATGTTTGTGTGCACAAATTTCTGTGCAAATAAACATTTTGTCTATTTTATATTTTTTACGAATATAAGCAGAGATAATCAGTGAAAACAACACTTTGGAAAGTTTAAAGACCTGTTTTTAATAACCTTTAAATTAGCTTCCCTTGAGATGTTTTCTTTCACTAGTCTAAATATTTAATATTGTATTTATTGTCTTTGTTACAGAAATATTTTAATGAAGCAAAGTGGGTAATGACTTTTAGACCACTGATTGTCACAGCAGCAGAACATTAGAGATCATTAAAAGAAATAGGCACCCTTATGCTAAAGGTGGAATATTCTACAGGACTTTTGAGCCTACCATATAATCCAATACTTCTTGAAGCTGTCAGAGTTTCAGGAAGACCATGGAATATAGGATTTGGGGTTTCTAAGACAACATTATTGTATAGACATAGCACTATCACAATACCTTTTATTTGCAAATTAGTCCTGTCCTTTCTCCTGGCTGTACTTTTTTCCATTTAATTATTTTCTTATATATAAAACTAAAGAATCATGAGGATCAACTATCTATAGAACATAAATTATTAATCAAAATATAATGATTTAGTAGCAAAAAAATATTGTACTATGAACTTGTCTAATTAACTGGTATGTGACAAGCAGAAACAGAATGCAGCTAATTTATGGAGTTGGTTGGTTGGATTGAAGAAAAGGGAAAATGCCAAATGGTTGACTTTGTGGTTCCGTGTTTTGACTTTTTATTTTTTTCCTCTTTTGACTGATCTGATTAAATTATTACATTTAAAGAGGTACAAAACAAAATTAAGCCCTCCTCATATAAACCTCTGATTTCTAGAACAAAAAAACCCAATACAGCATAAGAAATGAGAATCCAGGCATGTCATTATGTGATAACACTGGAATATAATGGTGAGGGGAAGGTTTCCAGAGAAAGAACATCTGATCATGATATATGAAAAACAAAACAAAACAAAACAAAACAAAACAAAACAAAACAAAACAAACAAAAAAAAAAAAAAAACACAAAAAAAAACCAAAAAAAAAACCAAAGAAAAATCTCATTAAATACTTTAGATTAGTACAAAACAAAAATGGAGGTTCTCATCCTGTTATTAGAAATGCAGAATTTGATACATTGCATCCTTTTATTCTTTCTGCTGTTTCACTCACTTGCTTTGCCTTTGGTTCTTAGATGCTTATTTGTATAGAACCAAAATCAAGAGAAAACAACAGGGTTTACTTCAAACCAGTAATGTAGGCTCAAATAAAGTTCAAATCATGCAGAAAACAAAGCCATCTTGGGAATCCTGGAAAACTGCTCTCGGTGTTACAGCTATTAGTACCCATTCAATAGTTACAGTCTAAGATTTGGGAAAATTTCCCTATTGTGCTGTTCACAAGCGTAAGTTCATTGTGCCATTGCTTAAAGTTAGCTATCTTTCCAGAACTTGCTCGACTCAAGATGGATATTAAAGCAGATGGTTTAACACTTTCCCAAATGGGGTCTTTTCTCTCTCTTTCTTATTCCATAAAAATGACTATAAGTTTTATTCCACTCAGCATATTCATGTCAGAACACTTCTTTCCTTCTAAAATTCTTGCTTTCTGTCTAATAACTTGTATTTTAATGAGGACACACTGTTATGCATCTGCTATTGTATCCTAAATTGTCCCATCATAAATCAGGGATTATATTCCTATCCAAAAATTATATGTCCTCTTAAAACCAATCAGTCGTTTTAACATGTGTCAGATGACTCAAAATGCATGGTGAGGTTACACATGAGTTCTCCTTGGTTTGGGAGAGTTTAAAAATGTCACCCATCTTTCCAGTATGGGTGGAAATGAGTAGATATTTTCAGGATTATCGTTTTCTTTTGAGAATAACTTTCATCTTTGAAGCTGCCTGAGTTTCATTAAAGAAGCTGCTTTAATCAGTAGAGTTTTTTCTTTTTTGAACAAACTTTCACCTATGGTTGACTACCCAAAAATCATGTGGGAGGGTCCATGTATATTGACTGTTTCAGTTAGCCTCATTAGAATAATCTTGATTTTAATGGATTGAATCATCTTATTCTGAAAGCTAAGAACTGAAGAATACAAATACTTCAAAGTGAACTTCAAGGGAGAAAGTGAGCTAGAAGTTTATTCTAGCATAAGCTTCAGCCTGCCAAAACCTACCAAACTGTCCAGATCTGAATTTGAAAGCAGATTTTGGCATCTCAGACCAGGGGTTTTGCTCCTGCTTAATCTTCTCACAACTGAGACCCAAAGCAAGAAGTACCTACGTGAGGAAGCAGAAAACAAAGTTATCGGAGGTGATTAACTTTCCCCTTTTTCCTCTTTTCCTATCCAGTCTCCAGCTATTACTAATTTAAACATTCCTGTCACTACCATTATATTTGTACCCCCATAGCTCCTCTTCCTCCCAAAGGTTGTGCTCCCTATGTCCAAAACTTCCCAGTGCAGCAGGATGCTCTAACTTTCCCTGATCTGGCTTAACTTGCATTAACTGCACTTGTCCAGCAGCCTCAGCCTGGGCATTATTATCCAAAATAATAGCTGGAGTACCTACTGTCTATTTTTTGTACAAATCCTAGTGGTTAGATTTTTAGAGCAGCAGAAGAGTTGAGATCATATCTCTTTTCACTCTAAACACTTTTGACACTGAAACTGCCACTTCACAGAGGAAAATACTGGTTTCCAGGCTACAGGAAGGACAACTGACCACTCTCCCAAGATGAGCAGAGTAGCAGGAACAGGCCAGAAGCAGAGGATGTGAAAGGTGGTATGATGTGGTAACATCATCAATGAGGACATGTAGAAATGAGCAGCATGGGCTCTCAGTTCCCTAGATAACTTCAGAGTTTAATTCACCAAGTGAAATATAAAAATTAAGTGGTTATATTAAGTGGAGCTGCATTAAATGTCTGAATTAGAATATATTATTTTAAGAGAATATAACCACAAGTGGTAATCTAAGTATAACTGTGACCACGCAATATGTGCTATTGAAATAGAATGCCGTGTTGGCAAAACATTAGGCTGTTTCCTCGCTCAAAGCTGCATGGATCAAGCAAGCAGCAATTGTAACGTTTTTTACATTAACTTACTGAGCTCCTATCACAGCCTGTAGAGGAGAAGCCAGTCACGCTGTAGACAGCTCAGATTAGTGTTCCTTGAAGACTGACATGTTGTTCCCAACTCTCTTGTCTAATTAAAGACCCAAAACATTATTCTACTGCAGCTGATGGCAGCACTCACTTGACATCAAAGGGAATCAAGATTCGTCATTCATTTATGAAGAACTATTTTTACCATATGATTAAAAAAAAAAAAAAAAAAAAAAAAAAAAAAAAAAGGCAATTCACAATGCATCCTGTGGTAGCACTTTTGTGTCTGGGTGATGGCAGCTCCAGTTCCATCGTGCCTCAGAGGTCCCACCTGGAGCCAAGAGATCAGCTCCATACTGAGGTTGCAGTATATGAATCAAGTTCCAGTCATCTCCAGAGATCCCAGCTCTGGCAGGAATCCCATCCTTCTGTTCAATTGGCAAACATGCTAGAGGACTGAGAGCTTGCAAACTAAATAGACAAAGTTGCAACAATTTTCATTGTGCAACAAGAATTAAGGCATATGCTGAGTGGATCACCTGAATCTCATGCTTTGTTTTGTTTAAGACTGCAACTGAAGATAGTTTACAATCAGGGCACAAGTTCTTCAGGGAAAGAACTGTGAAAAATTAGGGATTACACCTGAGTCTGGAAAGCCTTGGCGCCCAAATAAGTGGGGAGAAAAGGGAAAGATCTACAATCTTAAAATTGTGATATTAATAGATTATCATTCTCCAGATGAAATGCTGAACAATAAGGTCTCTGGCATCTCTGTGGCAATGATTGGGGTGAAAAAGGAATCAAATAAGACAAAAAGGTTTTCCTCCACAGAACTGTAATTTGGATTTTAGGCAAGGAAATATTTTTGCATAGTTTATTGCTGCTCCTTTATAGAGACCTGCTGCCTAAGTCATAGTATGGTAAGATAATTCTAAATGGAAGGTCCTGTGTGAAACCAAACTCTAGACTGTGTTTTGTGTTTTAATGAAGATTCTTTCACAATGTATTCCATTCTGGATAATGAGATAGTAGCGATAAATGGAAAGGACAGATGGAAGATAGTCAGACAGCTCTCTGAATCAGAAGATTTTCAAAGTACAGTAAACAAATTCAGCACACTTTTCTGGCTTGAGGCCAAGCTATACTCTAGGGAACTGGTCAAACAGTGGATCATGAAAAGCTTTTTGGGAGCAGCTAAATTCTACAGCTGTGGTCTTTGTTTTTCTAGTACTTTGCAAGAACAGAAGGGGGAATTACGAAAGCGCCTCTCGTACACTACCCATAAGCTGGAAATGCTTGAAACAGAGTTTGATTCTACACGTCAGTATCTTGAAATAGAATTGAGACGTGCTCAGGAGGAACTTGAAAAAGTAACTGAAAAACTGAGAAGGTTAGTAATGAACTTTTTGAAATAAACAGAATTATTAGAATTTTAAAAGTGACTGCATTAAAGACACATGTAAGTAAAACCAAACAGTTGCAAACATGCATGATTTATTATTTATTGATTACACATTGTGTTTTGTATTTAATATATAGATTTTATTTATCTGAATATATACTGCATGCCACATGAAGTTATTTACAAGTGATATGTAAAATATCTCTGTACTAAAAGCAAATATGCAAATAGAAATACACCTTTATATGTGCAAATATGACATTATTTATGCATAAACATACATGTGGGGTAGAACCATATGGTATTACCCATACAAAGGTTATGAACCCACTACATATACATACATATATTATTATACTTTATATATACAGATAAATCTTTTTTAATGACTTTGCACATTTTCTTTGTTTAGATTTCATTATGCTGATACAAGAGAATATAATTTGGCTCTCCATCACTTAAAGCAGAGACTATGTTCAATTAAAATAATATAAAGGCATTTTGCATTATAGTATAGAAAATAATCTCCTTTTTAGTCTCAAGAAGAATGGAATGATGTTGAAAAGCTATTATTTAAAACTGCTGTAGCTGTGGTACTGTGCTATTGCAAATCAGGAACCTAGTTAATGTTAATGATATATTATGCTAAGCATGCACTCCTGACATTTCTGACACTGATTAAAATGGTATGTAGACTTAGCCTAAATTTTATCATAATTCTTAATATCCATTTTTTCATTTGTTTTCAAAACTTCTGAAACTAGAATTATTCACTTATGCAGGAATGTATTTGCATGTCTTGTGAGACTTTCTTAAACTGATATCTTCATGGAACTATTTGATTAATTCATTGGATGACTCAAAATGAAATTCAGAATAAATCATTCCAGGGCAATACCCAAAGAAATATTTTTCATTCCTTGCAGAAGGCAAAAGCCAAATCAAAACAATGACAGAAACCACCAATAAGCTGAGTCAACTAAACCATTTAATGAAAATTTTAAACAGCATGAGTCTGTAAAATCTCAATTTAGGAAACAATCTAGTGTGGCCTTATAAATTTCTCTAACAAGGGATGTTTCTCGATACAAGACCAAAATATGCAGGTGTTGTGGTGATTTTTAAATCTACACATATCTATCAAGAGCAGTCTGGAGGTTCTCCACATAGTTTTCTTGTCAACAATATTTTTCCTATCTTTTCACTCAGAGCAGAGCCACGGAAAATAGCTTAGTTCTTGATGCAGTTTTGCTTCAATACATTCCAGGACAGGGAACACTGGTGCTCTTTTTCTCTTGAAGCATCAATTTGGGCAGCTGCCATAAACCAGCAGAGGGGCTGACCATCCCACTGCTGCTAGAACAGACGGACTTCCTTGTCAGTAGGAAGCCTCTTTCCAACTGCACTGGGCACCAATGGGTTAAGCACCCTTTGAAACTCGGGCCAGGGGCTCACAGACAAGTCTAGCACTCATACCAGAGCATCGCATCAACAGAACTGACTTTCCAATATTCTAATGGAACATTGTATCATATTATGAAGAAAACTTATATTAAAAATTATGTTTCAGGCAGGTGATTACTCCCCTGAAGACATATCATAATGGAAGCCAAAAATATTTTACGAGGTGAGCTTTAAAAATGTTTCTATTGAGAATAGCAAGGCATCCTGCAAATTGAACACCTAGATTTGTCAACCTGGAGAAGGATAATGTCTGAAAACACCTGTCATTCAAAAGCTTGTCAGCAACATGTCACAGAGGAAAATCAATGTGAGAGAAAAAAATAAGTAGAATTAGTTTCAATTATGTCTCTCTTCTTTTATTCACTGCACAGGGAGAGAAATTCATCCCCCTATAAGTGAATAGGCCCTGTGTAACAAGATACCACTCATATACCGGAGAACATTTCTGTTATTAAATTTCCTTTTCTGTAAAGTGTATTTTTTTTTCCAAGAGGCTGAATGACTACCCTCTTGTAATCCTTTCCAAAAGTCTTTGTCTTAATTTATCCAGAATTTCCTGTGCTGTTGCTAGGTCTCTCCACTTTTGCTCAAGAGAGAAGGTTACTTGTGTAGCTCAATGGTCAAGTTTTCAGCCTCTCTACAAATATTTAGAGATGGCCTCTTTCTTTTTTCTCAGTGGGAGAACAATGCTAACTAGATTTAAAAATAATAAAGCATAGTTTCAGCTTTGAAAAGTGACTGAAAAGAAAGGGGGTTTCATGCTCTTCACAATGGTCCCTTAGCTGACATGGTCAGCACAACTTTTATAAGTTAAAATTTTTTAAATAAAAAAAAATCAAAATCCAGACTTGGAACCACATCTGTACTCCAAAGTTCACTTTGTGTTTCTTCCTTGAGACCCTGCCCTGGGTTACAACTTGACGAGGTTCCCATTCTATTCTAACAGAAAGTAGAGTTATTTTAAGGCATGAGAAGTAGACTCATACAAGCATATATTTAGCACTGAGATTAGCCCACACATGTAATTATTTCACCAAAAGCAAGGCATTTCACAGACTGAAGGGGTGTTCTGAACAGGAATCCTGGAGGAAAAAACTATTGTTTTCATAAGGGTGTTGGTATAAGTTGTGATAACGGAGACAGAAAATCTTTTTGAACAAGAAGCTACTCTTTCAAGAGTCACTTTTCAAAGCTAACTACACTCTAGAAGAAATTCCCTTCTTTAAAGAAAGTCAGCCCAAGACTAAGTTTTACTTTAGGTGTATTTCATGGCCTTAAGAAGGCTTGAGATTGAGTGGAAGCAGAGAAAAAGAGGCTTTTGCAGACTCCCTCTTCAGCAGTGACTTGCAGTCTTAGGGAGGAGTGTGTTGTCTGGTGGGTTAGAGCAGACACCTGACAAGTTCAATATGGTCAGAATATTTTTCATTAATGCCTTACTTGGTCAAGAATCTAAACATTTCTTTAATGGATGCATATATGTGCACCTGAAGTCACTTGAGTTTCTCCTAACAACATGAACAGCACAAAAATGATAACAGGTTATCAATTCACATGAGTTTATCCTTATAGCAGTTTTGCAGCATAGTGAAGCCTACCCTTCATTTTATTTTCAAAGACAGATTTACAAGTTTAAATTATTTCACACTTCACAATGTTCAGTCTATCTGGCTGTATTTTTTCTGCAAAAAAGGTTAAGTTACCATCAGATCACTTTTAAATCCAAATAATTTTCTCTACTCTTTATTTCCTCTTTCCTTTATCTCACAGTTGTGCCTTAAGATTGATCAGACACTGTTCCTCTTTTATCCCTTTAACACTTTCTTCCATGTATTTCTGGGTCCATTTCTCTCCTTGCCACCTACATTTGCTGACACTTCTTTTGGTACAGTGAATTTCCAATTTGGGGTTTATGCATATACGTGCCATGTGTATGTGCTTGTGTACATGTGTATATGTTTGTGCTTATTTTGACTGCATTTACACACTGTTCTCAATAGAAACACTTTCCGAAGCTCAGCTTCCTACTTACTGTGGATTTTTTCTTTTTTAGATTTGATTTGACTGTATTGGGAGGTGGTCATTTTCTCTGCAAATGAATGTATTCGAGAACTAGAGTTTGTGAGCTACTTTCTCCTAAACATACAACAGGCAAAAATTTCATGGGCAAGGGCAAAAAAACCTACAAAGCAAGACACAAATTGTGATAAAACTCTTGCAAAACCCTCTACCACCATCTATGGCATGGGAGTGTTGTCATTGAAAAATAATTAATGACAATTAACATTTCAATCATCCATATCAAGAGAAAAAGTGAAAAGAGAAGCTAAGGAACACACCCATTGTTACCATGACAGGTCCTCTATCCAAGCAGCGACTACTGCTGGTTTTATTCATGGTCTTGAAGTTATGGAAAGGGAACCTCCAGGGTCTCTCTTGAGCTGTCCACATCATTAACCACTACAGAACTGCCTGTGGTAAAGGAGTACCTGGGCTAGAAAAGCCCTGAACCAAATTTTTTCTCCCCTTTACTTTCAGGAAGTTATGCAAGTGCTTTTGAACCCACGCAAACTTTTAGGGCATTGCAGGTGCTAATGTTTAAATCAGTTCTTACAGCACCTCCACTTGATTGCATGCAAAGCAAGTTTAGACTATTCTATTTTGCTTTACTAGACAAAGAATATGAACCATGACAGAGAAGATGCTGGGGCACCTCTGGGCTCAGCCAGAAGGCACTATTTTACTTCTATAAATCCTTTCTTCCTGCATCATGGCATGCATCCTTACCAGCAAAGCAAAATACTTGTGCTGAGTAGCTGCAGGCAGAGGCATTTTAACCCTCCTTTTATCAAGATCATCTCTACTTTCTTCTGTACCACAAAAAACTGGGTACAGAGTACCCTGAGATTTGTCTCCGCTGTGTTGACAGCTAAATGGCTGGAAAAATCCCAAATAAACCTAGAGTTGCACAAATCAATGCCTATAGAGAGGCTTAGTGATAAATTCTGTGAGGAGCATGGACAGTGCAGAGAATTGTAAACTTCAATCCTTTAAGTCACCTGGACACAAACACAATAGCACTATGAGAATTGGTGAGTATTGACCAGGTCTCACAGTACAAGTCTCAGAGATGTTCAGCCCATTTGGGTCACCACCTTAGCAAACACTATTTACCACAGATCCTCCTCACAGGAAGGAAGTCTCTGCTCAGCAGCTCTGTAACACAGGCGACTCTGAGACTTCCCCCAGGCTTGCCATGCTTATTGGAAATGGCCACCCTGATTATGGGCTGACCCTTGGTACCCCGAGGAGGTTCACCCATGGGGATGTCATTATTTATATCCAGAGAGCAGATGTCCTTGGCACAGACATTCCCTCTCAGGTCCATGGAGTAGATGTTATTGCAATGCTGGGAGCCCCAGCCAGAGCTCTGCATCCCTTAAGAGGGACACTGCAAGCCACTGGCCTGCCCTGAATGGAGAATTCTGATCATTTAACTGGAAAGAAAATCTCCATGGCAACAGAAGCAGAGATAAGCATCACATTGCCAAGAAGGGGCGGGCTGGACCCTTTGATTTGCAGCTATGGCATATTTGGAAAACAGACCTCATTCCAGTTTCAGCAGCCACTCCTAACCAAATGATAAACAGAGACTTCTTTAATCCCAGTCCCATCCTGATAACCACAGAAACTACACCCAGATCCAGACTCCTCAGAGGAAGTGCATTTTGCTGTATAAATGTGGATTACATCTGAGTTCACTCTTACAGTGAAAACACTTGCACACTACCTAAAATCTCCTCAGTGCTAAAAGGCTTTGACCTATTGATCAGCACAGTCATATAGATTTATTCAGACAAGCTTTTCACAGCTGAGCTGCTAACATTTGCTTTACATTTGTTATACATTGTGCTGAGGTGATGGGTACTAATGAACAAGGAGCTATCCTCCTCAAGTTCTAGGGAGAGAAAGCCACAGCTACTACCAAAATACCAATGAATTTCCCACAGGCTGTGCAGCTTGTTCATTACAATACCAAGGTTACCATTTAAGTAGCCTAAAGATGTGCAGGCTGAAAGTTTTCTTTGGTGTGTTGCTCTGGAATAAGTAGGGAAGCCTCATTTTGTGAGTTCATTCAATCCCTAAGTGTTGATAAAAATAAACATACATCTTTTCTCAACTAAGCTAACTAAATATACTTTCTGGAAAAAATAGGCAACTTCTTGAACTTTTGTTGAAAGAAGAAATATTCTCTTCTAAGTCACATGTTGATGCCCACATGTTGCTACAGTCATTAGGATTCTGCTGCAATTTCACGATAAATCTTTTTTTGTGCTGCCTAAGCCTAGAGCTCAAGCTTCCTCTCTCACATACTATTCTCGAGCCTGATATAAAACTATAATTACCTTGTGCAAGTGCCTAGGCTGTAATGTGTGTCTGCACACAAGTGCAGAACGACCAACATATCTTCACTTCCTACTGGAATTTGCAGCTAAATATAGTAAGAAAATATGACAAAGAAATTTGGAAGTTTGCTTAGGAAGGAGGTGGTAATTGTATTTCAAAGGCAACCACTGACTGGTAACAGAAGTGATAAGCAAATAGAATTCAAGTAGTGCAAGCCAAGGTTTTGTACTTATGTGAAAATACAGGTAAAAAACAGCATGAAAAGCAATGTGTTCAGTTACATGATATCATCTTTGTTCTAGGATACAAAACAATTACCTAGCCTTACAAAGAATTAATCAGGATCTGGAGGATAAACTTTACAGAATGGTAAGTTATCATAAGTATTTTTTTAAATATATTAACTTTTGCAATTTTATAACGATTTTATACTTCTAAATTCATTGGAAAAACATGTATGTAGCTGTCACAAAAACAGTCACATGCTATAAAAGCAGTTATGCTTAGAAAAGACATGATGAAGAGCTCAAGCTGTGTACAATGGCTTAGCTCCACCAATTTAAATAGAGATTGCTTTGACTGATGATCTAGCTGAGTAAATTGTACCTTTGAACTAATTCTGGTTAATTTAGTTAATAACTTCATGGGGTTTGAATATTTATGTTTTTATTAAGTATCAAATTTAAATAGTGTAATCCATGGTTTTCTCATGCTTCTTAGATACCTCCACTCAGCATTTATTAAGTGATTTAATAGAGCTTGGATGGCCTGACTTTTAAATTATTTCACAATTATCGAGCTCAATATATTAATTTCCAATCTGCATGTGTCTGCCACCACAACCTCAATGTCACTGTCACAGGCCAATTAATAACCAAGTGAGAAAATCACTGCAGCCTTTTTGGGTTCCACATTGCAAGACACAGCACCACTGCCTCAAAATATCTTGAGGATGTCAAAAAGAAATGGCAAAGCCATTGGGGCCTTGGCTCATTGCAGATGATGCTGGGACATTGTGCTCACTGTTAGGAGAAAAATTACAAAGGAATGTAAGGATAATGTTTAGAGAGGAAGAAATGACAATTTTGAACTTCCAAAGATCTCAGGTAGTAATTACACGGATGAGCAGCTTGGATTGGGGGAACAATTTATTGTGGATTTTGGGTAAGTACGAACCATAGTAACATACAGGACAGGCACCAGCCTTCACTAATAAACAAATGTTTGAGAATGTCATTGCTACTATCTCAGAATCCTATTTCAAGAGCTAACAATGAATAGGGGACTGAGGTTTTGCAACCGGTTAACAACAGGGCAAAATTACAGTTGGGTGTTAGCTGATATTTGTTCATAAATATATGTTTAAACATTATAAAAGCATAAATAACATTTGGTCTCGGGTTACTGCTTTTTTTTCTCCACTCTTCCTTTGTTGCTTTTTCCTTTTGTCCAGACCACTTCAGGATTTTGTCTTCATCTGTAGCTCAACATTTATTACCTATGTACCACAAAAGATAAATAGAGTCATTCAGGCTGGTAAATTAAATTAAAATAATAGAAACTCAGAAGGAAGGACTTCAGAAAATCCATGTGTTCTTATCAGGTGTTTCAGATCAAAGCAAAGAATTTTTAAACTGCTGTTTCAGCATCCAGTTAAATCCTTGGGAAATTATTTCAGAGCACAGCACGGAAAAACTGAAAACCAGTCCCGTGGAGCACTGTGCCTTTCTTTATCCCACTAATATGACAGTCATTGAAGATAGCTTTAGAGACTTGAGGAAGATCAATCAGGCTCTGTACACCACTTAACTCCAGACAGCTTTGCTCTCTGAAATATTGAAACTGAAGACACAAACCAAACCAAAACAAATGTCAAATGGAAACTCTATTAAAAGGAAAAAGATGGGGAAGAAAGTACCATATCTGATTTAGATAAGTCAAACCTTTTGATTTTCAGGGCACTCCAGGAGCCCTCAATACTTCAGAGACAAATTAAATAACAGCTGGTCTGGCTGTTCAGCAGCTTATGGTGGACTGGGCTCTTGGATACCTTTCTCTCCCTTTCCTGCTTAAGAGGAGGTGCACTTTTTTTATTATTATTTTGTTTTGTTTCATTTATTATTCTAAAATCAAACACTTTTGATTTCTCTACCTTTATACAAATCTAAATATATAAACTGTGTGTTTACTTTCTCCCTCTCTCTCCCCTACCCCATCCCTCTGTACACACACACACACACACACACACACACACACACACACACACACACACACACACACACACACACAGGTTTTGACTGTTTGGTGGGCTCAAATTCAACAAGTAGGAAAAAAAAGACCCCCAGGTCCCTTGCTCCCCTCGTCTGCAGATAACATAGAATGCTCCCAGGAGATGAGTTACTCCCTGTCCTAACAGGTGATTCACAATTCCCCCTCTCCCAGTGACTGGCCCCTGCTCATTGCAACTTATCTAGGACTCCACTGTGACCTCCATTTTCTAACATTTTATGGTATCCTGAATGTTAAAACCTTTCATGCCTGTATAAGAGATGTACAACAATAATCATTAATTCATCAGCAGTCACGGAAAAAAAGCCGATGTAGCAGATACTTTTCTTCTAGGCTCTGCTTCCTTTTGGGTACTAATCTATAAATTATTTTAAAAATTTGAAAGCACACTTCTGATCACAGAAGTGATCAGAAGGTGTCTGATTTGGCTAAGTGCTAAAAAATGCAGTACTGAAATCAGGGGAGAGTGAGCTGTATTAAACTGGGCAAGACTAAACTCATGGAATAGTAGAGGAATGTGGCACAGAGTTAAAATTCTGCTGTCACTCCTCATAAAACTGCTGTTCTTACCACAGTAAGTGTCTTCAAGTGGAGAAGATTTCTTTAGTCTTGTAAGCACCAGTTAAGAAGTGGAATATACAGGCTGTCTGCCTAAATAATTAATCTTTATAACTCTTTTCTCCATTAAGATGTGGGAAAGGACTAAGCAGAGTCCTCACATTTTGCACTGCAATTCCATCACAGCACTGTTCAATCAAATAACTTTTTATGATATTTAGTTCTAGTTGTCATCAGTAATCTTCACTTTCCTTTACACTTATTTGAGTTTTTGGAGCATGCTCTGCCATGGTCCTGCTGCTCACAAACAGCAATTACAAGAAGATTATGCAACTCGCCCCAACCACAAGTTAAGAAATCCTTTATATGATCTCAATCCATCTGTATTCTCCATATGATCCTCTCTGGAATTAAGTAACGTATTTTAAAAAGCTTTTGAAATTTTAAGGCTTTTGGTTGCAGTTAGTTCTGTAGTTTTACCTTTAATGCCATAAGCCAGATTTTTTAATGGTATCCTCTTTTGGGAAGAACTGGTGCCTAATAATAGCTGCTTAATAAACCCAACTGCTAATGAAAATTACACCCATTTCTCCTCCCCCATCTGCATTTTAAATGTTCTTGAAAACATGATCACAGAAATCCAGCTGCAAAGAACTCAGGAGACCTTATTATCCAGAAACATCCTAAAATATGCCTTTTTTACAAAGTTTGACAGACAGTCTACTGCATGGTATCAGCTCTGGTTCCCACCTCTGCAAAGACAGCACCAGACCTCTGCACACAGTGCATTATACATTTTATCATCTGTGAAGATGAAAACTCCTACATTTTTACAATGAAAATGTACAAAATTTACAGGTAAATTTTACCATAAAACTTTTACAATATTACACATTAAAGTCTGTTTTTTCATTTACATTAAGGCAGGCAGGGAGTGTGACTCTTCCATAAAGTTGGAAGAAATTGTTATATAAATCAGCAGTAAAGAAGGGTTTGTGTTAAGGATGATCATGTCTGAAATGCTGCACTTTCTGAGCACTGCACTTGTTTTTATCTTATTTCTGCCTCTGCCTATGAGTTGAAAGAGGTTCCTAAGAGGTACAGCAAATACTTTATGTTCTATGTTATTAAGAGTAATATATCCAGCTCTTGAATATCTGGGGTTTTCCAGTTTGCTGGCCATAATATAGATTTAAGCATCTCCAGTTGGGAAAATCCAAATATGAATTAAATATGAGCAGGGCAATTTTAAGTGGTGCCCTGAGATCCTGTGTCAGGGAAATGTTATTTGAAAAGAAGCAGATTTCTGGGTATCCAGGTCAGGAAGGTAAAGAATATGGGAAGTGGTGAGGAATTTGATGAAAAATTTCAGTCAAGCATTCAAAACATCTAAGTACCAGCTGTTTGGCTTTGGAATTTGAACCAGTCACTAGAATGCACATGAGTCTCTTATGATACCTACCAGTCAGAACCCCAATATGGTTTAAAACATAACTGAAATATGAAAATAATGGAGAGAAATCCTTTTTCTCACAAAAACATAAGGAAAACAGAAGCCCAGCATCCTCAGGTTCTTGAATGAAACATGATGATTTTGAACACAGTGATTTCAAGCCCATCTTTTTCATTTTCTTTCCTCTGTGGAAGAAGAAGTTCCTCTCCCTCCCCCATGTCCCATGAAAATCAAATAGAGATGACCTAAATATACTTAAAAGTATTTGCATCCCAAAGACAAGAAAGTTTAGAGTCAGCTCAACCTGGCAGGCTCATTTACTCACATTCAGTGAAGACAGCTGTGAATTTCAAGAGAAATTTATACTGGCTGGTTAGCTAAGGCAGAAGCCAGAGAAGGTTTGTGCTTTGTGGACCAAACAACTGCAAAATAACATTTTTTGTGGAAGGAAATGACCATAAATGGCACATAAACAAGTAATTTATAAAAATAGCAGTTGAGAAAATGCATTTCTAGGAGGACTTAAGGCTATGTGGTTTTATGGTTACAGGCACTTTGTGCTAAAGATGTCAATTTCTCACTAACTCTTTCCACAGTCATATTCCAAGTTAAAAATATTGCCAAATAGGCACACATTACATACATACACCTGTAGGAACTACACAAGCTCAGACTGAGTAGGTTCCTGAGTTCTGCAGTCAAATAAATGAATTCTCCTGTATAATTTGGGAACATGAGCATGAGCACACAGGCTTTCATCCGTCCTGAGTCCTTTCACTCTGCACAGAGATTCGCTTCCCTTTCTTGCTCCATTGTTATGTAGTCAGTGATGGTTGCCCAGACCTCTTCCCAAGAGACACCTAAGGCAGCCAGCCATTTCCAAATTGCTCTACATGAATATGACACTGTGAGAGACTATTCTGGGAACTGCTTTCCATTCTTCCAAAAGGCATGTGACTGTTCTGCTCTGTCTCTCCCTCTCAGCAGGACATCTTCCACAGCTACGAGCAGCCTAAGGAGGCTGTAAAGTGACAATGGACACTTCTCACTTCCAACATTGTCTCTGTGGCATGATGGCAAAACTCCTTCTTTATATGTGTCTCATGTCTTGGCCACTGATATGCATTTCTGATAACTCAGGTTTTCAATCTTTTTCTTCATGCTGATCTCCATGGTTTGATCTCTGTCTTGCCGGACAACCCCTTGGGATACCATATTGACTAGCTGAGAACAGAAATATCTGTTGTTTTCAAAGAAGATGAAATAACAAAAATATGTATGGGATGTGGGTGGTTTTGACCTGTCTATTTCTTGTAAGTGCCTTGGTCCTTTGTGATTATCTGCCAATTTACCACAATGGCAGGGAAAACAAGAATAAGCCTGAAAAGGTGTTCTGTGGCAGGCATTCCACATCTCAAAGTCCTCCACAAAAGCTGGTTTCACCTGTGAATGTGAAAAACAGAGCATAGAAGAGTGACATGCTTTGGCCAAGGTCATCAAGAAGATGACCTTGAATTTATGAATAAAATTTATGTCTTCTCTAACCAAATCCCTGCCTACAGAAAATATCAAAGGAGTTCCTAGGTTTTCTTAGATCCATTTTACAATACCAGCTGCTTATCTCACATTTCAGATAAATTGAAAATGGCAAAGACAGGGTTTATCAGAGAGAAAAAGAGAAAGAGAGAGAAGGAGAGAGAAAGAAAAGGAAGGAAGGAGGGAAGGAGGGAAGGTGGGAAAACAGGAAGGCAGGAAGGAAGGAAGGAAGGCTGGCAAGCATATACAAGCAGAGTACTGGTAGTAAGCTAGTATATATTATTTAGTGTATTTAGTCCAGGTAACTATAGATCATCTCTTTCATAATATGTTTTTGGGTTTTTTTCTAAATAAAGAAAAATAGCTTTTAGAAAGAGTATTGCATCTACAGAATCCAATACTATTTCATTTAGTCAGTACAGGAGAAAATAAAGAATTAATCGAGGTAAGAAAATGACTTTTGTGAGGTGAAAATCAAGAGGGGATAGAGAAAGATGACTTAGCACATTTTCTTTTTCTGGTTGCACACTTTGTGCTCACAGAATAGCACTAAAGATATGAAGGATTATCAACATCATAAGACCTTTCCTTTATTATCACAAGTGGCATGTACCTCCAGCAGAATCCTCTTTGCTCACTAGAGGTGTAATATTTTATCCCGTACTTCTTTCTTTTCTTTTTTCCTCCAGAAAAAAATATTTCTTCTTTCAACCTCCTGTCACTAACACAGCCTCAGAAGATACTATTACATTGACTTCAGGGAATTAGCATCAGTCAACACCACCTCTATTCCCTCCAGCTATAATTTATTTAGCATTTTATTATCAGGAAGGACTCTACCCTGGCAAGGCATACCCTTGATGTGAAATGTGGGAGATGATAGGTACAAGGAATGACTATAAGCACATTTTGTCAACTTCATTTATGGTGCCAGGAGAAAGCACAGGCTGTGAAGATGACTAGCTGGCTTAGAAAGGCTTCTAAGGAGCTGATAGGAAAGGCACCTCTTTCAAGCACAACTGCAATGCTGTAGGAGACCAAGGAAGTTGACGGCAAGTAAAGCTACCCTCTGGCTTCCAACAGGTCTGTCCTGCTGTCATTGGGGTTAGGTAATGAAATTATTATATTCATTTATAAACAACAGATCCTCAGCACTGCTGGTTTCCCAAAGAACTTACCCTAAGTCAGCAAAATAAAACAGTTCAAAACTGTGAAAAAACTTTTTGTCACAAAAGATATCCAGCGCCTGAAGCAAATTCCTGAGCACTTGAAAAAGATGAGCAGCCAGCTACTTCCTGCTTAGGGAGCAATCATCCTGTGTAGTGATGCTCTGTTCATCCATATTTTATATCAAAGAGCAGAACCCAGGCCAGGAATGGCAGGACCCTTCCCCAGCCAAGCGCCAGGTTTGTTTGCACTCATTGAATTTAGATAAGATATCCCTTTATAATTTAAATTTGCTGCTTGCATTTGCAAAGAAAGCTGAATGAGAGGTGACAGGTGCCTTTACCCTGAGCTCATGCAAGACACAGGACATGCACTGAACTGAAAACCCCAAGAATATTTCAAGATGACACTGTGATGAGAAGACCTGTAGCAGGAGGTGCAGATGTAAGCAGATTTTATCGTAATGTCCTTTTCCACAGTGTCTGCCATGTAGGCTGGCATTATTTCAGGTTTGGAGCAAACCCCTACAGTTGTCAGTGCTAAGCTGGAGTGCTGCATGAGGGGACATACCCTGCTCAGTCAGTGTAGGCTTGCCCCATGAAGAAACATTAAAGATCAACACTAGCACTTATTGTACTAGGAAAAAAGTAATCATCCTGCATTTCTTTTACAAATCACTCGCACAGAAAGAAAAGCGTGTTTTTACTTCACTAGCAGAACCTTGACCGCACTTTGCTAAGAGTTCTTTCTGTGATACGTTGTTAATTATACAGCAGTGTCAACGGCTTCTTTCCTTTTACAGCTGTGGAATTACATTTCATGGGGTAGTCAAGGAAACAAATCTTTATAAGACCTTTGCTAATACAAGGTTGAACATGACATCAAGAGCAAATCATTCTTCAAGTGAAATGCCATAGAGCATGATATCAGAATCCTCAGACAAAACACTACAGCCCCATGATGTTATCTTTAACAAAATCATAGTTTTGGGAAATCAAGGAAAAAATCAGATTCTGCTGCAGGTGATATTTAATCAGAAAAATCAGAAGCAAGTGTTGCTTACTAAAAAGAATAAATTCTATAATTTAATTCTGAAGGATAAATTAGATTGGGTCAGTAATTCAGACTTGAGGTAACACCTCATTTATCAGAGAATAAGATTTTTCCATATCACTTATTTCCATATCACTGCTTTGTACAATAGATCTAAAATGTATGGGCACAGAGGATACATTTGTAATATGTCCATTTATTCAATTCCTCTGATCTATCATAAAAAGCAGAAAATGCCAAGCTTGAAGATCACACTATGAATTATATTGCTGTAGTTTCAGCCTATCAAAAGGTTCCCAGCAATCAGAAAAAGGTGTTCAATAAGTAAATCTCTGTACACCTAAACTCTATCTTCTTCCTCCTATGCAACTCTTTTAGTAAAGGGGCAAAGAAAATTATAAAAATTTCAGCTGTCAGATACATTTCTTTCTTGAAAAATACATTTATTGCTTTGTCTCTCCCTTGGCATGTCTTCTTGAAATCCATTCCCAGCTCTAACTGATTTTTCCCCCCTCACTGAAACCAGGTTTTTTTCATCCTTCAGTCCTGGAATACCCTTCCTAGGCTTCTTGGAAAGAGCTGACAATATATACAAGCACACAGAAGTGCCCAGTAAAGCTTTATCTCATTCCTCCCTTCTTTGATTTCTTAGGCATATTTCGGCTTTATTTTCTGTGTCTTCCCTCTGATATCTTCAATTCCATAACAGGATTGGAGAGCAATTGTCTAAAGTGACTTTCTGGTCATGTGGTATAAGTATTTCACTATCTGCTGTAGAAATTTGCTGGATTTTCTTACAACTAGGTTCCTTCCTAGTTATATTTTAAGTCTTGCTACCTCTATACACTTCTTAATTATTGCAGAACATTTGTATGAAAGAATAAATCTCTTTATTTTGGAAAATGATTGATATACCAAACTTTCACATGACTACAGATTTTTCAATGGGCTTAAATTAATTTAATTCACACTTTTGACTATTTTCCCCAATGTACCATAGAATAATCTGGCATGAGAAGGATTACAAAAGACTTGATTTAATTATATGCTCTGTCTGATCAAATACAATTCAATTAAGGAAGATGTGATTATTAAATCTTAAATGCATTAGCATGCATCGATCAGTCGTATGAGCTTTAAATTAATAAATAGTACTTTCACAGTTACCCAACTACTAGACAGAGAATTAAAACCTCTAATAAAATTAGCCCAAGTCTCCCAATGCATTTTTTAAAGCATAATTTACTGAATGGATCTTTATATATCAACTGTAGTAATTTCAATGAAATTTGTTCCAATATTGGGTGATGTTAAAGTAATAATGTGTTCTGTTTTGTCCCAAAATTTTTTGTATGACGGGACTAAATGAAATGAACAGAGTACAACATTGGCATGTTTTTGTCTCAGATTAGCTGGTAATTTAAGGTTTCTATCAAAACTTCTGGTACTTTCCTGTTTAAATACTTTAGCTATTTTTCTTTCAAATTTCTAGTATGGATACAGAGAGATATCAAAGATTTCAGTGAATAAATTGACAAAAGATGCCTAGTAAAGTAAAATTATGATATCTATACAAAATACCAGAAAATTAAATTAGATTTTAATTTACCAATTATTAAAACTATCTTATTAAGATAGATGTAATTTCTTCTGAAAGGGTGCAGCCATTCAATACCCACCTCTAGGTGCTGATGAAAGGTGCTCAATCAGACAATTGGGAAGTTACTTTTGTTAGACTTCCAAGTAGGCCTCATAAGAAAATGTCAAGAATTCAAAATATGGCTGTGTCAACCTGCTGCACTTAAGTTTGTGACGTAAAGCTCAAGCCATGTGACTTTATGGGGTCGACATGAAGAGGAAGCTGAGCAGGCAAAACTCTCCTCTGGAGACAGCCCAAGGGCAGTCTTGCCAAGTTCCCTTCTCTCCTTGGCTGGAGTCCTGGGAACCCTACAACCAGGAGAGACCCCTACCAGCAGCTGGAGACTGCAGAACTTTTCCTCCTGTCTGAATGTCTCTGCTTATTCACTCCTTTACTTTCTTCCAGTTACATATTTCTTCCTAGAGCACACTGAGGAGGGAAGCAGTCTGTAGGCAGGAGAGATGCTGACAGTCCCGTGCAACATCAGGGAAAGCAGTTGTCTCCCCTTCTCAGGGTGACTGGAGAATAATCTCCCCATTGGATGATTCCCCAGTACCTGCTCTGCTTCTCTGTGAATTTTCATGCTGTTATATTAATGTATTCTTCATCTCAGTGTTCCCAGTTACAGTGACGCAAAAGCTCCGTAAATATAATATCAAGGGAAGAAATTTCATTTGAGCAGGGCTTATTTTACTCCTTGGTGACACATGTAATTGGCTTTATCTGCTGCAATGAGATTTTTCATAAACCCTCACTACATGGTCTTGTTCAGCTTTCTATTGCTCAACTTCCAGGAATTTTTCTTTTGGCTAAATAGCCAGAGATAAAGAATAAAGAGTGTGAATATATTCCATGAGGAGGAAGAAATACAGTCCAGAAGCCTTTTGGAAGAGAGTTCTAAAGAAGCACGAATCTGCCTGCTTCTTTCAACATTTTAGCTACATATGCCCTCCCTTAAGCCAATTTAACCAGTTCTAAAGGCTCAGAGACTAGAATGAGGAATTTGAATGGGTGTTCCCCCACAGCTTGCTCTATTGTCTCTAAAACCCTTCCCAGTAGACTGCTGAAAGACAGGAGCCATTCATTACAAGTCTTGGTTAGAGAGCCTTCCTATACTACATGGAAACAGAATAAGAAGCAGGAGGAGAGCTGATAGCAAGGCATGTGGCTTTAGGTGGAGTATTTGGGTTCTGTGGATCCTCATCCATTTTCTGTGAGGAAAAGAGGATGCTTGGTTTAGCTGTATTCGTGTAAAGCAAATAGGAAAAACTTGCCTGTGAAACTGGCCAGCTACACCAGCCAGACATCAGCCTAGGTAAAAAAGGGGATTGAAAGGTGAAGTATTCTCTTCTGACATACAATCAAGGTGTCAAGGATAAAATCAACTAAGCCACCAAGATGTATCAAAAGAGACTGTTTAGCTGCCTACATGCCAGAGCTAAGAATCTAGTAATAAAATAGGAGATTTAGAAGTAGATGCTAGAAAATTACTCCAGCTCATGGAACAGGCTTGTGCAACTAAAACGGTTAACATAGCTCCTTTGGGATGGACTCAGTGGATTGCATAGCATGGGAACAGCACTCTGTAATGTGCCTGACAACTCTAAAATAGTAGTCCTGAACATAACTCAAATATTAATAGACAGCAGAGGTAGATCTCATGCTGGTCTCTGCCTGCCACAGAGCAGAACACTGCAACAAGTTGTGCATAATTTCTATAAAGGGCTGTTTGTAACACACAGGAGGGAACATTCTGTCATCTTTAGCTTTAACAGCCTATGCTGATGGTCACTTACAGCCAGTACAGAGCTTCTTACTAGTGATTAAAAGAATTATAGTAACAATCTCCTGAATATGAAAATGCTGCATTAAACATGAAGCTCCTTGCCTTCATTATGATAAATGCGGGGACTCATCTTTGAACTAAAATAGGTTGTAGCTTAAAAGAAAGAGATCATGAATTTGTTACATCTTATATCGGTATACAGAATAAAGTCCAAACCAATGATATCTGTTTTCACTGCAAAGGAGTGAATCTTGCAAATTATTTTGAGCCAAGACGTCTGGGTGAAAAGGTTTTAAACACTTATCAATCACTGTTCACATTGTTTTGCTAAAAACAAATCTCACTTCCAGGAATAAAAGACTAGAAACCCATAATTAAAAAACTTTAGGAGAAGAAGTAAAAATTGTTGCATAAAATGGAAGCTGTACAAGTAGCAAGTAGAAAGAAGAACTGATAGTAGTCAATACCAGTCATAAGGTCTGAAACATAGAGAAGAGAAAAAGGAAGGAAAAAGATACAGGAAAATAACCTGTAAAATAGTAGGTAGGTATAATAATGCAGCTGGTGTCCATATAACTAGAAATTTAAACAATAACTTTGATATTTTACCCACTGGGCATGGAGGAGTGTGCACTGGCTTTACTTCTCTAATGGAAGAGAGTCAATGAGCTTCTTGGGTTTGGGAAAATTAATACAAGGAAGCAGAACTTAGGACAAAATTTGTGCTTTGTGTCTCCTACTTCTGGCTTATTAATTAAGTACAAGGACTCAGCTAGTCCCCAGGCTCCCTTCTATTCCAACAAGAGAAACAAACTCCTCTACAGCATGACTGCCACCTTCAAACAGGTGTCTAAGCATGTAGGCAGAACCATCCTTTGGGCATATCTCTTCCACTGACTGATTTATCCAATGTCTTTCTTGTAGGTGGTAAGATGAATTTAAGTCATGGGAGATGAATACCTGGCTCCTGCGATGTATTGAACACTCCATAGTTCAAAACTATGAATCCCTATGCTCCCCCTGCATATCTGTTCTTTTTGTCCTGCTGGATAAATAGACTTAAAAGGATCCTTAAAATAAAAAAAAATTTAAAAAATAAATTAAAAAAAAGAACTTCAAAAATTTAAGTGGAGTAGATAGTCCAACACATTAAAAAGTTTTACCATCAAATCTTATTTTCTTGAGAACAGTGCATCAACCTAGGAAGAATAGCAGCACAATGGCTAAAAGCAAGTCAAGAATCATTACTTAAGTTTGCAGAGCTTTTCTCAAGGATGTGAAGATATTTCCTTTTCTAAATATGGCTTTCATATTTACTGTGCTCTATTAAGCACTGCAGGACTCGTAGGAAACTGCCCAGCACTAGGGCATTTATGAGGAGAGTTTCAGAGGGTTTTCTTTTTACACAGATTATCTAAACAATATAGTCATATTCCAGGTATGATTCTCCAAGGTAAATGCCAGTAAGTGCTTGGTAGCATGCTGGGGTGAGAGGACACTGTGTTATACAGATGACAGTACAAGTAGCATCTCCAAACATATTCTATTTAGCAGGGTACAAAGTTATATTTTGTTCATTCCTGGTTTAGCTGTTTCTGTAGTTCCAACAGTGTCTTCTTAAAACAAAATATTTCCTTTACCAAAACTGACAGCTATAAAAGCTTGGATTCATTATGAAGTAGAGATCAGATTTAACGTGAAGTGAACAAAGACTTTACACGCCCACAGAAGAGTGTCTCTATATCGTAAAACCTGCGGGTTTTTAAACCAAAATCTGATGACTCTAAGGGCTTTGATCATCCTCTCCTAAGGTCTCAACTGTTGTAGAAAGTCTCAGAAGAAGGTCATTTCTACAAAGATCCTCCTAAAAATTTTCTGAGCCTCTCCACTTTCTCGCATCTTGGCTTGCAATCCTCTTTCTACAAAATACAGTAAAGTCAGCTCACTTCCTTGGGTTTTGAAGGGAGTTGCTGTATCCTGTGATGTGTGATGAGTTTGCAGTGCATCCAAACATCTTTTCCCATCCTACTCAGACTCTATTACCACCTCCTGCATCAACAACAGATACCCAAAGCAATTCTGCAAAGATTCCTAATACTGCAGGATGGGAAGCTCTTGCTCATGATGTCAAAATTTGCCAACACAGCTAAGAGACTAAAAATCCTGGCACTGTCTTCTAAATGACTCCTTAGGACTTTCTACTGTGCCATCAAGTGATTTTCAAGCAATTATTTGCCTGAAGAAGAAGAGTGACACAATCAGGTTTAATAGTGTCAAGGTAGATCCTGTATTATAAATTCAATAGTTATTTTTAAACATATTCTATGGGATTCAATAGCAAAATTATGGGTACAGGCACATAAGTCAACTTTCAGATACAACTTTTTCATGTTGGAAATCACTCAGTAATTGGATTAATTCTTTCTTTTTAATGAGATCCCTACTTTCCATTCAAATCACAAACTCTAACCCACATTTCTCCTTCTGGAATCTGAAATGCTTTTATCAGAATTTAGTTGTTGAAGGAAATAGTAGGTTGGATGGCTCATTACAGGGGTTGCTGCTTTTATCCTTTTTTTTTTTTTTTTCCTTTGTGTCATACACTTTGTATACGCTGAAAGAGCCTGAAAATCCTTGAGATTTTATGCCACTTTTTATGGAGTAGGAAACATTGTATTTTCACATTCCTCCTAGATTAGAGATGTATGCTGTACCTTTGTCCTGGTAACACTCAGAGTCATCTGTGAGCAAGAAAGCTGAAGGCAGAGCATGAGTTGCACTATAAAAATGGACTCAGTAGGTGCCCAGTTACAAACAGGACCAATTTTTGATATACAGAGGACAGTGTGGATACAGAAGTCAAGAAATCATTCTTACAGTGGGCTGAGGAGAGAGCAGGATATCACTGACAGGGGAGAAAAAGCTGTGAGTCCAGATAGAGGGGTTGAATCCAAGGAGTCTTCAGATGATTGACAGCCTTAATGGAAGCAGCCTGGTGTCTGGAAAATGATAGCTAGAAAATAAAATAGGAATGGCTTCTCTATGACCACAGTTTGTCAGTGGGAGGTCTGGTCTCACACTAGAAGAGTGCACTGAATTGTGAAGTGGAAAGAAGTAACAGGAATTGACAGTGGAAATGAAAAAGGAGCAGAATGGTGGGATAAACTGCTGTCTTTACAGTAAAACAGGACCTTGGAGAGTAACCTGTTTACATGGATTTTTCAACTAGAACTCCTGAAATACAAACACCTGCAACAAATGAAAGGTGCCAGGAGGAAGGAAAAAGGCTCTTTTTTTATATCTTCTACTTTAATGTGTTGAATAACTGTGTAGCTGACTTCTGCACAGCTTGGCTCTGGCAGCCAGGGTTATTTAATACCATAATAGACAAGATAACTGACAATTTTGTAGAAAACATTAACATTGCAAATGTTGAGATTAGCAAGTTGGCAACTTTGATAGAGGCTATATCAATCATTCATATTATTGTTACACTCAGACTTTTCTGCCCTGGATCCCTGGGAACAGTACAGAGAATTAAAATTCAACAGTACAAATATTTAAGCATGAGCCAAGTCAAACAGAGGGAGATCTTAAATCAAAACCTTCTCAGCAGGACATTGTGCTACTGGGAGAGAGTTTTTAACTCAAAGTAAAACTCTTAAGTGAATTTATACAAGCAACTAAGGATAACCAAAGGGCAACATCAGTAGATATTAAGGTGTAGTTATGACATCATACACTACATAATTCTGAATTATAGTAAATTGGGATGCCAAGAATTAGAGGGAACAGGGAAAAGATACAAAAAGTCAGTACAAGCGAGGATGGGAGATGTGTCTTAGACACAGCACTCAAAGGAACTTTGAAGGCAAAATGTTATACATGATCTAGATGTGGTTTTGATAATTCTATAAATTTAAGCATATAAGAAGTCCCTGAAGTGATCAGAGTAGGAATAATTTTTTAGCACCAAATGGATACAGACAGCAAAGGAAGTCTAGGAGCATAGCTGTTAAAATATCACAAGCATCTGTCAATCCTGTCTTGTCTGCTATGCCCATTGAGAGCAGAATTGCTTTTCCTTTCCCTTCTAAGGTACCTTACATCCATCTCTAATTATATTTATTGCAGGAAGAGAGATGGTCGGATTTTTCAAAAATATATATTTCCCTTGTTATATCTCAATTGTGTAATCTGCTGGTGGAAGGAAGAATTTGTACGCAAAACAGTGTGAATAGGATTCATACCTAGATAAAATCTCTTCTGACAATAGTAACTAAAAGCAGACCTTATCTTTCTGAGCAAGGAAAAACCTTGAACATATTTTGCAACTTGCCAGAGCTCTTCCCATTAAGTTCAACACATGCTAACTCTCTCCCAGTCAATCAGTAGATACTGCCATCCATTCTCATTAGACTAAATCTGTTCCCTGGGAGATATCCCAGTAAACTGGTGGTCCCAATTAAACTCATTCCAATTAATTTGCACTCCATGAGGGTTTTAGTGTTACTTCACCTAAATACAGCATAAGATTTCTTGTGTGACTTCACCAGAAATTTTCCTACAAAAAGGGCTAAAAATGCATTCCATAGAAGGGATTTATCCTATGGACATGCTGGTTTGCAAAGCACTTCCTGTTATTTCAAAATATGTTGTTGAATTGCAAGCTGCTTAACTAGATCTGAAGAATGTCTGCCTTACTCTCCAGTTCCCATGTGTGGTTGTACTATCCTACCTCCATGTTTTCCAGATCTATTTTTCCCATTTTCCACCTTTCCCCATGTCCACCAAACTTCCTTTCCAGAACAGATCTCTCCAGCTGCTGTATATTCACAAAAAAACCCCTTCAACTCACTCAGTGCTTTTCAACTCAGCAGTGCTGTATTAAGCCTCTGTTAAATGTGTTATAGACAAAACCCTCAACCTTTTCTTTAGCAAAGTAGGGATTATTCATGAGTGATTGGCTGTGTATTGTCAGAAATCATCTAGTTCTTGGGCTGAAACTCAGACAGTTATTTTGCCATAACAAAGAATGAAAAATGTCCAGGATGGAAAAGGACAGTTTAATTTGCCAGCCCCATGACTCTTATATTTGTTTTTCAACTACATCTCCTCTAATTTTTAATTATTTTTTTTAAACAAATGTGCAAATCAAGTGATTCAAAAGATTTAGCAATCTGTTGTCTACAAGATTAATTTCTTCATGATAATTGAAAACACACCTTACATTTGAAAAGAGGATAATTTGAATATATTTGTACAAAAGCCAAAATAAAGGGCAAGTAAATTTTGTTTCACTTGTCAAGTTAACATGAACTCGTAACTGGGAAAATACATTGAGTACAGAACTACAAACACTCCCAAGAAGGCCAGTAGTCACTATCCTCCATTTTTTTGTAGCAGCTGGCTTCTGCATCTCTTTGAAGCAATTATACAGTGATTCAGATATTACTCATGGCCTGAATGTAGAACCATCTACCCAGTGAGGTGCTCTTGCTAGTGTTCCTTATACCTGAATCTGGTTACATGCAGTTATACACCAGAAGTGTGTCTGATAGGCATGGATTTCAGGCTCATGATGTATCACTTCCCCATCAAAGGCACAGAATGCACCAGTGGGGAGATTTGGAACAATGTAGATTAGTGCATGTTTGGAATTGGATAGATTTGGAAGGGTAGATGCAAAAGTAATTAGAAAAAAACAACTGCATGACATACAAACTCTGATCAAAATTACCATTTTCACAGGGTTCAGTCATCATTCTGGGTAAATAATACCACTGAGAGTAAAATTACCCAAACCTGAAGTCTTGCAGTCTAGAAAAGATTTGAAGTTTTCTGACTCAGGATCTGGCTCAGGGTGCAAACATGGGAAATAGCAGGTGCTTTACAGGACATGGATTTATGGTGTGGCCCATGGAGGAAGTGGGACAGTAGTCAAGACACCTCTCAAGAAGCCATATTTCCCTGCTATTACCTGAGTACCAGGATCAGCAAGCCTTACACACTGGCACCCTCCACAGCTTCCTTTCTCCTCCCCTCCCTGCCCTTTATCTTTTTTTTCCCCTTTTTTTTTCCCATTTCGTCTCCTCCATCTTCCTTATGCACTCCCAGGAATTTGGAAAGGAAGGAGGGAGACCCAGAGGTCTCTTGTAGGAAATCCTAGGGATTGTCAGCTCATGGCAGTGAGGAGAGATGAAGTCCTGCACTCCCAAGGAATGGGACAAAGAGGTCAAAAGCCTGAGACTCTTGAGCAGATCCCCCTGGAACATGTTCTTGCCCATTTCTATCCCATCATCTACAACTCCTTCAAAATGACCCACATCAGTGAGAGGTGTGGACCAGTTTCAATACCCAGATATGAGGCTGGCCTTAAATTCCCAAAGGGAGAGGGGGAATGGAAAGACTGACTGGTGACGGCTCTTCTCTCTTATTTCCCCATCTCTCTTTTAACAGCATTTTTCTCTGTCCTCCTTGTAAATACCCTGTCTGAGAGCAAAAAACGTGTTATTCTGTCAGCCTGGGAGGAGAAGACACCAAGAGAAAAACATGTACACTAATGAGACGTGGTAGCAGATGGAGTCAAAGTTTTATGACTGACCAGGGAAGATGATGATAAATGCCCAATATTTTCAGCTGTCTTTAGGTTTTGTGTCTGAGTTACATTAAGTTTATGGGGAAAAAGAAAAAAAAAGATAAACACACAGGAACATAAGCTTGCATATATTACAGATGTTCCTCAGCCAACACATATTTTGGTCTTAGTGCAAGACTGGAATTCAGTGAACTAATTTATAGATGAGATTACATTAGATGATTAAGCATTATCTTTGAAACCTCAAATCTATGACTCAGTCAAATTTACAAATCTTTCATCCAAAAATAAAGTACACAATGTTCACATTGTTCAACTATTTGCTTATACCTAAAGCTTTTCTTAATAAATTGGATAAAATTGCCTTTTTTGTTGTTGTAGTTTACCAGAGAATAAAAGCATCAGTTCAATAGCCTTGTGAATTTTTTTTTTGGCCTTAAAGGAAGAGCTTTGCTGCAGAAAAAATTAAAGACTTTTTGCCTGAAATTATTCCCTCAGGCCACCACTAATCTAAACCTAATAGATAAATCACTCACTTTTAGGATGCACCACATGAGAAAGAAATAAGCAGTTACTGGGAATTTCAGTAACATGAATAAAGTTTTTTTGGGAAATCCTCTCAACAGTATTTTAACTGCTCAATTTTAAAGCACTGTTAGGGCAAGCAAACAAAAATAAATTCTATTACTAGGGAAAAAATAATTTTAGAAGGAATATTGAATTACAGAAAAGACATGCCCAGTGGTATAATGATTTGCACAAAGGTTTACACTTCATTAGATGTGCTGATAATTACCAAAGTAGTGTGGATGTTTTTCAATAGCCTTTGATTCCTGTCACTTTACATTTGCCACATTTATCTATTGTATGTAGAATTACCTAGATCAGAATTATTTTTTATAGTGTTACTAAGCAGTACTATAAACTTTAAAATAACCTTGGAAAGGTCTACAGCTTGTCCATTCATTACTGAAGTGGCTCATTCCATCAAGGACTGAGAAGATGTTCAGAGTTATTTTGGTACCAGATATGTCTCTAGGGCTGAGGATTTCTAAAGTGAAATAGAAGCACTCAAATACTCTGCCTGGGAAATACACCACACAAAAACCTCGTGTACAACTTAAGCTCCACAATGATGATTAGAGGGTTTGAAGGCAAAAATAAATATGGCTTTATGCAGGCTCTTTGCACCTGCATGAACATTACACTAATTGCTTGAGCTTATTTACTTTTCCTCTCACAGCCAGAACCTAGAGATAAGCTTCCACTGCAAATCAGCCTGGGTGAAACAGTCTGCACCAACAGCAGAAGGAAGTGAGCCTGTGAATGCGCTCATTTTATTTTGCAGGCATGAACAGACCATTATTGTACCCAATTATTCCTATTTCTTCTCCAACCAAACACTATTCAAAACAGGGAAATGAAACCCTTAAGTTGGCAGTGCACGTACTTAACCAGAACAGGATATGAAGCAGACTGCTGGATCCAGGAGCAATGTCTTCAACAGCTAAAGACAAAACTTCTCCAAAATAAAAAAGAAGGGAGCAGACACAGCATGACACAGACATGACAAATGGACAGACATGACACAATTATACATCTCAGCAAACCAGCTGATTCCAGATCCATATCTTCATACTCTTTAATTGTCTGCCCCAGATATGTGTGGTGTTCCTTACAGTGCTCATTGGCAGCCAGAACAAAAGCATTGAAGTCAATATTGTTATAAAATTGCTGTACCTGAAACAAATATTCCATGTAGAAAAGGTACAGAAGACATGAGTGGTTACATTTAAATTATAGTTTAATTGTTAATGTTGGTTATAAATCTGTATTTTTCTCTTGTTAAGAGATGTTGAAAGGTTGGAAATGAAATGTATAAGTGGTCCATTTAGTTAGTGAAGAAAAATGAGATTTGATCTCAGGTTTGTGTAGCTTTAGAGATGACTTGCAGAAATTAGTAGATCAGTACAATGACAGCAGTGAGATAGTCAGGGCTGTGGGGCTAAAGGGTGATGGCAACAGTCCACAGAAGGCTTTCCAAGCAGTGACTGACAGCATGTCAGAAACCCAGCACTAACCTCACACATGCCCTAAGAGATTCATAGCTAGCTATTGCCACTTATGGTTGGAAGGGACCTTTAAAAGTCGTCTAGTCCATGTCCCCTGCAATGAGCTGAGACATCCACAACCAGATCAGGTTGCTCAGAGCCCCATCCAACCTGACCTTGACTGATTCCAGGGATGGGGCATCCACCACCTCTCTGTGCAACCTGTGACAGTGTTTCACCATCCTCATAGTAAAAAAAGTCTTCCTTATCTCTAGCCTGAATCTACCCTCTTTAGTTTAAAATCATCACCCCTTGCCCTATCACACCAGGCACTACTAAAATGTCCACATTTTTCTCATTAAGCCTCCTTAGTAAAAGTCTGTGGTGCATCCATAAGCTGATGATTGTATTCTATTTAGGTTTTCCATCTCAAAAAACATATAAAACAAAAAAAAAAAAAATGCAGTTAGGAGCACATGATGAGAACACTGTGGAATGTGTCCCATGCAAATATGCAGACAGGACTCTCCAGCTTGATGAAGAAATGGCAGAGAGAGGAGATCTCAGGAAGGAGACATGAAATGCCTAGAAAAGCAAGGAACAAGTAAACTGAAATTATTTCTCATCATAACCAATAAAAGAACCAAAGAGCATCAAATGGCAAGGGCAAGTGATAGATTCTAGACAGAACAGGGGAGACATTTACCCACATAGCACCTAGGTAAAGATTTCTGCCACCTGATACTATGAATAGTAAAATCACATCTGTATTAAGAAAGTGATAAGACATTATTACTTTGTTATACTATTAGTATCGGTATTACTTCAGTAAAGAAATAATTGAATTGGAAATTCCTAGAGGCTGGGGAATATTCTGGGAAATAATGACTTTGTGCTTGGTCTTTCTTGGACACTACTCTGGGCACCTCTGCTCTCAACTAGGTAGTAGACACATCTGTGTCCCTGCCTTGAGTAATACTGTTCTTTTCTTGTTTACACCTTTTATTGATTTCATTACAATGGCTTGGAAAACACAAGCTGATGCAGCCTTCAGGCCAGAAGGATGAACCATGCAAACACAAAAAATGTGAGCTATAAACAGCTTGTATTTCATTCCTCCCTGGTTAGATACGTTACCAGGACATTTTTATATTTGCCTCCCACATCTTTTCCTGACCCACCCTTTTCTACATAGCCCATTAGCAAATTGCAACTCCATTTGTACTGAAGGCCTCAGCAGCCAGTTAGGAGCTACCCTCAGATATTCCCAGGGAGGAATCATAAAAATAAAGGTATCAGTAAAGATTCATCAGAGCTTGGATAGGATTTGGGAACATCCAAGACAGACAGACATTCACCTTGTTCTCTGCGGGAGTAACTTTAACTTAGTGGGAACAGAATAATAAAAAAAAAAACTAGCAGGCTTTTTTTAAAACTGGTAGAAGAGGTTTGATTAAACTACTTTTCAGTGGAAAATTACCCAGTCTTATTCTTGATCTCCAAAATTATGATGCTGATTTCTTTTTCTCAAACAGTGTCAGATTATTAAGGGCAAACTTCAGCTTTTCATCTAGAAAGTAGTTGAAAGGTGTTCAGTTTGCAACTGCAGACCCAACTGAACACTCTGTGTCAGAAACAGCACCAAAGCATCTCAGGGATTTGCCATTTGGGTCCTTGTCTGAATGACTTCTCTGCATCATCTGCCCTGAATAAAAAACCAGTTCCCATGAGTTACAACAGTGATTCAGAGCAAAAATAGACTACAGGATACATCAGCAGCCCAGGGACCCATTTCTCAAAGGAGAAACATGCAGGAGCTCTCTGCACTGCAGTTCTCTGGAGGGAACACTTCTGAAAGGGCATTGTTGGCCAAAACCAGTTCACCTCTCTCACTCATCCTTCATTTTTGTCACATAAATCCTGAATCTGTGGGAACTTAAATGATTTGACAGGATATTCTTTAAAACCTTGGATGCAGAGATTGGTGAAAGTCAGTGACAAGTCGAGGAAAATTTAGGAGAGTATCTAGCAAGATTTCCCCACAGCGACTGAGTCATATCACCTAAGTTTTTACAGCAGAAGTCACATTTCAATGAAGTTTTAATACTATTATATCTTCTTGTTTTAATGCAACATGAATTTGTAAAAGTCAACAGATTTTAATCTGGAAATATCTAGCATTTTAACACGCAGAGCCAGAAGTTTTGTCTAAGGTACTATGCTTCTCCCTAAAACTCAGGTTTTAATATTGCAATTTCTCTGTCTAAGCACTACCTTTCCACTTTGTTTTATTAGTTAGCATTTAGGTGCTAAGTATTAAATAGAATTCAGTCCACTGGGGTTTGCCATACACTGCAGTTTAGAGCAGGAGTAGCTGAGGCATCGTTCTTTAATAATGGCATAAGTCCTTGTATGAGCAATAGAAGCTGCCACTCTCTTTATGAGCCAAGCTAAATGCTGTTAAAATGATGAATGAGCTAGTTCCATTTTATTTGTTCAGCCTTCCCCAGTGCTCTTCCTACAACCCAATTTGAATCACCAACTTGTATTTTACATAAATTCCTATGTGCTTGAAATACACAGATGCCTGCATAGAATGGCAGAACAGCAGTAAAGGTTTATTTTCTTTTCCAGTGAGCAAAGAGTTAAAGAATTGAAATAGAGTTGAAATACAAATTCAAAATTAATCCCTGTGTTCTGAGACAGCCCTTAAGAGACTTTTCCAGGTAGTTTACTAGACCATCCAGCTTTGCAGCCAAGAGTTGTTGGGTATCCATGGGAAGTTGATTCTCAGACTGATCAGTCCCTCCAGACTGCAATACAAAACAATAATGTTCAAATCAAAAGCATCTTGATTAAATAACCTAATTAAAAGGTACATACAAGTGGTGTTGTAGCAGACTTTTTTCCTCCTGTGAGGATGAAGAAATCTTCAAATTTACCTTATTTTCAAAATTAGGGGTAAACATTTCCTTCCAATTACATGCTTATGACCTATTAATTAGCTCCTACAAGCATAGCTGAAATCCCAGACCTGCTTTAACAAGGCTCAAGGAGATAAAATTACCTTCAGCCAAACATCCCAAGAAACAAACTGAGAAAGAAATCACATCTCACTGAAGTTTGACTGGATGATCAAATACAGATCTTCAAGGTCCTACCTTTAATTTCAGTGGAGAGGAGGAGGGGAGTGAGGGAGAAGAGAAGGAGAGAAAGACAGAGAGCACACAAGAGAACACACTCCAACAATTAAACTGTCAACCAAAAAATAAGCTGTCAAGCAAAGTCCAAAGCCCATAGTTTACTTTAAATGAGTATATGTATCTTTATGTCACCAGGAGACACAAGTCTGTTTCAAGCCTTACCCATACAGGATCACTTTTAGCTCAAATCTTGAGTCCTCCTCACAGTCTCTGGTCTATTAGGAATGACACATAGGCCTGAGGAATGGGTAAGAAATTGTAAGAAAAAACAGAGCTGGGATAATCACTTGCTATGGATAGCACTGTAAACTTAAAAAATGAATCCCTAAATTTTCCAAGTCCTTCTGCTGTTATGCACCTCATCATTTCAGTGCAATTACTTCAATCTAGTTGCAAGTCACACAGTTAGATGACTGAGTTCTGGGTAAAAAATACCTATCTTTTATTTCATTCTCTCCCCACAAGAGATATAATTTTGTCTGAGCTGTATTTATAAACTTGGAAAGAGAATTGAGAAATTGTTCATCTCACAGTGATGTGAATGGCCTGAAAGAACAGTTCCCATGGTATAAGATTTTTCTTCCACAATTCTCCCAATAAAATAGAAGTAGTAACTAAAATCCAGTAAATAGAAATGTGTGATACTGGTTAGACTGAAACTAATTCACTGATTGGCATGGGAACAGTTACATCCGCAGTTAGAAGTGTAGCAGAATGCAAGTTCATTTCTTTTCTTCCTTATTTGCTACTAATTTTTATCAGAATATCTATTAGAGTGTTTTTCCACAGAGAGCACAGGATGCAGTTAGAGGAAGTTGCTTAGTCACTACCATGGCACAGGGAAGGTACATGCAGTTGTAAAGAGGATATGATCCACCCCAAGGAAAGGCAGTTTGAGAATCTCAGCCAGTACTACCTTGTGAAACACTCAAATGGTCGCCATTAAGGAACTAATGTACAGAAAAACACTCTTTTCTCTTTTGAGAGATACCTCAGGAACAGAGAAACAGAGTAATCAGATGTGTATGTGCAGCTCTGGCTTTGGACTTAACAGTGGATATCAGAGAGGAATATTTATCTAGACAGAGAGAATTCAGGGGAATTAAAAGGACTGTTTAACTGGACTAAAGAATCCAAGAATCTGGAATGTGAAAAAAGCCTGAAAGCCCTTGAAATCAAGGATGCAGAACTACGAACTGCAGATTAGAAGGAAAAAATGTATAGATCATTTCTGAGATTCACTGAAAGAGAAACTTCCTTATAGACAATATTTTGAATAAACAGAGACTCTGGGAGGCTTCGAAGGAGAAACTTGTAGATCATAAATCATAGAAATAAACTTAAAATTGCCAAAACTCAAGGTATGTTAGACTACACAAGGGAAACTAAAACATGTAGCAAAATAAACATTTTCAGTGTAAATAGTAGCACAAAAAAATGAGTTGTTTAAAGGAGAATGAAGAAATTGATGTTCAGGATAGCCCAGAAAGAAGTGAAGCAGACAGAAGATACAAAATAGAACATTACCACACGACAACAGGATATGATCATGCTAAGTGAAAAGGCAGCTGAACTACTGTCCTTCCAGGGAACTGAGTTTTATGGTCGGAGAAAACACATATAAGGCCTTCCTACAATCAGTCCTATATTAGTTCCATCAGTGGTGCTGCTGTGGTGGGAACTGGGAAGCACAGAGGAGGATGGGTGCCCCTGGCTCATAGGAACAGGGTGAAATTTCGCAGTGCACACTACAAGGTGTGTGTGTGTGTGTGTGTGTGTGTGTGTGTACTGCACATCTTTGGCCAGGTTCAGCCCACCTATCCAAGCCACCAAATTAAGGAACATGAAATTCCCACGTTGCTTCTGTAGTCAATAGGAATAGATTAGCACTTTCACCATCAGATAGAACACAAATCAATTTCTTGTGGAAATTGTACCTTTCACTCCACTGGCTGCAGCCACTTTACTGAGCAGCAAAGGCACTTTTCTTCCCCACTTTGCTCAGACGTGTGCCCACCCACAGGCAGGGCAAAACTGTGCTCTTGAGATAATGAAAAAAATATGTTATAAATTGGGGATTGTCCACTGGAGGTGCCAGAAAGCAATAAAATTCTGGCTTGATTAGTCAATCATAGCTGGAAAAATCATTTGGTTTCAGATATCCCTTGTGAGGCGTTTTTAGAGAACAAGACCATGATGAGGCCATCTGGAATACAATATGCAGTCTTGGGCATCCAGATGCAAGAAGGATTAATTTAGTCTGTAACAGAACTACAATAATCAAGGAAATTAAGAATTTATCTTCTGAAATGAGATTAAAAGATGCTGGCTGTGTGGCCCTAGAGAATAAAGGTTGTGGGATTCTGACTGCTTTCTATAAACTCATCAGTCTAAGTTTCTATAAACTTAGCAGAGGCTGAAAGCTATTTAAACTTGAAGACACTTCTGCTGCAATAACAAATGGATACTCATCAGCCTTTAATAAATTTAGCCTGAATATTACACAAAGGTTGCAAATCCCCAGAGGACTAGAACAACTTTTATTAGGATCGGTTCCACTGCTTAGTCACATTGATGCCAAAGTGTGATTAGTTTAGGGTCAGCATTTCCAGCCCAGCTGTCTGCAACAGCAAGGAGTGGGAGCCATTAACTCTTGGACTCCTCTCTAGTCCAATGCACCTTTGGCCTCCACCATTTCTCTTTGGGAGCTGAGCATTTTCCAAGCGTTGTTCAGCATTCAATGCCCGTATGTGAGTGGCGACAGACTTCCAAAGACCTTCATGCCTCACAGAGACAAAGGTCAAATTCTTGGAAGTGTTCTGCAGTGGTAGGACTTCTGTCCTTGGATTCACACACTTGAGTGTGTTGACTTGGCAGCAGATGATGGCTTTTCTGTCACGTCATGTACTCTTTCTTTCAGGCACCATGTTCTGTGCCAGAAGAGAAAATAAAGGTGTGCCGAGGACTTGCAACAAAAATAATCTAAGCTAGAGGAATCCACAGAATATTTCACAGAAGTCAGGAGTCAGTTAGAAGCCAGCTGGCTGCAGGCTGAGTCTGGTCAAGGCAAAAGTGACAGAGGCTGATTGTTTGGAAAGAGGAGGTAGTGGGGGGAGAGAGAGCAAAGCAAAGCAAATAGGAAGGCTAAGAGGAGATACCAAGAGTTACCAACATGCTCAGTTTTGATACAGAATTATTATATCCATACAAAGACAGCAAAATGCCTAAAATAGAGCACAAAAAGTAATTTTTTTCTTCTGAGCATGACCATGTGTAACCACACATAGATAAGCATCAGCATCTCTGAGACAGCATAGATCTCCTGTGCAAGGCAGCACTCCCCACCTATCACTCTTGAACTCTGTTCATACAAAATGTATATATATTAGCTGTCATATCAGAAATCTGACAGATTTTCCAGCAGCTGATGAGGTCAAAGACTTCTCTGTCTTTGGCAAGAGACCTGTTTCAAGGAAGAATCCAAAAGAATGATGCAGATGTAAAAACATGAATTCTAAAGGGCTCTCCTAACAAACAAAACCAGGCTCCTTTCTACTGGAACATAGGATTTGGCTCAGGTAGGTTTAGGCTGATCCCCACTGACCCTAGGATCTGTTAATTTTTCTTCTCTGTATGGTATTTTGTTCTTTACTGGGGTCCTGATTCATGAATAAATCTCCCAAGCACTACTGCAATACAAGAAAAAACAGCAACATCCCCTCAGTAAATTTCTGTTCATTTTAGTGAACAATCAGCCTTGTAGTGCCTGTGTTTGCCATAACATCATATGGCACCTGCTTTTTTTCTTCCAATATTACTGTCATAATTGATACTGTTTTCAATTTTTTCTTAAAGGGCAAAACACATTTTTCTTGTCCTGATCTCAACAGGCATTAGAAAAGGTAGGAGCATTAATTAACTTCTCTGCACCCTCATGCCATTCATTTTCCAAATATATTCAGCGCTTGTTAACCCTTTGTTTTCCATAGTTAGAAATACCAGGGCAACTATATGGCTTTCAGGATCCTGCTCACGTTAATACACAGCATGACTTAGAGTGACTCTGAGAATGGGGCCTGGTAGTAAATATCATTAAGAAGTTCTGTTGCATGCAGTTGGGGAGCTGAAAAATGAACACATTTTCTATTCTGACTCACTTTTCAGATCTGACTCTTATCCAGCACTTCTTCCCAGTAGTCAGGAGGTGGCATCATCTGCAGTCACTGTACAGATAGCCAGTCATATTTTTTCCCACTTTCAGGAGTGCCATGTAAAGTGCCTTTAAAAACTAAATTTGAGAGAGGAGAGAAATTAACATGAGTGTTATGGAAAGGTTCAGGCTGGAGGGATTTTGCTCACACACACTCTGATGCACACACTTGATTCTTTAATTTGGAAATTCCCGTCCATCCTCAAAACAAGTGGTACGATAATAAAATGGTTTTTCTCATCAACTCTGTTCTGGCACCATAATTTTTCCCAATGAGGTTGTTGATTTGTATCCTCTCTTGAAAGAAATGTGGTGCATCTCATGCAAGCTGTGAGCACAGGACAATGCCTTTTAGTTTTAAGCCTGGAAAGAAAATTCTATTTTAAAATTGATTTGTCCATTGCATTTTGAAATACGGATCAGAGTTTTTATAGTGTCATTTTGAAGAAAACCTTATAGTAACAGTTTAATAATGTAAAATGACCCTTAGAGATAATCACTGAATATTTTAATATGTTCAGGCTACTTTATTTAAGCAACACTACAACAACAACAAAAAGAAATACACATTTATAGTAAATGATCTTTGAGGTCCCTTCCAGGCATTTCTGTGACCTTCCAGAGGTGTAGAAGTTGTTCAAGCAATATGAGATGTGTAGCTTCTGTTCAGTGGTTTACTGATTGAAGCTTGAATATAAACCACAACTTAAGCTTTTTTCCTGCACCTGTATCACATAATCGTTAAAACCCTGACCTGAGACAAGGTACAGGGCTCTGTCTTGGCATATAGTTTGAACATGCAAGGTTCTGCTTCCACCTCTTCCTTCCTATTCACAGAACACACGAGCATCTTAAAATGCTGTTCTGATGCTGCTCCACATCTTCCAGACAATCCCTTAGCAGAGTTTAGGTGCTCTTGAAATGTCTTTTCATAGACTAGAAATGCAAATATGATTCCAGCCTTCATTCTCCAAAATTAGAAAGGAGTCACCATCAGTTCTACTGTATATTTAAAACACTGCTGGAGGCAGCTGCAAAGGTGGATGGAGACGAATGCAAACTGCAGAAGTCTCTTTGTAGGACTGTTTCCAATGATTGCAATTAGAATTAGGATTTCTAAAGACACACCAGTGAAAAAGGGAGGTATAGATTGCAGTTCCACAGCAGCAAACTGATATCATAGCACTCTTTGAATAATGCATCTAGAAGCTGAGTCACCTGTAGTAGGAACATTTTAGGCTGCTGCATAATTCAGGAGCTTTTGTTCCTATAAAGAATACATTAAGGTTTTCAATTCAAAGCTTCTAACAAGAACATGGTCACTTGACAGTGACAAACAGTGACAAATAGCATGTTGTACAGTTTAAAGATCTCACTATTTCGCTTGCATTTTTCATTTCCATTTCTCCTACAGTCCTCACACACCCATGCACCCTCATGACAATGACCTGACTAAGCCCTGTGCAAGGGCAGCTTCTCTTCTCTCTGAGGCTGGCACAGGGCAAACCCTGACAAGGGCTTCCCAGGGAAGGCTGGGCAGACTCACATGTCCATTCAAAGCAGAGCACCACAGCCCAAAGACCTCACTCGATGCCAAGCCCAAGGACTAGGAAAGCTGCTCTGCTGCTGACCTTCAGCCATGTGGAGCACTGAGATGTCTCCAGGGTGGTTCTTACTGAGCCAGGACATGCAGAGGACATGTGTCAGACCCAGCCTTCTCCAGCTAGGCAACAACCTCCTCATGAAGTATCAGCCAGCTTTCTGCAGGTTCTTCTGGCAGTTACCAATAGAAAATAAAATTTGTATTCTTCAAGTGCAGGAATTGCTGACTGAAATGTTTGTGGCATGAGCTACATGGATCAGATGAGTGATCACAGTGGTCTTCTTGTTGGTATAGAAAAACTATTAAAAAACAAGTTGTTTTGACTGAGTTGGCTAAATTATTTATGAATGCCTGGATCTTCACACAGAGAGATCTAGAAAACGTAAAATCTGCAATGGCATCTCCTGCCAGCTCTTAAGCTGCATCTTTGTTAGCTATAAGATAGCAATTAAGCCATTGCTTAAAGTCAACCTCTGTATCTAATCTGCTGGAAAATATGGACTTTGAAATCTTGTCAGAGTGGTAGGAAGTGTTTCTGTACCTTCCAGTAGTGCCTAGTTTTATCACCAAAAGCAGTTAGCACAGGTTATGATGAGGTTTAAATAGTATAGCTCTTCTATTGCCTTCAATGAAAGTGGTTTTTTCCCTCCTACCTATGTAGATTAAAATATACTTCAACAAATTTAAAATATCTATATTAAGTTATATTTTCCTACAGTGGTTTAAGATAAATTGAAGGAGAACCAAACTGTTTTGCTGATGACTTTATGCATTTAGTGGAGCTAGATTCTGGAGTACACCAGGAGATTTCCTTACCACAGCAGGTTACAGAAGGTGATTTTTAAAAGTTTTTATTCAGAATGTACTGGATCTCCTTATATCTTAGTAGAATTCATATGACTTCCAGTGAAATTCGAGACTAGTGCAGAGGCATCCAACATCACTTTCCAGTTGTCAGGTTGCCTGAAGTTTGGCCTCTTACTCACCCAAAATATACTCATGGATGGGGAATATATTCATTCTCTTATTTTGGAGTGGCAGAACAGAAAGGATATTCATTAAAATTCAAAGATGGAGATTAAAACTGGCATAAAAGAACCATTTTAACAATCAGAGATTTTGTCTAAAGCCTTGACACAAATTTCTTATCACTAATGAGAATCAACACAGCTCTTCAGTGTCCATCCACATTAGCACATGTCTCTCGATAAGTAAACCTCAGTAGTTGAAAAGCAAATTATATCTGCACTCTTCAAGTATAAGATGTTATGACAGGAAGCATTAAAAAAAGGACCAGTAAATTAGATGTCAATTCTGAAGACAACTAGTACATGCAATGTTCTACATCGTGTGGAGTATAAATTCAAGAAGAACAACGTGGAAATACAAGGAAAAAAAAAAGCCAATAAACCAAGTCATAAACAAAAGTCATAAACCAATGGCTGAGGGAAAAATCAAGACTAACTAGATTATAAAAGTTTCACTGAATTTAAAACTATGTTCCTAGAATTACTTGTGAGCAGCAGTGAGGTGGAAGGAACCAGAAGACAATCAACAGGACCAGGATATGGGCTGTTGTAGAGTGGTGCACTTGGGTCTGGCTTCTCATTGTCAATTTTGTGGGGTCTGTTCTATGTCAAATATTTCTCATTTAATCCTCAACTATGACTAAAAAGAGTCTCTGAAGTTCCTTCCTAAGACCAAAGCCCTAAGGATTAAACAGTGTGTTCACAACTGTGAGTGTATTCTTTTTCCTTCATCTTCTGGCAGGTTCAGAGGCCTAACATCCTGCCCAATACTTATGTTTTCCATAAACCAGGAAAGCTGTATTCTTCACAGTGAAAGAAGACTTGGTTAAGGCATTAACTCTCATTTTCTTAATGGCAGACAACAGTTTATCTACCAGGCTCACAGGGCTTTTTGTATTCTTTTGGCAGGAAGGAAATAGTTGTCAAATTATTTCAGTGTCCACAATTGAAGGACCATCCCCTAAAGAAGTGGAAAAAAACCCCAAACTACCAAAAGAGAGAAAAAATAATTAATTTTAATATTGTGTGTTTGCCAGGAGGTTTTGTGGTTTTCATTTTGGTTTGGGGTTTGGGGTTTGCTTTTTTTCAGAGCTGTCTCTGAAAGTAAATGCGTTAGTTATAAGCAGCAGCTAATTTTCAAATCAATGGCACCTGACAGACACCACATTTAAGAAAATAAATCAAGGGTGCCAAAATTAGAGTAGGAAGTTCATTATGGATAGTTTTAATCTCTGATGATTTCCAGAAGAAATTTCAAAAATCCCTCTATGTAACACCCAGATATTTACTAAATGCTTCTGCTGTTGGGGTACCTCAAACCTCAAGGACAATTGTGCTGGGAAAGATCCCCCATATTGTCCCTCTGGCTCTGTGTAGTCCAAACGAGCAGCAGCTCCCTCCTGATGTACAGTAGCTTTAATGTTTAATGGTGCTTCTTGAACCAGGTTTGCAAGGAAATGTCTCATTCTGACCTAACTGGGCCATTTCGTGGCACTTGAGTCCTTGCCTTGCCACATGAGCCAGAAAAGAGATGAGCACCTTTCCCTCTCCACTTGGCTGCCCTTAGCAGGAGGCAGAGCCCTTGTGCCACTTTTTGCTTTAAGGCTGAACAATTTTTTTTACTAGAGATTGCAACCCAACTTCCAAATTCAATGGAAACTGCAGACAATGTTGAGCAATGTGTCTTAGCAAACACTTGCAAAATCCTTCTTATAAAAAACAGGAGCCTACATAAATTTCCACCTAAGATTCATAAAAGAACCAGCTGAACAGATTCCCAGCTTCCTACTCCAAACTAAATTAGAAATACATTCTAATGTGTTAAGATGATGTTCATTTTAAATAAGACTCTGACTGTGGAGGTAATTCTGAACCAACTCTACCAACATCCAAGAGTCAGGCATGGAAGGGGGCAAATAGAGGCTGTACAAAACAAAGTCACTGTTTATGTTGTTCAGCTATTGGTAAATTAAATCAGAAGAGTATAAATAATGGAAGTCAACATATTTTTATGAAAAATTATTAAGTGAACAATTTCTTTTGTAAAGGCAATTGAGTAGATATATTTGGATAGTGAGAATTGACAAGTACCACTTCATATGATTGTGATTACTAAATAAACAAATATCAAAAGCAGTTAACAGAAGGGTGTCAGTAAAAGTCACCTCAAAAAGTAGCAGGTACTGTGGTATTTCCATTTAAAAGAATCTGTTCAGAGGGCTGGATCAGGACAGCTCAGTGATTGGTACAGGTCTCAGCACAAACCAATGTTTTCAACAGTGTCCTAAAAGTAAACACAAAATTACTGCTGAAAAAATGAGATTAAAAAAAGATTAAAAATGTTGATAAGCAAATCAATTCAAACGACCAGTGCCTTCCATAAGATGTTACCATTCAGTCAGAATAAGTTTTTCCAGACATTTAAAAGCATAAAATCTATGAGAGTGCTTTGTAGACAAAAAAATGGGAAGGAAGAAGTAAAGGGAATGGGTTGTTCTCTGGGAAGGAAGAAGTAAAGGGAATGGGTTGTTCTCTGGAAAGGAGGGACTTAGGAAAGGTCACTGAACTCAGGAAAGGTCACTGACTCTGAAAGTCAGGCTGGTTGAACAACCCCACATGAGCACCCAGCAGCAAGCCATGACAAAAATAACAAAAGTAGTATCTATATAATCATGAGAAAAGTGAATAGAGCAGAATGATAATTTTGCCACAGTTTTAGATAAAAGAAAGTCCGCTTTGAAGACAGTGGCTGAAGTTCTGATATTGAAAAATTTTTAGAGTGTTTGTGAAATCATTGAAGTTGTCTGAAAACTGGGAAGACTGAGAAGTAAAGAAGCTGCCTCAGCAAAAGGCTCAGACAACTCATGGGTTTAGTGCAGTGAAGAAAGAAACTGACTAATATAAATGTCTTCACAGAGAGAAAATGCTAAATATCAGACAGCATTTTAATCAGGCAGAACTAGTACACCCAGAATCCTGACCTGTTCAGAAGGGGAATGCTGTTAGCCCATGCAGAGGCACAGAGCTCCTGGTATCCAGGGAAATAGTATATTCTTAATTTCTTGAGATTTTCCCATCAAACAGGCCATTACAGTCAACTTACTGTCTCAGCTAGATTCACATTAGCTGCAAAATCTCTTCATGCTGCTCTTCCCTGGGGACAGTTACAGACCCAGAAAAGCAAGCTTCCCATGAATTACTAGATTTATGTCCTGGGAGATATGGATTCAGTCCTTGCCTCTGCCAAACAGGATCTGTGTGTCATTGAGCTAGTTACTCAAAGTAAGCTTCATTTTATCTACTTTTAAATGTCTACATGCTAGATGTCTATTTTGCATGTGTATGTCTGAAGCATTATTACCCTCAGCATCTTTGTCAGGCACTGAAGAAAATCAGGCACCATTGGAGAGCTGCTCCTCCAAATAAAAAAAAAATCACCATACAATGAGGAATTTCATGCTCTGAAGAAATCTCTATGCTGCTTGATTGAAGGCAGGAAGGTGGCTTAGACCTGGACAATGACATCCCTGACACATAAGTAAGGGAAGGTTTGCTTTAGCCTCTTCTCAAGAGGATATTAATATTTCTAAGCTGCCGTGAAAAGAATACCTTAGAGACTTAATATTATTAGGAAATATATGAATAGCTATAATAAATGGAATTAAGAAATGACAGTGTTCAGTTTTTTGCCAGGCTCCAGGGCAAAAGAAAACTGAATCTTGGAATGTCATTAGAAAACATCTAAACTGTGAGCCAGATCTCTAAATGCCATAGAGAAATACTGAGGATATTAAATTCATGTACACTTTTCTTAATGGAAAAAATAGTTTAAAATATCTCTTTTCCAAACAAAGGACTTTTCAATTTTGAAGGGTTATTTTTGGTCAGTCTGGCTTTCAGGATGGCCAAAGTTGTTCTAGCACAGCTGATGGGGCCATGAGCTGTTATGTGGCAGCAAAGGCCTTTTAAAACAGATTCACTACTGAAAAAAAAAAAAAAAAAAAAAAAAAAAAAAAGATTGTGGAGTTACAGGATAACTCAGGATAGTTAAGGAGGCAAATGAAATTTCAGCAAAGCTCTGAAATGGCACAGAGGACAGGAGTGCTGTTTCAAGAGAGCTGATCTTATGACATGGAACAGAGGCTGTGACATTTCTCTCGATCAAAAGGTTGTCTCTTCCATCTACACCAACTCTGGAGGCAACAGAGCATCCTGAACAGCAACACAAGAAACATACTGCAATGAATTTCCTATCTGCTTGTCCATAAAAATATATCCATCTTTAATTTTCTTTGGATTTGATCCCAGCAGTCAGATGGGAAGGAAGTGTTGCACTTCCCTCATAGTAAAACTTAATCAGTTACAGACAGCAATCCATTCTTTCCTTCTGCCAGGAGAGTTCACTCCTCACTCACTAGTGAGCAGCAAAGCCTCCCGTGACCACAACCTGCAGCAAGCATCCCTCCAGCTCTCTGGCACAGACCCACCCATCCTTCCCTGCAGGTTTCCTCAGCAATTCCAGAGTCACAGTTAAATTCATATTAAAAATAACTACAACAACAACCCCCAAAACTGGATTAAGAGACAAAGATTTGAGTAACCTACTAGCAGGTTTGAAAGCAAAATTCTGTTTTTGTTCAAGTGGCTGTTTCCTTCTCTATACTTTTTTTTTTTTTCTGTAATCATTTAATGTAGTCATTATACTTGGTTATGGCAGTTTGAATTGGGATGCTGCCAAAAAGACACTATTTAGCAGGGTCTGGGGATGGGTATTTGAACAGAGTACTTTATTTTAATGGATCTCCCTTGCTTTGCCTTGAAAAGAGCTTATAGGGATTTTCTCAAAATGTTCTCAAGGATCTAGGCTTGACTGGGGCGGGGGGGGGGGGGGGGGGGGGAGAAAACACCAAACCTTAAATACTTTTACCCAACATGAGATTTTACAAAGTAAATAGCAGAGATATATTTTAATATAAAAGGAGAAGCTAATTCACACAGAAAAGATGCAAGTACATTATGTTTATTCCCTGTGTACACTCACAATTTTTCAGACAGCTTACCAAATCTTCCCAATCAATATCTCAGCAGATGTTTCAATGTATGTTAAGCAGAACCAAGAGATTAGGGGAACAGAATATAAAGATGTGCACACATTGGACATGGACATATTTAGAGGAAGAGCCCAAGATGTGGAGTAGTGAGGAGAAAGAAGCCTGAGGTATAACAAAAATGCAGCAATAATCCTGATAGCAGGTTTGCCTTTGTGACAAGCTCTGCTGGGCTGGCTCTGAGCTGCTCAGGGTCCATCAAGCAGGGCTTGGGCACAAATCCAGCTCATCACAGGTCTTCACTGCAAGAATGGATTCTGTGCACTCAAGTGCAAGGATGAGCCCTGAGAGGAAAAGTCAGCCTTGCCACAGGAATGTGATATATCAAAGAAACATTTTCTGAGAGAGAAGTACTTTAGCTCCCAAGAGCTCCCAAGAGAGCATTTAGATAAACCATTCTTTTAGTCACAGGGGGAATGAAAAGGACTTTAAGTTTTCTTCTACACAACTAATTATTAAAAGAAAGTGTCAAAAGGTGACAGGAATTGTGAATTTCAAAATTCCTAGAGCAGGACAAATTATTAAGGAGTAAAGTACTGTAAGTAGTCTAGCCTTTAATATTTTTATTTTGTGGGAAATTGTCCTTGTTTAGGTAGTCAATTTTAATTATAATTCATTTGCATATTAAAATAATCTGCAATTAATATGAATGAGTATTCCAAAGTTCAGAATATGACATTTTTCTTCCTAGACCGTTTTACTTCTTTACTCCTAGAAATTAATGCCACTTCCTCTTTCTAGACCATCTAAGTACTTAATTTAAATAGTATCTTGTCTCCAGTAATTTCTCCATTTCCACAGAGGAGCCCTTGTGGCTGGAAAGTTTGAGTGTCAGACAATCAGTCCTTAGAGTGACTTCAAGCTACAAGGCTGAAGAGCCTACCTTGTGTGGCCTGCATCAGTGGAACTCCTCCTTTTCTACCCATTCACACAACTTCATTTTTCTTTTTACAAATGTTTTGCTCCTTACCGCTCACTCAGCTGAAGTCCCCATTCCTTTCATTTTACTGTGATCATGTAATTCTTTTAAATTATTTTGCTGAGCTCCTAGGAGGAGTTAAAAAAATGAAATTTAAAAAATAAATTAAGCTGTGGGCAAGGACAGACTATCCAACTTCTTGAGCCAAGCCAGGAGTCATACATGTCACTTCCTTTTATCCCATGTGTTCATCATAAGAAAGGCCTGTCACATTGGAATAATGTTCTTGCCACTATCTTCTTTATGTGGGAGAACTCCAACATGACATAGATTTTTGCAGTAGGTAAAGCCTAATGCAAAAGACACATCAACAACACTTATTTTCTCTGACCTGACCAGAAAATTGGTATTTTCAAATCCATAGTGCCATACATTTGTCTCTGAAGAATGCAGCTTTGCTTGCAACCTTGGCAGCTTGGCAACAGAAAATCACTTTAAATAAATATCTAATGTTCTGAAGGATAAATATAATGAATTAGTCATTGCTCCTTACCATAATATAGCAGCATTCCTGAAATCCAGGCTCTATTAGCATTTTGAAGAGGTATTGAGACAAGGATGGGTGTCCTGGGGATTACTGCAGCGGGAAGCAAAGATGAGACAGTGGTAGGTGATGAAGTGCAATCAGGATGCTGCCACAGCCTCTGCATATATTCCTACACATTCCTGCAGTTTTGTTTGTAACTTGATAAAGAATTACCTCATAAATCTGCTAAACATTTGGCTGTTTTCCTTGGAAAGATGCACATTCTTAAATAGACTTGTGGGTTCAGTGAATCTGTAAGTGAACAGCTCCTTTGGATACTCATTTTGTTGTTAAACGAAAATACAATTGTTATGCAAAGAAGTAAAACTAAAAATTTTTACCATTTAATGTGTATTAAATGTTGGTTTCATGCTGCAATTATCAGCACCAAATCCTGCACCCCAAGGATCATGTCATGAACCGGTATCAGTTGGTACAGTCTCATTATTCATTGAAAAGTCTTTTATTATTATTTGCTCCTCTGATCTTGCCAGTTCACTCTTTTTATTACAATTTCTGCCCATGGCTGTGAGTGAGTGTGAGCAGGGGATATCCACTGCTCTTCACTGGCAGATTAACTCACACGGAGCATCCACAAACAGGCACAAAGACAAACTTGTCATCTGCCATAAAAATGAAGGTCTGCAGAGCAGAAACTAACATGCTTAAAATCAGGAATTTCTGCAAAGGACATCCAGTAATTCCTGCAAATCTAAAGCATCTTTTGCTTCTTTATGAGCCAATTGATAAAACAAGTTATGCATATGGTCTGCAGGGATAGAGCAGCTGTTAACTTTCAGAGTTACAGAGGAAGGCAAAAAGGTTTTATTTCCATCACATTTCTCAGTCTTGTTTTCTTTACCTAGTTGGCTATAATCCTGGCCTAGCCTGGCCCACCACCACTTATGTTTCTATTTAAGACTCTGCTTACAAGATAAGAGGTCCCTTGGTTTGAAAACTGCCTTGCTCAGCTGAGACCATGACACACCAGCATGGGAATAAGAATGCACCTAAGTGTGAAGTAATCCACATTAGTACCCTCTGCAACAGTGAAAAGTTTACACACCTGGTGGGAGAGACCATTGCATAATCTCCCAATCTTCATTCCACAAAGAATGGCCGTTTTTAATTTCTTACCAGAATACGAGATATGTACTGACAGATGCTATAAAATAAATCCATCCTCACTCATCATTGAAGTGCTGTCATTGAACTATCACTGAGAATGCACAGGCCATCTGAGGGCCCTTTCTTCATGATATATAACACACTCACGTCCTCCATGATTGCTGTAATTATCAGTAATAACTAGATGTTGCACCACTGACTCCAGAAGACATGCATTCCCATGCACCAAGTCAAATCTGGGGTCGGTTTGAAGTCTTGATGGAATACCAGGGAAAAACAGAAGGGAAGTTGTACCATATTCCATGCATATTTGTTCTCAATTTTATTGGGACCTAGAGGTGTATTAATTATTTATTAAATCATCTCTCCATAAAAATAAAAGCATTTACTTATATGCAAATATCAGCATTTGCTACTACAGAAATTTAAGCTATCATATCACAACCACTCCAGCTATCACAGCATCCCAGTGAGATGTGGTAGCCACATATTACAGAACTCATGGAAGGACACAATGGGTGAAATTTGAAGGGACATCTGGGCATCATCTGCTGCAAACTCCCTGCTCAAACACCTACAGCAGGTAATCAAGGACCACGTCCAGACAGTTTTTAATATCTCCAGGAGTGGAAACTCCACAATCTCTGGGCAACCTTTTTCAGTGCTCAATCACCCTCAACAATTAAAGAGTTTTCTATGTTGATTGCATTTCTTGAGTTTCATGTGTTGTGTCACTGGTATTGTGCCCATTGCTTCTTGTCCTGTCACTGGGCACCTCTGAAGAGAGCCTGGCTCTGTCCTCTTTGCACCCTGCCTTCGAATATTTACCCACATTTGATGAGATCCCACTCAAGCTGTGTTTTCTCAGGCTAAACAGTCTGAGCTCTCTCAGTCTTTCCTCAAAACAGAGATGCTCCAATCCCTTAATCGTCTTCCTGGCCATTTCTCAGACTCTCTCTAGTGTGTCCACAGGCTCTCCAGTAAGTCCTTATCCACCTGTACTGAGGAAACTGAACTGGATACAGTACTCTGGGTGTGGCACAGCAGTGCTGAAGGGAAGAATCATCTCCCTTAACTTGCTGGTAATGCTGCCTAATGCAGGCTAGGGTTACCTTTGGCCTTTGCAGCAAGGAAAGACACTGGCGGCCTGTGTTCAACTTGGTTTCCATCAAGACCTCCCAGTCCTTTTCTGAAAAGCTGCAGTGTATGCTGGGTGGCCCCAAGTATGCATTGGTGCAAAGGGTTGTTCCTTCCCAGGTGCAGGATTTTGCACCTCTCCCTGTTGAAATTCCTGAAGTTCCTATCAGACCATTTCTCCAGCCTGTGAGGTCCCTGTGGTGGGCAGCACCTCCCGCTGCTGTACCAACCACTCCTCCCAGTTTGTCATCTTCAACTCCTCAGTTTTGTCCTTCAAGAGATGACTTCAGTGAGGTTATAAAATATCACCATAAAACATACAGACTTTGTTTTGAAACTATATGCCCACTTGTACAGTCAGCACTTGTTTGCTGACTACAATCCTCAGAACAGTAAACCCCCTGCATTTTCTTAGCAGATACCTTAAAGCTTAAGCAGTGAAAAGATTGTGACTGCTGGCCCAGGAGAAAAGTACTGAGTTAACAGTATTACATTGGTCCACAGAGGTGGGTAGTTTTTCCTGTCAGAGTGTTGTGTTCCTCCTGGACAAGTAAAGTAGTAGAGAAAAAAGGGAACAAAATTCTGCCTGTATTCCTCATCCAAAAACATTGTAGTGAACCTCTGTCAAGGCTTTCAGGAGAAGATACCAGTATCACTCTGGTGGTATTTGTAACAGAAAAAAATCTCTCCCTCTTTCTGTCTGTCATTTGGGCATTACTTACTAAGAAGTATTTCCAAAGGAGGACTGCTGGCCACTAGTACCTCGCTGGTCAGTACTACCATTGCATTATTGCCACTGTAGCATTGAAATTGCATCCACAGAAACATTCCTTACAGGAACATCAAGATTCACTTTGTCGGGTTTGAAGTCTGACATTTCCACAGACCAGCACTTTCCACTTTCAAATCTGAGGCTGCTTTCCAAAGGTCTCCACACATCAGAGCTCCCACAGGACAGCGGAGATGACAGCAAACAGCCAAGCCTTGACTAATAGGCTGACACTGCTTTATGGCAGGACACCCTTCAGCTGCTGGAAAGCAATGAAGGGAGACTGAAACACTACCAGAGGGAGAGAGAGTGCTTGTAGTCTGCCCATTTCTGCTGAAGGACTAGAGTAGGAACCTTTATGAAAGATAAGATCTTTTCATCCAACTTTTGTTACTATTAAAATACACTTATCTAGTAATTATTTCATTACCTGACTGAATCAACCTACCAAAATTCTTTTCACCCCACTTATATCACAGATTTCAGATATAGGGACTAGATGGCACCAAACACTTTCGAAAGCATCAACTTATATTTTTATGCATCTATAAATATATGAGTTTTCACTGTGATTGATACAAATTATAAACAAGACCCTAAGGTTCCAGACAGAGATTATGTATTTTATTATATAATTTGGTTCCTTTGTGAAGAACAGATATTTAATCCCTTCCTCAGATCTGATAAGGAAGCACTGAGGGAATGCTAAATCCAGGGTAGGAGCAAGGTGCCCTCAGCCTAGGTGCTGTGATTGCTGGAGTCACCCAGCAGAACAAATTTCATCTCAGATGTAGGCACATGACTGTACTTCCCTTGTGTTAGTCAGACACTACAGAGCTGTATTCTCGTGTGCTGGCTCTGTGTCAAGGGATGAGGGGGGCAGAAGATGCACAGAGCTGAATCAACAAAGATTTCTGAACAAGGACCCACCAGCCACTCAGCCCACTGCAGTCTGTAGCTCTGGCATTTTGGAGTGGACTTCAGGAACCCTCAGCCCAGCTGCAAGCTATTGGCATATCAATAACACCACTGATTTAATTCACTGCTGAGTTTTTAGAGATAGGGTATTAGCACCTGCAGAGCAGAAAGCAGTGCCAAACGGAGGGAGGAGGGGTCACCAGCCTTATGGAAGAGTAGGAGGACCAAGCTCCTATAAGCTACCAGAAATAGAGTGATCTGCCAAAAGTGGCTATAAGTAAAATAAGCATTTATATTTGTAACTCATGATCATAGCATTAATATAATTCCCATCCTCCTTTTGTGCCTCTCTGACAATCTGACGCTGAAAATATGATTCCTTGACTGTAACTGGAGAGCTCAAAGTTGCAGCCCCCAGTGACCAGCAATCCTTCTAATGCAGTGATCCAACACTACCATACTGTCTCTTTCAGCTGCACTGTTCTCCCACAGGTGGTGTCAGGATTAAGCCTTTGTTCTCTTGCCACCACCACTGCACCACAACATCTGGCTGAAGCCCTGAACTTCCAAAGACGGACAGTGTGTGGCCAATATGCCAAAGGATTTCAGTGTCCTGCCCACCTTTAGGCTGCCACCTTTAGCCACATTGAAACAAACTCTTTGCTCATGTCAATGACACTGACTTCAAGAGAAAGATGTGAAAAAGTGGTGGAGAAGACTGGGACTGGCCTTTCCCTCTTATTCCCTCTTCTCCACAGCACTACTGAGGTGTTTATTACTTTGGTGTTCACCTGCTACCTGTATAGTACAAATCTGAACTGAGGCAAGTTTTAAGTTCAACAAATATAGAATACCTTTTAAAGTCACACTCGAGCAGATACAAAGTCTGGGAAACATCATCCAAATGTTATCATAAGTGAAATAAAATGAAATCATAATTCAGCCAGATTCAGCTTTACTCAAATACAGTGGAAAGTAGTGCTTCCAACGCCTGAATCTGCTGCCTTTTATTAGTTTCTCTCTGAAAACTATAAATCCTTAATCAGTTATTCTCTCCTGAACTGCAGAACAGAATGAGTAAAGTTCAATTTGGCTAGGCAAGACCAACAGTAACTGAGATCAGAGAGATTAAGAGCAACAGAGTTCTACAAATCAGCTGTTCTGGCATGACAACTTGTCATACAAGGACTGATAAAATCTTCTATACAAATGGTTATTTGGAAGATTTTATCTGTACTCAGTGGACCTGGATCCTTCAAAAGCATGAAATGACTTAGAAAATTGAGGGGACATATTTTTGGTACTTAGATAGTCACTTGTCTACATCATTACACAGCTAAATACCTCTGAAAATGTAATCTTCAGTCAGAGTCTCAAAGGAGACAGATTTTTAGAGGTGCACAGATGGCCAGGAGATTTACAAAGTGCCTGGTAGTTTAGTTCACTATAAAATCAATGAGAGTTAAGGGTCTCATATAAAACCATGTTGATCTGCCTAATTAAAAAACACAGCCCTGTGTCTGGTTAAAATCAGTAAGGTTGGAGCTTTGCAAGCTCTCAAAGCTGCACTTTGCCTTCCGTGAGGTAGTCCCCAGGCAGGAATGCCTGATCAATGGTAACAAGGAGGGGAGAGGTGTCAAGCCTGAACCAGCCTCCAGACACAGCTGACTGTCAGGACAGAGGGCTGGCAACAGCAGGGAACAGGCAGTCCATAGAAAACTGACACTGAAATAGGCCAGTCCAGACCTTCACAAAGACACTTCAATCATATTTGCACAGTTAAAAGCAAGCTGTGGGTTTGCTTACCCCATTTGAGAAGGTGTTTTTCTTTAAATAGCAACTTAGGATGAGAGCTGCCACTTTCAATTTAATCACCCTCCTTTAATACAGGCTGGTGCTTTGCAGCTGGATAATTAACCTTGATATTCATTTGGACTTCAAAACAGCCAATTCCCATTGCTGTCAATTAGCTGGTGATGTCAAGTGTGTATTGATAGAAGATTTTTGTGTGACCCTGGCAATATGGCATATGGGAAATTTCAGTCCTTCACAACTGAAAATGGGAAGTGACATTCACAGAATCACAGAATGGTTGAGGTTGGAAGGGACAGCACTTCACTTTTGGTGAAGTAGATCCACTAGCTCCATTTGGAGATCTAGTCCAATCTCTGTGCTCAAACAGGGTACTCTGGAGCACTTTACTCAGAACTGTGTCCAGGGAGATTTTTAATATCTCCTCAGCTTCTATGGGCACCCTGCTCCATTGATCAGCCACCCTCACAGTGCAGAATTTCTTCCTCATACTCAGATGAACTTCCCACATTCCAGTTTCCACCTGTTGCCTCTTGCCCTATTGCTCAGCACCGCTGAGACTGTGAACTTGTCACTGGATTGAATTCACTAAACAAAAAAGATGTACATTAAGGTTTACCCTACTTTCTGCTCTTATGGCATTGCACCTTTCTAAAAGACTCTCAAGAAAATTTTCAAACCTTGTTGCAGCTCTGAGTGCACAGAAGATGCCTTCGTCTCGGAGCATCTCAGAATATACTATACTTTTTAACACTAATGTAAGGTTGGAGGCAGGGTTATAAATGACTGGTACACAATGATTTTTGATATGAGAAGCAGTACAATAAGCACTGTGTATCAAAATAAGACAAAATGTGGGAAGGGCCAGTGGCATTTCATTCTTTCCACTGTTTTCTTTGCATTTATAATAAAGAGTTACATCCTATTGGTAACAAGATTAAATTAGTGGGCAGAAATAAATTTGAATCAGACAGTTTTCTTGATATGCCACAGTGGGTTTTGTTCTGCTAATGAGTGTCAACCCTGAAATCAGGTAAACATTCACCTTGAGAAAAGAACAACCTTAATCAGGGCTTTTAAACCACCAGAACAGTCAACAGCTAAAATTAAACTGGCTCAAATACAACTGCTTTTCTTTTTAAATATTGTTCTTCCTTCCTTATGAGCATGGGAAATCCTCAGCTCCAGTCCCTTCCATGTTAGAGACCCTGTCCTGTGACTAAGAAAGGATGATTGATGCTCAATACAATGCTTTTGCACAGGCTAACCAGAGCCTGCTCTAAAGGTTCCTAATGTGAGCTCAATTTGACCTCCACATTTCTAAAGGACTTTACCTCGTGTCCTAAGAACAAATAGCAAAATAATGGAGAAAATGAATAAAGGGGGGAGGGGGGGAGGGAAGAAAGAAAAGAGAAATGTTGGTCTGCTGTGTGTTTCTCTGGATTTGAGAATGACATCAACCTGTGTGACTTTATCTGAAATATTCTGACAGTACAAAAAAAACCACTGACTACTCCATTTTCTACACAGGGTCAACATTACGAGGAGGAAAAACGGGCTTTGAGCCATGAAATAATTGCACTCAATAATCACTTAATAGAAGCCAAGGTGACAATAGATAAGTTGTCAGAAGACAATGTAAGTATTTAATTATGCAACTGCATTCATTTTGAGATTTTATTTAGAAACAAAATAGGTCTTGCACTTCCCATGAAATTATAGAATAATATTTTATGTTTGTATAAAATGTAACTTGTCACCTCAACAGTTAAAAGTTATGTATGTTTGTTTGTTTTTTCCCATCATTTTGTAAATCCAGCTCTCCTTATGCTGTGAGGTTGGGGTGAGACTTTTTACTGATATTACTGATATTTTGTTCCTTACGTCTAGCCTGAAACTGATGAAAAATGGCAATATTCCCACATTGATTTTGCCATCACTACAGCAAACTGGTGCAAGCCCATGGTCAGATCTCTGGCAGGGACACGTGCAGAGTGAGAACTCATCAGAAGGATTTTAGGCACAGTGTAGGGCCCTACATTTCCTTCAATTCTTCAATCTTTCGATCTTAGCTCACCAAAAAGCCCAGCACAAACAAGCTCTGCTAGCAGAAGGCAGGACTGACCCAGCCTGGTCACTCAGACCACTCCTGCAGGGAGCAGAAGCCAGGCTTTCCCCAGCAGTTGTTCATGTGTAAAAATGTACCTGCCTCTGTGTGTGACAAAACAGGGAACATCTCTGGCAATTGTCACCTTCCATCTCATTAAACACTCCTGAAAAATGGCATGAGTAGTGCAGCTGGCAACGAGCTCATTAAATCCTTCCTGAGACAAACCTACAAAGACAGCAGAGAGAGGAATATTGCAGGCATTTAGTTCGTTATTGTGCAATTCCTTCCACATTTAATAAAAAATTCATCTGCAGAAGACATGTTTCTGCTAGCACTTATTTTCCAGCATCTTATGTTCAATCTTCCCATATTTCACATGAACTCTTAAATCATAGCTGGGAGCATTTGATCTCATTAAAATGCCTGTTGATGTGAACTCTGTCTGTGCAATTAACAGCTTTCCAACTGAAACAAAAAGTTCCAAATCTGACCCCTCACTTTTATAGAAATTGAGTTGAGAAGAAGAGTTACTTTATAAGAGTTACTTTAACTCTAACAGCTATAAGTAATGGAGTGTGGTAAAAGTAATGGTCTACATCTAGGTTTTGGAAGCACAGGTATTAGCTCCAGACTAATTCAGCTGAAATCAGTGGAGTTATTTCTGATTTAAAATAGGGGTGGAAAAAAATTGCAGACCTCTCCCTTTAAGTATGCATGCATTTTTACTACTTCACGGAGTCAGGTTTGAACCCACATTTGAAGTGTTTTCAGGATTCATAGTTTTACTCCGAGTACCAGAACACGGTGCAGAGGCCTCAATAACAGCACCACTTATTCAGACTTGAGGTTGGTTCATGGACAAAGCTCTGCCCTTGCAGGACTTGAGAATATTGCATGAAATTAAGTCAGGCAAGTTTTACATTGGATATCAGGAAAGGTTCTTCCCCCAGAGGGTGGTTGGACACTGGAACAGGCTGCCCAGGAAGTGCTCACAACCCCAAGCCTGAGAGGGCTCGAGAAGTGTTTGGACAATGCTCTTGGCACATCGTGTGACTCTTGGGATGGTGCTGTGCAGGGCCAGGAGTTGGACTTGATGATCCTTGCAGGTCCCTTCCAGCTCAGGATAATCTATGATTATGTGTAGTATCACTAATAACAGTAAAGGTTATATTCCAAATTTTAAAATAAATGACTATGAAACAAACCTCTAATATTATACCTAATAAGTACAGAAGTGATAAACTGAAGAATCCTACATGAGCAGAATTTTTTTATCTGAGCAATATTTCTTTCTTCAATTATATTTTCTCTCTCTGTTCTGACAGAAATGTAAAATGTTGCTTTCAATACAAAAACTTATTTTAAACTGTGGGAAACACTTCTGGCATTAATTGCCAGTTATTGTTCTAGTTGCCACAGATATGGCTGGTTTCCATTCAGGCAAACATTAAAGGAGAGAAAGTCATTCCAGTCACATGGCTTGGCCCAGCAGGTTGAGAACAAAGTACACGTGGCACATGTAGCTCACATGTAATTTTTCTGTAGTAATTTTTAAAGCTGCTAAAAATAAAGTGTCAGAAATGCTTTTTGTACTCTCCATGACAACCACTGCACAGAAAGAGAGGCACACAGCTTTTGAAGAAAGGATTAGCTTCTGGAGAGATGTCCTTTTTGTGTGCCTGGAAATGCCATATGGGATTCGGGGTACCTGGCTGTGCTATACACTGTGCAGCAATATATATATATTGGGTTTAATGTGCATGCAATATGTCAAAATCACATGTATGTGCAACAGATTTTACTTCTAAATTGAATTCTTGGGTTCTTTTTCAGGAATGAAAATAGTGTGTCCTAATATAAAATTTAAGAGCCACATAAATGAATGTCTCCCCAGTACATTTGAGGAAGAAGGGACATGTATAAAATCTCACAAAGACAGAGAAAACAACCACAGAAGTGTCTAAAGGTCCTTGAATATAAAGCTATATAAACTAATGTTTGCAGGAAAGCTATCCCCATCCCTCAAAGACTCACAAGAACATCTTGTTGCATCTCTTATTACAGAATACCTTAAAATGGTATTTTAAAACAGAGGAAAATTTCATCCGTTTTTAAGAGAATTAATGGAGCCATAAAAATCGGCATGCAATAAAATTATAACATTAACGTCAGAGCAAATTCAAATTATATCAGTATTCCATGGCTTTTGTCTATAAACATATACTAATTTTTACAGATTAAAACAGCTCAGTGCCTATAGCACTTTTATGCTTTGTGTATCTCATCTCTGCCCACCTAAAAAGTCAGCTTCTGAAGCCAGCCTTGGTTTTAACACAACTAAGTAAGGAAAAGGAAAAACAAAATACAACTCTAACCTTCAGAGAGTCAGAGATACTGGTTGAAGGATACAGTTACTCAGTCCTGTGTGCTAAATTAAATTTAGGTGAAGGGCAAATCTGTGCGCTGAATTTTCACATTAAATAGGCTGTGGGAGCCATTTAATACAAAGATAGTGTAAGCAGCTTGCTTAAATTCTCTCCTTCCTTGTGTGGAATTCTCACAGTAATTTCTTCCCTGGTGAAAATATTCTGTTCTGCAGCATCAAATATTTGCAGTGAGATTTAATATATTTCTATAGCTGCATTCTAAAAGATATTAAAGGAGCCAGGAACCATCAAGAAATATTAAAAGGAGAAAGAGTTTTTTAAAAACCAAAACAATGTCTATTTCTGTAATTAATTTCTCTCTCAGTGTTAAGATTATTTTAGCATTCTAAAGTAGTGTTTTAGTGCTGATCTGGATAATACCCAGCAAAAATTTTCTTTTTTGCTTAAAAGATCATGGGTTTTTAGCCTTCACAGTACCATGCATGTTAACAGTATAAAATTCAGTTCTTAATGGTAAGTATCCATTTTCTGAAATGCAGATTATTGTTCTGTTGTAACAGGTCTCAAAAGTTTATTCTTAGTAATTTTATCAGCACTCACAGAGCAAAGGGGGAAATATCTCTGGACTGTGCAAGAAACAAAGCATCCTATGTTTAAAAATTCAAGTGCGCTCCAAATCTCCCCAAAGTGAATTTTGAAAAGATTGATCAGGCATGGGAGAAAGGCTGAAAGCCACAAGCACTTTGCAAACTCTAAAAAGGTTATTTTTTGGTTTTTTTCCAGGAGCTCTACAGGAAGGATTGCAATTTAGCTGCTCAGCTTCTCCAGTGCAGCAAGAACTATGACAGGGCACACAAACTTTCAGAGGTAATGTCACCAAACTTGTTCAATGACATAAATATTGTATGGAAAACAGGTTATTCTGCATGTGTTTGTTCCAGAATTTGTTTGCCCTTAGGGCTTTTATTCCTCCACACAGCCTCCTTTAAGGCACAGGAAGCCTCGTGCACCTGCTGCTCTTTGCACAGCCGAGGCAGGGGCTGACAAAATCACAGCCCGTGGTGGAACATGAAGGTACTCTTTCCCCAGACCTCTCCTATCCAGTGGAATTGGCCTGCACTGATTGCCTGTAAAACAAAGGGTTTAGCAACACTGAGGTGCTGTGAACTCCAGAAAGCAAAATGCTGTGCAGGAGCAGTGGGGTGAGAGCAGGGAAATGACAAGTTACGGGCGTCAGAGATTCTGATATAATCAATTTTCCTCCTGAAGCTATTTTCCAGTCCAGCTAGTTTCCAAACCTGAATTTTAAAATGGACTGCCAGAACAAATATCTTTTTCTAAAGAAACCAGAGCACTGAATGATTGATTTCCATGGTGTAAACTTTAATTGATAATCCTTGCTTCCAAGGAAACAAGGCTTGAGAAATAGGCTCCTTAAAGGCGAGGTAAATATTATTTTAGTAAACATGACAGTTCTTTAGGGATCCAGACCCTGCACAAAGCAATAGCACCTCCCTCACATATATTGCTTCAGTGAAGGTTTCAGAGAATAGCCTTTCCTTCATCAGTCCCATCAGGCCAACATCCTCACAAATGGCCTCTCATGCAATTATGCAATGGAATATTGCAAAATTAAATTTGGAATGTACAAACCATCTCTAAGTCAGTAGATGGCTTCAGAGCATTGAACAACCTTGGTAAATAAAGATGGAGCAATATTTTATAGAACAGTGATTTTATAGAACAGAGACAGAACTTCCAAATTAACCATTATCTTGGTCCTGTTATTTTTTTCTGTTAACTGACTTCCCTTAGGATATTGCTTTGAGGAATCATCGTGACATTACTGACACTTGAAAGCACCCTACCTGTTCTAATTGGGACCTTAAAAGGATTTAATCATTTATTTGCAGAGAACTATCACAATTCGCCCCACAATTTCCCAGACTGTCATATACTCAGTTAAATAGGCAGTCTCCACACATAACTACAAGCATTTATTAATTTAGCAAGTGTGAATGTGCTGTCACAGCCAATAAATTCTTTACAAATGCAAATATTGCCTTATAAAATATTGTATGTTAACCAGAAACCTACACTGTAGTACAATATAGTAATGTGATAGCAGTATCATTTTAGTAATTCCAGTTTCCAGTGCAATGCCTACAAAATAATGTTCTTTTTAACACATTTCATAATCTTAATACCGTATACAAAATAGATCAAACAGTGGTGCTACACGACACTAAAATAACAGCTGCCCCATACAGCATTTTCCCAATAAATTAACCGTATTTCTTTTCCTCATTTCTATGGCAATTTTCACCAGGCCTATTTTACAACCTGTTTATTCAATCTTTGTTGCAACTGTACTTACTGTGACTAATGTTGCTGTCTGCCAGCAGACTGGCAATATCATTTATTTCTAATGGAAGACATATGAGTTAATTAGCAACATAATGATTAATACAAAATATCCTGGAAGGTCTGTTGGTTGAAAAAACACTTGTCCTACTACAAATAACAAGAATGTCATTTCACTACATGCCATATTTTGAACACAGTTTGATTTGGGGATTAAACCAGCTTTAAAAATTGCCCAGTGAAGCTAAAAGAGGATCTCCATATTATACAAAATGTGAAGCCATGACAAGGAGCAGGCACCTTAAATTTCCTTTGCCAAAAATAAAGGGATGGGGAACAACTACAGGTGTTTGTAGTGTTCTCTTCTCTAGAGGAACAAATTTAAGGAGAAAGTGAGATTTCTAAGGTCATAAGGTTAACCACTGATTATTTTGTAAAGAGGAACTTGATTTCTAGTTATAAAAAGAAAGTGCTGAATAAATTCAGAGTCAGCTCAGCACTGGGATAAATTCCCAAGTGGCATAAATCAACACAACTATCAAAGGAGCTATCACAATCACAAACTCAAAACTTATTCCAAACATGGATTCTGATTTCAAACAAGAAATACTGAGAGACAATCTCTCTCATATTGCTGTCTGATTATTGATACAGATCTGAAGTGAGCAAAGCAGATTAAATTTGACAGGAAAGCGTGCTTGGTGATACCTGAGTAGGCTTCACCAAGGAACATCATCTCTCTCTCTTCTGGTCCACATGACAGAATGGCAGGTGAAACCACCAGCCACAGCCCTGATCCTGACTTTCTAAAAAAAACCTATATGATTTCTGATACACAACAGACTTATTGATTAATTCTGTCACAGGGATCACAATGTGAATTCAGGTCTTAGTGCTTATTTCTGTCAGTGTGTTAGGACATGTGGAGGCTTATGTGGATGGTTGATCTGACAAGCAGTGTCTGACTGAAGGGGCAAGGAAGCCGGCTTGATCTGCTTCTTCCCAGCACAGGAATAATCCTGTCACAGCAGCCAGTATCACTTCTGTCAGTCAGCTTTTCTGCATCTTGAAACCGAATTTTTAAACTGCATTGTTTATCAAAGGTGATGCTGGAGGGCAGGAGCCAATTTGGCATGGGGTTGTAGGCAAGATGAGCTCGAGGAAAGGTGAAAGAAGAACAGAATAGATCTGATCTCTTCCCCTTCCTCACCCCTGCAGAGACCCCTGCACACCCACACTCCAACTGCAAATCACACCCAAGCACAGTCTGGAAAATGTTGATGTAGGCTGTAATTCCCTACCTGCCTTTTTAAGATTGTTGTTTGCTACATATTTAATTACATCAGTAAAATAAACCTGCAAGTGCAGGGTTAATGGCTGGACTTGACGAGTGTAGAGGCCTCTTCTGACCTGAGCAATTCTCTGATCATTCCTATCCAACCTGAATTAATTTGGAAGGAAACATTTCAGTTTCACAGTATTATTTGTGAGCAAAGGCAGATGAAGATGTACAAATGTTAAGTAAACAAATTAAAATCATTTGATTACATTTCTTTCCAGAAATGCACAAAGATTGTGGCTATCACATTAGCCAAAGTACCAGGTTGGTGAGCCATGTAATGTCATAAACAGCACTCATCTGACACCTCTACTGACATGTACCTTTTTCTCCTTTCTCCTTGTCATCTCTTTGTGTTGCAGTTGCCAACTGACTTTCAGGAAAGAGTCAGCATCCACCTGGAGAAACACGGGTGCAGCCTTTCTGTTCCCTTGTGCCACACTTCTTATGCTGATACCATACCCACCCGTGTCATTGCCAAAGTCCTGGAAAAACCAGACCCAAACAGCTTGTCCTCACATTTGTCCAGCCCATCTACAAGGGATCTCAATTTTCAGGACTCTGCTGGAAAAGTCGGGCAAAGACCCCAGTACAAGTCTGACATCTACTGCAGCGACACGGCCCTTTACTGCCCCGAGGAGAGGAGGAGGGAGCGGCGGCAGAGCGTGGACACGCAAGTGAAGGACGTGGGCTTCCTGCGGTCCCAAAACTCCACGGACAGCACGGTCGAAGAAGATGGTTTCCATTCCAGCTTCTCCCACGAAGCCTTCCCAGAGTACATTACCTCTCTGCCAACCTCCAGCTCCTACTCCAGCTTCAGCGTCACTTCTGAGGAGAAGGAGAACGCCCAAGCCAACACTCTGACAGCCTCCCAGCAAGCGATCTACATGAGCAACCGAGACGAGCTGTTTGAAAGGAAGTCACCCGCGGGTTACGAGCATCAGGGGAGCCCCAGGTTTGCCAAGCCCAAACCCACACAGCACATGGAGCTTGCTGACGACAATGAGAACTCACCCTCTTTTACCAGGACTCTGCCTCCATATGCAAACGAACCTTTTCATTTCTCAGCCATTACACCACAGCAGGCTTTAGCAAACCAGAAAATGAGGAATGAGTGCAGGAGCACCCACCTTTCAGAAGAAGACTTGCCAGGGCGATGGAGGCAACTGAGCGTGGAGGACATTGGAGCATACTCCTACAGGAACGCTGGCAGGCTGTCGCCCTGCAGTTTCTCAGAGCAGTACTACAGCAGCCCATCAAGAAGGGGGACAGTCGAACAAGCCCCATCTATGCTAGTTACAAAGCAGACAGCTGCTCAGAGGGAGATGACATCTGCCAAAGCAGACTTGTGGATTCTTGCTTCCTGAGAACAGACAGTGGCTTGAACATTGACATCAGCACAAGCTGTAAACAGGACAAATTGCCCACTTACAAAACAAAAGAATCAAGAGACCAAAAAACCGAAAGGATCACTGTCCAGTTATGCAGTAGCAAAAACATCGAAAATAGCCCAGTATTGAAAAGAGAATACGTGGACGTGAGCCCCAACAGCTCAGCAGAGTCACTCAATCAGAGTTCAGTGGAGGCTTCAGAAATCCACCAGTCTTCCATGGATCAGGGGAGCCATGCGGGTGTGCACAGCAAACAGCCGCAGTTCCAGCGGACTGGGAGCACTGGTCTGAGCCGGAAGGACAGCCTCACAAAAGCACAGTTATACGGAACCCTTCTGAACTAGGAAACGCCCCAACTGGCAATAAGACAGCAAACGAAAGGAAGGAAAGACCATTTGATACTTCTAGTGAACAATAAGGTTCTAAGAAACAGGATTATTATAAAATATATATTCATAATGGTACTATATGCTTAAAACAAAATCTCTTCAAAAACGTTATACAGCACTTTTCACTTGACATCCTTTCCACATGGGAGACTGTCCCCTCCCCTCTTTTATAAATCTGAAATATTTTTATAAACAAAAATGTATTTATTAGACTATCCTAAGCTATTTGAGCAGAATTCTTTTCCCTTCAAGCAGGTTTCTTATTTATTTTTGTGCATGAGGCCATCTGTGCCTAAATTCTTGGAGGAAGAGGGTAAAATCATGATGGCAGTGACAAAAAAATAAACCCACCTGATAAAATACCATAAAATGTCATGTGAAATCAAAACAAACAAGAATGGTGAATTTGAAGAAGTATATTTTTTAACAAGAATGGAATTGTATCTTAAGTTATTTCATACAAATGTATTTATGAGTGACTAATGTATGCACAAAGTGATACTAATATTTTGTTCTTTTAATCCACTGTGTTTCTGCTTTCCTATTTTTCCTTGTATACTACCTCAAAAGTAATTGAGGGTTTCTTTGTCACATTTTCTGTAGGCTTGCATTTATATTGTCTAAAATGCATGCAGTGTCATAATTAATACTGTATTTTGCATAACTTAATAAAAGACACCAGTGGATATATTTTGGGGTGGTTTTTCCCTTCATTCAATAGAATATGGAATTGCTCTGAGGGGCATCAGTCCAGCAAAAGTTAATGACTAAAGCTCCTGAACTGGATTGTTTTCTAAAGGAGACTCTTTCTTTGTAAGCTCCAGAGAAAACTGGTTCACAGCCCATGGCCTCTGGGTGTGGGAGCATGACTTATCATCAGCCTGTTGAAAGTAAGCAAGGGGAAAAAATGTTCATCCACAGGCTTGAGTTCACTAGACATGGTTCTGCATACTGAATGAAAACAGAAAATTATTTACAAAACAGTGATGCAAGCTCCTCCTCTATTACTCACATATTTGACACAACCTTTTACGCCTTTAGGACTGTCACATTCCAGAGCTGCCCCTTCTTCATATGTAGCTTGGTATTTCTAACAGCGATTTTTCTAAAGCCTAAGGAAAGTCTGTCTGTCTGTAGCCTTTACTCCTGAATCTGAGATTATGTATTTTTACCTGTAATTTTGGCATTTCCTCCAGCAATTTTTCTGTTTCTCGCCATTTCACCATTATAGAATGTACACATGTGACAGGAGGAAAAGAGAGAGAGCAAAATGAGAGAAGGAGAAAAACAAAAAGAAGAGAAAGGGAAATCCTGTGGGTTTCCTTCCCAGCTTCAGTATTCCTGCCCGGTAAGAGGCAGAATACAGCAATATATATTTAATAATTATTTTAAGTCATATTCACGTATCCTATACTTAAAATACTGACTCTTAGGTCATGTAAAGGGGAAGACCTTGCTTAGTGCAATATGTGGTATTAATCAGTGGGATCACTGTGGAAATATAAACTAGCTCCTTGTAAAGCTAAAATAATGATCTTCTCAATAGGTATTAAGAAAATATACTTTTTCTGCTGATTCTCTGAAAGCAGTTACCTGGCAACTAACTATGAACCAGGACTACAGAACTGTTCATTTCCCACATAAGTATCTTCAATCATGGGGCCACAGATTCAATGCACTTGGCATGAATAACTCCCATTGCTCTCCATTTCCTTCATGTATAATATAAAAATTTGATTATTATTGATGTGTGCTTGCCGTGCTCTTTGGAAGATGAGGCATCAAGTACCTGCAGTTCCTCCAGTGTCTGTGGCAGCACCATGGAGAATAATGGTAGCAAATAATATCACACAGGTAAGGCACAAGATAGCTCCAAAGTGGTGCCCATTTCAGTACAAAACTGCCACATGCCTTGTGATTTTATGTTCCCAAACTTGCTCACGGTGAGTGTGAGAGGTAGGGCAGGCTGCAAATAATTCCTTGAAGTCGATAATAAACACATACAATGAGGTTTCCAAAGGCCAAGAGCTACTTATGGCAGGATGTGACCTGCAGTAAATTGACTAGGAGATCCAGAAAAGCTGTTATTTCCCCTTTGAAAAGCCAAGATAGAAAACAGATGTGAAAAAAAACCTCACTGTTGACTCATTCAGGTATATAAATTTTAGACAATCCCTAAGGCAAGACATTAATTTCTCTGGCCAATGAATATGAGGATTTGTATGGAAGAGGTGAAAATTAACTGTTATCTCACCTAAGAAAATATGTAAGCTATGGAACAGTAAATTGTGTCATTTATGAACTGGAACACAGTGTCAGACTAATCCTTTTATAATATTGTTCATTATTTGACCTAAAGTGCTACTTTGGCAATTACACAAAATTACATTTCTTCTAGATATTATATCCCTGATTATTTAATATCCTGTTCTATTATATTTTTTCATACTACTGCAGTTTCAGTCTGCTTCTATGCTTCATTTAACTCTTTTTCTCAGTTTATGTGCACTAATATATAGATTAAACCCAGACTTTTAAGCCAATTAGTACAGGGTTTTTTTGTAAAATAGCCTATAACCTTGTAACATTTTTCTGTAATGAATTCTGTTACAGAACAATATATTACCCTGTAATGAATTTCAACTGAATCAATCAAAATGGCTATAAAAATTCTTCAGCTTTAACGTGATTTACATTTTCTCTTTAATTAGAAAAACTGTCGGTAAGTTTGTTAATTTCCTATGAACATGAGAAAAAGTTTCAATAATTCACCAAAATTTTCTCAGGTTTACAGATATACTATGGTTTAGTTTAATTACAAAAAACCTAACTTTTAAAGATTATAATGAAGAATTTATTCCTGGGATTTTGGGTTAATTTTGTTGCAATAAGTTTAGATCTACTGAAACAACCACAGGGAGATATCTGAAGCATAAGGACAGAACAGTGATTTATGTTTTCACAATAGATTCAAGTTTTCTTTGTGGTAGTCTCTTAATTTTTTTGCTTGCCTTCAATTTTCACACCAGGAGAAAGTAATCCGGAAAAATCATTATGAGTTTTGGAATACGGCATTGGAGATACTGAAAACAGCCTACAGAGTTCTGCTGTGCCATCAGACAACCTGTTTGTACAGACTTACAGTCACTGAGATTTTAGGAGATTGATCCTTGTTAAAAAGAGACAAAGGCAGAGAATAAGCCTGAACCCAGATAAAAGGGGGCAGTACATCTGTCTGCCACCACACTCCTCAGAGCACCCCTTCTGCAGGACATTTCTGACAGAGAGCAGCACCTGAAAGATCCTTCTCAGACGAGCTGAATTCCCTTTTTCATCTACTTAGGTGTGGTTTGATAAACTCTGCTCTTACATTCATTTAATGACAAGGATCTCCAAAAAGCTACACAACAGATCTTCAGCCAAAGTGCCACAGATCCCTCCACTCCAGTGGCTGAGAATTTGCCATGAAATACGTTTCCCCAAGGACATAAATATTCAATTTTCTCTTAAGCATTATAAGAATGCCAAGGTGTCTCCATGCTGCCACAAAACCTCCCATTTTCCAAATCAAATTTCATATGCGGGATTTGTAGGTTAACTATGGCGGGAATTTTGATTTGATCAATTATTTCATTTGCCATGAGTAAGAACAGAAAGGGTGAGTAAAAGAAGTGGCAAGTCCCCAACAGTGCAGTGAAGTAGAAGATGAAAAATGTCATTTTAATGATGAAAATCAAAAGCAGAATGATACAGAATGCTGATCGGGGGGAAACTGATCAAAGGGGGCTGAAAGAGATAAGAGTCAGGCATATTGAATCACATATCAAAACAGACAAGAATACAAAAATGTTACTAGGGATATGGGTTATAACTCACCAGGAATAACAGGGCAAAACTATTATGAAATCGTAGAAAGAAAATGCATTTTTGAGATGTCACTCCCAATTAATCTTAAAAAAGTTGCAAAATCTCAATAATTATGAGTAATGCAGGTCACTTTTGTTAAACTTTTTAGAAGTCAATAAATAACTAAAATATTTAAGTTTAAATCATGGCAAGCCATAACACAGGTCATTTTCATCTCAACAGTTTCTAACTTCTTCACCCCAACTAGAAAATTAATCAAAATAATTCTTTCCCCTTCCAGAACTTTTAATTAAAAAGAATTTTCACTCCATAATCTATCACAGAGCATGATTATGCAGCTACTTATATAAATTTCCCCTGGTTTAAAGTACTAATCGATAACCTTTGGACTTTCATATAAAATTCTCGTTCCCTGTTCATGTTTGCAACCTTGTAATCTTTACAGATTATTGTTATATGTCTCCTTAAATACTGCTTAAATTGTGTAGATGCTGTCCTCTCAGATTTTTCTATTGGAAGACATTCCTTTCAGGACATTAACTGCTTCTTATTCTCTTCAAGGAGCGTGCTCCTCACCTTCTACTGCTGAATACCATAACATTCTCCTGTGAATAGTGAGCTGTTCCAACCCCCTGTACAAAAGTGCAAGGACTGCACAGATTGCAGCAGTTTCTAATGACCATGCACACTGATCTGCATGCATCAAACCATGGCATGTTGTCTGCATGGGCTTATATCAACATCACCAGGAGTTTTTCATTGTTTTCCCAATCTTTCCTCCGTGTCTTTGTAAACAAACTTCATTGTTAAAATCAACTCTGGCGATTCAGTCATTCCTTAGGAGCCTGCCATTCATTCCAGCACCTCTCACATCATTTTCTCTCTGGTATTTTCTTTTCACCACATTTTACTAATTGAGAGGTTTTGTTTAGCTGCAGTTAAAAAGAATAATTTGAATATTCATTCAATGAAAGGTTTTGCTCTTGTTTTACCTCACCAGGTCTTAGACACCAGCTTAATGTCCAAGGCACCAAGGCTTTGGAAGGCTGCTGTTCCAAACCCCTGAGCTCTCCCTGCAGCCCCCGTGCTGCAGAAAAGGCTACTCTGCTTTCTGCCAGATAGGAACTTATGGATGTGTCAGTCCCATATCCCATGCCTGTGGGGAGTGGTAAAGCCCCTCCCACCCCTCCTTGCTGAGGCAAGGATCATCCCTGCAGGCAGTTATTCTATCCCAGAGCAAGGAGAACACCTTCATCTGCAAGGGCCAAAACAAGATGCATGAATACAAGATGCAATTGTTGGAAAATATCCCTGATGGGAGTTTGGTACCTCCTCAACAACACACCCATCATGATAAATATACATATATATATAATACTCTAACGGATTATTCAGAAAAATTCTAATTTTTGAAGTCAGCTCTAATGAATGAATATTTAAATATATTCACCCATTTCAATTTTTCCTTTGCAGTTTATGAGTCAGAGCAGACATGCACGAGCTGCAAGCTACAGCAGTATTTACTACACCCAGCTGAGCAGTGACAGCTCTATGATTTAGAAGAAGAGAAACAACAGCAAGTCCCAGAATAATTAAATTTGCAATGTCAATGTCAGCCAACATCCTTTCCCATTCCAGGTTTTCACGTGACATTGAAAAACAGACCACAAGGAATAAAAGCATCCTCAGCACATAACGGTTATAAATTTCAGCAGGCTCCCACTCAAGAGGTTTTTAGTTAAAGCAGAGCTTTTATTGTTACAGCCGAAATCCTCTTAATCTGCAGACCAGTTGTGTAGGGTGACATGAGGAGAAAGACCTACACTGAACGTCCAGGCAGCATAGAAACTCAACTCAAGAAACCACTGTGCACCAACCTGAGGAAGTCGGGATAAGAGCAGCAGCACTTCTAACTGATAAATTACGAGAATTGACTCTGGTGGGATTATTTTTGGAAAGAAGATAAATCCAGATTTATGTTCACTTGACTTAAATTTGTCAATTTACTTCAATGGACTTTCAGCACTTCACAGTCTTTATCTTCCACAAATGAGGGAAATGCTCTTATCCCCAAAGCCCTGGGAGTTACACTAAGATGACATGCCTAATCCCAGAGAGATAGTAAGGAGTCAGCTATTTTAGTTTTAGCAGATTTTAAGGCTCTTGGCCTTTTGCTTATGCTATAACTTGAGGAACAGATAATAAATGAAAGCTCAAGTTCTCAAGCTTAGCACAGGAACTGAATCATTGTTTTCCGATTCATCCCCACTTACCTGTGCTTTCAGAGTCCACAATAGCCTGAAGGTGAGGAAGGAAAGACCTGACACTGGAAGAAAGAAAATTCAAAAATTAATCTATGCATCCAAAGTATTAAAAGGCCAAATTATTTTTAATACAGTCATCTTTGTTTACAATAAAACTGGTTTTTTGCCATATTTTGCCCAGAGAATACATACACTGCCAAAGAAAGTATGCAACTGAGCTGAGAACTTGCATCTTGCTGTTTTGAAGCAACTTGGATTTTCCTGACAAGCTGCAGGGATAGATAAGGGAATAGAGGAGAGCAAGGATGATTGCTCTGTCAGCACAAAATGCAGTAAAACATTCCCGTCACAACATTTACTGTATTCCCCTGATTTTTAGGATATATTATGAAAAAGTCTTAGGAAAAGGCTTTCAGAAACAGACTGTTTTCATTCAATCTCATTTTGACTTTTTTTCCCCAACTCTTTTTAAAGAGAAAAAAATTAATCATGTTTTGCAAGCTGCAGTGATACGAGAGTTTTTGCTAGAGCTGTCAGTCCTGCCTATAAAGACCTGACTTGTGTCAGTAGGGAAAAACAATCCTGAAACTAAATCAGTTTAACAGAATAACATTTGCTACTCAAGGAGAAATGGTCTAATTGAAAAGAATGTCAGTGAACAGCTCATTACTGAGATTTCAGAGTCCAAAAAGCCGAGGTGTGGGAACACAACAAATCCAGTGAAGTCACACTTTGTAAAGACCCCAAACAAGTATTTTATTTAAAATAGGTTTGGACTGCCTTTTACTTTTCTTTCATTCTCTATTGATGATGAAGATGAAATGCACTTTTTGGCACTCTAGACGACACCAATTAAACTCGATTCTTGATTCAGCTCATAACTTCACTTGTCTCTGACTTCTAAGACTGCTTTATTTTGAGCTTTAAATTTCTGCTTTGTTTGGAGAGAAAGTGTTGCTCCCACTCAAGCACCCTAACTTTCAACTCATGAAAATGCACACACAACTCCCAAGCCCTACCAAATAGGTAACTTGTCCAACATTAGTATTTTATCCTTATAAAAAGTTAGGATAATTCTTCTATCTTTTTATCCTTTAGTCTTATGAAGGATAGATATATAATAATCATCTTATTACTTGATTATACAGTACTTGACAGAATAGTCTCTTGATTATAATTGCATAGGCTGTGCATATTGCATTACCTGCCTACTATTATCAAATAACATGTTTTCTTATCCTTAGTATTTTTCCCCTTTGGATGTGAAATTAATATTTCCTATTCACAGGTCAGCCCTGGGCTACAAAACCTCAACTCACACCTATGTATACTTCATACAGAGAAATGAAGGGGAATATTTGAACTACCAGTATTTGAAGAAATTCCGTTACCCTGGGTTCTCCCTTTCCTTTGCCAGGCCTTTCACCTTGCAAAGCTTCTTAAACTGAAAGAGCAAAAGCCTCAGCATACAGTATTTGGAAATTACAACAGAACAGCTGGGCTCCACCTCATTTTTCCACAGACACTGACACTGCATGTATCATATTTCTCAACACTTTGCAGTTTATATTTGTACTCACTTGCAAGCCAAAACTATTTATCAATTCACACAAAAAAAAAAATCTATTCAAAAAAGGCACCACCCTGGCCACAACCTTCCTTGGCACATCTGCACCTTCTTCCATTAGTGTCATCCATACTAGCGAGACATTGATACTTAGGAATTGCTCTGGATATTCTCCTGCTGAGTGGATAAAGCTTCACACAGCTGTTGAAAGAAATAGTTCTTAATGGAGAAAAATAACCCAAGCAAACAACAAAACAGGGAAGACTTCAAAGAAGCACGACTGTTTAGAGAGCCCATTGGACTGGACTGGTGCAGCTGCTAAGGAGGTGATAAGGAAGCACCCCCATCTGAGAAAGGCTTTCCACCTCATTGCAGAGCACACTCACTCTCTGCAGGAGCTGCACAACTGGCAAGAGCCTGGGAGAAGCCTCATGACTGCAACATTGCTGGCAGACAGCAACTAGCAAAGTCTCTCTCTCAGCTACTCTTTCAGAGGCTGGTGACAGTCACATTTTGATCCCATTCGAACCAGCACAAGTTTCAGACGACGCCTTTAAGGCTCTCAGTTGCTATAAAGATGCTGTAGTAATAGTTGTACCACACAGCAACATTCCCTCGTTACATCAGTAATGGAGATTCCATGGGCTGTCTGGGCAGATTTCAAAATTTGTGGCATGCATAGCAGAGGGGACAGCTGTGAATACCTGGTGGGGGTGGGAGGAGGTAAAAAGTAAAACAAGAGCAAAAGAGGGAGAGAGGCACATCTCCATTTCATGTCTCGGGGCACACAACCCTAGCATAGCATTGCACAGCAACAGAATTAAGTCAGACCCATCAGAAAATAAGGGAGAAACAGCAACCAAGCCTGGGAACCTCCCAGACCCTCAGGATCAAGGCTACAATTTATATTGCCATTATTGTTACTGAGACTGCTTCCTGTTGTCCAAGAAATAGAGATTGGAAATCAGGAGAGGATTCTGTTTTCCTGTGGGCTCACAAGGCAGACCAGAGAAAATCATAGTGTCCCCTGATGTTGCAGGACCACATCTGCAGAGCACCAGGGCAGCAGCTCCTCAGAAATGTACAACAGTGATGAAAAAAACATATAGCATAACTTGACTTACCTGCCAAAATTTTTCCTATTTAATGCAAGTGTCAGAGTCAGGCTTCTCTCTCATTGTACTGGCTGAATTAATCAATTTTTCTCTGCTCCAGCCCTATGTGTGTCAGGCAGGAGCTACCCACTGCATTCAAATATTATGGTTTAGACATTCATCAGCAGTTTCTCTCCTCCCTGAGCACTAGTGAAAGTTTTCATGCCACAGTTTATTTACAGCACATTCAATTCATGCCTCTAGCCATTCTAGAGACTTCCCACACACCAAGTCTTATGAAGGCTTTAGGGCTCATTTTAAACTTACTGAAGACACAGAGACTGTGCTCTCTGGCTATGGAATGTCACATTTAATTACCTTACACATTTGAATCACATTAAAATTATTCAAGAATTTAGACAAATTAGAATACAAACAGTAGATAAACTACTGATCTTGATCCTTGTCAGCATAACCCTCCCAGCAGCTATAGCGACCTGTTCTGAATTCTATTTAACAAATGATTTTCCATTGGACTGCTGTTTGGATTGCTTGCCTAGAAAAACAGCAGAGATTTTTACTGGGCCAGTCATTTATCTTTGCATGTGTGCCCACATCTTTAATAGGAGGAAGACATTTTCCACTATATAGCTCTCAAATGCATATGTATTATTCCCAATACTTATATTAATTCACATATATTATTATATAATTACATTATGACAATTTCATTTCGATTGAAATAATTTTATTAGTAATTTAGATGAGTTCCAATCCTGCAGCAAGGGCATTTGGTCTGAAACCTGAGAAGTTTGGCTGTATTATAAAAGCAAGGTATACACTTCTTACCCCAGGCACAGAAGAGACATTAAATTCACACTGCTAACACATGAATAAAAGCTCAATTTAAAGACCAAAAATAATCAGTACAGAAAACTGTACAGTAACATTACTGTGAGAAACAAATGTCTGTTAAGCAGTGCAATTCCTTGAAAGATGAAGAACTGCTCTCTTTGTAGGAAGCATGCCTGCCTCAGACAGTTGCAGCCCACAGCAGAGATGTTATTATGTCAGGCTGACATCTGATGTGTTCAGTCTCCTGGAATATGAGATATTATTTCCCTCTTCATAACAGAGATTCAAGGCAACCTATTATCTCTATTTCTATTATTTATTGCATTTAAGTGTTCAAAACACTTCCTAAAAACAGTACTGCAATACAAGAGTATAGCAGTTTGCTTACCTTCTGCAAATAGTAATTTTTTTTCTGCTTCCCAGCATTTCTGCAGAGGGACAGTTTTGTCACAGGCTTAGATGTATCTTGGATAAAGGTGTGTAAACAAACACCTCACCCTGTGCCTGTGCCTTGGGACCATGCAGACTACACTAGTGGTGAGTGTGTCCTGGTTTCAGCACAAGAGAGACAGGGACCTGTTAAAGTGGATCTAGAGGACAGCCATGAAGACTCTCCAAGGGCTGGAGCCCCTGAGGAAAGGTTGAGAAAGCAGAAGCTTCTTCAGACTGGAGAAGAAAAGGCTCGATGGAGTTCTGTGTGACCCTCCAGTACTTATAAGGGTCTTATAAAACAGAGGGAGAACAACATTTTATACAGCAACAGGACAAGAAGGAACAAGAGTTTTAAACTGAAAGAAGAGAGATTTAGATTAGATGTTTGGAAGAATTTTTTTTACTTGAGGCTGAGGGTGGTGAGGCACAGAAAGAGGTTACCCAGAGAAGTTGTGGATGTTCCACCCCTGGAACTGTTCAAGGCCAGGCTGGATGGGGCCTTGAGGAACCTGGTCTAGTGGAAGGTGTCCCCACCCAAGGGCAGTTGGAACTAGATGGGCTTTAAGGTCCCTTCCAACACAAACCATTCTGTGATTCTCCAAAACTTGTAAGAACAATTTCCAAAGCTTGAGAAATCCCTTGCAAATGCAGCAGACTTTCAACTACATATACCTGTGACCAGCCCAGTGGAGGGTTCTCCCTGTAGCCATCACCAGGGTATTTCAGCTGCCTAACGATGCAAGAGAGGGCTGAGCCCTCCAACCTTCACCTTCCAGCCTCCTCTGGTTCCTGCTTCCCTCTGCACAGTGGTGAGGAGCCCTGTGAGAGCTGTCCAGGCACAACAGATTGTTCAGACAGAGCTGGCTCTGTGTTAAGAGCAGTGTTCCTCTGGCATGCAGCCTTCCAGCACATGGGCCCTGAAACAAAACCCCACATCTGGGAAGCTACAGAGACAAGTGGCAAAGGCATTATGCTTTTCTCACCCTGATACTTTCTTCTGTGAAGTGATGTTCTGTGGGCAAAACTTCAGCACCTCTTTCTCTGTAATCAATCAAATTTAAAAACCACACATTTTTTTACCTTTACTGTGTGTTATAGGGATAAAGCAGAAGAGGTTCAAGCTTACCACCTACATCCTAGATGCACCAATTGGTAACAGAGGTATTAAAGAGAAATCAAGCTTTATCATCCCACCGGTTGTACATGTCATAACACTAGAAAATGTTCCTAAAAAGCTGCCTGGATGAAAGGCTATTTTCTCAAAAACTAGGCAACACACCTATAGGAACAGGAAAGAATGTGTTTCATGTACACCTTCTTCACAAAGCAGCATCATGTTATTGGTTTGATGGGAGATGGCATTCCAAACAGAGGGATCAGTGCAGCCACTCTTGTGTTGATCTGTACTTAACAATGCTCCAGCCACAAAAACTTCCACCACATTTCAGCATGCTCTCTACAGGCCAGAAAAACTGATGTCTCAAAGTCTCCCAGCTTCAGGTTTCTTTGAGGTTGTGCCCATGAAGGGAAAGGTGCATCACAAGCATTCAAAGATGTCCTGAATCATTGTCCTGAGCAGAAATTCAAGAATGACAAACAGAGAAATAATAGAACCAGTAGAGGGGGGAAAAAAACCAAGGAAACATGAGGCAATTTAAAACAATTCTTGAGATGTGTTGCAAAAGTTATATTTAAAAGCAGAAAGAAGAGTTTAGTGTAGGATGCTGTGAGGGTTAGACATGTGCAGAGATGTTCTGTGGAAGCCTTTATTGGAATTCCTGCACTGTTACAGTGACTTCATGGAAGGGACTGTGTCCCACATGAATGTAAAAATAAATCACCCGGATAGTGTCATAACACTTCAAATACACTTAATTGTCATGAATTTTTCTCCCAGAGATTCAGAGTAGTACTTGCTCAAAAGGGAATTCTTGTAGAATTTGAAATCTAAGCATTCAGAGAGCAAATAAATGTCTAATTATGAATGATAAAAAATAAAAACAGAGCTATTAATTTCAGGAGCAAATGATGAGTCCTTACGTTATGAAAAAAAAAAAAAATAACATTCCTTCTAGAAAATATCCAGAGTCCATTGACTTTTTTTTTTTTTTTTTTAATAATTTGCTCAAATTACTGACAAGTTCACTCATGAAACTATTTCTTATTTGCTCATTCAGTTGCCACCTTTCAAGATCTCAGGTTCAGGAATAACTAAAGCAAAACTAAATGCGAGTTTATTAAACTAGAGGAGTGGTGAAAAGCTAAGTACAGCTAGGCTTCCTAACTCAAATTAAAATGATCATCATTTCTCAGGGCAGATTATGAAGAATACAATTTCTCTGAAATTACTCCCTTGACAGACACCTAAGTGAAAGGCAGTTTAAAACACAATGAAAAGGTCATTTTCCTCATTTTTTAGGACTGAAGTTCCCAAAGAAATGCTTAAGTATCCTTTAAAATAAATGAAAAATGTGAGGGTAGAGAATAGGAGGAGAAAAGGAGGCTCAGGACCCCCTGTTACACATTCCTGCAGCAACATAACGTGAAGAGCAGAGCAATCTCTGTCGTGCCAAGGCCCAAACAGACTCATTGCACCAGGAAAGCAGGAGTTTTCATTTGGTGGAACATCAAGTCCAGGAGCCAATTCACATGTCAAGTATTACACAGAATCATAGAGTCCCAGAATATTCCGAGTTGGAAGGGACCAATCATGATCACCAAGTCCAGCTCCTGGCAGGACAGCCCACACCATGGGCCTGAGAGCTTTGTCCAGACACTCCTGGAACTCTGTTAGGCTTGGTGCTGTGACCACTTCCCTGGGGAGTCTGCTCCAATGCTCAAACAACCTCTGGGTGAAAAACCTTTTCCTGATATCTAAACTACGCCTCCCTGACTCATTTCTATGAGCACATCCAAACTTGAACTCAGGATTCTGTATGAAAGTGTTGACCAAAATGCAAGCATTTAAGCCCAGGTCCAGATAACACTTTTCTTTTGTAAGAAAAGGACACATTTTCTGTTATTCCAGTGGATTTAGTTCAATTGCACCAAAGACAGCATTCAACTTATTATAAGCAACTGGAAAAGTAGGAGAAATTTCTTATTCCCTCAGAGAAACCTTGTCAGACTTGCAAACCCCCTTCTCTCTGAAGGGCATTCAAAATGCACCAAATAACAAAAATCCCCAAAGATGCATAATTAATGTGGTAGTTCAGCTATTATGTTAAAAAACAGGGAAAACATTGTATACATCATTAATAAAAAGATTATTTAAAATTGCACTTCTGAAGTAGAGACCAGAGGTCCAAATGTAAATTATACCAGATTCTGGAGTCCCAAAAGCATTGTCTTTATTTTAATAATGACACGTTGTCTTCACTGCCTTCTCTGTAAAGCTTTCAAAATGCCAATTATCCAAGGAAGTACACAGCTTCTCAGGTGAATTTTGCAATCCACCTGTCACTGAAGCAGCCGTGATCAGACTGCTACAGCAATGCCAGAGTTACTAACTGAACACCAAAGTGCTGAGAGGTTGTCCTGCAAGCACAGCCACAAATTACAGCAAATTTATGCTGGTTTTTATAAATAAGTGCAGTACAGGCCAAAGAAAAGCTCTTGACTGTGGCTAGCATGGCAATGCAGCCTGAGCAAGCTACACAGCCATAAGACAGGTTTATCAGCTAGAGGCTCTCCCAGTCCCACCTGCCAGCTTCACAGCCCTGGCAAGGTCACAGAAGGAGTGCAGCAAGGTTTCCCCATCTGGAATGGACCACAAAGCTACCCCTAGATGGGAGACTTTGACAAGTGGAAGCTCTGCTCAGGTCATCCCACAGCCCAGCCAGGCTGCTGCCCAGAGAAAAGATGAGATTTTGGATATGATTAAGATTTCACTTCATGGCTTTTGCCCAGATTCTGAGGTTACATGTCTTGTCAAAACATTACCTGTTTGAGGTTGCAACAAAGAAAAATTAGTCCATGACATGCCTACACAGATTGCATTTTTCATATTAATGGCATAATAAACATTTTCATTTTTGTACTAAAAGCAGTACATGATTTGAACTGATGTCTGCATTTCAAGTAGTTGCATGAATTAAAACAAATAGCAAAGATGTACAAACAAACCATCCAGACTGGATGGGGGTAATAGATCTTTTATCTTGATTTTAAAAAAACTCTTTTTAAAAACAAGAACTTGCCTTAGTGAGGATTAAAAACGTAAGGGAAGGGAATGAATCAAAATATTTCATTGCTATGTTATATATATATATATATATATATATATAAACTATAACATATGTGCAAGCTATGACATTCTTTACCTCATATTCAACTTAAATACTTTCCTATGGACCATGAGGTGGAAGAGCTCTGGAATCTTACAATTCTTAGTGGCAAGCCAACAAAGGAGGTGGTTATGCAATAAAACAAAAATAACATAATTCATAGTGAAGATCTATCTAAATGATATTCAGAGTCAACTCTTTGCTACTTGCTTATAGACAAGTGGTACTGTCTGGTGGTAATCTGACCACAAAGAAATTGCTTTCTCAACGTGAGCCAGTTCGTACCAGAGAAGGCATACTTCAGCACAAGTTGTAACATAAGCTACTCTTCTAAACATGCACTTCAAGCAATTTCTAAGTAGAAATCTTCCTCAGAATGATACCTGAGTTTTGCTGCCCTGCTGATGGAAATTGGAGACTAATGGATCTAGCTGAAACTGTCTGGACCATAACTTCAGGCACTCTCAACCTTGGTGAACTTCAACCTTCTCCAAAGCCTTCTTGGGAAAGTTTTTAGATTGATTTTAAGAGGCACTTATGCAAAATCGTGAAAATGTAGAGAGAATTACCTTTGGATGAAACTTTATCATTTCTGTGCAGTACCTAGGTACTTTCTGGTAGGCTTTTAAATAAGCTTGTGTAGGACATCCAGGGACAGGGAGGTGAATAAGCTGAGTTTAATGGAACTCCTAAATCCAGTACAGGGAGTCCTACCCCCTTGCAGAGACCCACCATTCCCATCCTATGCTAGGATGCTCTATCCCAGCTGGGGGTCATTCTGCACACGTGGCAGGATTCATCAAGCTCTGGGGCAGGGTTTGCAAATCTTACTGCCACTGGAGATCAAGCACCTCTAAAATTGCTTTTTTTCCCCCTCATAAACTACCTCCCTGCATTTCAATTTTTTGAAGTGTGAAAACATCAGACTATGGCCATTCTGCACAGAGAGAAAAGTAATGAAGACAGCAGTGAGAAATCTATTGAAGAAAGGGGAAGACACCAAAGACTCTTTGAAGCTCCTGAGGCTGCACTCATGTTTGCAAGGAGCAAGGCCCAACAGGAGTAAACATGTAGTTTGTCTCACTTCTGAAATCACAGCATCTCACCTACAAGCATTTGGGGGAGTAGGTGATACTCTGAACTCTCCCCAGTATAGTCCCACCAGCTGGGACATATTAAATATGGTCTTAGAGCACATCTCATTTAAATTCATTTGAGGGCAACACAGTTTGTGCACTCTGTGAGCTAAAGCACTGTAAGTGGCAATAACTCTGAGGGCTGGTGGGTGAGGTTTCTTTGGGTTTTTTTTCCCCAGAAGCACACTCCTGACAAGGTAAACCTTGTAGGAACTGATATAATAAAAAGGATCTGTAAGACGCTAAAGGAGTAATCAAAGGTAGAAAGAGAAGCAGACAGAGGAGAGGCTAAGGAAAGGGGAGACTCTCCAAAAGTAATAAGCCTCATTACTGGAAAACAGGCAAAAATGGAGTGCAGAGTGCTCTGGGATTTCTGCCTGCCTTTGTAATGACAGCAGGAATGAAAGCCTGAAAGTCTCAAGTCAGAGCACATTAAAAAAAAAAAAAAAAGAGAAGATGAATGGAGTGTAAGCTATGCTGCTATACCTTTAAAGGACTACTATACTTTTAAAGGCAGAAGACAAGGTGCTGAGACAAGGACAGAAAAAATGAAAATTAAATGGTGTGGATGCGAGTGGTGACTAGGAGGAGTTGGGATTAAGAGAGCAAGATCAAGGCTAGCTGAAGAAAGAACAGCAAATATTTTCAGTTGAATGCAGGCCAAACCCTTATGTAAGGATAATGGGTAATTTGAGATGCCACAATTTTTTGATCTGCCTGTTTTGTTCTGTTCTGCTGTAGTACTGTATCTTTATATTTGCCTGTCCCATACAGAAAGAGCAATCCCATTGTAATGCCATACCTTATTTTTATGAGGTAGCCAATAGCTGAAATACAGTGACTCACCAAAAGTATTTCAGCTGAGTGAACACAATGATTCTAATAACTGTCTGCTAATTAGCAGGTTTTTGAGACAAAGACAGTTGAATAGCTTGCATCCTCTGACACCCCAAATTAATAATGCTCCAGTAGCAAATAATAAAGTGGTAGAGGCTGGCATTATTACTTCTTGGTACAGTACAAAATAGATTAAAATTAATCTGGCTTGTTCATTTACACAATCTAGACCATTTCAAAATGCTGGAAAACTCTGCCTTGGCTCTAACGTATGATGCTCTAGAGACCGTTATATAAAACTAAAAGAACTTCTAAAGCAAAATGCAAAAAACTTATACATTACAATTTTATGAATAAAATTAATTAACCAACAATTCATTACATTCTAAAAGCTTCATCTGACCATAATAATCCTTGTTTGCAGCCCAAACAGTATTTGGTAATTGCAGAGTGATGGAATAGTGTGGATATTTTTTGATTACAGTTCATTACATAAGATAGCAAGGAAGAATTTGTGTTTGACTCATAACAAAAACTTAATTGATGCAACTCTTCTAAAATATTTTCAATTACTAAATTTCAGTCTGTGTCTTAATCAGTTTTACATTAGAAAGAGATTTTCACAAGATAACGCTGTGAAAATAATTTCATTGCTTTGACTGGATCTTCTAAGTAATTAAACTCCAGCCATCTTGGAAATCTGACACAAATGCAATTCTAACTTCAGTATTCTTTAAGATTATACAATTTCAAGTTGCTCTTATTTTTGCTACTAACTTAAATCAAATTTAAGCTTTCCCCTCCCTCTCCACTACTCAAATAGTCTATAATTTATACCTGCAACATAATTTCAGGAGGGATAAATTCTAGACCACAAGTCTAGACAATAAACTTCAGCAACAACATGGGTAATGGTACGAAATGCTGTTACTTTTCTCAGAAATGACTCCCAAAGACAGCTCTCTCAGGACTTTCCCTCTATCCAGACGAGCTCTCCCTGAGGCTGGGTGTGCTGAGAACTCACTCAGACACAGGGAAGTGTTCACATCAGCTGAAGCCTCATCCAAGAAGGCATTTCTGCCATGAGCTGACATTTATTTCAGAGGCCTTTCTCAAGGCTGTACTTAACAAAATAACAGATAATCTCCTATGGAGATAGGTACCAGGTTATAACAGGAACAATTACAGGGCTGCCCATCCTTCATATAAGACACTCCTGGCTGCCCAAAGTTTTAAAGTGATAACAGTAAATTTTGAATTAAAACACCAGGAGGGAAGAACACAGAGCCACCCCCTTGGAAAATGCTATGCAGTGGGGATTCAGCCTGCCTAGCAACAGGCAAGGGCTACCTCACTTCCAGCTGATCTCCTTCTGACTTTTGTGAGGATCCCACAGCTTGAATTAGGAGCAACTCAAAACCACTGAATAAACTTCTATCTAAAGGTACCGCTGGCTTGTATACTACAGGCACAGTGAAGAAAAGTGCAAACTTCAGGCTCCTGTGGAACAGCTCATTGCTAACTAAACAAGGAAGCAAGAAATAAAGGCAACAATGGAAACAAAGAAAAAGTGGCTTTTTCATTGCAAGACTCACTTAAATTTGATGCCCTGTGTTAAAACCTGTCATAGCTGCTGATAAGGTCATTAAAGCCATGCAGCCACAATATCTTGGCCCAGACTTCAAACAATATAACTGGACCCACAGCCTTGGTATAGGCTTATTTCTCACTACAGGCAATAAGGAACATAAGCTACACACCAATGGAGTATGTTATGGTCATTAATTAATTAAAATCTGCTCTTTGCAAGGGTGTTCTGAAAATTTTTCTCTGAAAAACTTTTTTTACTGAGCATGCAAAAACGTGGATATAAACCCCTTGCATTTGTGCCAAGATGAAAAATCAGAAGAATAAAAAGATGCTGCAGAGGAAAAGTTGCTACTATACATGTTTTCTGGATTCCATGACAGAGACAATTTACTCAGCACAATTATCCTATGTATGTTAAAACACCTCTACAGACTAATCAGAACAAAGATAAGACAAGCTTACAGCACTCATTACAAGATAATACATGTTTATATGGAGTCATGGTTAGGAATATATATGGTTTATGTGATTCACAGACATATTATTTTTCATACATATACACACACATGCACATAAAATATTTTCTAGAGCAAAGTTTTACAATTGCAGGAAACACAAATATAAAGTACACTTACAAACCATCTCTATATATGTAAATACATAGTAATGGCCCAATGAACTTTATATTTGCTGAAGAATAGCCTAGCTCCTGTTTGAGTTCTGAAGAACCTCCCCTGCACTGAACAGCATGTTAATTTTCTGTGTCCAAGCAACATCAAGAACTTTGGAGAACTGCATATGTGCTTGCAATAAATTACAGTAACATGTTAATTGTTTTCACCCCCAAGAATTGATTCCATTATAGGCTTGTGTACTAACTTGTCAAGAGCAATAGGAATAAAGTAGTAAACAGAGATAGCATGTATTAAAAAATTTATTTTTTCCTTAAAAATACTTATACATAGTTTAATTTTGGTTTTATGCAGTCATAAAAGTTTAAAACTCAAGTGTAAACATCAGGACTTCAAAAACGCAAATGTATTGACTTCAAAATTAAGTTCAAGCTATCTGTCACACCTTACCCTGGAACTCTCAGAAGGCATTTTCCAGTAAGTTGAGCTGATAATAGACTATCCATTATCAAAAGAAGCAGTCCCACCTGCTCTGTGACCTTCCCCCTTCTTGTGCATAGAAGCTGTTTTGCCTTGAACAGTATTGCTTCTCTAACTCTCCCATGATCAGGTCAGGAGATTAACTTGTTCAAAAAAGTGTGAAAACATCTCAGGAAGATGGAAGATATATATTAACTGTTCTGAACACCATCCTCTGCTAAATAGTATGTCTTCAACTTTTGGTGAGTACAAGAGGAAACAGTCTCATATTGTGACAGAGGAGGTTTAGATTGGATAATAGAAAAAAATTCTTCAGCCAAAGGGTGAAGCATTGGAGGCATTGGAGGCATGGGAGGCATTGGAACAGGCTACCCAGGGAAGTGGTGGAGTCACCATCCTTGGAGGTATTTAAAAGATTTGCAGATGTGGCACTATGGGACGTGGTTTAGTGGTGGACTTGACTGTACCGGGTTAAAGTTTAGACTCTGTGATTTTAAAGGTCGTTTCCAACCTAAATGATCCTATGATTCTATGATAAACCCTGGTCTAAGAAAGCTGCATTGAAAAGATTCATAAAAAGAGCAAGAAATTAAATTTAGGTGCTAGCTCAAAGCAGAATGTGAATAGATGATCACCAGAAGATTGACACAAAAGGGTTAAAAATTTGTCTCCAGGGTCGGGGGAGAGAGTAGGACCACTTCTTTGCTCGACAGCTAATCACAAAACCATCTTTAACTACATAAGGAAAGCATAAATGTTGAGTTCATAGAAGAAAAGACAACAGTCTCTCTCCTGCTTACACACATCCCAACAGAATTTCACATTCCATACTCTGGCTTATCTCCTAAGCCTTTGACAGACTAACAGGAGAGAGACAGCCTAAAAAGTAACTCTGTCTGTTATTGCCAGATCTTGATTTCTCCAGCCCAATCACATGTTGCAAGGAGCGATGGCAAGACTGGGTGAAATATTGCACTCACACAAGCTTCTTTATGTGCAGACAAAGTGCGAATAATCCTTGAAGTATGATAGTTGTAGAAAAACACTTTGCCATCTGAACTTCCTGTCACCAAAAGTGTTCCATCTGGAGAAAATTCACAGCCCACTGCAAATCCTTCCACCTGTGAAAAACAATAACAGAGTAACTCTTGATGCTGATCAGAAAAGTTCCTTGTGGTACACTGAAAATTAATATAGTACAAAACCCACATATCTTTAAATAAATATACACTAAAGATTTCTCCAGGTCTCTACTAAGACTCAGCTATATCAAAAACTTATTTAATCAAGTCATTGAGCATTCATAGTCTTCTAATAACTATTTTCTTCAGAGTGCGTATGATTCAAAATAGACTGGCACATGGGAAAGCAAACTAAGCCAACTAATATCTATCACTGATTTATAATAAAACACCATTAGCAGACATATTAAAAAGCAGAGATGCCTTGTTATCTATCTTCCTTTTAATCCTTTTAAATCTTCCTTTTAAACCTTCCTTTTTTACTGAGTTCCTGGTGGGGAAGGATACCTTGTGTCCTTCGTATCTCTTCTTTTTGTTGATTCTATAGGGTCGCTGGGCAGAAAACAAAGCCATGTAGTTCCCGTTGGTCTGAGCAACAAACACAGACTCCTTTGGGTGCAAGGTCAGACTTGGGCAAGTGTAACGCTCCTGAAAATGATTTCAAAGGAAGTTTTGTTGTATCAAACAGAAGATTAGTTCAAATGATTCACATATGTGAGAGCCCATGAAGGACAAATAAGGACAAGTCGTCTCCATACATACATTATATAAAGATACTTAACTCACTACAAACCACTGGAAGTCTCACATCAGGACAAATGCTAAATCAAACCTCTACCCTGTTTTCCTAGATAGGGACCAAAATCCCCTATTTCTCTGAGCCATAATTATACTGCAAAACAGCTGCAGAACAGTAACTCCAACCTGATGGTTCTTCATCACCCTCTTCCTGCCCAAGGAAACCCAAAATTTGAATGTGAAAGCCAACCTTTTTCTCCCATATCCCTTCCTCCACGCCCATACTGTGTTTTCCATGCTATTCTACACAGTCCTCAAATCCTCCATCCTTCAAGTTCTGGTCAGACTGACAGGAACAGAAAACATCTGATTGAAAGAGACACCTTTCCCCATCCCACTCATATAAAAAAGAAGAAGAGGACAAAAAAAAGATCCTTATTAGCCTCCTTATGACAGAGATGTGGGCTGCTGCTGGCTGCAAACTCATAAATATCTGCAGTAATTAGTAAGACTTGGCTTTAATGTACTTTCAAAACTCTGCATGGTGACTCCTCAGAAATTAACTGCTCTCACAAGGCTTCCACCAGGTCCAAACCTCTTCTAGTTTCAGCCTAACCTAAAGACAGAGTGCTGAGTTTTGATGCCGTGAGAGCTTTGGCTGTAGAATCCATCTGCATGTGAAGAACAGGATACAGTGACCACTGGACAGCACGGGCTGTGTGGTAGAGTGGAAAGAACATCAGATTGGTTTTGTTGTGTGATTTGGAAGTGAAGGACTGGGAAGGAAGTTCTGGGTACTGTAAAGTATTGGGCACAGTGCAACTGTGTGTTTCTGCAGAGAAACTGTGTCTGGAAGTACAAGACCAGAAAGCACAACACAATCTGCAGGAGCACGGCACTGTCATGCTGGGTATGTTGTAGTAATTGGTTATTTCAGAGCTATTAACTACTCATTTGTAAATGCAGACAAGCAATAGATTAAGTCTTGTTTGGATCTAATCTGCTCGGAGAGCTGAGAGGTTCACTCCTACCTCAAAGGTTTCAAAGGAGAAAAGGAGACCAGAAAAGTGAAGCAGAGTTTGCAAAGTCATCACCACATTTTTTTTATTCACAGTGCAGAAAAGTGGGGGGGGAAGTCCATTTCAAAGATGCTGTAGTCAGGTTTGTTTGTTACTCCTTGATGCTGAACCTTTCTGGTCTGTAATTTACATATTCACAGTTACTTCTTTTTTCCTTCCCTATTGTCTATCCAAGGTATTGATAGATCCAATACTGTACAAAGACACAATTCTGGAAATTAACATGAAACAATCCCATTAAATCATCAATTATGTGTTGTTGTCAGCAGAGTACTGTTCATTTCAACCAAAAACCATCTACATAAATCCAATCGTATTATATTACATAGGATATTAGACTTGAGTTTTCAAGAAAGACCCAGAGAGTTGAAATTTTCTATTAACTGCCTTGGTAATCTCTTTTGAAGCTGTCAGCCTTTCTAGAAAATTTAGTCCATTAAATGTCTTGCTTGGTTAGATGACTAAGAAATACTGCACCTGCACTGATAAATGCAAATTTTGCCTCTGTGATTATTCTGTATTAGGTATCTATATGCACATATCAGGTCGCTATTACTATGTGAATATTAAACTCAATTTGTCAATAGCTCTATTTGCAGCTGATGAAAAATGTATGAAAAAGTGTGGGAAAAAAAAAATTGCTCTATAGCAGCTACTGCCATGCACCGCTGGCAAACCACAATGACACTGCAGAGTCCTTGCCTAAATATAGCTTAGATGTTAATGAGTTAGCACTGAAATGTAAATATTTTAAACACAAGGAGACCTCTCAGTCTTTAGGGTTATTTTTTAATAATAATTAAGTGTTAAATATAAAAACAAAGAAAGTCATCAATGTACAGGAAAGGCATCTTATACATCACAAGACCTTATTGAAAATCAAATGTTTTTTTTTTACTCCACTGAGAAGTATGAAATACTAAATCATGACCTGAACAACAGTGGTTGTTAATCTTACATGAAAAATCTGATTGGAGATTTTTGCAGCACTTTGGAAGTCCCACGCAATGATGGTGCGATCAGCTGAGTCCCGGCTTACCGCATCGGTGCTTGTAAGAAATTCTCTTCCTTCTGGGAGGAAGAGTATATCCAGAGTCTGCTGTACTGCAGCTTTGTACACTCTCAACACCTAGTGGACAAAAGAGTTTGTTATTTTTTGACAGATTAGAACCTGATAACCTATGTTTTCCCACTTTGTATTAATAATTATCTCCATTAAACTGCATATTATTTTTATCAAAAGGTAACCCAGTTTAAACTGTTGACATACTAGTGGTTTTGGATAGCTTGGTCAATGAATACAAAGAATCAATGTACAGGAAAATTAAATGATATTTTAAAAAGCATCAGTTTGATATTTATATATACATAAGAGTCTGTTGTAAATTACCAAGGAATTAGAGTAAGATCCAGAAAGAGCTTCAGACAACACAACCTGAAGTTGGGTCTACACAAACTCCCTTCAATATTATGAACTCTTCCAGATTCCCTAAAAGAGGCAAAAGAATCCTTGGCAGCAAGCTGTCCCACTCGGTGAGCTGGGCATTAAAATGAAGGACTCAGGGAGTTTGGGGTGTCCGAAGTGGCAACACTAAACACATCACTACAACCTCTGGGAACAAGCCAGGCCAACCAGAGCAGCAACAAATGTTCCTTAGCTGCCTCCCAAGATGAAAACCAGCAGACCAACCACTGTAGGTGTGGGCACAGCAACACACACAGCCTGGGAACAACCAGGAGGAGCTGGAGCTGTGTGCCCAGCCAGAAAGTGAAAGGGACCTGGGGATCCTCATGGGCTACAAGCTCAACATGAGTGAACAGTGTGCCACTGCATCAAAGAAATCCAACTGGGTGCTGGGGGACATCAACAAGGGTATCACTAGTGGAGATTGTCATTGCCCTCTCCTCAGCTCTTTCCAAGTCACACCTGGAACACTGTTTTGCCCACACTATACAAAAGACATGGGGACAGGATGAATAGGGACCAGAGAAGAGCAGCAAAAATGCTCAAAAGACTGAGAAGCTGCTACGTAAGGATAGGCAGAGAGAACTGGGCTTCCTCAGCCTTGAGGAAAAAAGGTTTAGGGGAGACCAAGTTCCAGTATTTAAAAAGTGGCTACAAAGATGATGGAGACTCCCTTGTTACAAAGAGCTATATGGAAAAGAGGAGGGCTAATGGGTACAAGTTACACCTGGGGAGATTCTGATTGTGCAGAAAAAGTGGGTTAGATCCATACAGAAATGGGTATCAGCCACAGGATTCTGAATATTTTAACAGCCTGTAAGCTGGATCTTAAAAAGTAAGTGATATTTTAAATTATTCTAAGGAACATATGAACAATTTGAATTTCTTTTCTTTCCGTCTTTCTTCATGAAATTCTGTATCTGTGTTGTCTAATTTTAATTTTGCAAATCAATACTTTTGCTTTCTTTTTTCTCTGATTTGCCTCCAGTGAAGAGAAACTTCAAGGCAAGTGGCCAGATCAAAGAAAACCATCTCTCTGAATATGGTGATCCTTGAAACTAGGACATGGGAAGACTTCTAGTTATTAATATCTGAAACTCTCTCTCTCTCCAAGATAGCTAAAAACATAGCTGCCTGCACTTCCAATGAGTATTCAGAGGTTAGTCCTTCTTCTAATGTCACTAGAAAACCAATAGAGTGGAGAAAGTGCCTGAAGCATTATCCTGAAATGACTCTCAAGTTTGTGAGGCATTTCAGTGCCTACCTGATACTCCTTATATACCTAGTGACTACTGACTTTAGGGCCCAGACCATTTGCAGATATATTTTTTTTTTAAATAACCACTAAACAAACAATTTTCAGGTTTCACAGTGAAATATCTTAAATTTTACCCCTGTTTTACACTTTCACCAATAAAAGAAAAATCTAAGTACCAATCCAAAATTCAAAAATTCCAAGTACCAAACACAGCATGAGAATTTCTTGATTTCTCACCTCAAACTCAAAAATCTATGACTCTTGGAAAAATGTTCAGAAAGCTGATCCTGCTTTAGGGTAGTGGTCTACTTATGGATGTCCTGAGGTTCCTTCCAGCTCTTCTTCCTGTGATCTCAGAATATAGAAGGATGGCAGCAGCAACTGCTTCAGTTGCTTTTCACAGGTTTAGTGAAATACACAAGTTTAGACAAATCATGTTTGCATTTGGTGAAAAACCTTGCCATACAAGCACCCTACACACACTATAATAACAGCAACAAGATGTAAACCTGCACACTCAAAAACTTGCACATTTCTCAGCAATCTGCCTGTTTTTTTAAGACAGTGAATATACAAATGTGTTACTTGCTCTCATCAGATTTTACAGCCTCTCAGAATCTGCATAATATACAAAGCAATTAAACTTTGTAAAGCCAAAAGGGATATTTCCATATTTATAGCCTCCACGTTCTCTATTGAGAAATCACCATGCATATTTCTTCACAGAGTTATAAAAGGAAGTCTATAGTTCATTAGTAAAGCAGAAAATGAAGCTGTTTTGTAGGAGCAAAAATGAAAAATAAAACCCCAAACTGAAGAAAATCCCCACAAAATATAATAGCTGCCTGGAATGAGAAATGGAAAACCATACAGAAACCTGACAGCTGTAGGAAGTGCAGGAGAAGAATGAAGTTAAATTGAGGGGAGTGGACACAAAAGGCAGAACCACCCCGACAGACTGAGGAGGCAGCTACTTAGCAGCAGGCATTTGCTCAGAAGTGACAAGTCCCAACCAGTGAGACAGCAGGAGCAAGAGCATGGAGCAGCACAAGTGTTAAACTGGGCACCAAAGAACCAGAAACGAGGGGCAGTTAGTGCTGGGAAATGAAGAACAACAAAGCAGAGCAATAAATGACAACAAACTTCCAAATGGATATTCACGGTAATGATATTTAATTTCTTATTTTAAAAGTGAAAATTGCAGACATACTGTTTACATCTTCATCCTCTGAAAAAGCCCCAGACTTGTGAAACATGGATATATATCCATCCATACATTGTGTCCAGCATTGTAAAGGATTTTTGACTTGTTTTTAACAGTTTTTGGAGCAACAGACATCTCTTGGTAAGGAAAATGAAGATTCTGTGAAGTTGGTAATGTGCAAATACTTTTAATGTTTGCTGAAAACCTGCCGGGCTCTTACAAAAACTGGCACTATCAATTTAAACATTTTCACCAGTAATCATTAAATAATGTCTGTTATTTAATAAGATATTTAACCAAATTACCTGTGTATGTTAGCTTTGTAACAGGGAACTGTCTATTAAAATTAGTATGAAAGACCTTCTTTTTCTATATGTTGGATACACACCTCAGAAAAACTATGCTTTTTTATCTTCAAACCACACAGTAGGAACTGACTTAGAGAACAGTGAATTAACACTTTGAATAACAGCTGGGAACTTGATATACATAGTATTTCAATTGCCCCATAAAGACAGCTTTCAGAAATAACTAATTGCAACATCCCTGCTCAGGAAAGTACTCATAATTAAATCTGCTTTGTTCTACCTCAGGCAATTAATTCATGACATGCCTGAGGAACTTGTCTGGGGAAAGCACCAGTTCAGTTTGCCTACCCTGCTGGCTTTAGTTTGTTAATAACAGCTTCTGCTCTTTTCCCACTTGCAGATTTATCACCCATCAGTACTGGAAAACCACAGTACACTTCTTCAGTCTAAGAATTTTATGGATATAAAACAAGTCATTTCAAAGGAAGGCCTAACCATTTCTGGTGCAAACACAATCCAACATAACAAAGCTTCTTCAATAAGGCAGGAGTTCATGGCTGCAGGAATTCAAAAAGAAAGGTAATTTAAGCAAATCAGATCAGTTTAAAACAGATTCTTATGGTTGTGGATTTGAAAAGCAATCTGTGATGCTGAATTCAAGGCATATATTTCAGATGGGTGTCCTATAATAGTTCTCTGCATTAAGAACATACCATGCACATACTGGTACTCTGCTTGTCAAGAAATCTCAAAGCCTCCACACAAGCAATTCAGAAGCTGCTATTTGCCCCAACTCTGTGCTGATCACTTGTATGCTGTGTGCAATGCACTTTATAAAAAGCACCTCAAATTTTATGCTAGTGATGAGAAAGAAATGTGGAGATTTTGAGAGGAGGTCTCAAAACAAATCTAATGGGACCAGTATGGCTGGTCATCCAAAAAAACCCTTAATCAGTCAGATCCATGGCTTCCAACTTGTAAAATTTGGCATATTTTTTCTTTCATTTCTTGTCCTACCGTTTTAGACTGTGATTTGGCATGGACCTGCCTCTTCCTACTGACAAGCTGGGTAATTAGTTCAATGGGGGACTGATTAAATTTCCTCTGTGAAACAGTACTACACCAATAACAGTAACAAGAAGTACATTTTAACTTAAAGAAAAGCTTCTTTTTTTCACAAAATAGAAGGAGTTTTTATCTATTGTAGTGCAAACCATTTGTGTCAATCTATTGTATTTCTCTCCATGCAGTTTAAAAACCTTATTTTTCTTTACTATTTAATTTTTTTTTCCCCATTTTCAGAGATACAGCTCGAGATTATCAAGGGATCTTGAGACTAATTAAAAAGAAAGAAAGACTTTTTAAGATGAAGAAGTGGTTAACCTTAATCTGGCATTATCTCTAAGACTTCAGATATGAACTATATACACTGGATTTTTTTTAAAGTCAATTTTAGATCACTTGAAAAGGCACAAGAATCTTGTGATGGAAATTGTCAACCATTTATAAGAAAAAATTATTTTCCCATCAGATTTTTTTATTTAAATTTATCTCCCCATCTCAAATAGGATAAGAAGCAAAATCCACATATAGGAAAGATACAGGAAGATACAGAATGGCTTTTTTGTGAGGAACTCACAGAAAGATTTTAGTACAAAAACAAGGAATTCTTACCACAGAAATGAAATGACTAAGGGGAATCTGAAAGAATTTGAATAAAGTCTGAGCAGCATGGAGAAGGTGAGTGGTTTCCTCCATTATGAGACTTCAGACTGCAAATGACCAGAAGGCAGCTTCAAAATGCACAAAACATGATGTTTCTTCAAACACTACATATTTAAACTGAATTCCTTGCTAAAGGAAGTTGCAGATGTAAAAAGATCAAGAACAACCAATTCCACAGTGTGAAAACTCAGAGTGATCCCAGAAAGACAAAGAGGCAGGAAGCCCCCAAACTCCAAGTTAGCGAGGCGTAGGTAACCATTGCTGGAATTGTGATAAAGATGTTTGCTGTGCTTTTCTAATCTTGTGCTTCAAAAGTGTACTGGTCACTGCTGGGGGCATAAAACATGTCTAGAAATGGGCTGAGACTGGAACAGCACTTCCTGACAGCTTCTCACTCCAAAGGAAGGAATGTTTTGTTCCTGGCTCATTCAGTCCCTCTGGGAGCAGAGGACTGATTGTCCACAGACAGGTGCAGGATCTTCATCTGCTGTGCCACCATATGAGGCTCCCAAATCAACCAGCAGACTGCTCACCTCTGTGCCACAGACACATAACACATGCCTTCACACTCAGAAAGGACCCCTGAATGTTAATATTCAAATTCAAATGCCATTATACAAGTGCAAATATACCCCCACCATATTTCTTTGAACTTTTGTCCATGGATTCAGGAAGGATTTCTCTGAGAAGAATAACTTGAGTTTTCTAAAGCACTGCATAAATCATCTTATTTTAATTACCTTGTTCTTCCTAATACCACCAGTACATGACAATGTATTAGCTGTTTCTATAGAAACCAGAAGTGCAAGCAGCTCCACCAGTTTCTACAGCCTTTTTTCATATTTATATGCTATCCAGAGACAAATTCATTAGGGTCTCCTAAAGACATGCTACTTAAAATGACGGCATCTCATCTGAAAAAATTGCAATAAAATGTTTCCAAGGAAACAAATGCGATGCATCTGCACCCATTAATTTTTTTAACTGTGCTTTTAACAGCTTGGGCTTATTTCTTTATAAACTCAAGTATGGAGAAATACCTCACTGACATAAAAAGCATCTCTTTAACTTTTTTCTTTTCAAGCACAAAGTTGTAGATGATAGTTGCAATTTTGTAGCTAAGTAATGTTCAGAGGAATAAACAAAGATGGGGGAGGGAAAAAACCCTTTTGTTACTCTGCCTTGAACTCTGTTGCTAATAAAAATTTTACAGTTCATTTCAAGACTTATTTTAAAAGCTTGAAATAGGAGCTTCCACCATTTTTTCCTAGTTAATTTGTTCTATATCTTATAAGATCTCAATTTTAAACATGGGAAATTCTGTCTAAATCTTCAAAAATTTGTTTTCCTTAAATTTGCCTTGACTTTATACTAATCTTTTTTCAAACTTTCCAGGACAAAATTTTGTTATTAATCCCAAATGGCTGAACCTTTCTATTTCTTTGTACTCTTTCATTTTCTAGTAAGTTGTTGCTATTTTTCCTGAATAATATTCTATTGCTTTTTTTTTTTTTTTTAATTGATTGTGCTATCACAAGACTGTTTGTAATATTTTCCAAAAATAAAATAAAAAATTTTGTCTCTATTTAGTGTCATGCCTGAAGCACTTCATTAAATTCCTCCCAGCCAGTTTCCTTTCTTGAGACATCCCTTTTAACCTGTTTTCTCATTATACAGTACCTAGGTTTATTCCTTCCTTCCCCAGCTTCTCTTACTGCTCTATCAATGTCCAACATGATAAAGTGACATTAAGTAAACTTCACACAATCAACCTTCCCTAAAAATTTTTTTTCAAATGTCTTTTATTTCTATATCTGTAACTAATCTTTTCTTCAAAGTCTTTTCTGTGGCTCTCCAGTCATATTTTACTGGGTCTGCTCTACCTGATGCCCTTCCTCTCCTTCCCTCCTTGTTTACCATAATCAGTGGATTTGTATTTATGGAAGTATAAGCCAAATAATGCTTTAGGACCAGAGCCACAGCCCTGTTACCTTCCACTTATTCCCTCTCCAGATTATTGCGTGGTGCTTCAGGACTTGCTGTTCTGACAGTGATCACAAATAGCTCTTGCCAAACCTCCAACTAGCTTGTGACACTGGACACGTGAACATCAACAGAAAAGAGATCAAAAAGAGACTATATCCAACAGCTGAGTACATTATTCCTCTACTTTTAATAGAGTCCAAGAAAATGTTGTTAGTGATCTCCACTTTTAAAGTCCCTCACATTTCTGTATGGATACAATAAAGAACCAGCTCCTGAATGCTTACAAAACACTAAGATTCATCAAAGCAGAATATAAATAAAAGGTAAAATATGCAAATCTCAAAAATAACTAAATGGATACATTTAGAAACTTGAAACGAGTACATTCAGCTGTAAGATTTGACGGCTGTATGTCCTTTCACCAGAGCTAACAGCATCCCTGCTCTATGCTAGACAAACCTTGCTGACACATGAAAATACATTGTCTCAATGCAGTTTGACCATTCACCATATAATGAACTTCAGCTCCTTTAAAAGTATTATCAGTTTTAGACAGCTACAGTTGTATCTTTCTCTGATAGAACATCTGTGTAAGCTTAGAGACCCAAATTAAAAAGCAAAAAAGCATCTGTAGTCATACTTACTTCAATGAATACAATAAGTTTCTTATGGCTGGGTTAAAGGATACAAGTCAACCTTTTGTTCTCTTTGGTATTTCAAGGAATGCTAAAATTTCAGGTAGAATAAGTGGTTAGAATATATATTGTATCCTGTCTGAAAGGCTAATGGAGATCAGCCAAAATGAACTGCGACTGTGCTGGCTTGTGCTGAACATCTTAAGAAATTCTTCCACGGCTCAGAGAAAGGAAATGCTTCTAAAATACATAACTACTTTAAGGTCTCAGGGTTACTGCACATTTCTTTTTACAGGGTTTATCTAGGTTCAGCTCCAAGGTCCAAAGATCCCATGGGGGCTGTTCAATATGATGCTCCCTCCTTAGCAGACATTGAAGATTGGAGTTTTTTTAAAAGACAGCAGCTCACTTCCAGCTTTTCTGGTCTTTTCATAAAATCTCTATAAACATTCTCCAAATTTTTCATAAATTTAATCAATCTGTTATACAATAATATAAAATCTCCAGAATAATTTCTTTATCAGAGAGACAAAACCAGATTTAACACAAACAGAAAGAAATACCACTAAAATAAATCTCCACAGGCTATTCAGCTGCCTCTTTTATTTCTTTTTCAGGCTTCAATTACTTGTGTCTGTAATTTTGAGATGCCTGTACACTTTATGTTTCACTGAGCAGTTAACAAGCTGTCCCATCCATTCATTTCTCTGAAGTATACTGCTTAGCTTTATCTTAAAGATTTAAATTCCCTTATTGTTCATTCATTCTTTGTCCTGCTTAATACCCAATGCTACATTTGAAATTATTTTGCCTATTTGCTCAACAGAACAGGGACAGCAATAAGTATCTTACAACATTCCCCCCCTTTTTTTAATAAGTGCCTCTGATTAATGGCCTACTGCACATTTCTGTTGTGGTTTAAACACAGCCAGCAACTAAGTACCACGCAGCCACTCACTCACTTCCCTTGTACCATCAGTGAACTGTCAAACTGAATTGAAAAGATTCATTTATACACATCAACAAGGTTTGCATTGTGTAAAGCAGGGATGCTATTAGCTCCCCTAACATTTTTCAGTGATTTTGCAGCTGAGACTGCCTCAGACCAACTTGATACATTTTCTCTGGGAAAATCCAATTTTTGTACCACATTCAAATCATGAATAAATATTGGTAATTAATGCTCATAAATTCATGGTCCTGGTCAGAAGTACTAATTTTTAAAAATACCACTATGAGATATTCTATGTCATTTTCCATCAGCAGAAAGCATCAATGTGGCACACTGCCATAAAGCAGCTCATTTAAACCACTGCATGTATGTGTAATTGGGCAACAGCTTTGCAATTTCTCATTCTCTCTCTCTTTCTGTTATCTTAATGTTTTGCTCTGAATTTCCATGAAAAATCCCCTTAGTTCATGACAAAATTATCATTTTGCCTCACAGTTAGTTTTAAGTTATGCAAGAGGATAGCTTGTTAAAACACAGGAGTACATCCTAAAGAATCCCTGAAATTGAATTACCAGCAAATCCTGAAATTGAGTTTTCAATGTGCAACGAATAACAAGATTCAGATGCCTGATTTAGGATGTTCTCTCTATTGACAAAATATGCTGCAAAGCCTGAAAAGGCTATCAGGAGTATGATGATAGGAACAAATAGAATTATTAGTTCACCCACACATCATTCCAAGCTGAATGACAGGTTAACACACTTGAAAGAAGAGGCAGAACAGGAAAATCTTGTAATGAATTAGGATGAAAGAAATTGAAATATAGAAAGGTTGTTTGTGTCAAAATTGAAACAAAAGTGGCATGAGGGCTCAGACATCTATTTCAGTTAAGAGAAAATGGCACTTATTATAACAGGATAAATTTAAAAATATTGGCTAGGACAGTATTCAGTTTTAACTACGGCTATAACTGTGTAAGATGGAAAAGATATGTGAATGAAGATAACAATATAAACTGAAAGCAGGAATACCTGAAGAATCCATTGAAATCCCTCAAACTAGGAAGTGGCAAACATGACATACTGATGACTGATAATTCACACCTAACCAGCATTTTGTTCTATGCCTGAGAGTTTGAAATATAACTACAATATTCTGCAGCAATGATGCACAGGTGAGACTAACCTCTGCCTCAGGACCGTTTGTCTGTTCCTCGTTACTGCCTCATGTGAACTGTGTGCTACACCTCCCTCTGTGCCCTGTCCTGTTGCAGCTACACCATTCATTGATGAAGGACATGTTCTCTCCTGCCAGTTTTCAGGAACAGTTTCACTGAGAAGACTCTCCAAGGCTTCCAAACAGCAAACTCCATATGCACATATTTCTGTAGGAGACACCTTCTGCAGAACATCAGGCTGAGGTGGTTGGCAATATCTGGCAATCCCAGCCCGAGATGCTTGTGGTGCTTTGCAGCCTCTGTCCAGGTAAAGCACCACACACTGTTCCATGCCTGCTCCTCTTCACAAGGAACTGTTTTCTTGAATCTATGTTTATGCAGGTCTGAACTACTACTCAGGTTTGTCAGAAATATCAATTGACAATTTAGCTGTGGTTAAACAGAGGGACCTGTTGCAGTCCAAAATGCAGAGAATATTTCTCTGCATGTTTCGAAGTTTCAAAGCCCCAACAAACACTATTTTTAACCATGGAAAGGCTTTTGGAAAAGGCTTTCGAGGCTTTGGGATGAAACAGAATTCTCGAGAATGTAAATTAGATAGTAGCATAGTATGTCATTTATCACAGGGGGAGAAATTTAGGATTTTGGGTTTGTTAGTATGGTAAGTAGATGAAGACATGATGGAGGATCCTTGTCGTTTTTAGGTTTCCTTCTCCTTCTTCATCTACTCCATGTTCTGCAGTGATTGGGACATGGGATGATTGGCTTGAATCTGCCACAGTCTAGAGCCATGTGAATAGAAGTTTAGTTAGTTATTGGCCGAAAAGTAGAAATAATGTAAGTTCTTAGTGATAATTTGGTAAATTATCTTTAAAAGAATCTTGATCCTGTGTGTTCAGGGCTCTTTTGGTGTCTGTTCTCTTGCACTCTTGGCTGGTGTAAAGCCCAGTGTGCTGAAATTGCTGATAAGAAAATAATAAACAACTTGAAGAACGAGAACAACCAAGAGTCCAGTCTGCCTTCTTTCCTAACAAGAACTTTTGCAAAAAAGCCTCCCCTTATCAGGGGAGAGACATGTGGGAGAAAAGAATTCTCATAGGACCAGAAGAATTTAAAACCTAAAAGGAGCTTTAAGACACAAACACATTTATTGTTGTCATTGATTCGAATACAATACTGTTTGATACCTTGTCTGATGCCAAGGGAAAGCACTGCTGAAACTCTGACAATTCACAAGGGGGGAAAAAGGACCAACAACAGCATTTTTCAAGCTTGCTTGTTCAAAAGTAAAACAAAAATAATGCAGATTGGCAGAGATGCTGACAACAGGAGAGTAGTAGACTCAGGAGACAACTCAGAACTAGCTTATCTAGAACAAGCACCAACATCTGTTCTCTAGCCCCTTAGCTCTACTTGACTCAATGCCAATTTTGCATTGTCTTCAGATCTTGTCATCAAAATCAATGGTATCAGAACTGCTGAAATAAAATTTATTCAAGCATAAGTCTTGGATTGTAAAGATCCATTGTAAGCAAATCTTCTATTTCCTTGAAACTGAAGTGCCTTCTCCATTATCAATACTTGAGACTGTGTCCTACCACCTGTGAAAAATTTCTAACGTATTCCTCCACAACAATACACAGCATGAGCACCATCCAGACAGGCACATTTTTGCAATGTGTGGCTTCAGCCATTTGCAACTGTAGAAGAGAATCAGTTATCATTTTCCATCTGGAAAGAGACTGACACACACAAGCTGGAGGCATTGCCAGTTTTAGCATGACCGTGCTCATCAATCACAATGGATTTCAAATCTATAGAAAAATCATCTTCATAGATTCTCAGAGATGGTCGCTCAAAGATATGCACAGATGCAAAATCCATCATAAAGAAAGGACATGGGGGAAAGAATGTCTCTGGTATTGTACACAGACTTTGTACCACTTAACTTTGTGTATGACTACAGTATCATTTCCAGAAGAGATTACTGGACCCGGTCAGAAAATCTCTGAAAGAATGTTTTGTCACCTACATCTGCTATCTTCTCCTGGACTACAATCAAAGACCTCAAATTTGACATAACAATCATCATTCTTTAAGCCTTAAAAAGATGACACCATTTAGTTCCTGAAGCACCTTTTAAAGGCAGGTCAGCATACCATGACAAACAATGGGTTCTCTATGTTAAAAGGACACTGAAGTATTCAATTACAGACTGCACCTTCTCCGCACAATTAAGTTCTACTGTTATGAGAATCCCAAGAATGAAGAACTGTATTCTTTATGTCATTTCCATGCTATGAAACCACTGATCCTGCTCTTCAGGAGAAAAGCCTTCTATTAGTCTTCTTCAGTTCCCTGCCAGAGGAAGAGTTAAAACAGAAAATCTAATTTCGTTTTTAAAAGTTACATAGGATTTTTTTATTAAATGCACATACATTTTGCAATTTAAAACTAGAACCATCTTCCTTCACAGACCTGTGCTTTGAGAATCTCTTCACATCCCTAGCCATCATACAAGTATGATGGATGCAAAAAATGCCATCCACTTTTACAAAGGTTTTCATACTAACACTGTAACTCTGAAACTCACAGTAATTTTTATTTTCAGAGTAGCCTCAAATGTGGCAGTCTCAATATGTATTTGCTAATGTTTTTCTTTTTAGAACTTATTCATGTGGTAGAGATCCTACATAATTAAAATTATTTCCTCAAACACTAGTGACAAATGCAACTGCAGCACAGGAATTTGATTTTTAATTGCACAAGAATTGTAATTTTTTAAAATTTAATTTAATTACTCTGTTTCCTCAACAGAGCAACTCCCACAATGATTCCAGAGCTCTCCTGTTAGAGCCCTCATACCTGAAATGCATCTCCCTATATCTCTCACCTATTATTCTTAGTACATCACAGACAGTGACAAAATGTGACTATGCTATCTTATCTTTTTCAGGACCCTTCTGCCATCCCCAACAGCAAACAGATGGGAAACCACTATGAGTAGGATCTACCCACAGAGAAATTCAAAGAAAAACAAAGAACTACTCACTTTACAGTCTCTGCTTCTCTTTGAGCATGAAGATGTTGCTTACCTTACACTTCCACTTGCAGAGTACAGCTCTGGTCTTACCTGAGCTCTGAATGGCAGCTGGGAGCACATTGTCCTCTATGGTTCAGGATATAGTAAAAGGAGAGACATTTCACACCTCTGTGGCCCTTCATGAATGTAAAAACTTCTCCAGGCTTCTATACAGAAGGTACAGGCATACACACACTGACCCACATGTAAGAGTTTGAAGAGCAAATTAGCTGTCCTGCTTCCTCGCTTTTCACAATCCTTAAGTGAGCTACTGGCTTAGTTTAATTCAACTAGATGTTACTTGTATCTACAGAAAGAAAAAAATGTTTTCCTGTACAATGTTCCTCATACCACTTAAAACACATCACAGAGGTTCATACCAACTAAGAGGAACACAGTGACAAATGCGAAAGACTTCAGAATAACATTTCAATGAAAGACCAGTAAGCACATCTAGCACCTAGGAAACCCACACAGCATAACACAACCTAGAAAACACTCTGAAAGAGAAAGAGAAAAAAGATTTCCTTTACCTTAGAAGTCCTTAAATCCCATGCTTTAACTTCTGGGCTGAACCCTCCACAAATGAAAACATTTGACTCTGTCGGGTGGAACTTCAGTGCACTGATCCTATATTCTGTTTTGCTGCTAAATATCTGCTTCCCTAAAATCAAGTGACAAGCAGGCATGAAAATTTGACCAGAAAATGAAATACATTATTCATTTCAACTTACTTTCAAAAATATCAAGGTTGCTAAAAGTGAATATGCTTATAATAACACATTTTGAATATGCGGGGCTAGTCCAATTTAATGAAAATAAAAGACAACTCACTAATTTCTATCCACTTGAAATCGCTCCTGCTCATGGGCCTCTGCACCACTGCCTTGTTCCTACTGCAAGGAGACAACACGTGGTTCCCACACCAAGGAGAGGAGCTCCACCAAGGTCACAGTTCAGACAAGGCAGGAAGAAATCTACAAATCTCATGGTTGAATGTTTCCCGACAGAGAAGCCACAGGCTTTTTTTTTTTCATTGAGACAAAAATAACTAGAACAAAACATTGTCTGTACAGAAATACCACATCCCAATCTATATTACAACTCTTGAGTTGTTTACTTAACTTTCTGCGAAGGTAGGAGTGAAACTTCATCTTGAAAGTAGGAAATAATTTGCAAACCACCATATGAAGGCAATAGCTGTTCCCATGGATACACTCCTGCCAACATTTAATTGTGTACACTGATCTCCACAGGATCCTGTGCTCAGTATCAATTGGATTGCCCGCACTTTTGAGCACAACAGAATTCAGCTAGGTTAATTTATAGGATTTTTCCACAGTTCGCTGCTTCCTTTCATCCTAACAAATTCATTATATTACTGTACATTCATTGAAATAAAATTTTTGGAACAGCAGTATGGACCAAGATAAATATATCTGCTCACTTTCACAATAACAACTGTGATTTATGTTCTACATACCCCATATAAAGATCTACATTAAATAAAGTTACTGCTGTAAGCAACAGTGAAGGAGGTACTGCAGAACTAAAACAAAAAAAAAAAATTTTTTTTAAATACTATGATAAAAGCTTCTTAAAATAGTCTTTAATTTGCATTTTATGCAACTGAGGGTTATCTTAAAACAGGCTTTTTTAAACAACTGAAAATACTTTCAGCTAAAAACATTACTGACAGATGTAAACTCTTGCAGTTAGGTGTACAATTCTGAAAATCATTCACACAGATTTTTTTAATGCATTTCATTCTCTGGGGCTGATTTATTTGATTTCATCATCAGTTCCATTTTCCTAATCTGTTGAACTCAACTTACACAGTCAATAGGCTAAGACTTCTAAAATTATTTATTTTTTTCAGTTTAAAGAAGAGAAAGGTTTTACTTCATCGCACATGCTTATCAAGGGAAAAGACAGGGAAACAGATTACAGCAAGAGGAGGGTGAGTGTTGTTATCTGTGAATTCTGGTATTTGTAGGGGATTTTTGTCCTTTTTTAAATGACTCTCCACCAGTTGCCAGTGTAAAGGACCTCTCTGTCACCACTAAGTGAAACACTTAATTTTGTCCATGAGTTCCTTCCCCTAAAGGACAAAAAGGTCATCAGGGCAGCAGAGGTTTTCTCCACAAGTCATATCTCTGGCCATCTTTTGCCATGGGAGCTTTCAGAACCCCAACAGCTACAGGGAAAAATAAAAAATAATAAAAAAAAAAAACCTCCACGGGAAGGAAGAAAGTATTAAAATCATCCGTTATAGGAGCAACAAGATATTGCCCTGATGTACACCACTAACAGGCATCATTTGGGGGGCTTTACAAAGGCCACATACACAGGCATCTTGAGAAAATACTGAATTACCCACTACTCAGTTAATAGCACTTTGCTCCCAAAGGAATTTTTTTCTTACTAGTTCCCAGCTTAATAAAAGCTCTGGGAGTATAATCAACAATTTTTCAATAGGACTGCAGCCAGAAATTAGCAAAAATGCAGCCTACCTGTACTAATCCTGTCACACTGCTCTAAAAAGGACACATCAAGTGATCACTGGTCTCCACAAAGTGTGTTGTCCAAATGGCATTAGACATATCCATAACTGATTCAGTGGAACTCCTCATTTAAGCTTTCAGCAAACACTAGCTTTGCTGTGTGTTTACCTCCACAAGACTTCTCAAAACTGCTTTTTCTACAATAAATACTTGTGCTCTCTAGCCTAAGACACCAGAAAGTCAGGTAAAACACAGGCAAAAAAGATGTGTGTTTAGTTCAAGAAGCATTTCATCTACTAACTACAAGATCTGTTACCTTCTCCACAGAAAGACTCATTTAACATAATTATTTAGTCATTTTTTCAATCTCAATCCCATCTACTTCCAAGTAGTTTAATCATTTGCCTGATGCTTTCTTCAGAAACTAAAATGCTCTAATTCCCTACTTTGTCTCCCCCTGTTCGAAAGAGAAATGGGCACTGAATTTTCCCTTTTCTTTTCTTCTAGAGGCTACAATTTATCCAAAAGCTCTCAGTGAAAGTCACTAACATAATTAAACAATAATAATCTCAGTGTTATGAATTCTACATTACGATGTAATAACAAATAAAATTAATGCCAACCTGAGCATCTATTCACCTCTATACTCTTTAACCTCACTCTTTTTCCTATTTTAAACTGCCTCCTCATGATTTGATGCAGATAATAACCATTTCTTTTCCTTAAGTCAGAAACAATCACAATAAAATAATCCTAAAAGCTCAGGCTCTCCAAATAACACTCTGAAAGCCAACTCTACCTCTCTCATTGTCTACCCAAAGTGAAATTCAACCTAATATCTCTTTTTGGAAATTGAGTAAAAGTGTTCTGAAGAGTCTGGTGTTATTAGATGTGATTCTACTGTCACAGAAAATGAGCAAGACTGGAATGTAGACAGGCTGAACAACAGCAATTAACAAACTCAAAAGATGTTAGAGAAAGGAAACTCTCTTAGTGTCAGAACTAAAATTTATTCAGGATTCACTCAGAAATTTAGGAAACATATCCATCTGAGAGATGGAACAGGTCAATGCAAAAGATAACATGGGATATATTAGCTCATGCAGTTCAGTAATTTGAGACAATGAACTCAACTCTGAGTCTTTTTCTGTACAAACTTCGCATAGTGTGCCATACTACTATGAGCAGAATTTATTCTTTCCAGGCTGTAATCCTGCTATGATGGAATCTGCCCCATAGCTTGGGAAATCCAGGTTCGGTGTTTGCTATAGATCCTTATCCACTTTTCTGGAAAACATTTTTTCAGTTGCCTATCTTTTTCTCTACAATATGCAATTTATTAAAATGAAATATTCACCTTTGGGGGGCTTTATTTTATATATCGCAAAAGATGGCCTTTGAGGAGAAGACCCCCTTATCCATAACAGGTATAACTCAGCAAGCTTGTATATAAATATAATAAATATATTGTGTATATATTTATTCCATTTGAGTTCCTAAAGGCAGTGTAATCAACTCATAGACTAGAAAATTAGGTCTTTTGAAAATATATTTGGATAATTGAGGGAAAATCCATACCACATATCATTCTCCTCTATAAGGGAGAATTTTTTATTCCAAAGAAGAAATCAAATATTTCTATAAATCCTTAATTTTCACAATTACTGTAACAATATCTACTATATTTTTGCAGTGTGTTTTATGTTGTTTAAAGGCTTTAATTCAATTCTCCAAGCATTAAAGGCTTGCCAATAACGTAATAGTAACATACACAACATGGGAAAAAAATGTTTAGAAGTATCTTGAATATGTATTTCTGCTCCTTTATACAGCAGCCTACTGTGAAACTGCTCAGCTATGAAATCAGATGTTTTAAAGGCTATTTAACATTCTGAATTTTTCACAGAACATCAGCACAGTTACTGAGCGCAGGTTGCTTCTGTAACTGTGCTTTGTGGTCCTCAGGTTCACACACTTACCTGCATAACCCAAAAACATTTACTTCCTTACTCTAATCTATAAAGAAAAGTGAAGCCTGAGACTTACAAGCACACAAGCGCAATCTTGCTTAGCAAAATGGATTTCCATCTATGTTTAAAAAAAGACATAATATATACAAAAATATTTCATTACATGCACAGTCCCTCTCATGCACAATAGTGAGAAAAAACATTGGATTGATTAGACATTATGTGTTCTTAACAAACCACTACTGTCTGTTACTTCTCCATTCTTGGTGTGCTTAGAAATGGCCTTATTATTTTTTCAAGAACCAAAGTTCTATTGACATGCTTTTCCTAATTTTTGTCCCTACATGTTCACAAGTTCACAGCATATGAAGATGTTTGAAATATTAAATAATTTTCTCTTTTAACTTTCGAAAATCCCCAAAATAAATACTTTTCTCTCTTGTTTTAGCAAGGCTTTATACCAGTGAGCATAAAAAGTAAAATGCTGTTAACCCGTAGCTAGAGAGTGACCTCTAAACTATGTTCAACAAATTTCATAAAACAGCTGAATCTTGGGGGAACCTTTGACCTCACATCTAAGGTGTCTGCATTCATTCAAAAGGAAAAAAATAAACAAGCAAACAAAACCAATATTGATCAACTGGGCTTTTTTTCTTAGGTGTCATATAAAAGCTTTCTGCATATAAAACATACTCTTTAAATACTACTGGGAGAGAAAAGGAGGAACAGAGGAACTCTAGAGCTTTCCTGGGGCAATGTTAGGTAAGAGAACTAAAACTCCTATGTGAACAAATACAAGTACATTAAAAATAGCAATGTTATATCTATAGGACTATTAAATTAGAATAGAAAAAAATACATAGAAAAGAAAATTTTAACCATTCTCTTGGTAGGTACAAAATGTTCCATTAAGAAACTCACTCTCTCATTATAACTCTGAGGAAATTATATTTGAAAGCAAGCTCAGTCCATGAACTAAAATACAACTGCAGCATTTGGCAACTTAGGAAATGTGCCAAAATTTCTTGGAACATTCCCTCTGTCATAATATTAAAGAAATGAAAAGTATCTACAATATGCAAATAGTAAAAAACCCAGCCAATTTTCTGCCTATGGTATTATACCAATTCATTTGTGACTAATGAAAAACCTACTGATTAATAAAACATGCAATCCAAAAATAAAACAGATAAAAATAAATTCTAAAAATACAATTACCCTTCCAAAGTTGGTAGAGCATCTCCATTGCATCTGGACGTAACAGAATTTAAATGTCAAATATATTTGACCTAGAACTCTTTTAAAAGCATTTTTTTCAGTGCTCTCTGAATATAGCACTATTTAATACTCTGTAAACAACATGTCTGAACTATCAGTAATAGAAAATGACTGTGTATTATTAGAGAAAAACAAAATCAGAGAGTCTCAGACTGCTGCATTATTATCACATTTGTGAAACCATTCAAAAGGCTTTATTTTTATAAAGAAATAATATATATAAAATAGGACAATTAAAAAAAATATTAACCAGAAACAGGCAGTAAATCTGAAGGTTTTGGATCTTCCAATATTCATGAATCCCCATAGTGCAGTACTGAACTTGCCTGATGCAAACTTCAACTGATCACAGAACCACTCATGAATGACTCATGAATAACCTGAGTTCTTTAAAAATTCATGTATATTTTGAGTTCAACCCATACTGAATGTGTACAACAACTTTTAAGAAAACCATACTTGTGGAGAGTCTTAGCTTCACATCCTGGTGTTAAGACACTGGATGGCCCTTGAAGATAATAAATGATGATCTACAAAAATTGAATTTAAAATAGACTTGCACAGCAACCTCTGTTATCTCTTATCCAAGCCATGGTAAGAGAACTCCTTGTACCTCATTAACTTGAACTCTTCTCTTGTCCTGTTCTTCATCATACTGTCATGTAGGTTGGATCTCCAGGGATCATCATGTCCAAATCTCTGGTCAAATTAGGTCCAGCTGCAGCAGATTACTTATGAGTTTGCCCACTGAAGTTCTGTGTTTCTCCAAGTCTGGACTCCACAGCTTCTCTGAACAGCCTGGTTTAGTATTTGATGACCCTTGAGTTGAGCCAACAAATTTCTATGTTCGAATATTGTTCCTTTGCCTCTTATCCTTTCACTGTACGTCTCTGAGAAGAGCCTGGTATCGTTTCCTCTACATACTTGGCAAATACTTCCTATTTACCTGGTATTAAATTCCCAGAATAACGTTGACCTTCTTTGCTGCAAGAGAACGCTGCTGATTCATACTCAGCACCATGACCTCCAGGTATTTTTCTGCAGTTTCTTTCTAACCAGTTTAGCATCAGCCTGGTCTGTTGCACAGGATTAGTCCATTCCAGATGCATGTCCTTGTTAAACTTCCTGAGATTCCTATCAGCTCATTTTTAATGCTTGCAGTATCTTAGATCTTTTTATATATAAGAACTTTCATTAAATACCCGTGACAAGGGCAAGAGGTTTGATAGGGTAAAACTGCAGGATAAGATTCCATGGATGTGTCTTCTAGCCTTATATCACGATTTCTCTGCCAATAACAAAAACTCTGTTTCACGTTTGAGATTTCAGTGTTTGCTTCTATTCTGATGTTATTCAGATCATAAAGATTGAAAAAAAACACTTCAGAAGATGCAATTTTTGAGGACATGGGATACCCAAACTGAAGTCCAATCTCAGAAAGAAAATTTCCCAAAGAATTTATTCTAGTGCTGTTTGTTTAAAAATTGCTGACACGTTGCTTTGAGAAACACCATAACGAGCCTTCATCAGACCCAGAACAATTAGCCAGGCTACAATTTCGATTTAATAGGGCAGCAACTATGTTTCCAATAGAAAACCAACAGAAAATGACAAAAAAAAAAAAAAAAAAAAAAAAAAAAAAAAAAAAAACCACAACTCAGCAGCACAATGCCATGCATGTATTAAGCTGTATTTGCAACCTTTTCTACACTTTTTAAGTCATTCTATATAGACCATTAAGTTTCTTTTACTGAAAGACATGTAGCAATTTTTATAACACAGATGTAATATAGAAAACGTATACTGAAAACAAGGACAGGAAAGATTAGCTTTTAGGAAATGACTGGAAAAGTGTTGAACCAGAACAAAATATGCAAGAGCATAGAGCCTGAAAGAGAGCATTATTATTTATAAAATCCCACTGGCATGCATTTACTACATTTAAACACACTGGTAGTTAGTTCACACTAGCAATGGAAAGTAATTAGGACTGAAGTCCAAAAAAGTATAAGAAAGTTCTCTGTGAAGGAACACTTCTAACATCTATCTGAAGTTAATCAAAGAAGAAATCATCTCAGCACTGATGAACAGTGAGGAGGAATGAATGATTCAGTGAACTAATGTAAATCAAAATCTTATAGATGCCTTAGTATTTTTCAAATGGAAATGAGGCTTTTTATATCAAATTGATTTGGATTCCAGAGACAAATTGCTTGCCCTGTCTGTCTGAACAGAACTGACTGAAATGTATGAAAAGAAGAGTAACTACAACAGGGAAGGAACTCAGAAACTGGCTTGCATATATAGGAAATCATACTAAAATTCTAATCATTCATATTAAGCTTTTCCAAATGAGGTGTGAAAGTCAAGTTCAATCACAGCTGCAGTTCAGAGGAACTACAAGGAATTCTGTGTTCTTTAAATAAGACAGTAATGAATATCTGATATTTCCAAGTACATTCATTTCACATGTACAATTCATTAAAGTAGCTAGAAACACTGTATAACTCATGAGTTAGTAAGGAAAGAACCATTTACAAACTTATCTGCTTTGAAACTTAGGTAAATATACTTTGCTATTGTTGTCATTTCCTAAAGAAGTATATATAGAATCACTATAATCAATTTAATCCAGACTTCTGATAGTTAAGCTGAAGAGATGTTGGAAATTAAAGTATATTATTTAAATTATGTATCTTTGGAGTTTTTCCTATGATTTTATGAGATTTTTCCCAGAGTAGGGAAATATTACTCAGACACACAAAATCTATTCAGCTGCTATAAATCCCATTACAAAGATAGCCATTCCATTTAGAATTTGTAAGCATTAAAGACAAAAGTAAATCCACTTGGATTAGTAGGAATCAGTTATATGTGAGACTAGAAAGGTTGCTGTAGAAGTCTAAAAAATTAATGACTTGGTATATTAACCTCATGTACTACTTCTCCAATTATAAGCTAAGGAGTTATAAAGCTCCTTTCCCCATTAAAAAAGCTGAATATTCTCAAAACATCAGTATTCTGTAACATATTTTACATTCCTACCCTGCAACAGCCCCCTTCCAGCCATCATTGAATTCAAATACTTCTGGTACAATTATTGTTGAGAAAAATAAATTCCTGGAGCATGAAAAAGAACCTCTATCTCATGTGAACAATTTTTAAAAATTTTCTTGGCTGCTTTCCCAGTTCATCTGAATAGGACTTCTGCTTTCCAGATATTCACACACAATGTAGTTCTTGCTTTTACGCTAGAGAAAATCTTCCTAGACAAAATCCACTTGTAATTTTGTAAGGACTTCTATTATAGTCTTACAAAAAATATTGCACCTTTGCAGGAGTTAAACACTTAAATAAACTAAGTGGGAAATGTAAAATTGCATCTCTTCCCTTAATAAGGTCCCATTTTGTATCTAATTCATACATGCACACAGAGATGTCCTATTATGCACAGCCCCAGTGAATGCTGCTGGATGTTGGTAACACACTAAGGAGAGAAGGAATACGGCTGACAGAAGCACTTTAGTTTGTGAAAGAGACATGAGGAGACACAGCATCCAGGAAATTAGTTGATATGGTTACAACAATCAAATCCCAAAGCAAATTCAAAAATGCATCAAAGCAACACAAGTTCAGTCTCAAGGTTTCATACCAGAATTTAAGTTTCTATACTCCTAATTAAGGTCCTATTCAGAAAAAAGAAAAAAATCATCTCTTTAACTTCATGCGCAAACTTCAACCCAACAGAGAATGATACAAGCCTATGTTTAAATTAAATATATGTACAAATGTTACTGAAATCAGCTTTAAGAGGCGGTTCAAACACTTTAATGAATGACCATGACAGAGCATAAAAACACACATTTCATTCCATTCATCTGTGTAGTATCTGACAACAAAAATTATATGTGATCGTCAACTGTAAAATATCCCAGTTTTCTCAACTTCTCCAACTACTCTTAATTGTCAAAATACATTTTTAAGTAAGGTCACATTTCAAGAATTCTAACTTTCATCCACACAATTGTCTATATTTTAGAAGAAAGAATAAGGCTAGCAAGATCCCGGGTTATCTGCACACAATAAAGAAGTGTCTATAATGCACTCTTCATGGCCTTTACCTGTTTCTACATCTGTTAAATGCAGCATGGAATCAAATCCCCCACTGAGGATCCTTCTTCCACAGGATGACCACTGGGCAGCTCGAACAGCACAGGAGTGACAGGAGTAGGATTTTAAACAGCAGCCTGTATCTACAGCATCCCATACCTTAAAAAAAAGGATAAAGACACATTTACCAAGGATCACTGTATTTTTTCAATAATAATTCACTACAGCAAATCATTGTAGTTGAGAAAGCTTTGCATTCTGAAGTTGTATCAGCCAAGCTGTAAAAAAATGATTTGAAATAATTGCATGGTTGATTAGAATTAGGGCATTTTATTAACAAGCCACAAATCGGTAATACATTTTTATTACTTTTGTTATTTCTTGAAATGTCAACATTGCTTTCAATTCATGTTATACTTTTCCACTCATAATACTGTCCTAATCTATGCAGAGATCCATCCAAATACATTTTACCTTTACATCATTTTTCTTCCAAATTTTTGTCTCTATCTTATCTTGTTTTCCACCAAGTTAGAAGAATCCTGGCATATCACAGCTTTCACATCTACCAGTTTATAATTTTAAGTAGAATTTTATTTCACTGAGAAATCAGATAAGAATATTGTCATGCAGCTATATGGAGATTTTTAAGGAATGGTCTAAGTCCTCTCATTTTTCATTTTCTTCTGGACAGACCTAAGTTGATGCTGAGAATCTCTGAAAATCCTACTAGTTATCCAATGGGATTTTTAAAGTATATAACAAGTAGCATTTTCAGAACATAAATAGTCCTGCTCATATTTTAAAAGCAATTTTTAAAGAGGCAGGTACTTGTTTCCAAGTAATGTATTTCAGAAAATACAGCGGTTTTGACTTTAGTTACCAAGTACAGTTGACAAGAATTAAAAGCATATCCTTTTCATCATTCTGTTATTGTCATAATTTTAAGATAAAATTAGAAGTTTAGCAACAAATGACCCACATAAAAATCCAGTATGATCAGTTCTGTGACAGAAGGCTAAATATCAAAACTATTTTCTTATAAATGTTCTCCTTCAGTAAAAACTGGATTATAAAATATCCTATGGTTGTACAATATAACACCTATTGAGCTTAGAACATGAAGAGAGAGAAAAAAGTGAGACTGCATAAATATATTTTTATCTTCAATTATATTTTCTTCTGACTGGTCAAAAAGGACTGCTGACAGTATCATTACATAATGCATACTCAAAAGAAAACATTCCATTATAGAAAATTATTTTTTCAAAAGATTTTCTATCACAAAGCACAGTTCTGCAATGCAAAGGAACCAATTATCATTAATTAGTTGACTAGCCAGTAAATACTGAAACCATGAGGGCCATACCCTTAGCATTCTACACGAACCACAAGTTTAAAAAATCAAGGAAATTTTAATATCAAACTGCTTTTGAAAGTAAGTTTCTCTCTTTTAATGAGTTTTAATGATTGTTTCAAGTTTCACAGTATCAAAAAAGGGTTAATTATGTCTTGGAGGACTTTTAATATGAGGAAGCTAATGAATGAATCAAGATGAAAGGAAAAACAGGTGGTACATGTTTCCAATATATTCTGTCATGTTTTAGAGATGAAGTACAAAAACTCAATTTTCACAAGAAAGGTAAAGTAAAGCAAGTCTGCCAGCACTTTTGAGTTCATGCTTCATTAAGAAAAGATACATAATTGGAAACAGCACATCCTTAAAGCTGCACAACTCCCTCCATTAGGTGAGTTGGAAAAAGCAATCCACTCCTGTGGATGAGACCACTGACCAGGCCCAAGGGATAATTTACCAAATAACACATTTCTCTCCACTGTTTTACCTTCCATCAGCTCTTTTCTGCCCAGGTAGTGGCCATGTTGCAATGCTTTCTGGAATTAGAGTTGCACGGGCAAGGCGGTTTTGACTGAGGAAATCCACTTAGTTTACTGCCAATTAATGTAAACTTTTAATTACAGAACCAGGTTTTTAGGAAAAAAGACCAAGTTAAACAAGCACTTAGGGGAGCACCTTCCCCCCTCAGACCCCATTTCAGTCCAGCACTTCTCCCCCCTGCTCCTACCCAGTTCATCACTTTTCACTGGGCATTATGGTGAAAGGCTCAGCTGAGCAGTGAATGCTCAGCTGTAGCAGAGCCCCAGGTTACAAGCACCAGACTGTGTCTCCAAGTGACAGAGATGTTAACCACATTATATGCACAAATGGAGAATCTCCTGTATTTCACTACAAGGGAAAATGCTTCAGATCCTATCAGAGGATCACTGCAAAGCCACCATCATGTCTGCTCTTCCTTAGGGAGCCTCTTCAGCGCTTCCCCATTCCTGTGGATTTCCACTGTTTAGCCAGTGGTAAGTGAAAAATATGTGGCTTGTGGGCGAGTTCCACTATACTCTCCAAAGCTTGAGAGGAGTGTCTGCTCAGCTGCTGGTGCTTGCTCCATACAGGCAGCCACCATCACTGAAAACAGGAGAGGTTGTGAAAGGATGAGTCCTCTGTATTTGAGTTTGCATCTCTCTGCCCAAGACTGAGATGTCAGATCAGCAGATTCTCCAGTGTGATGGGCATTTCAGGGTTTTAATTTCAACTGAGAGAGTCAAGTGTGTCAAGAATAACTTGTCTGGAAACAAAAGGCCTTTCTAGTCCTTTTTTCTTCACTTCTTCCAAATTCTAGAAATTAGGGCCATTAAAACTTCCTATTTCAAGTGACTGATGTTGTGAATCACGGCTTCTTTGGCAAAAAGGAACATGAATTACAGCCTCTTTACCAGAAGAAGATCCCAAACATACTCTTCTGAGTGGCATCTATACATGAATCCAAAACGATTTGTTTTCAAAACCAGTCTAAGGCTGAAGATAAAGGCCACAACACCATAATCTAAGAAGTCATGGGTTTAAGAATTTCAAAGTAATTGTTTTAATAAATGAAGTATCTTAGAACTATTTAGAAAAATTCACTTTAAATACCAAAAGCTGCTAAACTTTAACCTGGTAATAAATACCAGGTTTACAATTAACATTTGTATAATAAACTCCCAGAATTACATGGAATAAAATCATATTTAAAATATGATCATATACAGAATAAATTACTTGGGCAGGGGAAACGGTTCACTAAAAATTACAGAGACTGAGATATATATATGTCTTCCTTCACAGACATTGAAACACATGTATCAAGTATTATAAGACTAGATATTATTATGCATCTGCCCAAGCAAAACACATTTATATGAAATTATTTTTACCAAGAGATCAACTGCTTTAAGTGTTGTAGCTTGACTTCAAATTTCTTCTCTCACAGAAACTCAATATTATTTCTAGATCAAATATTGCATTCTCAGTAAACCTGAGGTTGCTCTTTTATCTTGTGATGACTAGTGATTTTAATTGCTGAGCTACACTCAAGCAATGTTATGCTTTAAAAACAATAACCAGTCCATCTTGTCCCTTTATAAGAATCACAAAAACAATGAAATATGCAACCATTATTAGAAAAATAACACATATTATCATATTACCTCCTGTAAATCTAAAGCAAATATTCATTTCTGGCACAAAGGTATCATGAAAGCTTTAATTTTTTTTTTCAAATTTTATTAAAATTTGCTTTAATTTATAAAACTGATTCATCCTTCACTAGTATTTCTTACTCTTCTGCGCTTCACTATTTAAAACACTGCATTTCCATTTCTTTTCCATAAATTGTTTTCATTTCATTTCCTCTCCCATCATAGAAAGTATGGCAATTATATAGTTATCTGCTAGGATTAATATATGGGGCCAAAATGGCAGGTACGAACAGCAAAGTGACAAAATTATACTAGTGATTTCTTTACAAAAGCAATTTTCCTTTTACTCTCTTTGAAGCGCATTGTAACTCAATTGCTCTTTCACATTCTCCATAGTATTTGGAAATAAAGGCTTCAGAAGCTGTTTGCTTTCCTCTATAGCCTAGAAATGCTATGAAAATACTGTAACATGTATTTTAGGTAACATAACTAGACCTCCTTGCCCTTGAGATTAGAAGTTCACAAAGCAAATAAGCAACTACACAGATTTATTATAGATATGTTTCCAGATCCTATTTTTTGCTTTCAGGAAAACAGCCCTGCAAAATAAAGTAGTTTGAGTTGAAGATAAAAACTCTCTTGGTAAGTCACAGCAGGAAGCAGGAGAGGGTAAGCAGTTGAAACTCAACTAAACAGCAGTCATAGAATAATGGTCTGGGGTCTGCTGCACTATCAACCAGATCAGAAGGCACAAAATAAAGGCTTTTTTCTCACTGATCATACAAACTAGGGATTCATTCCCAGAGAAAAAGGACACAGTAACATAAGCAGAGTAACCAAAATAATATGAGAACTCATCAAGCACACCAAGACTGATAAATTAGGAATTGGGCACATCTCGTTCATTGCCATGCTATGATTATCTATGATGTGCTTGCCTCCAATTTAGATTGCAGAAAAGAAAATCCAGCAGTCTGACTTTTAGAAAGAGAAAGGTGCATCTATTCAAGCAGGCAGGCAGTAATTGCACAGCGAACCTGAGAACAATGATTCAATTGTGATAAATTAGAGGTTGGAAGCAAGTGAGGATTTAAGTTGTATGCATTTTGAATTTGCATGCATAGAGGAACTACAGCAGAGACAGTCAAGAATACTAAACAAGAAAATAATTTCTGGAGCATGTGTAATAGAATTAAAAACTTTTATGATGGATGGATCCATGTTCATTTCAACATAACATCCATACTAAAAGAACTCTTCCCCCCTCAATTTAGCCAAGCTGTGTTATCAACTTCCTCTGTCAATAGCTCCTTGCAAACTACAGTAAGAAATCGTTTCATACTTGTCAAATACTATAAATATATAAGTGGCATTTAAGAAACAGCCCTGTTCAAGGATGATGTGGGATAGTACTGAGTTACAGGATGCATGAAGAAATTACTATGCTTTGACTAGAACGGACTCTGTTCCATTCCACAGCACACTCAGGCTGCTCCACAGACTTCTGGAGCTGAAAAGACATGAACCTCTCCTTTCCCTTTTGTGGAATAGCCCTGCTCCCTGATGTGTCTCAAGGAGACAAAAATTATTTTGTTTTTTACTTTTTTTTTTTTTTTTAACTATAGAACTGAATTCAGGTCTGAAAGATAATATGCCGTATCTGCTAACATGCAGAGATTCAAGAGAATGGTACTCCCTGAACCATACCACTTTTCCAAACTCAACAATATCTAAAAACTGTAATTTCTAACAAATACGGTGGAGAAGGAAGCCCCAAACTATCTATATAAAATGTCTTTTCTAGTTTTCAAAGCAGGCTCTGATCTGTACTTTAAAAGGTTCTTTGAAAATCAATGGGCCAGAGGGCAGAAATAGTCTCATGGAAAAATTATAAAAAGGTATCTCCTGCTGTTACTGCTTCTTCAGATTCCCCAGTTGGATAAGGTGCAGCTTTGGGCAGGACTGCAAGAGCTAAAAGTGCCCCTTGGTTATCTCTAACCAACAGCAATAAGGATAAGGGGCTACATAAAGAGGTACATTCTTTTGTTCATAGAACTGAGACAAGAGAATGCCAGGGAGGGAAGCAATGAACAGCCAAGCATCAGAATTGCTCAGTGTGCCTAAGCCTCTCCAGCCATCGTGTGACTTACAAAATACTCTGATCTTACATGTAATATATATAAATTCCTAAAGCAACTACAGGAATAATTAGAATGTTTTATTCTTTTTTTCAATTCATGTCTTCTAAGAATACTGAGCTAAATAATACTGTTGTAGTACAAAGCAAAATTTGTTGAAAGACTACAAAAAAGATCACTTGAATTCTTTTGTCTAAACTTGCAGTTAAACCATGTGAAAACTAAATTAAGCTCAAAAAAACCCTGTGAGCTAAGGTCAATTTGTGTATAACCTTCAGGTGTTAAGAAACTTATTTTCAAACAGTTATGAAGGATGTAAATAGATGTTCAGATTGTTATATGGTCTATGAGTAATGACATTTTGGACATACCAGCTTAATTTTTAAACCAACCATCCGTAAAAAGAGTTTTTCTGAGGATTCTGTATAGTTACATAAAGCTAACACATTTTCAGATGTGCTGAACACTTGTTTCAGGAATGTTTAAAGTATTCTAGGGAACATATTTTAAATGACATCCCTCTTCCTAAGCTAGACATGGTGCAAGAAGTATACATCAATGCTGTCATTTGAACATTTACAGATTTCCACTAGCTTTCTTCTTGCAGCAGTTGTAACTCAAAATGCAATTATCTTACTAATCTGAAGGGAAGAACCAACTTTATTATTGCTTTAATATCTGAATAAGAGAATAAGAATTTGTATTTGGATAGCTTACTACTAGAAACCCTTACTACTGTGGAAACAAGGAGAATGAAAAGTAGAAAAATATAATAAATTCAAATACCTGAGCCAGCCAACATAAGGTCTAAATTTGTTATTTTTTTCCCCTAAAAAATTTAATATTAAAATGTTGTAAGTGCATTAATCAAATCAATGAGGTGTAAAATCTCTTCTACCAAAAAAAAAAAAAAAAAGAAAACAAAAACAAACAAAAACAAGCAAACAAAAACCCCAGAAACAAAATAAAACTAAACCCAAAAATAACCCAGTATAATAGACATTAAATATTTCTATTTTTATAGGGGGATTTATCCAGGTAGAAGCATTTTAGATTATAATACTTGTAGCATACTAGTTGGCACTACTACTAGAAACTACTCAGTGGTATGAAAACTGATTTGCACACATGTCAAAAAGCTTTAATCCTAGAAAATCCAGCAAAGGTTAAGCACATGCACTACATTAGCTTTATGCCAACCATGCCTATGAAACACATTTCCAATTTTTTGGCATTTTATTTTAATCTTCCCTCCCACAGAAACTCAGCAACCCTCTCCCCAAGGAAGGTTCCATAACTGTTAGTTGTGAAGCTTCGTTTGGGTGATTTTCCCATTAATAGGAAAATAAAACCCAATCAAAAGTGCACTTCAAGCTGGCAGCATCCTATAAAATGATTTTAAGAAAACGCTACTGGAAGAAAATAAAACATTGACATTTTCAGTTGGCAAAAGAGGGACAAGACAAATAAAATGGAATTTTGTAAAAAGAAAACAAAAGCACCACACCATGTGGCAAGAGCTGCCTATCTAACTATATACAATAAAGAAATATTCTTCATAAAACTTTCACAACAAGAGCTACGACACTTCATTTAAATAGACCTAACAATTCCCTACTTCAAAAGTTAACCAGTAACACTAGGAAAATCTAATCGACCAAGGAAAAATGAAGACATATATAATTTTAAAGTATACAAACTATCTGGGGTTTTGCCAATTTAAATAATTAATGCTGCCTCTATGGGAGCCTTTCAAGTCAAAACTGGCAAATAGAAATCTTCAGAAAGAAGTAAATTATATTTTTTAAATGGTGACAGTAAGGCACTGAACAACACTGATATAAATATTTCATAGGCATTTCTATTAAAAAATTTGCAAATTATATATATTCCCATTGTATCAAAAGTATCCTCAGGACATACTTATCTCATCTGTGAAAACTCTTTTTTTAACCATTTGATTCAGAAATGGAAATAGTAAAGAAAGCATGGACACTGGTGAATTCCTATTTCATGGATGTCTTTCGTGTCTGGAATTACAGACAGAAAGATGAAATGGATAGCTGAGATACCTTATTTCTATTCAGCGGTTTCAATATTCTTTCCCTGTTAATTGTAGGCAGTTTCTGGGCAAACAAGCTGAATCCTGCAGCATTTCAGCCCCCTCCCAGAGGGAGGCTGCACACCCAGGTGTGCACAGCACCTCACACAGCTGGCGTCTGGATGAAACGCTCACGGGTAACGCATGGATGCAGTAACATGGAACAGCAAAACACTAATAACATACTCAAACACTTGACTAAAGTAAGTGCTAGAATATCATGTAATTATTCAGAAGCCCTGTTGCTCTTAGAAACTGAAGCTAGAGATTAGAATGAGTTTGTTTATAAAGAATGCTTACCTAAAATTAATATCTCTATGATAAGAACTGAAATACTGCTGAAGTATGAACAAGTTCTGAGTGAAATCTTGGCCTGCCATATCATTTACATGAAAACACAGTTAAAAAATTCAAAGTAACTCAGCAGCAGTTCTGAGTACTTTCATGAGACAGCAATTCCTTGTAAAATTTTCTTTTTATTATGGCATATTTGTAGCCAAGCCTGTTGAGCTGAAATCGTGACAGGTTTACACTGAATGGTTTCCATTCAACACCTGGGCTTCACAGAAATAACAAAGCTGAAGAGGCCGCTTCTTTCAGGCTATTTGCACAGAGTAACATCAGAAGTGGATATGTAATAATCTACTTCATGACTCCAAGCTTCTGAGTCACATGTACACATGAAATTCTCCTCTTGGATGGCACATCAATTCCATATACATATTACTGTCACTACACAACGCAGAAAAATTTTACAAAAGTCAGTTGCTACCATATGATTGCTGAGAAAGAAGATATATCTAATAAAACAATCAAAATAAATCTAATACTTCCTTTATTTGGCAGAATGGTAACCTACAAGGTTTGTTGTGTTTAATAACCAAATGAAAAAACTTAAAGTACTCCTTTAAATGAGAAGATAAAGTAGCATTCTAATTTTTAAGTGTTATAACACTTCAAGGATCAGTATCTTGCTTAAATTAACATCTTTGATCACTATTTAAACAAAAGAGTTTTAAATTTGGGGTGGTCTTTTTAAAGACATGTTTTAAAAATTAAGCTTCCGAGCATGTTTAAATGCTGGAGCATTCCCCTGTTCATGATTGAGGGGGGTTTGTGGGGGTTTTTTGTTGGTTGGTTGGTTTTGGTTTTTTTAAATGTGCTTCACAGTACAATCATGGGCTATTTCATTGTTTTGTAGCATTGCAGCATTTCCAGTGAACGTCTAGTTAAGATATGGCACCAAACTTTGAGTTTTAGGGTCACAAGATTTTCTGCAGTGCAGGGTGTTTGGCAGAGAAGTTTGTTTTTCTAAATAGATATGAGGATTACAAGACTCAAATACGCATTTATTTTTAGTATCACAATGTAGTACAAGGCACATTTGTATTGTGACAGGAACACATTACAAAGAGACAAAATCAGTTTAAACAAATTAAAATCAGCAGGAGTTATGTATCTTGTTTAATGAACGGTACCAGAGGCACAGTTTCACCCCCACTGAAATAAAAAAATACTGAAATAAGCTCAGTAAGATGATCTTGCCACTAAAAATACTTCCAGGAAAGTGGGCAACTGAAGAGAAGTACTAACACAACTCAGAGTTCCTTAGATATAATCTGAATTTTTCTACAGAAATAACTGCCACTCCAGCAGGAGAATGTAAAAAACTGAGAAGACAAGCCGAAGAAACTAAGAACTATCAAACTTTATCAATTATAACCAAGTTGGTAAAGACACAGAGGAATGTCAAAAAGCAACCTAGTTTCTAGTAATAAGTATTAGAACTTTAATTAATATGTCAGTTAGAACTTACAGTATAAAACTGTTCAAAACACAGCCATCATACAGCTGCTAGCCTTTTTTATTAGTTACATTTCTCTATAGTATTAAGTTGCAAGTAAACTGACATGCCTATTTTCATTACTTTTATGTACTGTTTTTCTACACTGGTGAGTGAAATCTTCACAGTTCTAGCTTCCTTCCTTGGAACCAAAATATCACTAGTAAGAAAATTCTCCTGAAACCATTTTATTTTCCTTTAAAAACTTCAGGAAAATAAATTACACTGTTAGACTTTTAAAACATATTGATTTCTTCTACAAAGCACAGATTTGTTTGTTAGAATTCTTTATACCATATGGATAATTTTAAAAGACACTAGAATATTGCAGATATTCACAGAATAAAGTCTTCATTAAATAAGATCAAGACCTCTAAACACACTGATCATTCCTTTTACTTTTATTCTGGCAGACAGCTAGTTTTCCCAATTCTCCTTTGTTCTTAAAAAGGAAAGATTCCAAAGGAGATGCAATAGATGTTAAGAGCAGCGTTCTTTCCCCTATTCTAAGATTTGGAGATGCACTTTGCTTTTCATTGATATGAGACCACTTTAAGTAGAACCCTGTAGCCTAAGAGCCCTTTAAATGCCAGCAAGACTTGTGGGACAGCAGCAGAACCAGCAGCAAACACCCTTGGACAAAGATGTCAGTTCAGCATCCTCTATTCTGGTATCTTCCTTCACTCCTGGTTTCAGCACAAACTCCACAGCACCAAGACCTCAAGTGAAGATGAATGTATGGGTCACATAACACACACCACTTGTTCATCCCTCTGAAAGGCCTGGAAGATGCAACCTCTGAAAACTACACTAATTTAGACACACTGAAAACTGCAAAAATTTGAGCACATATTAAGGTGTAGGACCCATGTTATCATACATTTGACTTTGGCTACATGTTTTAATGTCCAAATGAATCAATAATGCAGGCCTGCCCACAACAGCTTGTGGAAACATTTTACTGAATATATCGCATAATTAGAAATAAGATGGAGTCTTCTTTACCTTCAGAGGAAGAAACATCAGACCCCCCCCTCTGGCAGCTGTAGAACTTTAACATCTTGACTGTGTCCACAGAAATAGCTTTATCCTGCAGTTCAGAAACAAGTGTGGAGAGAAAAGATGGCTGCAAGCCCACTGTTTGATTAAGTTCTTGAAGTAAAACAGATATGTTCCTTACCCTGAGCAGAATACATTTTGATAAATACACCAAGCATTTTGATTATTTAAGTGACACTGAGGATAATGCCAAATTTTAGTTACGTAGCAGAGATAACTGTACTGAAATCAGGTTAGCCAGAACAACAAGAGGGCACCAAAAAAAGAGGTAATTTATTTGGATAGTTTATTTAAAACTAAACTAAATATTTTTAAATTGCTTTGAAGAGTACACCTAGCCTGAAGGCTGCAGGGATAAACTTTGCCTGAGGTCTTCGCATGATTTTTCTGCATAAGATGTTATATAGCAGTACAATATAGGAACCTCCACTAGTTCTAGTTACACTAGAGTCACCCAGACTGAGAATTTTTCCAGGTTTTTTTTGAGTAAAACATTCTGCTTTACTTTAATTGTTTGTACCATTATTAAGTTATTATGATGCTTATGTGTCTCTAGCACTGGGGAAAGTAATGGGAAAAACATGCAAGAAGTTTATGGCCCAAGTGACAAAGGTCTCTCTCAGCGCAAGATTTGGTCTCCTGCTTCCCCTGGAACAAACTGTTCCTTGTGTTGTGAATGCTCTGCCTTCTAGCACACACATGGAATTGCTGCACGTGAGAGCTCCTAACACAAAGCTGCCTCCCATAATCCTCAATGACAACTCCTCACAGGGAGATCTTAACAAGGTCCAAATCTCTGCTGCAGGAATTCCTGCTCAGGAGGGTCTCCAACGGATGTGTCAAGGGAGATTTTATATAGTATGAAGTCTGTGAAAAATACTGTAAAGCCTTGGAAGCTGCAGAGCATCAAAGAATGAGCAACATGATGAGATTCAAGTGATTTATTATATTAAGGATATTTGCATTTCCTAGCCACTCATGAGTATAGGAGGCAGATGCCTCTAACACATCAGGATTACTCAAAGTTACACGTTTGACTCCCAGGATATTCAGTGCCTCCTATAAGAACTGCTAACTCAAACAAAACAGTTTGCCCCACAGATGATATGGCCACCTGTGTGCAGCAGCACACACACATTAACCCTCAGCAAATTCCTGGCTTTTAAATGACAAATGACAATTTTTCCATTTACATTTTTTTTTTTTTTCAGCTTCCCTCCAAGCACACAGCACAGTTCAGTTTTCTTCACTCAGCACAGCCATCACCATAACTCAGCCGTGGCCCTGACATGGGGTCAGGCACAGAGCAGGGCTTGTGACCATGTCACGTTTTCTGTACCAACACCTTCCCTTCCAGCTTCCCCACGTTATAACCCATAGCAATATATTTCACTTCCACATTTATCTCCAGCATGTTGGGGCCATTACACCCATGTCCACCCTTCATATCCATGTGTCTCTAGACTAAAGAAGGGGATGGTTTGGGTTTGATTCCCCATGTAGGTAAGGCCCCCACCCGCACTACTCCAACTGTCTCAGGTACACTGACACTTGACTAATTCACACACATTTTAGCAGAGATATACAACTGTATAATTGGCTATGTCATGCTATTTTCTTTTTAAGTATATTCCTTTTTCAAATGAAGTGAATACAGCAGCTTCTCTTCGTCAAGCAATTTACACAGCATCAACGTGCATCATTAGAATACTCAGATTTTTTTTTTCTTTTAGGAAACACAAATATCTACATATTAACAGCTTTACATAAAACAAAACTGATTAGGTTTTTTTATTTCTCCTTTGCATATCTATGCAAATCACTAGACAAAAAGGGGCCTGGCATTCATGTGACAAATAACAGAAGATTGCAAATATGTTTAATATTCTTTGTAATATTGCTCAGTTCCTATAACATCATTTAGATTGCCCTACGGAGTTTCTGTACTTTGTACTTTATAACATTTAATCTCTCTCCTGCGAAATCTTGAAGAACAACCTATTCCATAAGTCAACCCAACAGAAAGTTATTGACAATGATTTCATGAAGAGCTTTGTCCCAAAGGGCATTGGTAGGTAATTTGCAAATCTAATGTACTTCTAGTCAGCAGAGGGTTTTTAACACTCATTTATATTCCTATAATGTAGTACAGTGATACAGCCCACCTGAAGTTAAACAAGAGATCTTTGATTATATTTTTCATCAATACAAAACACAACAGTTTGCCTCAAATTTTAAGATTCAAAAATAACCTTAAAAGAACAACTACTTACTTTTTTTATATTCTGCACTGCACAAGCCTTTGGTAAATAGGTTTTTCTTTATTAATAGGACAGGGGCTGTTTATTTTAATGATAAATTCAAAAACATTAAACATAGACACAATATTCATGGAAAAAATACAGGATTTTTTTTCTTAAAGTCATTAAGCATATCAAAATTTTGTACTTGCTTTATCTGGATATCATTAGCTGAAGAAAAATGACAGCAATTTAAAACACAAGAAGCTGTACCTCAAAGAGAGATTATTACTTTAGTACAAATGTTTCAAAGCTAGTTTACAGATGTAACTGACTTTTTAAATTTAACTAGAAGTACAGCTCAAATGAGAAGTCCTGCTACACAAGTATTTATCTATAAATACTCAGAACTGTACATGTTAAAAAGTATCTACTACGCTCTCCAGCGTTAGTTTAGAAATGAGGTAACAAGCTTGCGTATTTGTTGTGATTTTGTCATTTTATGGGGATTGTATCACTAACTTTCATTACACTAACTGGTGTAAGAGAATGCCTTGGCAACCGGAAATGAAGATAACAGCTCCTGCTAAAAACCTAGGACCAGATTAAAGGCTAACTTTCTCCTACATGGATGCTGACTGGAAACTGTGAATTAATGACAAAGTTATCAAGGAGCAGATATGAACATACTGACACCTGCAAACATTGCCTGGCATTTACACAGGACCTAATTAAGTTATTTTTAACTAGAGAAGTAAATGTAATATTTGGATTCTTGTAAAATACACACCATGGCCCTCCCCTGTTTAGTTCTGAAGTGTGATGAACACACTTCATTTAGCAAACAATAATTCATAACTGTGGTATTCTATCAGTAAGGGCTGCCTCTGATTACATTCCCGTAGTGCAAACCTACTTGATCGGCACATCGGTGCAGTGGTGCCATGAGAAATTCCAGACAGGCCCAGGCCAGAGAAACTGCCTGTGCATGCCAGTAGAGCATCACACCAGCCCCACTGAGCAGCTTTCACACCCAAGACAGCTCGATTTGCTCTGGGCAGCACAGCCCTGAAACATGCACATAAACCCAAAGGTCCACCACAGGTCCCAGACTGCAATATAAACATTTAAACAGCTCAGCCTCGGGTTCAGCATTTCTCACTGCAGCAGCAGTACAACACACCTACAGAAAGTGTTACTTCACCTAGAAATATTTCATTGCATTCACTTCACTGCTACTGCAGACTTACAGAACAAAGAACTTCAAAATTAGAAGTTAATGCAAAAGGGTCTGGCTTACTTGAAAATTCTAGTAACATTATAAGCTACTATATCTTAACACAAATTTAAAGAGATTAGTGACCAGATTTGAGCAAATTTTTCAAGAGTATTTAAATCCTATTTATGCACATAAACATGAACAATTTCTAAAATAAACAAGGAATGTCAGCAGCTGAATATCAAGTTTTTTGATAATACAAACTCTGTACTGAGATACACAAGAACAGATCTCCCAAAGAAGGAAAGGGCCCTTCATGTGTAACGGCAGGAGAAAAATGTAAGCAAAAAATGTTTTGTTTCAACCCATCTGGCATAGCAGACACATGGGTGAAAGCTTTTTGACATCAGACCATTCAGTTAGAATGGGTCTATGACATTACCTAAATACTATGACATTATCTAAAAAACACTCAAAACCTGGTGGTTGCAAAAAGCTTGTTTTCTCCAAGTCGTTCCACAGATGAAAAATTATCCTTGGGATGTTTCTTGAATGAAGTCCTTACCAACTCCAACACTATTTTCACATAACATGTTGAAGACCCTTCCACAAGGAGATTCACTTTATTATTTTAGCTTCCTATTACAATGTCTCCTCCATTTGTGTTGCAATCACTAAAACACTTTTATTACTTGAAAAAATATTCATCACTCCCCTTGGCTATGCCTTCATGTACCTGCAGTTATCTCCACTCCCACTGCACAAACACAGATAATTAGTTTAATTAATCTTCATGATTGTTTCTAAAATTTAGTAGCCTTTCTTCCTGTTCTCTGAACTAGTTTGAAATTGATGTCTGAGAGACCAAACATCTGCTTAGCATGTTGTAAGTTCTGACTCAAATTAAAAACTTTTAAGCATTTCATGCACTACATAGAAAAATATTATTATGAAATGTAAGCTACAGGTTATTACCAGGATTTCAATGGACTCTCCATTCACACAGGTTAATGAAATGTGCAGGCAAAGAGAATATGCAGTTTGTAAATAAAAGTAGTTGACAACAGAGGTTTTCTGCTAATTTAAGACTCTTTTTTATATAAATTTAATATATATTTTTAATATGCATATATATATACACATAAGCACATGTAAAGTGCACTGCTGCAAACAAGTCAAAAGAAAGGTTCGCTAGTGAAAAAAGATTTATTTTAATGAAAAAACTTTGAAGAGAATGCTTGGATATTTCAAATAAGTTTCCACCTGAAAAACAGAGAAGAAAGATGGAAGAGGGAACCTGGAAACAAAAATATAGGGAAGATTTTCTAGGATCTATGAGGGGTTTTTTCTGCTTCCAGTGTAAGCTCTCTTGGGCTGTGAAATGCTCTCTGCCAAGAAAAAACATCCTTAGAGAGAGAAAAGAATACAGAGTATAAGTGCTATGACTGAAAAAAAAAAAACTGTCTGATATTATCATAAGCCATATTTCTTTAGCTGAAGATGTCAACGCACCTTTGTAACACCTCATGATGGATCTAGCCTGCCAGTCTAATTTGCTACTGGTTCTCTCTTCTTATGCTGCCAAGGGAAAAAAATCAACTGCTTGCTGTAAAAAAAAAAAAAAAAAATTATACACATCACAGTTCAGGTTTTAATAACCAAATGGAATGAAATAACTGATTATCCGTGCTGCAGTGGTACAGGTGAAGAGTACAGAAGGCCTAAGCAACTGCAACATTTTCAGAATGATTTAAATAAAATCTGGATTTTATACTGAGAAACCTTTAGAAGCAAAATACATTTTTCACAGTAGGTAAGAGATTCCAGAAACATAAGTACTACCTTGAGTAATTATTGTTAATTAACTAGCGATGAGGCACTATTTCCAAATGTGACATTTAAAGTACATAATGTGATTGTGAATATTCACAAAGATAATTAAGTTCATCTGCTTCAAGTCCTTGATTTCAGCACAGCTGAAAACACCTCTTAAACTATCATTAGATCTGTAATCAAGTATTTTGTTGCTCAGGAAAATTGCATACCTTTGCTTACCTGCTAATATTGGGATATGTATTCAAATGCCAGTATGTGGCTTTGGATAAGAAACTCTCCTTCAAGCAAACGCTGAGGGAAAAAAAAACACTAATTCTGATTGTTTTCTCAGAAGGGACAACTAAAAATTAATTCCTCACATCATCAGACAGAAAGAAAACAAAAATTTTCTGAGTTTCTCTAACTGAACTCAAGATCACAAGACTGACATAAGCCATACTTGACTGAAAATATTCATCACCACGTCAAAGGTACCCCCAATGCACAGACTGAGGATAGTATTCATGTTAGGTTGCATACTTTCTTCCATCTTCTTTATAGCTAGGTAGCTAGGTCCATTTCTCTACAGAAAGAAAAATGCAACCAAATTCAGGGAAGAAATACAATGTATAACATAAAAATGTGAAAATCAGAAAATGCACTGCCTTCGTTTTGTTGGGAAAAAAGTTTTAGCCATTACCATCTTCAGAGGCAGAAGGAGTCTTTGATCATCAACTCTGATCTTGGCCTTGATCAAGACCTTCTTGGAGAAATAAACTCTGAAAATAGGAAAAAATTTACCCCAAGAACAGAATGTCAGAAGAGTCATAACTTGGGTGTTTTGTCCTTTATTCTTTTGAACTAAAGACAGACAGCTTCTTTCCACTAGAAAAGAGATTAATGAATAATGTGCTCCAAGATGGAGAAGAAACATTTAGACAGCATACTAAAGTATAAAAGGTTAAATTTACTCTATCGCTCTCCAATTATTTGACATAGAGGATTTTTAATCAGTCAAAACAACAATGTGAATAATTATGTACTCTAAGGATGTCCTGCTGGTCTGTATGTCTCAGCCCAGTTTGAAGAACAGTTTTATTCTATACCCCAAAACTCTTTCCTGATCAAACTTTTATCAAGGATTAGTTTGAAGAGAAAAATAAGGCAAAATCTTTCTAAAAAAAAGAAAAATGAAATGTTCTTAAGGTGCAGACTGCCAAGAAACTCCTGACCTTGTCTAAAAGCCAGTTCCTGCTACTGCCTGGGTGCATTAAGTGTAGATTTACTGTTCTACTTCAAAGCCCATCACAAGCACTGGCAATGTCAACTGCCAGAACAGAGGGGATGACACACTCTGTGCCACAGGCCATTAACCCCAGTCAGCACCCTGCTCATACCAGCAGCCAGCTGCACTTAACTCAGGAGGGTGCCATCCTCCAGGAAAAATGTTGGTCCATTCCTCAGCAGGGAACACCTGACCCCAAACACAGCACGTATCACATACAACCAATTCCAGGCTTGGGAGGAACCTCCTCAAGAGATTTACATGTTACCTACCTTCCTCAATATCTCTTTCCTTAAACTATAAATAGACTGAGAAGAGATGAAGAAAAAAAAATGTTCTACAGTCTCTGGAGATGAACAAAGTGAGAAATATGACCATGTTGCTGCACTCCTACTAAAGACACGAGTTCAGATAAAAGGGATCTTCAACCCAACTAATCAATAAAATCATAATTGTAGTAGTTCTCTTCCAAGTGCTCAAAGCATGTTTCAGATAAAATCAACCTACTCAGACTTATCCAAAAGAAGAAATACAGAAGAAGAGTAAAATTTGCCATAGATCTTCCTTTCCCTTTCCTTATTCTGTGCAAGAACACCACAGTGCTGTTGAAACACTTTCTTACAGTCATTTAGTTGTGACCTTTGGCAAGTTCCATGAAGAATTATTCTGTTCCCATATTAAGTGGTCAGCAAAATAAATTGGGCTGTGGGAGGCTTACACTACATTAAATACTACTACACTAACATTACTACCACCAAACATAACAGGTTAACCCTAAGGCAAGCCAGGTTGCCATACTGGCATTAATTGAAGACCAACTGCTCCAGTACACATCCTCAAAGCTACTGGACATTTTAAATCCCTCAGAGCAGTGGGTTACAGCTTTTTATAACAAAACAACCAAGGAATAGAAGGAACAAGTAAAAAGAAAATGTCATTAGTATTTTCTCCTATTTTATTTGCAAGTATGACAAGATAATGTCTTCAGACATTTTAGGGGAATAAATATATGTTTCTGAGGCTCAACACTGAATTTACAGCAAAATAAGAGGAAAGCAACAGCTTAAAACAGTTTTGTCAATTGAATTCATCTGCTCTACAAAGCTAGCATGGTATTAGAGCATATAAACCATAATACATAGAATATTGTATGCTGTTTTCTCAAACTAATATAAAAGTCAAATTAAGTATCCTCTGAATTATTGCAGAGATTTGTTCTAAAGAAGCCTAGAAATTAACACCCTATGTTTTAGGTAGCCCAAATGAAAAATCAGAAATTCTCAGCCAAAACGTCAAATAGTCTCAAGAAAAGTTGAGCAAAGTCAGACTGAACAGCAAGATTCACACCACCAGAAACTTTGGTACAGATGACTAAAACATCAAACAATCAATCCTTTTTAGCTAATTCCCACTATTTACAAGAGAAATGGGCTTACCAAATGCTGAGTAACATGGCAAGTTGACAAGGAATGATAAGAGAAAAAATAGGAAAATGAAAAGAGAACAATATTTTTTACTCTGAAGACAGGCAACCTTTATATTATACACAATGCTCACAAAAAAAACCCAAAAAACAAACAAACAAAAAAAAAAGTGTATACATCCATATATTTAAAATCATCAGATATTGAGGACTCTATCCTGCTCAAGAGCAATGTTTTTCTGCCATGCCATCAACTGTCATCTTTTAACATTTCTTTATTGCGCAGAAAGATTCTGGGAGAACTACACCTGAAGCTAACCACAAGTTTTCCAAAAGCCATTGACTCTAAGGAATATGCTCATATAAATCACATTCTCAGCCAGCTAAAAGTTATGAGCATGACTAGGTTTTTCTGTAGCTACAAAACAGGAATTGTACATTCATGCTGGGCAGACAGTACAAGAGAGTAACTTCCCACACACACCAAAACAAAGTGAAGAATTCCCATCTACTTTGCAGTTAACCTTTAAGTGTTTTGTGACTAATCACTGCACTATGGCTAACCCTGTGGATGTTCCTCAAATGGCAAGTTCCTGAAAAACACAGAACTGAAAAGAAATTACAATATCCTTATAAATCAGCTAGTGATTCAAGCTATAGTTTGTTCTAAAATATGAAAAATTGGAATTATTTTAGCATAAGACAAAACTAAGCATAGTAAAGGTACTTAAATCCCCACCCCTGCTGTACAGTACATATCCACAAAACTTTACTTCAGATACATTAGCTATGTCACACAAAGCAGTGGGCATATTTGGGATGACACGGTTCAAGCAGAGCCATATTCAGAGTTTGAAGCACATATTCAAGTAATTAAAGAGAAACATACATTTAATGACAGGTAGCTATTAAGAATTACTTTTAAACCACGAAATTCCCTACTGCTGCCCCTATGTGGGAGAAGAACATGGCATAAATTTGTCAGCTTCTCATCAACTTCAGAAGGCAGTGCAGTGCATGTAGTAGTGTGTTAAGAATAACACACATGCTCACAACACCTACAAGCACAAACCCAATCGTGGTTACTAGCAGACAGTACTCATGCCCAGAAAACACTTCAGTAATCAAGATCTTACCAGCAGGCAAAGGAGAACTTCAAATGTATTGCAGCTCTCCAGGAGATAATTATCTAAATTACTATAGCCATTTATTAAATAATCTGGTTTCCCCTTCATCTCTATGAATCATATTCATTAGCATCAATCACTTCTTCAAGTCACAAACATTTATGCTCTATTAAAAGCAGGGATTCCTCATAAGTGCTAGACACCTCAATTTCAGACTTACAGCACTTTGGAGGCAAATTGCCTTTAAGTGTCCTCGATTCCTACAGGTGAGGAAGGACTGGCTACTTTCACAAGCATATCCCACAGACACTTGCATCCCACAGATTTGGAGCATCCACTATAGCAAGTGATATAGTAAGATTTGGAGCACCCACTATAGCAAGATATAGTAAGAAGCACTGCTCTATTCAGAACACAAGACTTAGGAACTACAGTCCCAGTTTCTTCAAACACCGTTTGTCTACTCCTGCTGACCTATGACTTATTTCTGAAAACAAGGAGGAGGAAAAACACCACAGACAAACTCCTTTTAGTTTTATGGGTTTGTTTTCTTAAGCTTCAGTAAAAGAGTAGCTATCAAAATTCAAATCATAGCTGTTTGTACTGTACCTCAATAATATCATACTTTCCTAATCTAAAGCTGCCAATCAGCTAAGGTTACTCATGTACTTCACAGCTTTATATTGATCTTTGTACATATATTAAATCAAGCGCCATCAGACACCATCTCCTTCACACAGTCAATAGAACAAACAAAACAAACAAAAAAGGAGCAATTAAACCTGTCTCGTTCTTGCACATTATCCACTGGGAGAACCTGGCCCAGCAAGGCCACCAGCTATGGATAAATTCTGGTGACCCAACCATCAGATGAGTGGTGGCTGTTCATCAGCACAACAGAGGTGGACACTGCCAACCATGCACCCACTGACAGCATATTTGTGCAATGGCACAGAGTAACACATCACTGCACCAGGTTTAAAAATAGTGGTAGAGAGTTGTACTTAGGGACTAATTTCTACTTGGAAGAAATTACCTAAGCCAAATTTACAGGCAAATTCTGTCCAATCCCAATGTTAACCAGGTGATTTTCTTATTTTAATAAGTAGTTTTTGCAGTCTTACTGCCCACCCTGATTTGGAGTAGTATCTGAGAGGCAGTACATAGTTAGTGATTTAGAACAGCTATCTGAAAACCTGAGCTTTAATGAATCTCACATTTATCAGTCAGCCTGCGCTAGTTACATTTTCTTTACAACTCCATTCTTTCAACTAAAAAATAAACCATTTATTATTCCCAAGGCTATTGAGAATGTTAGTAAGTGGAAAAACAAAAACAAAAACAAAACACAAACAAAAACAAAGAGAAAAACCCAATATATCAAAATATTAAAGATCATCTTCTCTGGAAAATATAGATGCAATCCTAAACCCACCGATGTCAGTGATATAACCCAGTATTAAACATGAAAACTGGTTATTTAATTATGGAAATAAACTATTAATTATGTCAAGCAGCTACATGTTTTGCTAGCAATGAGGACATTTTAACTAGCCCCATTTCAGTACCAGCAGCAGAGTAAGACTGAACTACCTAATTAATTTTAATTTCTTTTGCATTGTTAACATAGTGCTAGCTTTAACATGTTTATGTCAGCCCTAACCACCTGCACCCCTAACTCCCATCCTCTCCACAGAAAACCAGCTGTGTCCTTCCCTTAGTAGATAAAAATACAAAATTACATGAACTAATCAGAATGTTCAGAATGACAAAAATTCTTTAAAGAGTAAATTATAATTTAGAAAGAAGCAAGGAGACCAGAGAATTCTTACTCCAGGAAGCAAGGTGTTACATAGCTCACACAGGCACAACACACAAGCACATGCAGTCTTCACTATCATGCCCAGTATGCTTAATCCATTGACCGACCAAAACATCTGAGACAGGCAGTTTTTATAACATTTTCAGGTATGTCCTAGAAGAAAAACAGCTGTTGTTTTTAAAAAGAATATAGAATAAAGCACAGTGAAGGTAAAGATCAGCCTTAACAATCTAAGCATCCTGTAAACGCAACACAATTCCACACCAGCCACAATGCTTTTTCTTTGAACAGAGATGATTACTGCAATGAAACATGATATGTATGATAAAGGACAGTAAGTCATTAGTTCCATAGTAATGAAGCAACTTCTTTGAAGAACAAGAGGTTTTCTAATGTTTCTTTCTCCTATAATTTAAAGGGAATTTATAACCAACACTTGTTTTTATAGAATAAATATATAGCAAAGGCACCAATTAAGTTCTTTCTATGAGGCTTTATCCAAAGATCAAGTGTCAGCAATCCTTGGTACATTCACTGGTATTACGACCTTAAAGATGCAGCTATATGACGCACATTAAAAAAAAAATCTGCTTTAAAAAAAGCAAGGACATGAACATACTGAAAAGAGTAGAAACTACAGGAAAACTCTTTCTAGCCTTGATGCCAGATGAATCCTACACAAGTAATCTCTCTATAGAACCTGAAAAAGTAGAGCAAAATTTCTCAAAAAGTTGTTTCCTTGACAACATTGACAAACCACGAAGGGTAAGGAATCAAAGTCATAAGATGTCTTGTGGCTTTGCTAGCAGATTTTTTTTTAATATATAGCAGTATGTGAGATGCAGCTATAAAGTCAGATTTGTAGAAAAGAAACAAAGTTAGATTGGTGTTATTTATATTTTCAAAGAGCAAAAATATTCAGAATTTCTTAACTGCTACAAAAAATAATAAGATACTCCCATAATATATTACAGTCACTTAAGAACTTAAAACTACTCTAGCTTATTTTCTCCTCAAGTACCAAAATCTTGGATTTTCCACCAGCAATCTTAATGACACACCCAGAATGGGGATAACACCATTATACATCTCTGCCATCTCAGCTGACATTCTGCCATTAGACTGCACAGCAGCTGCCCACACAGATCCCGTGTGCAGTTGGAGGGCTTACCTTACAACATTACCAGTTCAGCTTCATTAGAGGTACTGCCCCACTGACATCTCTAGCCCTGACTCCATTCCCTAGCAGGCTGGCTGTGCTGGGAGGAGCACAAGGTTGCTTTCTCCTCTGCCACTTCAGAGACACAGTAATCAACTGGAAGAACTCCCAGAAGAAAGGAAGTGCAGAGCTCACCCATTCAGGACAGATGGGTTGCTAAGAAAAATGTAAGATAAACACTTTAAATTCCTCATACTTCTGCAAATAATGATACAAGTAACCAAAATTCTTTTTAGGTAACATAAGAGAACAGAATCGTTTCTTCCACTTCACTGTTAAGGATACTTAGAAGTCATTCTCCATGCTTTGGGATTTCCACAGAAAAAAAGATTTGAGAAGGGCTTCTCAAAACAGCCATGTTTTCCTGTGCATCTCACCTGTGGCCACTTTGCACCTGTTGATCAGTGTCAACCAAATTTAAAGAAGGCCTCAGTGTTTCTCCCTCAAGGCTTAATCATGCTAAGCAGTTCAATAAAAGTAAAAGACACTGCAGAAGTTCCAGAGAAAGAAACTGAAGCGGATTCATAGTCAGACTCAAAATACAGACAGGTTTCAGTAACTTCCCTGCTCTTGGAAGAACTTTTCTTTTCAAAATTTTCTTTAAATAATTCCCATTTTATTTTTGTGGGGGCGAGGGGAAACACAGGCATACTAGCTACGCTGCAAAAGATCCATCCCACAGCCACATCCTCTAAGACAGACATAAAACAGTCACAAATGTTTCACAAGAATACTGGGGGTATCACTCCTACATTCTTTAAGGAGGTCCTAAGTCAGGAGTCATTTCCAGTGGGGGAAAAAAACTCATGACATCACAAAGCTATAAACCTCACCCAGAAGCTGAGAGGTTCACTGCATTTTTGCCCTCCCCCTTTCCCTCAAATGTCAGTCTTCACACAGGTGGTAAGATAAATTCTAATCCAAAGTAGTACTGAATTTAGTTCTTGTTAGGGCAGAAGGAAAAAAACAATGGCTTATCAAACCCTACAGAGATGAGGATGATGCTATTTATACTCAAAGAAACATACTCCTTTGAAAAAATCCTTTGAGGCCTAAGAGTGTGTCAAACACTCAGAACATAATAAAAACTATACAAGTCATCTCCAGCTGTGGATTCTGAAAAAGTGAACAAAGGCTTTACAAGGATTTCTGTTTCCTTGACAACAGCATCACTGGAAACAAGAAAATAATTTTTAAAATATATCTCTCTAACAGCAATCTCTAAACATTATCAAGGTACTAAAACACCAAATGTGAAACAACTCTTACCCACACAAACCTTTGGGATGAAGAGACCAAAATTCACCACTTTCATGAACTGTTCTTTGCTGATATGTGTCACCAGCTTTGGCAGAGCAATTGTGAGAGCTATCTATTACATCCTGACCTGGATTATTATCTACCCATGGCACAGCCAGAAGCTTTTACCGATGGTCAAGAACATTCCTTCCTGCATGATGTTCCTTTTCTCATAAAAATAAGCATTATGGAGGATACTTCTCATTGAATTATATGAAATAATTTTGTTAGAAGATCAAGGTATACAAGGAAGGCTGGTATTACCATGTATGTACCTATCACATAAGAGTACTGCCACCTTCATAATCAGCAATCTTAAAGTCAATGGAAAAAATATGCACAATTTTAAACAGACAAGGGAAGAAGGCCAGAACCTTCATAAAGAACAATCTTCTTTGGTATTTCAGAACAGCCTATTTAGTACCCTCATCAACAAGAAAACAATGGAGTTTTTTTCCACATCTAGGTAGGCAGCACACAATATCCAGAATATGAGCATTTCCTAGCCACTTCCAAGGTAATGGGGAGAACTACTTGTTATTTTTAATATAAATTATTTAAAGTGTATTAACAGAGACCTTCTAAACATTTAAAATGAAGAACATAAGTATCAATTAGGATTACTTACCAATCTGTCATCTTATCACCTACAGCTAAAGGAAAGTTACCACAATTAGATTTTAAAAATCAAGCAAAGAGTTGCCTTACTGGAGGTACTAGCAGCATGATAGCTAATTCTGCTTAGTGAACAGTTTGAATCCAGCCTAGCTGTGACAGGGCTACAGCCATCTGACAGCTATGCCTGAGTGTACAGGAAATATGCTGGCAGCTTAAATTTATTCCTTAATAAACAGACAAGCTTGTGACAAAAAAACAAGAAACACCACTAATTCCAAGTGAATTGTGTACAGAATGGTTGAAAACAGAAATATTAAATTTTGTTACTCTGAGACAGGGCAATGGCCAATATCTAGGAAATTTGTGTTGCCACTATCTGAGCCCCACACAGTTTATGGATTGAGGCTATCACCTTCTATCATTCAGTCCAATACAACAGGATCAAGAATAACAAAATTCCTGGAATATACTACTGTGCTTTCTCCTAACACACAAAACCACAAAATAATAAATACTTTGAAAGTATGATTGAAAATTGTATTTCTTGCAGCATTGGACACACACTCCAGGAACCAAAAATCTGTACATTAATTGTAATGAGTATGAGTAACATACCACTCTAAATCTAATGATCACAAAAGAGTCTCGGAAGACTGGAGAAGTATCTGGAAGAAAACTCTTGAGGTAGGAAGTTACAAAGATGAACTATTTAGGAGCTCAGAAATCCTGACTTGAAAATAAGCACAGACCAGAGGAGGACTTAAAGGCACCATAAACCTTTGACTTGTTCTTTACACATCCACTTAGAGACTGACCCCTGGGCTAGACAGAGCTCTGGTCTGAACCAGTATGGTTATGTTCTTAATCATGGGAAGTCAGCCATACCCCTGTTCAAGAGGCTGATATTATTAAACTCATTTAAAATACTTCTATTTTACTTGTATAGAGCTGTGGTTAAATGACCATTCAACTAGGCCAGTAGGGAACAAAATGTAGATGAAAATCTTACAGCAATGTATGAGAACACAAAGTGCTATTAATGTACATTTTGCATACTCAAGAATTTCAGCATTTTCTTTCCTTGATCTTGTATAACAATGGAGAAAGTGCTGAAAATTAAGAAATCCTCTGCAACAAACATAACACCTGCTGTGATGCTCTAAATAAAATATGAGAAACACAAAATTAACAGTTAACAGATGATTATATAAAGATGTTACCTTGAGTTAATTTAAGGCAAACTAGGAAACACAGAACAAAGGCATAGGACCCTGAAGTTATGAACAATTGTTAAAAAGCTAAGTCCAGCACCAGAAACTAGTAAAATGTTAACATCTGTGTGGCTCTATGTAATGACAAGATCTTCCAAATAAAAGACACAACATGAATGCAGCATTGTGGTTTCTGCAATTGATAAATGCCTTTCAAGACACAACTTTTTATGTTCTCTGCTACCAAAGGCAAAAAGCTGTATTCAGTGGTAACCTGTGATTCTGGATTCTGTGTCTGGGGTTCTAAACCAGAAATACCTAAACAAAGTCTAATGTTCAGAAAGCATTGAATATCCACATTATGGGAACCAGGGACCTTTAACAGCAGTAATAATTCTCCAAATTTATTCAAGAAAACCAGTAGATGAGATATTAAAATCATAAACACTATTTTGGTGTTTAAGTAGGAAAATCCAAAAATGGCAGCAGATGCCTAAAATTCATCTACAGCAGCTACTCAAACAGAAGGGTTATTCAAAGAAAACAAATTTAATCAGTTCAGACAACATTTCACAGTCCTTAAAATACATACCTAAGCTAAAAACATAAGCCACTCACCATAGTGTTTGAGTATAACCATGAAGAGCAGCACTGCCACAGTAAGAGCTCCTCATTCCCTACAAATTTAAAATTTAGCATTAAATATTCTTCTATTAATGCTCCAGATTTGAAGAACTGTGGATAATTGGAGAATGTGGAGAATAGGAGACTGAGGGGTGACCTTATCACCCTCTACAGCTTCCTGAGAGGTGGCTGTAGTGAAGTGGGGGTCCGTGTCTTTCTCCAGGCAGCAACCAACAGAACCAGAGAGCAGAGTCTCAAACTGTGCTTAGGGAAGTACACGTTGGATATTAGGAAAAAGTTTTTCACAGAAAGAGTGATAAAGTACTGGAATGGTCTGCCTGGGGAGTGTTTAAACACACATCTGCCTGGATGTGTTTAAAAAAAGACTGAATGTGGCACTTGGTGCCATAGTCTAGTTGAGGTGTTAGGGCTGGGTTGGACTCGATGATCTTGGAGGTCTCTTCCAACCGAGTGATTCTGTGATTTTGTGGTTCTGTGATTTTGTGATCTGCAATGCCTATCACTTTCCAGATGGAGTTCTATCTTATTTTCAGATCTCTTAGAAAACTCAGGGGTTTTCTTATATGTTTAGAAACACATGCATAAACATGTAACTTTGGTCTTTCAACACACAACATAGAGGCAAATATTAAAGGCTTTGAGTCTTCAGAGGCCGTTTAGTTCCCATCCCTCTCTAACACGCTGAGGTGCCCCATCTGCTGGTAGGAGTGTTACTCTAAAGAATTCTGCCCCTGAGCTGATAACTGATACTTTTTTCAACTTTACCACTTGAGAACTGTTTGAGGTGTTTTAAATGCAACAATACAAAAGAAATCAGATCAAATACTTTTAAAGAAAACCATAAAATGCTCTAATACAGTTAATTCATTCCTAACTATGAAAGATATTCCTACTAAATGCTCCCGATGATCTTCCAGCTCTAGGCTATTCTTCAGTCAATAGAAACTGAAAACATCAACTCATATATTGTAAATACTTTAGCATGACTTACACTGATTCAAAAAGATGTTAAAGTGCACTTTTAAATCTGAGAGAACATAAATGGAAAACTGTTCTTTTCTCCTGATCTAAACAGGATACATACATATACTTAAAAAGTAAAAAAAAACCCACACATAATCAGTTCCATATACACATTTTAGACATATATCTGTGTGAAATGAATGACTTAGTCATCATAGTTTAGATGGGAATAAAAAAAATATGATCACTAAGGTAAGTAAACCAAGTGTTTCTTTCTTCTCCATGCCAAGTTAAAAAAAAAAAAAATCCTTTACCACAAAGGAAAATTCTTAGTTTGTGATGCAAGAGGAAATTATTAAGCACATAAGAACAGATAAAATATACAAAAGCAGCTAAATACTACAAATTGAGTACATTTTATATATATAATTATAGAGCTCTGGTTCAAGCACCACTTAAACTACCACAGTCATCTCAACTTAGAATACTCAGTTCTGAGAAATCCCTACTAATATTGGACTTTTCAAAAGATAAATGCCTTATTGCATAGGCTGAGTCCAAGACATTTATGCTTAAAAGCAGACACAGTTATTCCTGTGACTAAGTGAAAGTACAGAGTTTTGAGGCTCTGAATTGCCTCTTCTCTCTGATCATACTGAGATTTTAGGCTTTTAACTGTGCCTTGTATTTTACCCAAATCAGATGTTGAGAGTAAATCATGCAAACATCCTGAGAGTCTGCATAGTTCCATTAGAGGGAAAGAGGACACACATCCACTGCCTGGATTTAAATGAGCAATTCCAGGCAGGTGTTTTTCGGGGAAAAAAATGTACCATCTGTGTGAAGCTAAAAGGATGAAGAAAAAGAATAGCTGAGGTGCATTTTCAATCAGTTGTTTTATGCTTATACTGGAATATGCACAACTTCAGGGAACAGTAGACAGCCAAAATCAATTCCCAGAAGGTAAAGCAGGGCTGCCCCAGCCACCAGGGATTGATGTGCTCGTGATCCCAGCAAGGGAGGGAATTCGGGAGCCTGACTCCAAGTGAATCCTCGGTGTCACCGCGCCCTCTGCTGCCCAGGATGGCCCGCGTGGAGCGGCTCGACAGCGACGAGGCTCCCTAGGAAATAACGGGAAGGGGCATCCAGAGCTTGTGGCCTCTCTACGAGCTGCCTTCCAGAAGGGAAAATGTGATTTCAGATGGTTCCTAAGAGTTACGTTATTCCTTTATTAATTTTTTAGACCCGCATGCTCTGAAGTGTTGCCAACACAAATAAACTTCACTTATATTGAATTTCCAAGGTTTGGGAGACCTAAAACAGTCAGATTTCTTCAAAAAACAGCTTTACTGTTAATGACTGCTTCCAAGCAGGCATAGTAACACTGATTCAGAAAAATAATTTTTCGTTATGTTCAGAAGACAAACCAGACTGACCATTATTTCAACTTTTTAATGATTTTATATTGCAGCAACAACTTAGATTTTAGATTTTTATACCAAATTCAACACACCCATAACTTCACTTGTCAGTAAAATGAGGCTCTGGAATAGCCAACAAACATCAAGCAGATGATGTGACAATTTAAGACAAAAGGTCAAATTCAGACATCTGGATGTCAGTGTTGTACAATCTAAATTTACACTGCTGCTTAACAGAAACATCCATCAGTACTTTTTGCATATCTTAGCGTTTCCCTTCTATGTCTGTTCTTCAAGCAACAGCCAAGATATAACAAATATACTAAAGATGACTTGCAAGGAGAAACAAAGGTATTTTTTTCCTCCATTTAATGTTTAAGAAAAAGCGGTTTAAAAATCCTGGGAAAGAAGATGAAGAAACTATGTTGGTATGATGGTACAAGGGATGTTCTTCTTGTCTCTATTTAGGAAGATTTATTAAAGCCAGAAATTTTAGAAGCAAGAAATTAATTGTGCCAGTCATGGTAAATACATGTTTGCTGCAATAAAGCATGTAATCCACCAGAAAGGACACTTCCTCTGCATTCTTATCAAAGCTACGTTCCTGTGCAAGGTCACTTCAGAAGATTATTATTTGAACCCAGAGGCACAATCAGCCCTGTATCTGGGAAAGCATACACATAAAATACTTTTATTACCCATTTTAAAAACAAAAGTCTCATTGGACTGACTAAATTACTAAAGAACTGAAGACAAATTCATTAAAGCTTGGAGGAAAATTCACTCTGAGTATTGAGCTTAAACCCTTGAAACAAGTTAAAGTGGGAAGATCCCTTAGATCATGACAAGCCACCATTCTGAAGAAAAATCCTTCTGACCTGACTTACCTACTCCAGCAGATGTCACACAGGCCTGTCAGAAAGGTAAAGTTCTCCGGATTATTATTCCAGTGTTGGCAGTTAGTTGCTTAATGACTCAGGGGAGAATCTGTGTGCATACCATAGTGCTCATGGCCATTGTGATAAAACACTGATACAAATCATGAGAAATGACCTAGCAGAAATCTAACTTCTTAAGGTCTGAAACAATGATATGAATAAAATTTTTAAAAACCACATAAACACCAAATTCCAAGCTAATGAAACTAACTGAGTATAATGAAGGATTAGGCTGCTAGTTCATAATAATCTTATATAGCATCTCCTCAAATTCTGAGTACATTGGAACTGTTAAATAGACACAAGCAAGGATGTTATTTCCAGACGAGCATTGTTTAATACAATATTTTTAGTTCTGATGACTGAGCCACAAAGCAGCTTGCTTCACATTACCTTGACTGTTTTGTCCATAGAAGCTGAGAGAAGCATGTGACTTTGTTCCCATACAGGACACCACTGGATCTCATTAACAGGGCCACTATGTTTGGGCATGCAAAATATTAAGCTTTTGGAAACTTCAGTTACTTTATATTTAGATCCCAAATATGGCTTAATTAATTCAGAGATCTTTCTCAAAGTCTGCTCTCCTGATACATTTAACTTAGCATCACAATCTGAGCTACCTCTCTGGTCAGATTCTTCTTTTTCAGGCTTACTGGAATTTTCTTGACGAAATCGTTTAGGGATATATGGTCTAATTCCTTTTATGGTAGTAGTGCTGTCTTTATGTGTTCTCTTCTGGGAAATGCCATTTCCAGAATTTGTTGAAGAGCTTGAAGCCTGTTCATAGTTCTTGTAAGCCACAGATAATGCAGCAGGGCCAGAGCACACCCTCTGCCAATAGGGAGGTGCCAAGGCAGTGCAGTTATTCTGTGCATAATGCTCAGGGGCAGCTTCACAAACCCTGCTCCTGCCAGATCGGCCAGTGCTCCCAGCAGGGTGTACTTCATATGCAGATTCTGTACTACCAGGTGCACAGTGCTCCACACAGCTCACAGAGGAACTCAGCTGGTTTGTTTGTCTGCCAGAAGCATCGCAGTCTTCAGTCTTTTCAGTTTCTGTCTCGGAGTCTGAATCTTCATAAGCAACCAAACTCATTATGGCTAGACACAGCAGACTCCAGAGATGTCAGTGCTGCAATCCTCCAAAATTATGATCTAAAATAAAGAATTGATTATTCAGAGTACAATTAATTATAGAGTCTACAATTTGAGTAACTTAGGGATATAAATATGCCTTTCTTAAAAAAAATTCAAAACTCTTATATCTGTTTATCAATGGAATTTATTCCTCTATTATAACACATTGTACATTCTATTAAACAACAGGATTTGCCTCCAAGCCCTTTGCATACATTTTTAATGCATTGCAGAGGTGTATTTGCATACCACAAAACAATGACAATGAGGATGAAAAGGAAAACAACCTTACAATATAAATACAACAAATTACTTTGCCTTACTTCCAGCATTACTTCTACACACACACACAGAAGAAATTAATTAATTATGCAGTGGTTTTGTATGTATGTTTATAAGAACACAAATACTACAACTCTTTTGGAGTCAGTCTAACAATATCTATTTCTTAACAGTACAGATGATATGAAAGAAGTGTGTAGGGGTTCAACTGGCAATCAAAATGTAAAGACACTTTTGACCCCTTCAGCAGCCTTGCAGTATGAGGAAATTTTCCAACTATTCCCACAGAGCATGTTCCTCAGAGCCTTTTGTTTTACAGATCAGATATGCCAGAAGCTACACTGAATTCACTATTTGCATTTACTTACTGAAAAAACAGAGTACAGATGCCTCAAGTGTGAAGTAAGTTTTTTTCAATGTGTCCAGGAGAAAGAAATCCCAATGCCAAGACTGCATATGTAACATGCAGAATAATTCACCCTCATAACAATTCCACCAAGATTTTTCCAACAATTTTTATGGGTATGTGGAGTATAGAGTTAACTACATTCAAACAACTGATGTGTCTGCAAACCTGTATTTCAACCTCTGCTGTTTATACGCAAGTACTGGTAAGATTGATTAAATGTGACATTTTATTACTGTTTTGTTTCCTTGCCAAGCTGTTAGCATTCATTATGCTGAAGAGATTTAATCCAACATTTTCAGACAGGCTGCTGAAATTCTTGGTTCAGGTCAGCACAGAAACTGCCCTCAGAAGCATCTTGATGACAGCAGGGAATGCAGCATCAACGTCAGTATCTTCATAAGCATTTGCAGAATTGACACTGCAAACGTAGGGACACCATAAATGTAGGTCCTACAAATAGTTCCACAGGAGTAAGACTCTGGAACTTGCAAAGATGGCTCATTTAACTTCAGAATCAGATCTATTTGAATTAAAACAACTGTGTTTCACGTAACCTACTGAAGGGTTATATGACTCTGTTTCTGTTATCAAATTTCTAAGCACAGATCCAGAAGATAGATACTTATTAAGATACACATATTCATCATCACAGACCCTTCCCAAGATAAGTGATCAAGACGTGACTGGAACAAGGTGACCAACATTTCAGCACATAAGAGCAACAAGATCTCCCTCTAGAGGACATTTTGTCATTATCTGAAGTTTAAGACAGCTATAAGTGACAGCAAAGAAAAGCAAGGAAAAAAATCTTTTTTTTTTTTTTTTTACAGCTTCATTTATTACAACAATATTTCATTTAAACAGTGTCAAGGAAAAAATAAAAAAAAGTAGTGTTTCATGAAAACCTAACTAACAAATCAATTCAAAACCAGTAAATTGAAGTTCCTAGCAGTAAACTGAAACATCAAATAAATAGGAGCTTTGAATTTGAAGGGCTTCACTTCAGTAATTGTATCAAGTAGTTACTATTTGTGTTGCAGTGCTAAACACATTTCCCAGCCAAATGCATCATGTCCAAAGAACAAATATAGTAAGAAGCTAACCTCTGGCTAAAAGCTATAAACTAGGATCAGAAGTGGATTGGGTTAGACCTACAAAATTATTTTAGTTTGTTTTAACAAAAAAAAAAAAAAAACAAAAAAACCCAAGCTGAGATTCAGAAGTGCAAGATAGTGCCTTACAAACACAAGGTTAAAAATGTTTCCCATGAGATACTGGAAAGAAACTGTTCCATTACATTTGGTAAACATAAATTCATCCCATGACACGCATCACCCATAAACATTAGTTTACAAGTATTTTTGTAAAAACAAAGCATGTCTTTCATCTAAAGACTGCCCACCAACTTTGTTTTTAAAGAAACAGCACCCAGAGACACTGTCCTAATTAAAGAAAAATGGGGGTCGGGGGAGAACCACAACGCACTTTACTGGAAACATGCTGTACCTAGGCCGTGGGTTTATTAGTGACGTGACGTGTCATGCATTGAGCTAAAAGAGAAGTCTGCAGCATTTTGGTTTTCCTCACGAGCCTGATCTGTCTGAAGGCAGTGAGGAAGGGTGTTCGGCCTGCGGCCGCGGTGCCCGCGGGAGCAGCAAAGGTGTGATAAGGGCAGAGCACCGCGGGTGGCTCCGGGGCCTTTCCTCACACCTAACGCCCCCAGCCCCCGTAGCTTGGGGAAAGAACAAGCTACGGGAGAGGGTTCAGCGGAGGCCGCAAAGATGATGAGGAGTCCGGAGCATCTCTCTTATGAGAGACTGTGGGAGGCGCGTCTAGTCCGGAGAAGACTGAGGGGATCTCATCGAGTCATACAAACGTCTCAAAGGCGGGTGCCCAGTTCTCTTTTCGGTGCCAGGCTCTTTTCGGCGGTGCCCAGCGACAGGACGAGGAGCACTGCCCATAAATTAAAACGCAAGAAGTTCCACCTCAGCGCGAGGAAGCACTTCTTTGCACGGAGGGTGGCAGAGCACCGGGACAGGCGTGGGTTCTCCCTATCCGGAGACACTCAGAAGGCACTCGGAGGCGTTACTGTGTAAGCTGCTCTGGGTGACCCTGCCTGCGCTCAGGTTAGCCTGCATAAGCTCAGAGGGCCCTTCCAGCCCTGACGATCCTACAACACCCGGCCCTCTCCAGGCCCCCCGGAGGACCTCTACCCGAGGAAGCGGGTCCCGGGAGGGCCCCGGCAACCGAGGAGGGCTCCCTCCCCTCCCCTCCCTCCCTCCCTCCGTCTCCCCGGAGCGGCCGTGGTGCCGGCAGGGCCCGGAACGTCCCGGTCCCGCTCCCGGTCCCGCTCCCATCCCCGCCGTACCTGCGCTCCCGGCGGCGCGACCGGAACTCACCCGCCGGCCGCCGCCGCGCCGCCCCTAAAACCGCGCCGGGGAAAAACGAGGCACCCCATGCAAACAGTTCCGCATGTGGCAGCTCCCGCGCTGGGGCCGCGAGTTGGGAAGAGCGGGAGTCAGAGCGCGGCTCCTTGGGCGGCAGAAGCTCCTCTTGCCCGCTGCGGGCGGAATGGAGGGCGCTCCCTTGCGCTGGTGGCTGGAGCAGGAGGGAGGCCTGTGTGAGGCAATGGTTCCGGGGTGTGTTTCCCAGCCGGCGCCGCGCCGGCCGTGCCGGCTGGGGTGATGCAATGGTGGTGACAGAGGAGCGGCGGGTGAGGAGCGGCGGCGAGGGCCGGGGCGGGCACTGGCGGAGAGACCTCGGCGGGCGGGACTGAGGCCGCCTGGGTGGTCACTGCCGTCACTGCGTCACTGCCGGCCCTGTGACCCTCCGGCTGGGGAGGGTCTCTGCCGGGCACGTTTTCTCCTTCTCCTTGGGATGCGCCGATGCACGTGAGGGCTTTTCCTCCGTTCCCTGGGGGCTACCTCGCCAACGAGTCAGGTGCAAATGGCCTTTTCCCTGGGAAGGGCAGGGCGGGGTGTCCAGGTCACTGGAAAATGCAGCGCAGCGCAGGAAGGGTCGAGCTGGCGAGTGGCTTTGCCGTGCCGGGCAGGGCGTGGCGGGGAATGCTGCAGGACGCCAGGGTAAGGGGACCTTGGCGAGTTGGGGAAGTTTGTGCACAGCCGCTCCTGCACGGGAGCTTTGCTTTTATACAGCAAAGATTCGTGTCGGGTTTTCTTCCCGTGACTCCTCAGGCTTTGAATGGTCATGTTATCTGTCATCTCGGGGAATCATCTTGCACTCTTTTATCGTGGGTGAATTGATGTGTGCCATAACTGGGAAAGTAGGCCTGCTATGAAGTGCAGCCTACGTTGGAGTGCCTCTTAAGGCCTGTTTCACATGTCATCTGTGTGGATGTTACTTACTGTAATTTTACTTTTCTTTTTTTGATTTTGACTTTGCTTACAGGCGGAAAAACAGTTTTCAGCAATGTAAGTGCTTTTAGAGTTACTCTCATTCTTTCATTTGCTCATGAAAGCTTGTTCTGGACTGTTGTATTACTATTGGCTCTGGAAGTCATAATGTGTTTTTGTTGTCTTCCTAACTTAACGTGAAACCCTGTTTTTTAATTCTCAAGTCTCTAACTTACCAAGTCAGACTGCAGACAGTGAAAATGATCTTAGGTCTGTGATGGTCAGCCAGTTGGAAAGGGGGTAAGATGCAGTAGTTTTCTGATAACTTTGCTGTTAGCATCCCAACTAGGTTTACTAAAATATATTTGTGTTTTCTTTTTCTTCCCTGTTTCGTGTTCTTGTTTTGCTGTTTCTGTCTCTGTCTTTGTTTTCTGGCTGTGTGTCTGAAGAAGAGTTCGAGTCGTCTGTTTTCTCATGTTCAGGAATTTGTTTATTCTTTGCTTATCTCATATTCATTCCCTGGCCTGCCACAGCTTCTCTGCAGGCCAGTGCTCTCCTCTTTGGTCCGTCTGCCCTTGGTCTGTCATCCCTTCCTCTGCCTGCCCTTGGGAGGGCACTATCTTTTATACTGAAAATTACGTGGACTTTATTTATAACAATTCTCCAATATCTATCCACTATGTTGTACAGTGTACTTTTGTTCCAAACCAATCCAAATGTGCCACACCACCACAGAAGATGGAGAACAAGAGGATGAAGAACAAGCTCAGGGACACACCCCATTGCCTCCATCTTTGCCCCCTGATCTCTCATCTAAAATCCTCAAATTCTACTTTTTCACCGTGTGACATACTAATTATCATTCTATCTAAGTTCTTGTGACTTATAAATCTTCCCAGGATAGTCAGAAGGATTTCCTGGTTTTCCACACTTTGCCAAGGATTATTTTTGAGCGTTGTCTCATAGCAATTCAATATTTTGAAATGGACACAGGAGCAGTGCCTATTATAAGTTGCTTGCATTTCATAGGTAGAAAAAGCACGCACATCTTGGCTTTCAAGTTCACACTGGCTCATTCTAGACTCTGGTCCTAAATATCCTAATAGTTCATTCTCCAGTTCCCATGTATCTTTTTTTTTTTTTTTTTCCTTCAGATCTGTTTGCCTATGGTATGCAATCTGCCTTGGACTGTTAATTTTTTTTAATATCAATAAGAAAACAAGAAAAAAAATTCCGATAGATAGTAGAATATCCAGACATTTCTTTTTAATGGTTCACAATTGCATTAATGAATTTCAAAAGGTGAAGGCCTGTGTTCCATATTACTTAAATCCTGTCTTGAATTCCTCTAGCAAATAGGGGCAGTACTGAGGTGAATAGAGATAACCTTTAGGTAGCAGTCCATATGTTTTGCATTTTATAGTCACAATATCCTCATGTCTTGTTGCACCTCCTAGATTACTTTTGCTACTTCTTAAAGAAGATGCACCTTCATTTGAGATTCTCTTTTCAGCTGAAATCCAAAATCTTCCAAGCATTTTAAGGAATATGGTTTGCTGCTTTCCAGTATATGTGCCAAGTGTCAGCTCTCATTTCAGCCTTTCTGAATGGAGGCAATCCATCAGCAAGTCTGTACTGTAAGGAGTTAAGTTAAAACAAGTCATAGTTTGCTCTACACCAAAGAAAATTCTTATTTATGTCTTTTTTTATTCTCTGAAATTTGAAGCTAGTAAATATAAATGGCATGTTCCTACAGAAAGGGTGCGTGTTAATTTTCATAAACATTTTCTAATATGCATTTATCTTATACTTTCTTTAACACTTAAAATATCCTTTGCCCATGAAGAAGAGGAAAGCAATATCCAAATTAAAAAATTTAACAAAATTGTAGGAATGCATCAAAAATTGTTTGATCTGCTTCAAATTACTTTGTTTTTAATCGCACTGTCGAACTGCAAAAAGTCAGGTTTAAAGGGATCAAATTAGGTTAAAAACTTAAGTATTATATAATCTAAGTATGGTAATCCAAGAGTTAATAGAGTAAACAAATTGCATTAACAAGTGGATGTATCCACTTCTCAGTCTTCTCAGGGTATTCAACTGAAGCTGAAATACAGGAATATCGCAGCTGACTGACAAACAAGCCTTAATGATAGGTATGTTTTAGTAACCACCTGGTTACCAAATCAACCTTCAAAGTTTGCTAGGTAGGTGAAGGCTTTTTACAGTAGCAGTTTAAATAAACACTATGTACATATAACCAAGGTTATGATTAGACTGATTATTTTGTAGAAAGGAAGACTTTGAAATACTGCTGAACAGCTAATGAAAGTATTACGTGCTTCTGGAGGTGAGGTTTTGTTTGGATTTTTTTGTTCAATTCTGGGAAAAGGGAGCCAAAGGACATGTGTTTTTACCAGCACTCAATCCATCTGTGCTCCATGCACAGCAGTGGGTCAGTTATTTGCGAGGGGGTCTCTCCAGAGACACAAGACCTTGCAAGTCAGTAGTTTTTTACATGGGCACAGGGCTTCCCGCTTGGTGGACATGTGCACAGCATGACAGAGGCAGACTGCTGTGTTCTTAGTCTCAGCCATCTCCTCATCTTAAACCATCTCCTGTTATTTTTCCTGCATAGTGCTGAGAAACATGGGCATATTTACAGCCTGTTTGCTGATCCAAGGATTCTTTGGAAAGCAGCATTTCTCACCAGTCATCAGTGTGTTTTGTAACCTCTGGAGGAAAGCCATAAAGAAGATGACTAAGCTTTGTTCTTCTGTATCTTTACATATTACATCTCTATTACATATACTAAGACAATATTCCATATGATAGCTATGAAAGTCTCATCATCCAGAATTTGACAGGGTACCAGTGCAGGAACATTAACTAATCAGGAATCAGATAGCCTCTACCAGTTCTGAGGTGTTCTGAATGGTATATACATGTATTTAATTATTTTTCTTTTGCCAGGAGTTTGACTTTCAAAAGGTGTTCTGGTGTTAAATATGTGGACAGACAACACAAACTGGGATCTCTAAATTTACCTGGTACTCTTGTCAGTCTCTGTCCATTTTTGTATGAAACAAGCTCAATATGTAATGTCTCCACATTTATCAATTTGATATTAATAGAATATAGGGATCAGTATAGTTTTTATTTTCTTATTCTGTTCACCTAATCTTGAAGACTTACACTAAAGAGTAAAGCATACTACTTTTTGCCCTACAGTTCTCTTTGTTGCTGCTGTTTTGAATCTCCAAGCCAAAGAGTTGGAAGAGGTTAAGTTCAGTTGAGTTGTATCTAAACAGATCTTTGTGCATTCTGGCAAGATGGCCGACAGCCCAAACTGTGATTTGAAGTCTCTGAGTCCACTTCAGCTGTTTGAAAGAGTGACTGAACAAGGAGAGAAAGTCAGAGCACTGAAAGCAGGAAAAGCACCAAAGGTATCTGCATTTCATGTTTTGAACCCATTCTTTTTCAGTATAGGTATGTCTTTGAGTGCTGAAGAATTTTATTGTTCTATGATCTGTTTTGCATTGTGATGAGAAAAACTCTTGTTAAAAACTGGTGTATGTCCATTTTGCGAACTGTGGCATACCTGGAGTAAGATAGTCCCTGGCAAGACCGAAGTTTTTACTCTTGAAGTAAGAAGAGAGTCTTAGTCTTAGAAGTCTGCTTCATCCAGTTGCCATACCATGTGACAGGATCCAAGGCATTTATTTCTCCAGTTAATTATGTCGCTTGCATTTTTCCCTGGTTTTAGATGGTTCATGAAAATCTTTTTCTCCAGGCATTATTGTAGACATTATCAAATATGTCTTCCTGTAACTGTACTGACAGTCTCTTCTTAATCTCCCTTAAATAATTCAGTAATTTGCCATTTATTTCAGATTCCCTATTGTGTCAGCACTATTTTGGCAAGGAGAGCTCAGTTTTATTATGGGCTCTCTTGATGTATTGCTGGAGGGAGTGAGCCTTGAAAACTGAGAGTCGAATAAAGTGTTGTTCTATTTATTGCTTGCATGAGATTTTGCAAGAGCTTTATATTCGAGTGCTCATAACCATAATTTCTTGTTCTAGTTTGTCTTCAAGTCTGTCAATTGTAATGAATAAACTATTTTAAGGTGAGCCACTAAAAGCATTGTAAAGTAAATTAGATAATAATTTATTTTTTATTTATATGCCTTAGAAATTTATGGTAAAAGTGCTAAGCTTGTTGTACTCTGAAAAGCAAGCAAGCATTTCTTTCCTAGGCAGAAATTGAAAAGCAAGGCAGAGGTGCTTTAAATATCTTGGCAATGGTAATGATTTATATTCTAATTATTAAGTATTTGGTTTTTCTTCTTCTTTGCTTTTGACATTGATGCTGAAAACATTTAAATAGAACAGAGTTTAGAGTTTATCAATGATGCAATTCAGAGCAAAGCATGGATGTGGGATTTTGAAAGGTTGGAACATTGATGTAATTGTCTGTTTTAAGTATGTTAAGGCAAACAGTTTTTTGGTTTTTTTCTTTTATTCAGGACGAAATCGATGCAGCAGTGAGGACGCTCTTATCATTAAAACTGTCATATAAAACAACAACAGGGCAAGATTATCAGGCAGGCTTGCCTCCAAAAGATCTAGTATTAATAAACAATGGTACAACTAAAGAAGAGGATGAGGATTTAGTGGATCCCTGGAATGTGCAGACATCAAATGCTAAAGGCGTGGATTATGACAAGCTCATAGGTATAGCACTTCCTTCACTGCTACTAAGGAATTTATGTAAAGTGATCCTAATGACCACAGAAACAGCAAGGCATCATAACAAATCCAGATCAAAACATCATAGGTAACATTTAATTTATGTCTAATCTTAGCATTTCCATGTCTAAAGAATTTGCTGTAAGAGATGAAAATGTCCAAGGTGGAGATTTCCTCTGAAAGACTTAAATACTTCGCAAAGAACTTTTAAGTTCAAAATCCAAGTTTTAATGTGATTTGCTTTTTGGTGTAAGGACTGTTATTAGAAATTACACTAATGAAGACACTGTGACTGAGTTTCTGCATCTTCTGTGGCTGGAATGCAGAAGAGCATTTGGGCCAGGCTGAAGGATTCTTCCTACCTACTCCTCATATCACTTATAGATTAGAGAGGACAGGAATGATCCAAAACTAATGCAGAAATCTGTTAAGTCTAATGACGACTTCAGAAGGCACACTTACAGGCAGCCAAGTGCTGGCTGGAATGAAGGAGTTGCAGCTCACTCAAAAACATAAAGTGTAATGGAAAATGTTTCATATGGGATTGTTACAAAACTTGCAAAGTTTTGTAATTTAAGAAACAGAGGTCTAGGTAATTTCCTTATTTGTTTTACAGTTTGCTATTTTTTGTTTGAGTCTAGCTTAGAAACAAATGAGACCACTATTCATTAATTTCTCTATTGTTCTTTTTTTTTTCATTATTGTCAATTTTCAATTCATGTTTAGTACCTCAGTTGTACATTGCTGAGATCTGCTAAGTAGTTTTTTTTCTCACAATAGCGCATAACCCTTACGTGGCAGTAACCGTATTTGCTTTTGGGACAGTTGCTTGTGTGAGCATTATTTTAACTTTTTGTGATGTTACTGAGAAATCATGTCAAATGTATGCACACATTGGCTGAGTCTGCAGGAAGTAATGGGAGAAAGAAAAAGTTGGAAAGGGAGAAGTGTGCAAAGAAAAATATAGGTTGATGTGAGAGAAGGAAAAAAATTATATTTATTAAAATCTGGAAGTGGACAAGTTCTCTTATAATCTTGTTACTTGCATAGGAGTTACAGAAAAGTGATTTGTTTTTTTTTTTCTGGAAGGGAGGGGTTCTGAACATTTTAAAAAAGGAAGAATTGCACAATTGTATTGGCACAATCTCAGGATCTTCTTAAAAATTACTTACTGTAAATCAGTTCATGCCCTTTTTTTCCCAGTAACTGTGTATGCAAGACCTTTCATCTTCCATAGAATGTGGGTTAGCCTAAAGGGTTTGTACTGCTTTACACTACTTTCAGATTAGTGAATTTGATAAATGAGTCATTTTGCTTGTTCTAAGTGCTGTGTTGGAAATTTTTCAGAGAAGAATGTCAGCCTAGCCACTTTACAATGTGAAGCAATTGCTGGTTATTATTGATAAACTTCCTTCTTTTCCTTCCCTTTTGAAAAATAACAATGAAAGGTATTGTCCAAGAACTTGTTACAGTGGATAGCTCTTACCCTAAGGGAAATTTTTGTGCCACCTATAATCTGTTACTAGCGGTACCTGAGAAAGTTGTGCTAATGTTTAATCAAACAGAAAAAACTAAATCAGTGTTTGAATTGAAAGAGATCTTCTCAAATGTTCGTCCTAGATGTGCAGTTGAGTGTATGGTAGCACAACAAAACATCCTGAAGATATTCTGGGAAGAGGGGTTCTGTCAGCTAAGTACTAGATATGAACATCCTTGGATGTTCAAGAAATTTATTGGTTTCTTTGGGCACGAGCAAAGAGGAGAGGAAGGAGTAAGAAAGAGCTTTTTATGCTAACTGTGCTGATAATTCAGTAAGTTGAATATTGCAAGTGATATCAAGTGGTTGAAGTTGTTGGGCAGTTTTGCAGATCATCTAGTCAGTCCCTCTCCCCAAAGCAGAGTCAGCTAGAGCAGGTTTCTCAGGACCTTGTCCAGTAGGATTTTTTAATCTCCCAAGGATGGAAATCCCATGACCTTGCTGGTCAGCACATTCCATATGCACAGTGCAAAGGGCTTTTGTATGTTTAAATGGAATTTCTCGTCCAAGTTGTACCATTTGCTCCTTGTCCTTTCACTGGGCATCACTGAGGAAAGTCTGGTGCTGTCTTTCTGATTTCTTTCCCACTTCCCCTTATCACATATTTATACACATTGATAAGATCCCTCCTGAGCTTTCTCTTCCCCAAACTCTGCAGTCCAGCTCTCTCAAACTCTCCTTGTGTGACAGGTGTTCTGAGTCCTTAATCTTCGTGGCCCTTTGCTGGATTCACTTTACTATATCCAAGTCCTTCTTGTGCCAGAGCCCAGAACCAGTACTCCAGATGTCTCCTCAGTGCTTAGTACAGGGAAAGGATCACCTCCCCCGACCTTCTGGCAGCACTGTTCCTGGTGCCTAAGGCCACAAGGCCTTAGACCATCCAACCCACAAAAGTGCATCACAAGCTATATTCAATTCCTTGTCTGTCAGGACCTTGGGACCCTGAGGTCCTTCTTCTTTCCAGCCAGTTGGCCCCTGCTGAACCCATGTACAGAGTTATTCCTCCCCAAATTCAGGGCTCTGCATTCCCTTTTGAGTTTCATGAGAGTCTCATCAACCCATTTCTCCAGCCTGCTGAGGTCCCTCTCTATAGCACCACAGCCATCTGTTGTATCAGCCACCCCACCCAGGATTATTTCACCCCGTCATTTGCTGAGGCTGGGCTCTGGGCTCCAGCTGGGCTTTGTGCTTGCTGCTCACAACCTTTTGAGCCTGGCAGTTCAGCTAGTTCTCAGTTCCACTTGCTTAGACCAGACCTCATCAGCTATCTGTGGGAATGAGCTGGAAGGCAGTGTCAAAAGCCTTACTAAAGCTGAGGTAAACAACATTGACTGTTCTCACCTCAGCTGTAGTCATAGCATCATAGGACTATTAAGTTGCTCTGACAATAATTTTCCATTCATAAATCCTTGCTGACTACTACCAATCACCATGTGACTTTCATGTTTGGGAATGATTTCCAGGATTATTTGCTTCAGCACATGCCCACAGATTGAGGTGAGGTGGACAGGCCAATTCCACAATTCCTTCTTCTAGCCCTTCTTTAAGGAGGATTGGCATTTGCTTTCTTCCAGCCTCTGGGAGCCTCTCCCAGTTGTCATGACTGTTCAGAGATCATTGAGACTGGCCGGTCACCAGAGTTACTGTATAACAAATATTAGGGTATACATTTCTCCATGTAGTTATAACAGGGCAGTGGCAAAGAGGAAAAGTACACAACAAATTGTCAGCAAATGCAAATATGCTTTTAAAAATGGCAGTTCTCACAACTTTTGCACAGTGAGTTGAAAGCTGTATTTTGCTAAAAGCTAGAACAGCAGACATGAAAAGCACACTAGGAATTTTTTTAAAGCTTGTTTAGGAGCCCAGACTGTGTCTTTGTCAAAAGCTGTTTAGAAGGGCAGATTCTTTGTGAGCAGAGAGCCTAAGATGTTCTGAACATTCAAATAGGAAGAAATAGGTAGGGAAAAATTATCAATTTTTTTTAACAGAAAAGGTGAACATGGGCAAAGAAAAGGGAGTTGTGCAGCCTGTGAATGTTTAATAAGGATATTGAGGCATTTCCAGTGAAGTGTTCTATACCCCAGAGAGCTTTTCTAGTCACTTTCTATGACTGTACATGAATATTTCTAGGGTTGCTAGTCCCAGTTAATCCAGGGGATTTTTATGTTTTCTGTTTCTGTCATATTAGCCTTTTACCAGTTGCTGTTGATGTGCTGAATCATTTTCATGCTCACTTGATCTCTTTTTAGCAATCATTTAGATTAAAATTTGCTGGTTTGTGGTGCATTTTGCATTTTATTAGTGCAATGTTGAATAGTTCTAACATTGGAGAGAGCAGAATAGTAGCAAGCTGTAGATTCTTACATAGATTTTTCCAAACAATATTGAATCATAGAGCATTGTCCTGATTATCAGGATCCCAGAACTGCTGGGAATAGGGAAAATACTGCTATTTTACTCTATCACAGTCTTTCCTAAACCACCAAGTTGTAAGTCTTACTGATTGCCATGAAGAGCATTATGCATTTCCCTTTCAAGCCTCTTGAGGGGAGCAGTGTCTGTAATCATATGCATAATAAAGAAGGATTAGGTTTGCAGAAGAATATTTAGGGTTGATGATGTTATTTGAGTGAAAGCAAAAGATGTTGTCTGACAGCAGAAAATTTAGACATCAAGAGAGAAACATTCAGAGCCTCATAGGCATTTTTATCCTATGGCTTAGGCCAAGTTGGTGATCTGAATGTGTTTCTTTAGTATGCTTTTTTTTTGCTTGGAATATCATTGCATCTGCTGTAAGGAGACTGAAATTTTAGTGATTCACGGATGGAGAAATACTGCATGTTGTGGGTGAGCTGGGCCTCCTAGCGTAGAGATAATGCTGGAGGTGACTGCTGGGTCTACAGGCAAGAATCACTGACTTTGACTTTGACTTTTTGACTTGAAAATGTCTTTTTTGATCTAGCCTGCATTGGTATGTTCTTGGTATTCCAAGATTTGGTTGTAGCTATGCTGTGCTTATTTTAATTTTTATTTTTTTTAATTTTATGATTATAGTTCGGTTTGGCAGCAGTAAAATTGACACAGATCTGATTAACCGAATAGAAAGAGCTATTGGGCAAAAACCTCACCACTTTCTACGTAGAGGAATCTTTTTTTCCCACAGGTGAGTTTTTCTTTTATTAAAATTCAAAAGGTCCTGTTGGGCAAGACTTCTGTGAGAATTATTGGGAGAAGCCTGTATCTAGCAAAAACCATGTGCTTTTATACCAAGGCAAACCAACTGTGTCATTTGAAATAGCAACTATTGCAGATTTCCCCTGGCAACTCTTGAAACTCTTGATTGCCTGCATTCTGACACATCCTCAGTAACCCCAAACTGAGGAAATGTGCTCAGAGTGCAGGCTCGTTTTGACTGTGTCAGCAGCCAGAGGCAGTGGCCTGGCAGAGAACTCCAGGTGCCACTGGTGTTCAGCAGGGCTCCCATGCATCTGTTGGAGGTACAGAAAAGGCTCAGAGAATAATCTTAAGCATGAGCCTGCCAGTGGCCTTCACTGTTTATTTGTTAGCACACAGAGGCTTTTGGGCTGTGCCACCGGCAGGTTTCACAGAAGGGCCTGACCATGACTGAGGGCATGACCTCCAGCAGAGGTCAGCTGAGCTGCTTGAGAAATGGTCCCTGGCTGTTTTACTAGGCCCTAGTGGTTATTGTCCAATGAAGTAATTTTAAAAGTTGCACAATTTCAACATTAAATTTTCACTTTTGATTTCATTTTTCTTGGAGGGTTTCCCCCCCCCCCACGGAGACTGAAGGGACACCATCTTTTCCTTAAATTAAAAAATGAGTAAACAAGACCTTTTTAATTTCTAGGGCACTTAATATACTGTAATCTATTTATAAATACTTTTGGCTTTAAAAACACTCAGATTTTGAATAAAGGCTTTTTACTGTGGATATTTCATACTAAAGAGTTATATCTTGTTTTCTCTCTTTTTTCTCTAGGGATATGGACCAAGTACTTGATGCTTATGAAAATAAGAAGCCCTTTTACCTTTATACAGGCAGAGGGCCATCCTCTCAGGCAATGCACGTTGGTCATCTTATCCCATTTATGTTCACAAAGTAAGCTATTTCTACCAGTTGTATTAATCAAAGCTTTTTTTTCAAAAGAAACATTGGACATGGCTTGTGAAACTGCCAAAGTGATTCATTGCAAGGAGTTCTGATTATGTGAAGTGAATATTAATGAACTTAATTCAGTCTTACCTTTTCACTGAAATGATCACAATCCTTGCATCACCATGAAGCCCCTTCCTTACTCCCTTAGCCATGTGGAACTGCTTGCAGTTTCTGTTCCTACAAACTAGTTCCTTACACCTACAAACCAGTTCCCTACAAGACTCGGTAACGTTACTCTGTAAAGTTGTGCCTGCAGTATCAGGACACAGACATTGGGCTCAGAAAGGTAAAATCTCTTTGAATTCTGGTTCCTTTGCAACTGGTGAGCTCTGTCGTGTACAGGAAACAGTAAGTGTGAGTCTTTTTCTGGGTAAGTTGTCATTATCATCTGTATAAAACGTTTTATCTGTTCATATAAATATAACTGTATATGCATGCAAAGAAAAGAGCAGACCTCTCCATATACTTTTGTTTAAATATATAAAAATATTTTAGCCTCATGATTTATATCTTCATTTTAACTTAATTTGGGATGAAACATGTCTGCTTCTATTAGGTGGCTTCAAGAAGTATTTGATGTTCCCTTGGTAATACAGTTAACTGATGATGAGAAATACCTTTGGAAGGACATGACAATTGAGAAGGCATATGAATATGCTAGAGAAAATGCAAAGGACATCATTGCATGTGGTTTTGACATCAATAAAACCTTTATATTTTCGGATTTAGACTATTTAGGGTAAGTATAAATTTCTTTAAAGCACTGTAGTGAAAAAAAGTGTCTGTATTTTCTAACTTTGACTACCAGCAATGTTTTAGTAAGTGTGTCTAAATTTGAAAGCTTCAGGATGTGTTTTGTAACATTTGAAATAGAAACTTATTATTTTTTTCTGCTGACAGTTTATATATATTATTGTCATTCTCCTGTATAACACATGAACAAATCCTTTTGTGTGCGATGTGTAAATTATGAAAAATATATGAAAACACCAAGAAACTTCCAGATTAATTTGCTTAAGGTGTTATCAAAATCTCTCAGATGTGTTTACACTTTACTTGCTTTAACAGAAAGCATTGCAGCAGCTTGTTGTGGTCAATTATTTTAATAATACAGCATTGAGTGAAGTTTAAAGAAGAATGTTTGTAGTGATTGTTGGGGGAAGGGAAGAATAAATTAAACTTTCAAGGCATAAAATTCCTGGTTGTAAATGATTCTCTAATCATCATCACAATGGGCCACAATAAGTGTGAAACCGTGAGATTTAATCCTGCAGGTTTTTTGATATTCTCAGTTTTTGCTGTCAAAGTTTGTACATACACTCTCCTCCTCTTCTCATTTTATTTTTCCACGTTTTTTTTCCTCACAGGACAAGTGCTGGATTCTACAAAAACATCGTCAAAGTTCAGAAGCATGTCACATTTAATCAAGTAAAAGGAATCTTTGGCTTTACAGACAGTGATTGCATTGGTAGGAAATCATACTAGTTACAAGAAACAGTGCTTGCTTTCACTTTCAATTGAGCTATTTTAAGTAACAGTTTAAAGAGATTAGTGTCTGCCACTCATAAAGCAGACATAAAAAGCAGGAGGATTATGTTTCTAGGCAGATTCTGATGTTATTGTTCCTTCAGAATAGGACACACTTCACAATGAAATTTTTAGCATGACATCTACCTTTTTGACTTTAGTAAGAGCAAAGTACAAAACACAAATGTTTATGTAACAACAAAAGAGTCTAAAACAGAGAATTACTTATTTTCTTTTTTATTTTTTTATTACAGTGATTGGAGCTGTAGAAAATCGTACCTCCTAGAAATTTCTATGCCAAACTTGTAAAGAAACTTGTCAGAAAAGGTTGCATTATTACACATAACCATTTACATATATGAAAAAGGTTGAATACTGAATAGTCTAATTATCAAGGTGCTGGGTAACTCAAGTCTCCCATTTACTTTACTGCAATTGCAGGTTTCTGTCACATGGCCAAGAAAAAAGATTCTGTGTAAAAACGACATTAAATCCTGGATGTTTCTGAGCATTATCATCATTCTTCATCCAGTAATTAGGCCAGTGACAGCTTCCACCCTTGACTGTAACCAAGGAATAGATTTCCACTTGTTTTAGCAGTGCTCTGGTAAAAGATGGTATTGTGATTATGACTTCATCATATGTGTGTAGAAGTCCACTGCTTGCTGTCTGTTCTGATAGGATTTTGATCAATCCCAGGCTGGCCACGCTGTGATTAAGCCCTGTATAAAAAAGAAAAGTGGGCATATCTGAGGTGCCTCCTAAGTACAGAGTGCATATAGCAGTGATTTAAGATCTTGGAGGGAAGCTTATGTGATGACTGTAGCTATTCTCTTGCAAAGTGAAAAAAATGAAAAGCTTAGTCAATTCTGTTTCTGGAAAGGGTAGACAGTTCAATGATCAAGAGAGTATGCAGTGATGAACTTTTGCTGGAGTCGCTGTGGTCACAGCTTGCCTTTTGTCTTTAGTTTCTATGTCAGTCGAAGGTTTGTTGACATTGCAGAAGGTAAAGATGAAAAGGTTTCCTCAGATAAGGCAGCAGTGCTTGATAAAGCTAGAGCTTGGTCTTCAGCTAAGTATTTGGATGATTCACTTGTACATTTTACATATTGCCAAAAATTCTCTCTATTTATCACTGCTTGTGTTGATTACTTAGCTTTTCCAAATATGTTTTTTAGGTAAGATCAGCTTTCCTGCTATCCAGGCTGCTCCATCCTTCAGTTCATCATTTCCACAGATATTCAGTGGCAAGGAGAATATTCAGTGTCTTATCCCATGTGCTATTGACCAAGTAAGATAATCATACTGCTTAATTTAGTTTTCATGGATTTGGTTTTGTAATGTACCATTCAAGCTTCATGGTGGTGTCTCAAGCCATTTGTAAAACATTCCTGCAAGCACCTTTCTGGGCTGGAAACTGAAAGACCTAAAAAGTGAAAAGATGAAGGCTTAACCCAACAATCATGTATTCATCCAGTCTTGGATCTCTCTTGATCTCAACTCCATTCACACTGAGCTGACATCTAGGAAAGCAAGGACAGTAACATCTATGCAAAAGCACACTGACATGGGGGTAAGAGGAAACTTTTGGTCATCTCCATGGTAACTTGGACAAGATGGAATGAGCTCAACTTGCAGCACAAGAGATTTCTGTTGAGCCATAGGGAAAAACCCTCTCTCAGTAAGAATAAAGAGGCATTGAAATAGTTTGCCAGAAAGGCTGCTAAACCTTAACAACTCAGATTTATAGAGAGAGCTGGAAGAACTTCAGATACAAATGACAGTAATAGGGTCTTTAAATAGTAGTGTTTCTAGGAATCACATCCTGCACTGTCTGAATCTTTAGCTGTTTTAGTCACAGGGACAGACACTGGAAGATGATGTAATCATATGCAGCAGCCACAATATTATGAAGTAATATTTCACTTCAGTTTAAGTCACATCATCAGCCCAGCACTGCCAGCTTGATTGCTGATACAGTTCAGATTCTCTGCTGGTGGTTAAAATGCTTTGGGAGAAAGCTTTCATCTTAGGCTGCATCCATCTCCAGGCATACTAAGCATAGTTTTAGCAACTGTTTGAATTCATGTAAGATTTTGTAAATATGCCTGTTGCTTAAGGGAATCGAGAGTGTACAGCACTATGGGAAATTAAAAAAAGGGATTTAGTTGGTGCTCTGAATGAACTGGATTGAAAGTAGGTTCTGGAACATTTCATAGTATTTCACAGTTTGGGTTTTTTTCAGTTTTTGGCTTTTTGATATCATTTCTTATGGCATGAATGAGTAAGCATCTATCAGCTTTCAAATTTCAAATCACATTTTTCAACTTTATTCCATGCTTTTATTGATGGTTGTTTTAGGATCCTTATTTTAGAATGACCCGCGATGTAGCACCAAGAATTGGACAGCCTAAACCAGCCTTACTCCACTCAGTCTTCTTCCCAGCCCTACAAGGAGCACAGACCAAAATGAGTGCTAGTGACCCAAACTCCTCCATATTCCTCACTGATACACCCAAACAAATCAAGACAAAGGTAAGGACCTGCAAAACGTGATAGCACAAAGCTTTACAACAAAAAGGAGTGATAGTCATAGAATCGTAGAGGTATTTGGGTCAGGAAAGACCCATAAGATCATAGAGTTCAGCCATAAACCTATCCCTGTCAACTCCACCCCTAAACCATGTCTGTAGGTGCCATATTAGTAGAAATAGTTTCTAGCTTCATCAGAAGTGCTGCAGAGGTTGGCCCACAGCTCCTGCCTGTCACTCCTTTGATATCCCCCTCAACTGCCTGACCCTACATTCAGAGGTCCTTCTGGTTACAATTTTTAGTGTTTTTCTTGAACACATGAATTGGTTTTTCCATACATTTCATGGTAAAGCATCTTCAGGAATTGACTGAGTTATGCAGATTTAGCTAGACTATCTTTTCCTTCACCAGCTAGTCTGACAGTACAAATATTAGCTGGGATAATGTACAAAACATGTTTGTTTTTCTGATACCTGCAGAGCAGTGGTGTAAGAATAAGAGCTGTGGAGGCTCATGGTCTTAAAATAAATATTGTGTTACCATAGTTTTGAAATCTGAAAAGCCATAATGCAAACCTATATACAGCTCTTTCTCTTGACTGCCTCTTGTAGGGAACACCAAATATTGCATGGTGTTAGTTGCAACACAGGTCAGACCTTTCCTGCTGCTTGAGAATCTATTGCTGCCAATTCACAAAGAAATCTGCTCACTCCAATTTACAAATAAACATTATGCTGAATTTCAACTCAGAAGGCTTATTCTGAGTATGTTTCTGGTTTGTTTCTAAGTTCAAAGGAAAATTGCTCTTACCTGGTGTCAGATGATTTAGTTTGGCAAAGTTCACCTGTGGTATTTAAAGAAAATGAAAATCAGTCCTTGGGAAAGAACTTATAGGCATGAAACCAGACATTAAATATCTGTCAAAACAAGAAGAAAAGATGTTTATGTTGCTTCTATTGGGCAGGCTTGGAGTAAATCTCTTATGGTGAGACTCTTCTACAGCCACCTCATAACACTTCATTCTCTTTTGTAGTAACCAATTAAGCATTACTGTTTTGAAGAATTGAAATTCTTCATGTGTTTGGATTATAATAATTCCAGTTTATTTTTACAGTTACAGAGTTGCTTTAAAAAAAAAAAAGCTTTAATTTCAGAATAGAGACTATGTGGTTAATGGCAATATTGGTAACATTCTTCCATGGTTTTTTCTTGGCAAGTAACTTGTGATCTGCAAAGAGATCCAAGTTCATAAGTCCTAATTCTACTGTCTTTAAACTACTTGAAAAAAAATCTAGCTACTTGGAATATAAAAGACATTAAAAAAATCCTGACATAAAGAAAAAGCATGACATACAGTGTTGAGTAATGGAAGACAAGCTGAGATTTTTTACGGCTTCTGAAGCCTATCAGAAACAAGTCTTAATGGAAATAGAGCTTGAGTGAAAGGTCAAATACTGTTACAGCAAATAAATTAAAAAATATATTAGGCAAGGTGACTTCTGGTCATTAATGAAGGTTAAAAAGAGAATGCTATGCTGGACAAGAAAACATCTTTCAGATTATTGTACATTGCTAATTAATGAGGTTTAAAACTTACAGGTAATAGAAAATAAAAAAGTTACTATATATTGGGAATGGCTAAGAGGATTCTGGGTAATCCAGTGAGTTGAGTGGCAGCATTTTAATAAACTGTTGTTATTGTAACTATCCTCAAAGTACAACTCAATTAATTGTTTATTTTCCTATAAAGTGTTATTTAGATTTTATGCCTATAGACATATTGAGGGATTCAGAGAAATTTCGGGGGGAAAAATCAGTGCATCACTATGGATAGGTCACTGAAACCCTCAGTCAATGAGTAGGTACCAGAATATGTAAAAAAGTGAATTCGAGATGAAGAAAGGAAACATTTTGGTTTTTAACAAAAATATGCTTTCACCTGGCATATTGTATTTAATCTCTCGCTATTTAGGAAGAACACAAACTGTAGAGATAAAGGGCATTGAAAAAATGTCATACGAGTTTACAGAATCTAGTAAGGAGGAAGGTCAGTGCAGAAGAGTAAAAACTTCATTTTACAGATGCTGAGACAGCTATTCAGGATGCCCTACAATATAAGAATAGATGTAATGTGGCAGATGGCAGTTCATGTCCTTAAAATATTCATCGAGGCGTGATTTCTGATTGTAGTTCGTTGCCACAAGACTTCATCTGTAACTTGGTGGTTGGAGAGATTCAAAAAAGAACTAGACAGTCTATACAGATAGTAGGAATGTTCATAAATGGTAAATATATAACAGCTCTTAGATACCAGGACTGAAAAAAACCCTACTTCATATGCAAATGTGTCTCTTGGCAGGTTGATTATGGTATCTCAAAAGATACAAGAGCTAAATGAAAGCTCAGCATATGGTTAAGAAATTTTTTTTTTCCTCCACTTAGCAATTTATTTTCTTTAAATTTGTAGGAAGATTAGCATGCTCAGAGAGTTCTACATATGTATAAATGTTCAAAATAGGCCCGTGGCTTCTGAATTTATTGGGAATGGGATTAGCAATTATATCTGTTCAATAGTGCTGTTCATCTGCCTATAGGAAACTATGCTTAAAAGAGGGATGCTGTCAGCAAATACTCCATTTTTAGACTGAACAATTGGGCATTGGTTTGATTTTAAGCATTCTAGACAGACTTTTGTAATCTTTACTTTCTCTTGTTTTCCTTTTCCCCAAAAAGAAAAGATTAGGTTATCTCTGGGATTTCTGTAAGATTTTCCATTCCTTCTTCATCTCTTTCAAAATTAATTTAATGATAAAATAAATATTTTAATTTTTGTTACATGAAATACATTTTCTGCAGGCACAAATTCTACCCAACAGCTTCAGCAAAAGGGACTTGAAACTTTTTTGACTGAGTCTTGGGTAGATTATTTTTAATTTTCACTTGATTTTTGTTCTGATTATGCAATCTGAGGAGTATAGCCATTTTTCCCTGATGGTTCTAATGACCTCCTTTTTTCAGTCCTCAGGCTCTGCTTTAGCTTGTCCCACTCATTCTTCAGCTAATCCTTAGTAAAGCATTTGGAGGGTCGTGTCCCCTCTCTGTTTGCAGTAAAGGGATCCTGGTTGTGGTGGGAAGTGCAGCATGAGCTCCTGGTGTTGTTTCAGATCAACAAGCACGCCTTCTCGGGAGGCAGGGACACCATTGAGGAGCACAGGAAGTACGGAGGCAACTGCGACGTCGACGTGTCTTTTATGTACCTGACTTTCTTCCTGGAAGATGATGACAGGCTCGAGCAACTGAAGCAGGTGAGTAACCAAACTGCAGACAGGGTTATTCGTTCCCTGCCGTGGGGACAAAGCTGTACCTCAGCCCTCAACAGAGTTGTAGCTCAGTCCTCCTGTGAGCCTTCTCCAGGAAGGGAATCTTGGTGTTTTTCTCATGCTCTCCACCCCTTGCAAGTTTCAGTATTAGCTTCTCAGTTTTTGTTTCCTTGCAGTGTTCTTTCTCACAGGCCAATCTGTCTCTTCTTTAAAGCAAAAAAGTCCTTAGTGTTTTCACAGGAATCTCCAACACTCTGTAGGACAATATCTTCCCTATCTTTCAAATGAGGTCACCTTGGCATTAGGGTTGTTTTAATTGTATAATTTATCTGCCTGTTCCTTACTGTGAAGTACCTAAACATTCTGCAAAACTGCAAAAGCTCATGTCTAAAGATTGCTGGTTTTTGGTTTTTTTCTTATCACAAGAAATTTAATAGCTCTGAGGAACTGATTCACTGATCCCAGGTGAAAACTGCTTCATATATCTTGTATTTTCTTTAAGACTGTCTGGCAGACTTGCTGGTAGCAAGCCATTTCCCTTCCTTTCATCACCCATACTAGGTGGTGTGTGTTCTTTGGAAGGCAGGAGTTGCACTAGATAACACCCATGTCACATTGGTTTATCAGCTTTGTCCTGCTGGGAACAGCTGCAAAAAAATCAAGTGCTGCAGATTCTTCTCCAGCCCTCTACTCCTTCCCACACAAGAGCAGGGTTGGATAGCTACTCTTTTCTGTGCTGTGTTGTAAATTCCTTATGGAAACCTGAAGCACATTTGACTTAGAGATTTTTTTCATTAATCTCCAACCACTGCAAGAATGTCAGCCTAAGTGTGCTGCAGAGCACAAAGCCTGGCCCACAGCTTGCAGCTCGCTGCTTGCAGTTCATGTGTTCTACCTGAGCAGAAAACATGACCCCAACCACTGTAGCAGCATCAGTGCAGCTGCTTCACGTGTAGCACCAGAGGACACTTCCAGGGAAAGCAACGTTGGTGTTCTTATAACTAAGCAAAAAATAACACACACCGCTGAAATTGCAATTCCATTTGTTCTTGTTAGTGTATTTTACTCTTGCTGAGTGAACATCAGCAGCATTTACACCTTGAACAGGTGTTACAAATGGCTTGATGATGAGGGGAGGTGAGATTGTCATGTTTATTGTCATTTTAAATATAGCTGAACCATCCCAGCCATGATTGCTAAACATGGCTGAACCAATAATCTGTTGGCCAGTGCTTCTAAGCTATAAAGTATTTCATTATTGAGCAGTGGAATGGATTACCAGCTGTGAATATGACTACAGTATGGACATAGATTCTAAGAGTCTTTGCTATAAAAAGGGTATTTTTATCATATCTAGTCTCTTACCCAAATGCAATGACAGATAAATATGAGAATTTGTACCTGCTATTGAAAAAAAAAAATACTTAGGGTGACTGCTTATTTGAACTGGGATTCTGGGGGAGGAAAATTGTAGTTTCCTGCAAACAATTACAGGATTTCCTAGTTAGGTTTGTGAATGTAGTTTATTCAGTCCTTATAATAACTTGCCACATATGAACTTTGCCAGCTGCCTTAATCTTTTAACAGGCAACAAGCAACTCTGCAAGTTGCATTTTCACATTTATACCAAATAATCTTCTGAGGCGTGTGCTTACTTTTAAGTCTTCCAAATCTGTCTTTTAAAGAAATGCTGATCACTGAGTCTTTCTGTGAAGAGCTCCATGTTCAGTAACCCAGCACTTTCTTGACAGGCCTACACCAGTGGGGAATTGCTCACTGGGGAGCTGAAGAAGGTACTTATTGAAACAATGCAGCCCTTGGTAGCAGCTCATCAGAAAGAAGGAAGCAGGTCACAGATGAAATTGTGAAGCAGTTCATGACTCCAAGGAAGCTGGCTTTTGAATTTTGAAGAAATGCATATGTAACTTAGCACTTGATAATCTACAACCAAGTAATTGTTGTCTTCTGTTGTATGTCATCACTCCCTCGTTATGTACAGCCTGTAATGAGCGTTTTATAAATAATGAGTAAATTATCATGAACAGCAGAGTACAGAAAAAGTTTAAAATAGGACTTGTATCTATTTAAAATCAGAATATGCAAGACATAATTGATCAGTCTTGCAGAAAAGCATGTATGTCAGCCCAACATTGTATTTTAATGTATTTCATGTTGAAAATATAAATAAAATTTCCATTTGAAGATAAAGACTAACTTGGAAATTGTTTTAAATATGTTGGTAAGAGGTCATATCTCAAAGTAATAAATAGTAGCTCCATTTTCTTTTGTGTTACATGCCTTGGTTTACGAGACTGTATGTCTTCTTGGGCTGCTGAAAACATGCTGCACTCAAAAAAGTGAATGTTACAAAGTGGCATCAGTACAGAAAGAGTGGACATCTAGAGAAAAAATATCAAACTTCTCTTGCTATCACCTTCCTCTGACACTGGGCAAGTTGCAGAAATCTCACTTTTTCTGGAGCTTTTTACCTAATCTGAGCACCTCTGGAGGGAGGAGATCATCAAGAAGTTGTCATGTCCTTGCTATTCTCAGGTGGAAGATAATATAGAAATGCAAATATTAGTTTCTAGTTATAATAACAAGTGTTAAATCATGCTGTGAAAATTGAAGTCACACTGGACACAGGGGTACTTCTAGTATTGTCTGTTCTCTTTCACTGCACCAGGAGGTTTAAAACTAGGGATATTTATTTTAGGATGTATTCCAGTGAGAAAATACACTTGTTAAAATACCTCATGCTATATTTATCTCCTTTCTTCAAAAGAACTTCAATGTCTTTGCTATGATTTACAGAAGAAAAATCCAAATTATTAACTATTTGTTTTGTTCTGAATAATGCTAAGTGCAAACTGTTAGATCTGTCTTGTATAGGACACAAAGTTGCTAGCCCAGATACAGTCTTAGCAAAGGGGGTTTAATTCGATGTAGATAACACAGGTGGGTTAACCTGGTTATGTTTGCTCAAGGAACCAAGGAAAAGGCAGAAGTGCAAGGCAAATTTAGGCCTTTCAAACTTGTGCTGGAAATAACAAGGCTTTTGTCTTTTTCTTTACAGTTTATGTGAGCTGACATTTCTAATCTAATGCCATTGACTTCAGCCTTATTAGTGAAAATGTTTCCCAGAGACTGTCTCCATAACCCACAGGCAAAACATCTCACTGCCAGCAGGGGCTTAACAATGAGTAGAACTTTTTTTTTTTTTTTTTTTTTTTTTTTTTTTTTTTTTCCTAGAAGTAGTGAAGCAATTCTTAGGGGAAAAAAAGCAGCTTCTTAAATTCACTAATAAATAAGCTAAGTCTTAATTACTTTAGGCTTTAATGATGACCTTCCTGTTCTTGCAGTTTCTTTGTCATCTTCAAGCCATACATAAAAGATAAGCCTTAAATTGACTTTAAAAGTGCTTTTACAAACTTAAAATGCAAATATATTGTTTAAAATATATGCAGATTTGTTCTGCTAGATTTATTTCATTAGTTGAGAATTAATTTTATTATTCAGCAAAGGGAAATACGCTGTAGGAGAAAAAGTGCCGTGTGCTATTATAGATAAGCAGATGGATTATTTTATAACAACAATTGAAATATGTTTTGAAAGTTCTAGAAAGGAAAGTGATAGGAAGATATTTAGTATTTGTTTGCTGAACAAACACTGTTTTCAAGTCCTCTGATGAATTCATGCCAACATGCTTCTGAGGTGGTACAGTTTCTCACGGGAGTCTTGGTGAATTCCTGACTGTTGTAATTATGGTTCATGTCCCAGAGGTCATTTTAAAGGTCAAGACAAGGCAGTTTTCAAAAACATACTGAAATGTTATCAGGTTATCAGGCGTTGTTCATTACATTTTCCTCACTTTGCTCATTTTGTTCATCTCACTGTAATAAAAATGAAGATAAAAGTCTGTATCAAACTTCTTTTGTTTTATTTTTTTGTTATTTTTTAAAAGCCTTAATTTACCCTTACTCTGGTTTTGACCTCTTTTCCTACCTTTTTCGGTGTTGATTTGTCATCTGATGTAGCTGGTCCTTGTTTTGAAGTATTGGAACAGGGTGCCTTAGAACCCCCTTCCAGGTAGACTTCAGACTGCTCCTGAGCAAGCTAGTAAGGGTCAGTTGTCCAGAGAGGACCTGGTCCCAAGCCAGACTGGATGTTGCATGTCCCTGTGCACAGCAGGCAGCTCTGGGATGGGGGAAGGTCAAAGGGACCTGTTTACAGTGACACCTCAGTGTGTTTGGTGTAAAACTGGTGCTTAAGTGGAAACATGGTGCTCAATTTCTGTGCAAAAGCACAGATTCTGAATAGCTTCCCGCAGCACTTCCACAATCACCAAGAGGAATGATGAAACCTACCTGGATATTCATGAGCATTGTCAGAGCAAACAGGAACTGTTAGCAACATGGATCCTCGTCCTGAGTGTGACTTCTAGGAGTTTTTTTTTCTCAAGGCCACCAACTTTGTTGCTGAAAGAAATTATCTATACAACAAGCTGCAGTCCATATAGCAAAATAAACCAAATATCAGCCCAGCAAATGTGGTACTGCTTCTGTTGCCTGGCTGTTCAGCTAGCTATTTTATCAAAATAAATAGTTCTGCAATCATTAGAGTAGCTAAAGGTCAAGATAATGCAAATCAGAAAATAAAGTCTAAGTGCTGAAAATCAGAAGCCAAACACCCAGCTTGGGGTGTATGTAATGAAGTACATAATGTATGTCTTGTCAGTAAACAAAAATTGGTTCAAATTTATGTGCCTGTGTTTACAGTACTCACACCAATCCTGTACCTGTTGCTGTTTGTATCAGCTGCGAGTTCCTCAGGTTGTCACCCACACACTGTGTAGATGTTTTTCCCAGTAAAGGGTTCTGAAAAGGATGGATTGGTTAACCCTTACCTTCCTGAAATAAGCTTCTGGAGATACAATTTGCCTCTCATGTAGCATTTGTTCAGAACACACAAGAGTCTGCTTATATGTGGTGCTGAATACCCCGAGGCTTTGAGTTCTCAGCCCCTTGCACTGGCTTCTGCAGTTATTCCCACTCATATTTACAATTCCTCTGTAATTCCCTCGGAATCAGGTGTATTTTGCTTACACCCACAGGAGGAGACATTTTTAGTTCTCTGAGAGCGGGAGCATACTGGGAAAGATGAGCTATTTAATATTCAAACCTTGGGCTGACCATGGATGGTATCAGTGCTGCCTAACAATAAATGGTTGTTTAGTCTGTTTTGCAGACTAAACTATTCTTTCACTGTCTCCGTTCAGAGAATGTAATGCTTGAGAACAAGGCTGGCTGAGAATAACATGGTATAAAGGAGTATGATTCCAAACATCCAGATGTAGCAGGGATAAATCACCACCAATTAAACACATCCTTAGTAGAAGGAGGTGAGGGTAGTAGACTCTTAAGAGGAATTCCAAAATTTAAGGACCTAATTAAATCTTCTGTTTTAAGGACTTCCTGACTAAAGGAAGTTTGGTGCTGACACCCAAAGCTGTCACCAGGGCGGTGGGTTGCTGAGGCCATAAGCATTTTGAAGAGAATCCAGTTCAGTGTTGGGTCTTTTGTTTCACTCCCATTAAGGTGACACAGTGTGCACAAGCCTGTTCTCTTCACCCTGCTCTTGGATCAGCTGCAAGAGCTGGGTAGACCCTGGAAAGAATTCAGGTGCTTGTTTGATATGATAGCATGGCTGTAAACATGTTTAAAAGGCCAGTTGAAGGCTTAGATTTCAGGAGGCGTTGAGGAGCTTTATAGTAGTCTCTATCTGGGGTAGAAGAGGTTCACTTTATTCTTGTCTAGGAGCACCTGAATTCTTTAAACTTCTAGTTCTTTATGTCCAAGGCAGCTGTCAAGACCTGTCTGCTGTAAAACTGCAGTCAGTGTGGTAAACCCATGCCATCATCAACTGCTGAGTGGCTGCTGACCAGAAGGGTCCTAAATATGAGAACTCCTTTTAAAATACAGTATTCCCCTTTGCCTCCAATAAACATATTTTTAGCAGAATCTGACAGGTTGGGTCCAGAATGCTGTGTTATCATCCAGGGATTAAACCAGAAGCATATATGAGGCCCCTGAGGCAGGATGAGCAAAGTAACATTACTGGGTTTAGGGACTTTCCTTCTGAAGCAATAGCATGGGCATTGGTTTTACAACTGACTTTTTAATGGAGAAAAAGTAGGAAAAAGTAATGAAAAATAAGTAGTAGGAAGATGAGAAAGAAGTAATAGAAAAGTCTGAAATTCTTTCAAAATAAACCTGTGGCAAAATACATTTGGCTGCTCCTAATAGCACCATTTAAAGGGAGAAGAGTATGCACTTTTAAAAGCTGCAAATCTTGATTATGCTCAACGACTTTGCAACTCTCCTCTAACTGGAGGGGAACCAGGACCAGCAGGAGCAGGGAGGCCATTCTTCCCCTGTACTTGGCACTGGTGAGGCTCCCCTTGAGTGCCGTGTTGAGGTCTGGCCCCCCAGTTCGGGAAGGACGTGGAGACGCTGGAGCGCATCCAGGGGAGGCAACGAGGCTGGAGAGAGGCTGGTTTCACAACCCCTGTGTGGAACAGCTGAGGGTGTCCAGCCTGGAGGAAAGGAGACTCAGGGCTGACCTTATCGCCCTCTACAGCTTCCTGAGAGGTGGCTGTAGTGAAGTGGGAGCGGTCTCTTTCTCCAGGCAGCAACCGACAGAACCAGAGAGCAGAGTCTCAAACTTGCTTAAGGGAAGTATAGACGGATATGAGGAAACCGATTTTCATGGAAAGAATAATTAAGTACTGGAATGGTCTGCCTGGGGAGTGTTTAAACACACATCTTCCTGGATGTATTTAAAAAAAGACTGAATGTGGCACTTGGTGCCATAGTCTAGTTGAGGTGTTAGGGCTGGGTTTGCCTCGATGATCTTGGAGGTCTCTTCCAACCGAGTGATTCTGTGATTTTGTGAACTTGCCTAACCCCACGAGTGAACAGATTTTACGGCAGACTTTCCCTCGCGAAGCAGAGGCTTTGCGTGTATTCCCGCGCTCGCTCCAGGATGGGAACAGCTCTCCCCCAGAGCCGTGCCGAGCCGGGAGAGCCGCAGCCCAGGGCCCGCGGGGCGGGCGGGTGCTGCGGAGGGCTCGGGGACGAAATCCCGCCGGGACCGCGCCTGGCGCGCTGCGGAGAGACCATTAGCGCGGTTCTGTAAACAGACCGTGTCTGCCTCCCGGTGAGGAGCAGCGGGGAGGAGAGAGGACATTCCTGCTTCGGCTGCTGCCAAGGCCATATAATCGGAGAGTGCTTGGGGAAAATTACTGCTGGGAAGGGGAAGTTGCAGCCTGAAGCACAAATATGTGAGTCACTCGGTGAATGCAGGCTCATGTAAAGAGCATACGCTGGAGAGTGTTAAATCTTACACAAACTCCCTCCAGCTCTTGCTTTGGTTGTGAGGATCATTTTCTGTGCCAGTAGAAAAAAAATTACTTGATTTACCAAAACCCCTGATCAGACAAGCAACTTATTAGAACATAAAAATTTGCAAATGTTTCAAGGGCCTAAGCAGCAGCTACAGTCTAAATAGCTTAATGAGATAAAAGGAAGGTTTTATATGAAGACAAGGCTCCCTGATGAGTTTGTAATCCTATAAGAATAAAACAAAGCCATCAGTTGTTGGCTTTGGGCTGAAATGTCCATGATCCTTATGCTGTCCATCAATTCAACAGTAGTTTGTGGATGTTGTCTTACAAAAAAAAAAAAAAATAAAATACACTTTGGACAGACTGGAACAAGCTATTTTTTGTTTATATAATGATCTGTAAATCTCAGTACACCTTCATATGTTACAAACACTACCATGTTCACAGGAAAGGCACGAATGCAGTTTAAACCCAGTCCTTTGAAAAGCACTTTTGCCCCCTCCTTTCTCACACTTTCCCTCACACAGTGGATCAGACCTTTGTACTTGTGCTGGTCTGATTCATCTATCTGCATGCGTGATTTGATGACATCCATGGGAGTAGCTAATCCCCAGGCCAGGACTCCAGCAACACCACCAGAAAGCAGCACAACGAGGAAACCTGCAGGAGAGATTGAAGGGAGAAGGGCAGTTCACTTGTGTTTCATTCAGATACAGCCATCTAAGATTTGACAACAAACTTTGGTAGCTTTCATAACTTTGGGGAGTTATTTTGTGCAGCTCTTGCAGCTGTGTGTTTCCAGCGATCTCAGAGAATTTTTGCACACATGACACTTTGAACACCTTGTGAACTAGATGTGATACAGCCTGAGACTACTCACACCCTCTTCAGATGGATCTAATTTTTATAAATCTCGGGGAGATACTCTTTTGCTGAATCTTAACTATTCAATCTTTTCTCAAAGTGGCTAGTTGCTTTTTGGAGCCAAATCACAACCAAGAACCTGAAGTGTGTTCACCTTCTCCACCTGGATTTCATATTCAAGCTCTGGACTGACCCTTGTCTGAGCTCCATGATGGCTCCCAGGAGCTTCATCCTTGTTTAATTTCTAGTTATCCTGTTTTCACATTAACATTATCCTCATTTGAGGCACCAGAGTGTGTGGCAAGAACCCCTCCTGCAGGAGGAGGAGGAGCTGCTGAGGGTCAAGGTGGGGCCGGTGAAGCTCTCGAATGCAGGCTGCTGGCACTAGGCCTGGGGCCAAAATCAGCACACAGAGCAACCCCTCATGAGATTCTGGGTGAGGTTTTATAGGTACTGAGTGATGTTTGCCAGGGCCTTGGATTCCCTCTTAGTGTGGGACTAAATAAGCCATTTTTGCAGGTAATGCCAGATGCTTTCCAATACCTACCTGGTTTTTTTCTTCCATCTGGTGTGAACCAGTCACACAGAGCAGAATAGGAAAGGAAATATATTGCAGAAGCAGAGCAATCCCTGCAGAGTAATGCAGAACAGCCCTTGTAGAGACCCCCAAAACCTTCCTCCTTGATGATAACCTTCAGACAGTGCAGAGAGCCTCGGTACTTTGGCTTGGAAACAGGCTGTGTGATGGAAGGGTGTGGATTCCTCTGAGTCTGCATCCGAACTTTAGCCACTTCACTAGGGTTTGTCAACACAACCTGCAACACCAGAGAATGGCATTTTAACCCTCGAAGTTAGATAGTGTTTTGATCTCCCTCCTGTAAATTCTTGTCTCCCAGGTTTTCACGCAATAATGTTGTCTGCAAGTTCCAGCAAGCTCCAGCCTCCTCCCCTCTGCCTGTGCTGTTCTACCCAGCAGCAGCAGGACACGTGTGTGAGCTACACTGGGCAGAGAGGAAGGCAAGGCAGAAATCAACACAGGATATTAAATACCTGCATCCACTTGCTAAACTAGATGGGTGTGGAAAGGTGGATGTCCTCAGCTGTAGGGAAGTACACATCAGGACTCTTATTCTGTATTTGAACCAAGACCATCCAGACTATAAAAAGTTAGCCTACGTTGAGTCACCAGCTGCTAGGAAACACCTATAAACCTGGCCATCTGGACTGCTCTGTAAGAGGATTGTGACCAGGCACACATTTCTGCCCAGCATGCCATCAGCATGATGGGATGAGCTCCACCACATTCACAGCCCCTGTGGACGCTCACCCTCCTCTGCCTGTGGGACACTGCTCCTGGATCCAGCCTCGTCTCCCTGTCTGAGGATCCTTCACGTTTGCCAGGCTGCATCACTTCTCAGCAGTACCACGTTGAGTTTTAAGTCCTGGCAAGGCAGCACTGTGCTCTGCCCATTCCTGCAGCCATGCCTGTGCAGCCACTGGGAAAGCACCGCCTGTGCCTTAACTCAGTTATGTCTTTCTTACACAAACACACCATCGCAGCCACTTGGGGAGTTGCTGCCTATGCTGTTTTCTCTTCCTTGTTCTGCGTTTGCTGCCAAGGCCTGTGTCATTTTAATGGCATGTTCTTAAGCGTTCTGGCTCTCCAAACCAATCCAGCAGGAGCTGCCCAGCAGGACCCGGCCACGCCGCGGAGCCGACCAGTGAAGGGGCAGCGAGGGCAGAGCATGACCTCCCCTGCAAAAACAAACCCAGCAGGCTGGATGCAGGCTGCCCCGTGGCCTCCCGGACCAAAAAAAAAAAAAAAAAAACCCAAAAAAAAAAAAAAAAAAAAAAAAAAAAAAACAAAAAAAAAAAAAAACAAAAAAAAAAAACATTCCTTGCTTTTTCAGCTGCCTATGTTTGTGAGTAAGATCTCTTGTTGTGCTTTCCTTGCGGGCTGTTTACCTACCCGGGCAGCGCCGGCAGCAGCTCCAGCGAGCGAGACATCCAGCTTGGACGGCTCGGCTTCTGCAGCCCCGTACCGCAGCTTGCAGATGGCACCCAGCGAGTTCTTGTATGTGCCAAAGGAAACAGAGGAAACCAACGACACGGCGAGGACTGATGCAGTCACACCTTTGTAAAAGCCCCGGACCTGTGGGAAGCAGAGGAGAAAGGCGACTTTTAAGAGTGAATGGCATGGGAAAGCATCTGCTCAGAAGCGCTGGCTGTGCATTGCTGAGTCAAAACTTATTCCCACCTTACAGCTCCTTCATCAGCAAAGCAAAATTTCACCCTGACCCCTCTCCCAACAGATGCTTATATGCAGCTGGTGCCCATCCTCCCCAAACTGAGAGAGGCAGCTCTGCTTCTCTGAAACAAGGCATCTGCAACTGGTGTCAGCAGTTCTGGCGAGAGGCACCTACCTTTTCTGTCCTGTATGTTTCCTGAACACAGTGCCAAAATCCTTTGTAGCGGTTCTCAGTCTGAATTCTCACCTAGGAACACAGGGACAACTTTAAAACACAGATATTAGATTAAAAATAAATGATAAAAACAAATGCCAGAGCAACAAACTAGATAATTAACCACAAAATAACATCACCAAAGAATTTTTTTTTCAAAAGAAAAGCAAAACAACCAAATACAGTGAAATACGCAGATGTAATGCAGATAAAGTATTATCATGGGACTAGTTTTCTGAAAAGGAGTAGGAAAACAAAAGGGCCTCTTTGGTTTTGTTCTATAGTCAAGAAATAAAGCTCCAACAGGTACCTTTACTGTATCCAGTGGATAACCCACGGCTGTGCTTAGACCACCTGAAACAGAGAATATGTTGGAAGTGGTTAACAGCACATGTCACAGCAGACCATTTCCCCCATCACAGAAGGGCACTGGGGAATTGCAGAAAACAGTTCTGGGGCCCAGCCGTGCCTGGCACCAGACTTGAGCTCCAGTAACAACATCTGAGCCAAGAATGACAGAGAAAAATGCAGATTTCTCTGTGTGAGCAAGGCTCACTCAGAGGAAAAACCAGAGTATGGGAATTTTATCAGGGAAGAACAAGATGGAGCAAGATGAGACAGGGAGAGACACTGACAGCCCGGCCCCAAGAAGGATGAGGGGAGGATACTGGGCTGTATTTGTATCCCCTCTCATTTTAGGCACTAAAGCATCGTTGGACTATATGACCAAGCATCCTCATGTGAGGTGCAAAGCATCCGCACTCACACAGTGTGGAGCAGTTTTGGTTTGCAGGGCTCGGCGGGATTTGGGGTCAGGGAGGGATTAGCGCTGGGAGCGCCCAGGGGCAGCGGCTCCCTGCCCGGCTCAGCCAGCTGACCGCCCCTCCCTGCCCTGCCGGCGTGGCCGGCCCCCGGGCCGGTGGCAATCCTCCAGCAACTCCCAGAGCCTTGAAATAGCCGCTGGATGTGTATTGGTTCTCCGAGACAAAGCCACTGCCTTAATGGCAAGTAAGGAGGCCTAAAGATCTCCAACAAGGATTTCTCTCTTGCAATAATAAAAATATGTCACCTCACTGCATTTCTCAGCTCTAAGTGTTAGCAGGTAATAAGGGTGCTGACCAGCAAACTTCTCCCCAGTATATCACCTGCCAAGTCGTCTGAGAGAAAATCAGGCTGGAGAACAATGTAACTATACCCTTATGAGTTATTTAGGTAGAGATCAAGTTCACAGAAGTCCTGGATGAGCCCGTCAGACAGCCAGGCATTCAGAGATAAAGGGCACATCTGGTGGCTCACCTGTTGAAAACTGCCCCTCACTGAGTTCTTCGTTAAAAAAGAAAAATTAAAATCCAAGCTAATTAAAAATGTGTTAGTTGGTGTGGGCGTGTTCACCTATGATTACATGGCTGTTTGAGAGCTCTGGAAAGCTCTCCCATGCTCTGGAGTAAAGCAGCAGCTGCTGTTGTGAGTCACCAGGACACAATCCCAAATCCGCATTACTCAGAGGAAAACAACGAACAGCATCTTTCTTGCTGAAAATTGAGGTTTGTTCTTCAAAAACCTCTATCAAATCTGACACCAGATTAACAGCAATGAAGGGGGAAAAAGAGCCTAGATGGAGGAGAGACAGTGATGGAAGAGAGAGGGCAAGGGCAGATACACAGGCAGTAATATGGCTTGAAGAAGCCATGGCTTTGGTCCAAGCAGAGAGTGACAATGCACAAAGTCATCTGGGGACACCTGTGCTGTCCCAGGTTCCCAGGCATTGGCCAGAGTGAACATGGACACTGCCAGCCAGGGAGGAGCAGCACTCAGTGCCAGAGTAACAGTGCTGACCTCACAGCTGCAGCCCCCTGGCCCAAGCACCCCACCTCAGCTGGGAGGTTTTGACACATCTCATCATTTTCAGAATTTCTGAACTTTAGAGGAGATGGGCCCGGACTGACCAGATGCTGGCGACCCAGGGACACAATGCACAGCTCAGTCCTGGCTCACTCCACTGGATAAAGAAAGTAGGAGCTTTGGCTCATGCAGATTATATTCCAAGGATGATTTAGGTCAATGTTTGACAAGAACTGACTTCCCTTCTGGAGAAATCACCCTGTTCTCATGTTAAGATACAGAGACAACAGCCCAATAGGTTGCCCAAAACAGACTGTTTCAGCCCTAAAAGCTCCCAGCCAGCTTGGTTCCAGTAAGGACCAAACATCTCCACTTGGGATGAGACCATAAAAGTGTATTTTTCCCTGTTCCCAGCAAATATGTGAATTCCTCAAACCTCCAAATAACCCAACCTGCCATGAACTGTGCTACTTAGGGCCACAAAGCACTCCAAGCAGTTGTCAGAGCTGAGGAGCTCAGCCAAGTCTCTCAAAGGCTAAGGAATGAGGGCTCTGCACACTGTCACACGATATAAATAGCCTGACACTAAGATAGCATGACCCACACATGCCCTGTTTGTGCAGCAAAATCAAAGGCCAGCAATGAACAGTGGGCACACAGGGATCCTGTGGGACTCATGCTGAGTAACACTACATCAGCTGTGAAAAAAATAAATAGCAAAACCAGGGGAATTACCTTTTTATTTTTATTTTAGTGAGCCATTTCTTATATCTCCTTTATCTGAGATATTCTCAGATATTGAACAGAGGTTGCAGCATCCCCTACACACACGGAGTGCACAAAATGGATCACTTGCAGTCTCTACATAAGTGAGGTCACTCTGACCAAGCAACTCAAATAAGGAGATTCTGGTGGGGTGGTAATCACCAGGGAGCAAGTGGCAGCTACAGAGCCCACCAGGTTGCAACAGCTCTGAGCTGTTGGCAAACCCTGGGCTGTGACACTCAGGGAGAAGCTGGGATCATTGTCCATGCACTGGATGGGCAGACAGCAACTTTCATAAAACCTTTGTTTTGTGCAGAGTTGGGAACATCAGTGGCCCATACACTAAGCAAGCTAAGCTTCATTCAGTAACATGACCCTAGCAGGAGCTGCTTTAGCTGTGAGAAGGAGACAGTATTTTCCTTCTATAGGGGTATTCTTTTATCTGCCCTCCCAGCCGTGGAAAAACCCAGTCATGCTGCAGACCCTGCTGCTCTACCACCACTGGGTAAACCTTGGCTTCACTTCCCCAAATCTCTACTCTTGATATAAGAGTCAAGTTGTCCTGCAGCCATCAAGAGCCCCAGTCAGCAATCCCCATCCCCTGCCATGGCCCAGGCTGCTGCTGTAGCAGGGCTTGAAAGCATGCATGGGATCAAAGGAAAATTCAAGTCAGAAGGGACCTCAGGAGGTCTCAAGTGCAACCTCCTGCTCAATTTTACTGGCCAGGAGGGACTACTTCCTAAAACATCCAGCCACATTTGTTGGTTATAGAAAGCCTTCACAGTCACTAAGGATGTTCCTCTCATGTTTTTTCTATCTGGAGCCATAGCACATCACTGTTTCTTGGGCTGTAGATGCTGAGTTTATGTCGTTGCCACAGAATTCATTGCCCAGAGGTGTTGTGCAGTATTTGTGCAGCTGCCTGAGGCAGCCAGAGACTGCAATTAGAATGGGCATGACCTCTGCTGTTTTTCAGAGGTGTTTAAGCCATACTTTCTCCAAGACACTCTGAAAATAGATCTAGGTCATAGCATATATGTTACTAAATGTAAACTCTTAATTTTTATGTTGCCTCAGCTTGCTTGATGCTCTTTAGTTGGGTTCATAGACTCCTTAGGAACATGAAAATGGCTTCAGCTCTAGCAAACATAAACCCCAAAACAAGCTCAGCACCAAAACCATCCCAATTCTTGCAGGAGAGATGTCCAACCCCAGGAGCTGTCCCATCTGAGGGAAAGGATGATGGCCCTGAAGCCCTGCCCGGGTACCTCCCATGTGTCTTTGGGCAAGCTCCCATCTCTGTCAGCCAGTGAGGAGCTGCAGTATCCCTCCTAGAAAAGCTGAGCTGGACATAGAGGACAGGATAGAAAGTCTTGCTCTCTGACATGCTGAGGTCAGTAAAGTGCCTTTCAACAAGCAAAGACTTTTTTGGTCTCAGCCTGCATCCTCTCAGGCTGAGCCTGTGTCCAGGGCACACCTGGGAGATTGTTGCTGCATGGCCAGGCAGAACATGATGCTGGAGCCTGGGCAGGGGGTCACAGCACAAATCCTGGCTTTGCATGGGAGCCAGGGCAGAAAGGCAAGGTGAATGGCCATGTGCAAACTCTGTTTTCAGCTCTCCATGTTCCCTTGCAAAAGAAATTTTTCCTTAAGTGACCTATCTCAAACTGTGCTAAAAAAGCAAAGGAATCCAAGCAACAAATGCAATAATTTCTGTCCCACCACAAATATGAAGTCTGAGAGGAGGTTTGTTTAATCCTTCTGGGATGGACATCCCGTTGCCAGCCCTAGGACAGGGCTTCCTTCTCCACAGGGTGCTCTGAAGTCAGAAGGGACAGGAGGAGAAACACAAGCTATCATGGTGGGGCTGGTTATATCCCCCTTTCCCAACACCCCAGCAAGACCAACACCCCAAGCATAGGCACAACAGGCACCTCCAGGGCTGGATGCTGCTGAGATGCCAAATCTCACCCCATTTACACATATAGTGTGATGAGCAATTAATGTGCAAGGTGGGACTCAGCATGGTCCTTCCCAGGACAAACACATCTGCAGCAGGAGTGCAAGCTGCTCCTGGTGAGGGGAAATGCCAAATTTCAGTGAATGCCAAAGTAAGATCTGTCATGCAGGCTTGGGCTGGATGTCTCAGCCACCTGGTAGGTTTACCTGGCCTGTCTGTCAGTGGTGACCCAAAGGCTTTTCTCGTGGTATTTATTGTTATATTCTATCTTGTATACGCCACTAAATCTAATGAGATTTCAGCAAAGAACTGAGAGCAATGGGTGCATCTTGTCATTTAAAACAAAGATGAGCTTGAGCAGTACATGGTCTAAAAATGTCTAGAATTTAATCACACTTCTGTCCTGTTACTTTTTTTATATACAGCTAACCTACTTTCTCACAGATCAAAGCCTACTGCGTAGCTTGCCTGCACTGAGATTACCATCACAACTGCAAATACATCTTAACCTAAGAGAATGCAATGGTTGTTCATCCAGTCATTCTGAACGCAGTAAGAACACTGTGCTTCCTCACCTCCTGTCTCACAAATCACACCCTCGCCCCCCCAGCCACCATCCCAGCAGCCTGCTGGGACCCCTAGATGTCAGACACGTGAGGGTTTTGCTGTCAGGGTTATACAAGCCGGTTTGTATCTGCACAAAACCTATTATGCTCTGTCTCTCCCTATTAGAGTTTACCCTGTCCCACTGCAATCAGACTCGAGGAGATTGCAGGCAATGACCTCAGCTGACCAAGCTGCAGCACTGCCTCTCCAGTACTCTGTGAACCTGCTCTGATGACATTTCCCACTTAATAAGGAAGAACGCACTTTTAACAAGCAGCCCCCATTCAAAGACTCTCAGCTGTGCTGTTGAGACCTGCTCTTTAGCTGAACAAGAAGGAAACACAGCTCTCTGCTTTTGTCAACACGCACTAATTCATGTATTTACCTCCGATGGCCCCAGCAATGAATTCCATCCAGAGCGCGGCTGCTGCCTTAATCACCCCGATGAGCGTTAGGGAAGTAGAAGGGACGAGGACACCGGTTCCGTCTTCCCAGAGCCCTGCCCGTCCTTCGGAGACACTGATTTGTAACATGAACCACCTTCCTACAGTCTGCTCTTGCCTCTGGGGATTGTGAGCCTTGTGGGTACTTGATGAATTTGTACACTGGTGGCAGAGCTGGGAAGCCTGGAACTGTTCCAGGAACACAGTGAATAAATAATCCCATGAAGCTCTGAAACGCTGCGCCAAAGCTGCTGTTCCCAGCGCCCTTTTGCCTGGAAAGTCCTGGGGGTGGTGACTCACAGGGTAAGGCTGGTTGTGAGGGGACCATCCCCTGCTGGACTTACTAGCCCCAGAAGACAGCTTTGCACACTTGTTTGCCAGAGGACGCTGTTGGCCTGAGCCATGGAGATGTGCATTTGTGGCTATTTGCAGGGTTCCTACTCCCACTATCCCAGCCTACTCTTTCTCCTGATGGACCACACACTCTTTCCATTGATGAAAATTCCTTTGGCCTTTACCAAGCCATTTTTCTTTACTTTCCTAATGCATGAAGCTGACCTTAAACTTCTAAACATAGACCCCCATGGACTATTACCCACTTATTATGTATACAAATTGTGAACCCCAGAAATTAATCAAACCACATCCAGAGTACTTGCTTTTATTTCAGACAGCAGCAACATAGTTTTCCCAGCCCCTAGAGCAGCTCTTCTTCATTTGTTGCTCAGATTCCTAAACCTCTTTCCAATGCCAGCTCCTGGTAGAGAGACCTGCTGATCAGGGGGAACCAAGAGCTCAAGGAAATGTCATATTGCCTGTTTTTGCACAATGGTCCCGTTACCAAAAGGTGCCTCATCTATGTGTGGGAGGTTAAGCTTTGCCCAGGGAGACCCTGGAAACTAAAATCCTGATGCAATGAATGGCTTGGCATGCCATGATCTGAACTGTATCCCTCTTGTAGAGGTTTTCCCAGGTCAGAGCCAAGGTACATTGGCAGCAAAGGGAAAAGAAAATTTCACGGCTGCTGCCCCCTGAGTTGGCTTCACAGGGAGCTGAGGACTTTAACACCCAGTGCCATTTCCTGCACATTTTCCAAGAACCTATTTCTCACTGAAGCATATATTTTGAAGCTGCTGTGCCAGTGACATATAGCACAGCTCTGTATGAGGGCACAGAGTTTCTAGGAAAATGAAAGGATTTCTATTAACTTGTTTCCTGTGATTTCTTATACATCCTTCCCTGAATGTTTTCTGTCCTGAAGAGAACAAAATATTCCAGTTTGCCATCATGCAAGGACAGCAAAAACTTAAAACCAGAAGTAAAATATTATCTGGAGAGGTAGCAATGTAGCTGCAAAAACACACTGGGTTATTTAGTAGCTCTTCCTTGTTATACCTGGTGTCCATACAGGAGTTTTTAATGGTTCACCAACAGTCCGTGCATGCCAAGGGAAATCTGTTGTTTTCTCTTCTCCCACCATCTGATTCTGCTGCTGTCCTGGCAGGACCCCTCCAGCAGCAGAGCCAGGTATGGGACCTGTTGTGTCAGTGACACACGCGGCCAAGGACACAGTCCCCTGTGGAGGGGCAGCTGGGAAGCACAGGAGGAGGGTGGAATTTTTCTACACATTGCAGTGACTGGTGCCGTATCAGCAAGAAAATAGAGGCTGGCTGGCACTTCGCACTGGCTGATTAAAGTATCAGGGCTAATTAGTATTTTCCATGAAATACCAAAAGACCAAACAAAATTCCTACTTTCTTTAGCTGAGCTGAACAGCTTCCTCATTGAAATATACTGAGATTGTAAACAAAAAATCCCAACCAACCCAACCACCATCCTTTTGTGAAAGAAAATTAATCTTTTGTTTACTTTTTAACTTCCATTCACACCAATGCTTCTAGCAAATATTACTTGCTTTATATAGCAGGAATCTGACTCCATAACCTTTTGATAATGATTTTGGTTGCTTCAATGGGGCACACCAGGAGAAGTCAGGTTTTTCATTTGACTGGGATTGCTTTGTAAACAGAGGTCATTCAGAAGGTGTCCATATGACAGAAGAGTATTTTGGGGCTTGAACTGTTTCACCTTGCCACATGAAGGCATCACTGGACTCCAGCTCTGGAGGAATGCTCACACACAGCTACTTCAGGGACATCTGCCTTAACCAGGCAGATTAGCAGAGTAACATGAGCCTCGAGCAAACACAGACACCACTACAGTGTTCTCTGCTCCTGGTGTGTGGTCAGGACTTAGGGGAAAATAGGACTCAGTGCCGTGCTCAGCCTGGCCACACGTAATGGCAGCAAGGCAAGAGTCCTCTGGAAGAGGAGCCCCACACAAGGGTTCAAGTGCTCACACAGGAGCAAGCACTGAGGAAGGTGCAATCCTGTGTGAGGGAAACCCCATCTGAGAAATGAAGCCTGTGTTACTGCTGGCAAAATCCAAACAGCACAGATCAACTCCCCCCTGAAGAGAGGGAACCTCAAGGCAGCAATTCAACTTCCCCTGCCAGGAATCCTCCCAGAGACAGAGTCCTTGAAGTCTCACTCTTCTTCATAGCTTGCTAAAGGAGCTTCCTCCTCCATCCTCTCTTCCTTAGATTTCAGAGATATACCAGCCTCATTAATCTACCAGAACCAGGTCCCCCCAGTGCCACAGGTCAATAGAGACAGTCCAGAAAACCCATCCTAAAGAAATTTTGAGTTATCAGGCATTTCTCCAGGATGAAATATAAATCATTCCTGTCCCACTTTGACACATTGCCCGAACACTGCAGATCCAGAGACCACTGCTAGCCTAGCTTGCAAATAAACCCTCCACATCTATGCAGGGAGCAGAGAAAGTGCCTGGTCCCAACCTAGGTCATCTTCTCAAAGCAGGCCCTAGGAAATCACACACAAAATATGTTCTGAGCCTCCACAAGAGATAGCATTCCATGAGAAATAACTTATGAGTTCTTTCCTTCAGTAGCAAACTGTTCAAGAGTGATTTGTTCAAAATGAGCCAATTTCACAGGTCATTTTGAGAAAGCAGAACATGGAAGGTACTGTCAGATAAAATGACAGATCTGACAATATGAAGCAATCTGTAGGAAATCATGAAACTGAGTGATAAAAAGTGAGGAAGGCCCTAATTTTGCCCAGTGTGTGATGGATGAAACACTCCATTTGCTTCACAGGAGGAGGCAACTATCTGCCCACCCAGGCAGAGAGAAAGAACTGCTCCAAGGCAAAGTTTCAGAGGGTGTAGAGGACTGGTAAAAGTGATGAAACAAAAGAAAAGGTGGGAAGGGAGCCTTTAGGTAGGCAATCAGTGTTAAATAGCATCATGTAAGTGAGACAAAATAGCAGGGGCCTCCTTTTACCATCTTCCACAGCTCACTCACAGGATACTACCAACTCCATCCATCCTGCAAAGCTGATCCTCTTTCGACTCTGCCACCCCCTGCCAGCTCACCCAGCCAGACCTGCTGAGAAAATGCTCCTTCCTCATTTCCTGCCATAGCATGTTAAATTTTCTCCCACCTGCACTGTGCGATAACACACTCACATGCACATCCATAAATTCCTGTCCAATTTATTTTGGAAAAATCCTTGACTGGAGAGACTGTTCAAACAGCGTTACCCTGCTACGTCAGCGGGCTGTTTGCACATTGCAGAACAGGAAAGAGTGACACCAGCAGTGCTGAGCTGGCAGAGCCTGGCACCTGGCTTGCGTGGTGGGGGTGGAATGGGGGGGTGGGACCTCCTGGCTCCAGCTGTGTTACAGGTTTTCAAATCAAAGTAGCTCATTGTCCTTTTCCTCAGGTACTAAAGAAAAACCAATAATTCCAGGGACTCAAGAACTCACAGCAGGAATCTCACAGCAAAACAAACAGAAGCAGTAAGGAAACCACTCTGAGCATTGGCAACTGCATCAGGTATAAATGATATATGACTTCATCTCTGGAAAGCTGAAATAAGGTTGTAATGTTTCGACACACATTCCCAAGGGAAGTGAAAATAGTACATTTCCATGAAGACTGAAGATGATTGCAGCAATTTAAGAAGTCACAGATTTCCTGGCCCTTGGCAAGTCATTCAATCTCCCTGTACCTGATCTTCTCATCAGAATAACTGGTGTGTCCACTCCCATGAAGACACTGCAAGGATCCAGACACTTCTCAGAGAGCCACAAGACTGTTCAGGAGTAAATAATGGGAAAAGGTGGAAGCAACAATATTAGTACCTATCCTACACAAACACCCCTGTGAAATTATGTATATATTTAAAATTTAAAGTGCTACATATCTCTTCCCCCAAAATCATAGAATCACACAACCATAGAATGGTTTGGGTTGCAAGGGACTATAAAGATAACCTAGTTCCATGCCTCCTGCTCTGGACAAGGACAACTTACACTAGACCAGGTTGGTCAGGGCTTCATCCAGCCTGGCCTTGAACACTTCCAGGGATGGGGCAGCCACAGCTTCTCTGGGCAACCTGTGCCAGAGCCTCATCACTCTCACAGCAAAGAACTTTATCCTAATATCTCATCTAAACCTACTCTCTTTCAGCTTGAATCCATTCCCCTGTGATCTGCCACCACATGTCCTTGTAAAAAGTCCCTCTCCCTCTTTCTTGCAGGCTCCCTTCAGCTGCTGGAAGGCCCTGATTTCATCACCCGGAGCTGCACAGCGGGAGAGGGAGTTTGACAGGGCACCACCAGAGCAGCTCGCAGAAAGGATTTCGTGCCAGCCTATATTGCTAGCACTGCAGAAGAGCTCCTTGCTGCCATGGAGGGAGGGGATGTCAGGACTGTTACTGATTTTCTGGCTGCTTTTTGAACCACTTTCCAACCTCTTGGACACTTTCTGTGCTTTAATGAACAGAAGATGTAGTCAGTGACTTGGCAGCAGGCTTGGAGAGCCAGGAGCAGAGGGAGGCACTCACCTTCCTGGCCTGCTTTTCCCTACCTCCAAGCAATAAAGCACTCTTTATTTCATGATGTTAGTGTGCAAGCCTCCACATTTTCAGCAGAGGCACCTCAGGTGTTAGACAGTAAAACAGGGCTGCTGTAGTAGGAACAGTGACAAGCCCCAAATCTATTTATTGATGTTACTATCAGTGTTCACTCTAGAGTCTGTGTCCTTGTACCTTTTTATGCAATATTCCCAAACTGTGTCTCCCTGAGATCTCTGCTTTACACCAGTGAATAATCTGTGAGGTGCAATGTTATTGTCTAGCCAATGGTCTTTTTCAACTAGCTGATCTTATATGTTTTAACAACCTCAGTGCTACTTGGAAACTAGAAAGAAAACTCAGCTCTAGAACTATAAATCGTTGTCGTCTGGGACTTTGAAATCAGCTGCTAAAGTCACATGGGAAAGAGTTACTTAACTGAAAAATCTGGCACCAATGAGTTCAGAAAAGAGAACTTTTTCTAAATGCCAGCATTATTATGAGCTTATGTTGAGAGGGGATATATACAAAGGAATTTTATCTTGCAGAAATAGAAACAACTGAAACAACGGTGAATTAATTAATTAAAGTCTGCAAGCAAAAGCAAAGCATGTCCCTTAAAAATAATGCTACAAAGCAAGTTTAATGCTGGAGAAAAGCCCCTTGTTGTTGAGGAGTGGGGGGGCAAAGAGCCTATGATAGCCATCCTAACTGGATCAGTTCTAATTCAGGGATCTCTGCCATAAATCTTTGCAAGCAGTGTGCACTGTCCTAGTGCAGATATAGACCCATTTCAGCAGCAAGTGTTCAGTCCTATGCTTCCAACATTAACCTGACTTTTTCCATTGGCCCAACCTGGAGAAAAATTAAAACCTAAGCCAGAAGTTTCCATAGTTTTTCAGGAGCACCCTCAACCTTAACAAAGAATACTCAGACACCAGAACTAACAGTACCAGGCTCTGAGTATCACAGGAAGTGCAGTCTCACTTGTCAGCTGCCATTTGTTCAGGAGTCATAGGAGTGTCTACATCCCAGAGTTTATGGGAAGTTTCTGTAGAGGCACAATGGTCATCCTGCCAAGCCTATTCTTTCGCTTTACAAGAAATGGGTGTCTTTACTATAAGGCTATTGCAACAGCAAACATCCCACATGACAACTGGAAGCCCACAAATCAGCCAGCAGGAAGTTGCCTTGAAGACGGGCCAACATATTAAAAAACTGTCCAGACATAAACCTTATTGGCTGTTTGTCTACTCTGTTAAATACCTTAGCATTTAAATTTAGCTGGACGCCTGTTCTCCCAGTCATTGACTTTGCACATGAATACAACTTGTGCCAGAGGATTTCAAATACATGATGTTGAAAGTGTATTTTTATACATGTTGGCAGTGAAAAGCCATTAGCCTCACAGAAAGTTTCATGTAAGAACAGGGTAACTTAAAAACAAAGCCATGAGGCAGGCAAAGGAGGTTGTCCTCTTAGCTCTGCCTCCTGTTCCCCTAGGCCAAATCAGTATTACCAGTTTCCTTATCTATAAAATAGGCATAATTGTACCTTTTTACCTCACAGGAACAGCCTGAGCCTTAGGTTATATTGCCTGCAAATTCAGACTGAAAAAATGCTATAAAGATGCCAGTTACTGAGTTTTTCTCTTCCTTTCCTGAATGATTTCCCAACAGTTTTTGCTCACTGTCACCAATCACAAGTATGTTTGCTGATAGATAGTTACTAGCTCAGGTGACTGGACTCAGTGCCCACTCTTGTCTCAGTGTGTCTCTTTGTGGTCCCTGGCATCTTCAAACTGTGATGCTAGATAGCATTTGTGTTCTGCTGGAGACCTGCTCCATCGGGTATCACTGGTTGCATGCACCTGCAAAGTCCGGCCTTCCCAAGGAAGGCCAGCAGCTAAGGAACCTGCTCCACCTGCAGCAGGTATAAGAGAAGATAGTCCTCGTAATTCTTCAAGTACTTTGGACTCAGGTCCTTGCACAAATACACATTAAAAATAATTATAATTTCTTAGCTGTCATAGTATTATCAGAGGCCAGAGACAAAGATGGGACCTGTGATAAGAGAAGACAAGACTCAGCGTGGACGTGTGTAGGTCTGCCCTCCCTGAGCCTTCTTGCTGACCAGAGAAATGACAGAAAAGGAGTCAGCAGTTTAGTTAACAAATCCCAAAGTATGTATGATCTTTGAAAACAAAGACAATGCCAAGGACTTTGGACTAATGCCTGTAGAAAGCTTTTTCTGGTTTTTTGGTCTGTTCATTTCTCATCTGCTTCCAAGGAAGCACCCAGGGGTTTGCTATATTTTTGTGTTTGGAACAAAGCACATGACAACTACGGGCAGGGAGAGATTCTTCCTCACAATGAACATAAATGTTGTGGACTGTTTAGTGTGCAGGTTATGCTTCTTTCTCTCCTCTAACATACCGTTAACCCAAACTAAGCCACATATATGTGTAGAAGAGACTGAGACAAACAGCAGAAGGTGCAAGTCAGAACTTGGCCACTTCTGCTTAAATTGGAGAGGGGCAGGCTTTCCAGAAGGTATGTGTTCCCAGTAATAAAAATGTTTCCATTTTACCAGGATAAAGCATGGAAAGTTGGAGCTAGACAAAACTTTTCAGGCCACCTTACAACTTAGAGCATATTAAGTCACTTCTGTCCCCCAGCACCTCTGCCTCTACTTCCCACCAGCTCAGCTTTTCAGATATTAGCCAAGGCAGTTGTTCATCTGCCATGATTTCCCTGGGAACAGGAGGCCTTACATGCTGGAGCCCTGACCAGGACGTTTTGGGGGATCACGAAGCCTCTTCCCATCAGCTGATCTGTAAGCAAGGCAGCTCTGTTTCAGCAGCACTTAGCTCTTGTACAACTGCATCAGTTACATTTCATGCTTTGAAACACCAATCTTATCAAGGGATTTTATCAGGTTGGGAAGTTTCAACACTTGATATACTGTACCTTTGAAGCCAGTGGGATAATGACATCAGAGAATACCCTAAAGCCACCCAAGGTCATAAAGTTAATGGATAATAAAGGCATCTATTCCCCTGAGAATAATGCCTTAGCTGCTCTGCGTTCAAGTACAGCTGCATCCAGAGGATCTGAAGTATTCCACTGACCTGACTCAATAACATAACATGGAGTGGGACAATGCAAACAAGTAAAGCAGCAAACACAAGAGTGTTTAGGAAAACAGAGAAAATGGACCTGAATCCACACAAAGGTACCCAGTGAATTCACCTGGAGAAGATTATATTTCAGGCAAAGGGGTGCTTCTAAACAGCATCTCAGTGCCTGCCTTTTTCTTATGTACATTGTGTCCCAGTGTTTCTCTCGTTTCACCGTTTGGATTTATTTGTCACTGCTTTAGATGCCAGCCATTCTGTAAAGCACTAAAACATCAAGCCTGATTGTGCTGGACTGCAGTTTCTGGGAAATGCAAGGTTGCTCTTGAAAGCAGTTTACTGCTGTAAATACAACATTCACATTGCTCATGGTCTGAATGCCACCCATGTTCACATAACCTGGGGCACACAGAGGGAGCTGCTGCCCATAAAAGATTTTGAAGAGTGATTCAGGGAACCAAAGAAGGTGCTAGGAAGAAGCTCAAAATCCACCACAGCTCAAAAGGGAAAGAGAAACTGAAGCATTTTTCTGGTAACATGATGAGAGCTGAAGTTGTGATGATGCAGCAGTTAAACTTAGAAGTCAAGGAAGAGTCTGAGTGCAGAAGGCTGGATGGATGAAAGACAAGTCCCATGCAGGGTAGTCCCAGAGCTGGCCAAGCCTTAGAAAAGCTCTAGGGAGCAAAGGGGAGGCTCCCACCACCACCACCCACCACCCTCCACATTGTAGTGGGACTTTTCTACTGGGACAAGGCCAATTGTTGACGCCAAATTCACAAGCAAACAAAAAGATTTTAAAACACCTGAGCCAACGATGTGTATTTTATTGCATGCCTTTGCTACCCAAATTTCTATGAGTTTATCACAACTCCACATTTTTGTTCCTTTCCTATTTCATTCTGCCCCTCTGCCCTTCTGCTTCATGTTATACTTACCTGCAGTGTTTATTCTGTCACACTGCTTGCTCTCTGCTTTTTTCTGTTCCATTCTCTAGTCTCCAGATCCCCTTGTGCAGGTTTCAGTTTGGTGTCACCTTATCACAGACTTCCCCTGTGTGCCATCAAGGACAGCAGACAGCCAGCAGGGTCACTTCTTGCCACAGGAATGAGGAGAAACTTCCTCTACTGTCTCACCCCTCCAGCATCCTCTGCAAAGCCTCTTCCACCTAAAAGACAAACGGACAAAGGGAAGAGGTTCTTTGAAGGGCTAGATTAAGTTATAACCTTTTCTCTCAGACACATGGCATTGCAGCTGCTGTACATGCTGGTAGACTCTCTATATTTCCCAAGCTGCTCTGAGCTCTTTCTTTTCTGCCTCCTTTATTTGAGGGCTGGGCCCATATTGTGCCATGCAGAAGGGAAGCTCAGTGGTCCCAAAGAAGAAGAAAGCAGGAAAAGCACAACCCTTCACTCTAGCACTCCAGGGGATGCATCCCAGCAGTTATGTTTGGAACAGCCTTAGCAGAATGAGAAGGATGGCAGTCACAGCTGAGCTTAACCCATGGAGCCTGAAGGGCACAAGAGTCCCAACAGGCATCTGAGTCACACTCTGAGCCAGAGGCACCACACATCAACAAAGCAGACACAAGATCAGACACAGCTTCTGAGAAATCTAGAAAAATAGCCTGAGTGAAGAGGAGAACCATTAAATCTGGGTTTCCTTTGGAGCCAGGTTAGGTGTCCTCTCCAAAACCATATCTATACTGCACACATAAGGCTCTCAATGAATATTCCAAATACCTGAGCTAAAAAATACTACCCAACTGTAAGAGCTCTAGTACTTCCTTCCATTTATCACACAAATACAAGCACCTCTATTGACTCACTGTCCCACCCACACACAAGATTAATAAACTCATCTACATTCACAGAGTGTTGCCTCACAAGTGTAACTTGAACTGAAAACAAAACAAAACCCCAAGCAAGAAAAAATGAACAAAAGACAAACTCCCCAGTGGGCCTAAAGCCATGTTCATGCCTTAGTGCACCAGCCTTAGACATCTCAGACTTTACACCACTGAGCCCTTGATGTTCTCTGTACTAGTGCATAAAGTGGTCCCCACCCCTTTGAAGTGCTCCAATGGGGTTCAACAGCATTGGATAAAACATTCTGTAATATTAAATAAAGCTTATTAGGAACAGATGAAGCATACAGGAACAAGACAAGTTTTGGGAGATTGCAGCAAACTGGGAGGGGCTGCAAAACCACAACCAGCAGGATTAGAATTCAAGTGATCTTGACAAACTGGAAATACAATCTGGAAAAAGCAATTTAGCATGAACAGCTAGGAGCGACTACAGAAAAAACCTGCAAGGTCAAAGTAGGGAATATTGTGGCACACAGCTGATCTGCTGCAAGGGACCAAGAGCACATCATGTCACAGGCTGCCCATATGTGAACAATATCATATTGCGTTATGTTATCCATTATGTTATGTTATCTGTTATGTCATATGTTGTGCTATGTTATGTTATGTTATGTCTGTCATGAATATCTGATCTCATATTCAGACACATGAACAACTGTATTGTCTGCAAATACCCAGGCTAATCTCCCAGAACTCACTCAGCAAGGCCTTAGGGTTTGATTAAAGGAATTCCACATCAGCTGAAGAAAGAGGGGGGTAAGAAGATTCAGAGATCAGAAGATAATTATTAATATAATTCAGAGAAGAAAAGACTAAGACTGAAACCATCTTCAGATAACCTAGAAGTGCCTACAAAGAGAGAGGAAATGTTTTCCCTGACCATTGTGGGAAACATTAGAATTACAAAACCAGTTCTGGTAGAGAAGGTAATTCCTCTGAGGCAGATTGCTTTGGAAGATCAGAGGATTTCAATAAAGATTAAAAACACTTTGGCCAGGAACCTTTTCGGCAAAGCTGATCCTTCCAAGGCTTGTGCTGCAAGACAGAGACATATAACATGAGGATTTTCACCTGCAGAACTCTGGACGTGATTGGAGTTTTTCCCATGGATCCAGGATACACAAGAGTCACAGAAAGTCAGTTCCACTTACCCTTGCATAAAATGCTTAAGGAAAAACAACCGATCAGGGAATCCTGTCTGATCTCAAGTACTGTCTGTAGATGAGTGTACTCAGTAGAACCTAAGGTTCCTGCTAGGAGGAGGGCGATAGAGCAGGAGAGGGCAGCTCCCAAAGCCATGGATGGTGCGTCAGAGGGCAGGACAGCCCATCTCCCTACTCTCTAATACCAACTGGTCATGCCCTGACGAGGCAGGTATGTGAATGAGGGAACTCAAGGTATCCTAGAGACACCTTGGTGCTTGAATAAAGCTGATGGTTTTTAGAGATGAGAAGGAACCCAAATGAGCATTGGATTAGAAGATATGGGTAATGTCAGGGATTCATTGAATGTTTTGCATTTACATCTTGTCTATTTATTAATTGTAATGATAGTCCAAGAGCTGCTAAATCTGGGACAGGTTCTTTTTTTTCCCCTCTAGTAGTAGTTTCAGACCTCTTTGAAAGCATCCTTGTCTTTGTTCATTTGTTTGTGTGCTTTCTTTGCACAGAAGGCATAGGCTGGATTGATTTTTAATGTGTGATTCCACTGCAAGATTTTATTGATTTTTTTATGGAGCTGCCTCACCTGAAAAACAACTGCCATAGAATGGAAAGCAATTAAAAAAAAAAAAAAAAAAAAAAAAAAAAAAAAAAAAAAAAAGAAAATAAAAATCCACCTATCTGCTTTTTCATTCTGCTTCTGGAATTTACCCTCTAAAAGCAATTTAGACTGTGCAGGCCCTGAAGAAGATCCTGTTACTCTAAGCAAATCTGTAATAGGCTACTTATTGTTCTAGGCCACTGGTATTCCCCTTTCTCAGACATTGCCTGCAGAAATAACGAGCAGCTTAAACAGGGCTCTCTTTTGAAACTGTCAACAGCTTGAGCTCCCCATTTAAAGGCTCTGGCATCAGGGCACCCTGAAGCCAGGCAATGTTAGCAGGAAAGCAGAATTAATGCAGAGCAAGAAAAGCCTGTGGGGAGGGAGAGGCCCCTTGTGCAAGGTGAAGTGCAGCAATGCTGTGCAAGACAGAGATCCAGGGCTCTGCAAAGCCCCATGGGCAGCAGGCTACTCACTTGTGGCTTTGACCACCAAAGATAGGGTCTCATTCCCACACTTCCCGTTGTGCCATGGGGTCAGCAATTAGCACAAAGCCTGTATCTGCTGGTGCAATCCTCCCCTCTCTGGGACAATATTTTGGGGGAAATGTGGTAGTAGAATCATAGAATGGTTTGGGTTGGAAGGGACCCCAAAAAACATCCACTTCCAACCCCTCTGCCATGGGCAGGGACACCCCACACTAGAACTGGTGGCTTGAAGGGCCATTCAGTTTGGCTTTGAATACTTCCAGGGATGGGGCATCCACAGTTTCTCTGGCACTGTGTTCCAGAGCATTGCCTGCAGGTCCTGCCCCTTTACTCAGCCCTGGTGAGGTACATCTGGAGTGCTGTGTGCAGTTCTGGGCTGCTCAGTACAACAGGGACATGGAGCTCCTGGAGTGAGTCAGCAAAGGGCAGCAAGGTTGATCAAGGAACTGGAGCATGTCGCATGAGGAAAGGCTGACAGAGCTGGGCCTGTTCAGCCTCAAGAAGAAAGCATTGAGAAGAGACTCAATCAATGTCTTTGATTGAAGGGAGGGTGTATCTGAAGGGAGGGTGGCAAGAGAATGGACCCAGTCTCTTATTGGTGGTGCTGAGCAAGAGACAATGGGCACAAATCAATGCACAGGAAGCTCTTCCCGAACATGAAGAACTTCTTTACTGTGCAGTGATTGCAGAGTGGAACAGATTTCCCAGAAATGGTCTGGAGTTTCACTTCAGTGAAAGTATTCGACAACCATCTGGATACAGCTCTGTGCCATGTGCTCTGGGATGACCCTGCTTAAGCAGGAAGGTTGGGCAAGATGACCCACTGTGGTCCCTTCCAGCCCAAGCTGTTCAGGGAAGCTCTCCCTGGAGCCTTCTCTTCTCCAGGCTGAACAGCCCTGACTCCCTTAGCCTTTCCTCGTAACAGGTGTGACAGGCATTTAACCCCTGTTAAAAAGACGCACCCCCTCCAACGTCCTCACGGTAACAGCTCCTCAGGTTTTCCAACCACAAGCACTTAAGGATACCTCTCCCAGAAAGCAAGACCCCCCCGGACAGCCTCCCCGAACCACCCAAAATAACTGAGGCGCTATCGATGCTCCACAAGAGGGATGCTCTGCCCCCTCCACCCTCCACCCACCTCTCCCCCAGCCTCCCAGATTCTTTTCAGCCTTTACTTCTGCTTCATTATGCAGCTGTTGCAGAGAAAGAACTGGCGGGTTGAGGTCGGGGGCAGAGGGGGTGCCGGAGCTGCCGGAGGGGCGCGCAGCCTGGCACCCCCGCCCGCGGCAGCCGCATCCCCGCCCCGTCCGCGGCCGGAGCCGCCCCGGCGGCCGCCAGTGGCTGGGGGCGGCCGGGGGGAGTTGCCCTCGTCCCCCGCCCCCGGAGGCGCGGCCCGGCCCCTCGGCAGGGTAGAAAGGGCTGGGCGGGGGCGCGGCGGCAGAGCGGCGGAGCGCAGGGCCCTCGCTGCGGGCATGGCTCTGGATTTCCTGGCGGGATGCGTTGGCGGTGAGTGTCTGCAGGGGGGAAAATAATCATTAAGGTATGGTGGGTAAAGCGGGGGGGGGCGGGGGAAAGGAGAAAGGAAGAGAGGGAGAAGCAGGTGAGAGGAAAAGAATAATAAAAAAAACGAGCAGGAAAAAAAAAAGCTAGAAAGGAAAAGCGGTATAAGGGGTGAAATTTAAAAAGGTAGGAAATGGAGAAGAGGCGTAGAAGGGGAAGGATAGAGCGAAATGTTTTTAAAATGCGGAAGAAAGGCAGGCAAGTCGGCGGGGAGGGCTGGGCGCGGTGCTGTTATTTTGGGAGCGGAGGATGGTGCCGGGGGTGATGCGAGCGGCCCCCGCTGCAGAGGGGCCGAGCCCGGGCGGGGGAGCTCTCGGCGTTCCCGGTGCCGGGCGCAGCGAGCCCCGGGGCTGCAGGGAGCTCTCGGGGTGGGACGGGAGCCGGAGGGAGCTCAGGGAGCCCCGGCCTGGGCAGCGCTAAGATGGAGCGGGGAGAACGCGGGCGCGCCTCCTGCGCTTCCCCGCGCGTCCGCGACCGGCCTGCCGCCTGCTATATTTAGCAGTTATTAAATTGTGTTCAGGTGACTTATTCTCGCGTCTTTTCGGGTATTTGCGCTTGCTGTTTTTCCTGCCAACCTGGCAACCATGTTTTAAATTCCTTTTTTCGGCGTCTCTCTGATTTCATCCTAGTGCTCCTTGCCTTGCCAGGGTTCCCTCGGGGTCAGCTGTACCGCTGGCCTTTCCGCGCCGCGCACAGTGCACATTGCTGTTTTTCTATCTTGGGCTGTGTTGCTGCCGTGCTGCCCTTAAACAACCTGGGCTGCACCATCCTGGAGCAGTGCTCCTGTGCTGCCGCCACAGCTTCCCCGGCAGAGGGAGGGCGGCTTTCCTTCCACAGGCGTGGGAAGGTGCGCGGACGCTCTTGTCACCCCCGCTGTTGTCAGCGGGCATTAAGGATTGCTGGCTCACAGCCGGAGGATTCATTGCTTCAGTCCGTGTGTGCAAAATGCCTGTGTTCAGATTGGTGTAACTAATAGGCCTGCATGTGACTTCTAAAAGTGTCCTTTGATGCTAGAATAAAGCAAATGTTTTTAGTAATGCGTGGTCCCTCTGCAGGTGCCGAGGTCACATCTGGAAAGGCTGTAAGCAGAGAGCAGGAGTGTTCTGCTGTCTTTAGAGATGTTTGCATGTTTTCTGTGCCTGCACAGAGTAATATGTACATGAAATATTGTGCTTTAGAGGAAATCTGCATTTTTCTGTCTGCTGGGCTTGCCTTGAGCTGAGGCCAGGAGTCATGGCTGCACATTCCATATGGTGTGGCACAGTGTGAGTCACACAACTCAACCCCTGCCTGGGGCTCCGAGGCTTCCTGAGAAGCAGAAAGGCACCTGGTACCTTTATGGCCTGAAGGACTGAACTGTAGCTCTCTTATCTCCTGTCTAGGTAGGATGCTCTTTAGCTGGTTTGCCAGCCCTGTTGTGCGCTCACACCTCAGGCTCGTGGTCCTGCTTGGGCTACTGCAGCCCCAGACCCAGGAAGACACTTCAGAGTAACATCCATGGCATTTGTTTCATTTTAGGTGCTGCTGGTGTGCTGGTGGGACACCCCTTTGACACTGTTAAGGTGGGTTGATTATGAAATATATTTGCCTCTAAGTAGAAAATTTAATTTCTCCAAGGAGTGGGGGAGGAAAAAAAAAAATCCCCAGACACTGTAGGAGTGTAAATCTGTGTGGGAAAGCTTGGAGCAAGCCTCCATAACTACTGTTTTAGATTCTTCAATCTCCAGCTCTTCAGAAGTAAAAATTTAGTAACATAACCCTTGGCCTTAAACTGCAAGTTCAGTGCGGTAACAATGTAGTATTTGGAAATAAAATTTTGCGTTGAACTAAATTTTGTTCTAAGCTTGCTTTTCTGCAGCTGTTCAATATTAACTGCTAAAACTGCCTCTCCCTGCATTTGTAACTCAAACCCACTTTGTTAGTAGATAGAGTGGTGTTTTGTTTTCCCTTATTATTTCCCTTATACTATTACTCCTTAATTTGTAGCACTAGGTGGAAGTCGATAAAAATCCACGTTATGGTGCTTGTCTTGGGGCTGTTTCCTCCAAGCATTATTATATATTTTTATAACTTTTCAAGTTAAAATTGGTTTTCTGATGGTTAGTTGTGTGTGTTACATATACTTCAGCTACTATAAAGACAAGATTTGAGGTGATCTGGAGATCTCCTCAGCCAGGGCTCGCAGGAGTCCAAGCTCATCTTTCAGAACAAAAAGACTATTTGGGCCATCTTTGGCAGCCTTATCCAAAGTCTTGCACTGAAGAACAGAAGAAGGGATATCAGTGTATTCCCTGCTGAAGTAATATATCAGGCCACCTGACTGCAGCAGACAGCATGCCACGTAGTACATCTGTGTTTGGAATACCTTTACTTTGCTGAATTTAGATATGCAAAGGCTGTGGGCTGATAGTGTTACCAAGGACCCCACCGTGGTCTGTATTTTATTGGGTTAATTCAATACAGAATTCCCAAGTTAGGGGATATTGATCCTCCTTGCAAGCTTGCAGTGCAAGCTGCTCAAGCACTAAAATCTATCTTTATGTTCCTCAGAATGTGGTAGATTTGACAGTTTAAAAATTCAGCTGAATTCTAGAATATATTTTCAGGAATGGCATCATCCAGACTTGCACAATTTTTATTATGGTGGTATAGGGCCAACTGTCTTTTTTCTCTCCCATCCTGCCAAGTTTTACATGCTTAACTGAAGGTGATCAGTCATTTCATTGAATACAGTAAAACTGCTAAAATTCTACAATCAGGCTAAAGGTAACCATGTAACCATGTGTGGGTTTTTTAGTTCATGTTTTTTTTGTATGTTCTTTTTTTAAAGTGGTACAGCTTCTATTGCATGAAACTAAACATTTAACTTGTAAAAACTGGGGCTCCCATGCTGGTTTCAGCAGATGTATCATTACAAAATAGATGTATTTGCTTTGGAAAAAAAGCATCTTCCTTTACAATAGGGCAAATAATTTGTTTAATTTTTTTATGAAATCCAGCGTGACACATGATATTTTCATGTCCTTTAGAAGGTATTGTAGGTGTTTATTTTGTTAGAGCAAATACTAATGTTTGTATTAATAGCTGGCATAGTCACCACTGTATGTGGAAAAACTAACTAACCACCCTTTAAGGGGAAAAAAAAGACATTGCATAACTTGTGTATGTATATATGTTAAGAATTAACTTTTTATTGTTCTGAAGTGTTTAAAGGCCTAGCTGGTAGTCACCTTAGACTGTGCTTTTTTTCTATAACTGAACAATGGGAAAGCTGCTTAGATAAGCCAAAGTTTTACTTCTGTCTTGGCATTTAAGCTCTTTTTTTTTTTCTTTTTTTTTTTTTTTTTTTTTTCTGGCTGGTGCTCATGTTTCCCAGAGTGGGGAGGGGATGGTGGGGCACGCAGGGAGACATTGAGCCCGTGAAGTCACCCTGTGAAACCTGCAACTGAGCTGGTCTCAGAACTGGCAAACTCTTTATCCCTGGTTTGTTGATGTAATGTATAAAATTGCTTTTTTGCTTTTAACTGCCTTTACTTTCTGAGCTAGGGGCTGTCTTCATTAACAGCAAAAGTGTTACTTTGTTGTAGATGACAGATAAGCCTCATCACGGGAGAGTTACCTAGTAAGTATAGCCCAGGTGAACACTTCTGTTTCTCTCAGTCTTAATTTATTCCCAAATGTATTAGTTCAAGTAAAGAACTGAAAGACTTATGAAGCTTTTTCCCTTTTTAATTTTAAACTGATGTGTCGCTCTTCTACAGCTATGGCATGGAGGGAGCGGGGTTTAAATATCCCTTTTTTTTTTCAATGTAGTTTTATTCTGAACCTTCTTTCTGCTATGCATTTCTGGCTGTATACATTCCCATACACAGTGCCTCTAAAACTGAATCTCAGGCACACTGCTCTTGAGGTCTTATCCACTACATATTCTTGGATGTTGTTTTTATTGCTCGAATACTTATGAAGTCACTGATTTCCCACATTATTGAATGCTTGGACTGTTTTGAGGATGCAGTGGTTTGGGTTTTTTTATTTAGTCTTGAGTGCCTTTATGCAAGTCTTTACTGATGTGAAATTACTGGGTGTTAGTATTGGACCTAAAACCTTAGCAACAGTGTTTTACAATAAGAAGGAAGCTAGAATATTGGGCAATGAATGGAACAGGTGGATAATTTTGCACATGATTCATCTTTCCTTTAGTTGTACACACTAAGGAGCTTGTTGAATATGGCATTAACATGCATGAAAATGCAAGTTTTATATGCACTCATTGCTGTACGTGGCAGTTTGCTAATGTGGGTACCCTTATGTGACCAGCACTGTGCTCAAGAGAGAGGGTTTTTCATTCCTAGACCTGGGGAGTCAGTACTCTAAATATTCTACCCTACAGCAAGGTTTAATTGGTTAATATTTCACAGATTAATTAGACAAAAATAGAGGGAGCTGTATGCCACTAGGAAATTCAGCCCATAGATATGACTAATTCTAAACTATTAAACAGAAGCAGAAAAGATAAAGTAAGAAGCTTTCTAAGCTGTAAATCCCCAAAGCCCATATGTGTGGAAGTCACAGACAAGGTTTGAAACAATAACAGTAAATTCTAAATGGAACAAACCTTTGTTTGTGCAATTGTGACAGCTTGTTAAGATTTGCTTTTGCTTGTGAACCTGCTTCTTCTTTAACAGTTTTGACAGTCTGTCTACTCCCAAAAGTCACTTAAGTGACTAAGGATTTATTTTGTTTGAATCCTAATGTAAGCCTGCTTTTAATGCTGAGATGTTGCAAGACCCAAGGTGATTTCAGCCTCGTACTATGGCTAATATATCTACTAAATTGACACTGAAAACTAAAGTTCTGATTTACAAAGCATAGAATAACATGTTGTAGGAAAAATACCCAAACCGTCAATTTCTTTTTGCTTTGAAGAAAGCTAGCCTGAATATAGGATTCTGACAAACCACCTCCATAAATCATTTTCTAGACACACATATTGCAGGTCTTTCATTGCTGTGGTGGTGGGGTTTTTTATTACTTTAGGCAACCATGAAAAATAATCAAGTTCAGAAATCTTTCACATAGACATAAATTTTTTTTCTTTTGCTCAGAATAAGGGACTGAAATTTTCTGCCCTGGAGCTGCAGCAGCATTATGTGGTTGATAAGCATATTTTCTGAAGAACATTGCAGCCCTCAGTGTGGGGGATCAAACACAGATTTATAACTTTATCAATCCAGTGAAATCAATGTACCGAGTTCATTGCTGAGTGTAGGGCTTTGCCTGAGCTAGGTAAAACTGAGACTCTTTTAAAGTGTGCTGAGGGCAAACAAGCATGAAAAAATAGAATTGGAGTTTTCCATTGTAGCTTAATAAGCGTACAGAAAAGAGATCTTCTAAGACCACTAATCAGAGTAGCATTTATCTCTCCAGCAGAACATACTGTTTCAGTTTTGGAGGACTTAATTGACCGCTAACACTTGAAGGTTGGAAACAGCTACACCTGCACCAATTTGCTTGCATTCAGCAGGCTAAAAAACTAAAACAGACTAAAAGTTAAAAGGACAAATGGCTTTTTACTCCTTCCCTTATGCAAAGACAGACATCTTAAGAGTTGCTTCCCAGCTACCCTCTGGAAAAAAAACGAAACAAAACAGATTTCAATTAATGGGTCCAAATCTGGCGTTTAGAAACACTATGGGTATTGTTGAAAGTTTCCACCCCTTTGGAATTATCCTAATCTCATTCTTGACTTGCAAATAATTTATTTTATTAAATTGTCTCAGGTTTGCACAGGTATTCCTTAGTGTGAACAGAAGTATTCTTGGCAGCTAAAGAGAGTCCCTATTTGTAGCCTGTACTGGAAAGCATCTGTTTGAAATTTTAGATGTCAATGTACCCTTCCACTTATTGGTTTGCTAACAGTCACAAGAAGTTAATGATCCTCTTCCCCTCATGTTTTCACCCCCAAACTTGATTCAAAACACTTACACAAGATTTTTCAAATTATTGTGCCACATATGGCATTCCAGTGTCCAGCCCATGCTCTTGCATATGCATTGCTATAGCAAATCTCCACATAGGTACAAGACAGTAGCTTCCCCTTTAGGCTGGTCCTGATGTACAAATTGGTATCTCACACAACTTCTTGTAGGTTCGTCTGCAAGTTCAAAATGTAGAGAAACCTCTCTACCGTGGGACTTTCCATTGCTTTCAGTCTATCATAAAGCAAGAATCTGTAAGTACAAAATCATTGCTTTGTGGGGTTTTTTTTAAGTCTTTTTATATTTTGGCTCAGGAGGGTGGGAAAGCTGTTAAAAAGCTGGCAAATGTTGAAGATCAAGAGATAAAGCATGCTCTGAACTTAACCTGACTGTAGGGCAGATTTTGTAGTCAGAACTTTGCCGGAAACTTTGTGAAGATCACCAAGTCAGAAGAAGGTATTTGAGGTTAGCTTTTTAAATAAAATAAGATATTTAAATAACTAGTTTTCTGAGAATCTAAGCAATGAGTGAAGAAACTGGTGAGGTGTTGCTGCTTGAATTTTAGGACCATTGTTAAAAAAGTTGGCCTCAGGCTTTAAGTAAGATACTTAAAAACAAAAAGTATAAAATTTGCCAGAAAACTTTTCTCTGGGCGGAGTAAGATTATTTTCTGGATGTGTTCAACTATATTTTTGTACTGCTAAATTGCTTAGATGTTTGTGTCCTAGGCAGAAATGAAATTCTTATTACAAAGCAAGGTGTTTCTGATGTGGCCACTGTTAAAAAGCTGAGGTACAAGGGAGAGCCAGAAAGGCTGTGTCCTGCAGCTTGAGGAGGTTATCCACACCACTGTTCAAAAGGCTTTTTCCTCCCTTCCTCTGTTAGGCTTTTGGGCTCTATAAAGGTATTGGGTCACCAATGATGGGACTGACATTCATAAACGCGCTGGTGTTCGGAGTGCAAGGAAACACCCTTCGTGCCCTGGGCAAAGACACTCCTCTGAACCAGTTCCTTGCAGGGTCAGCAGCAGGGGCCATCCAGTGTGTCATATGCTGTCCCATGGAACTGGCAAAGACCAGGATGCAGCTGCAAGGAACAGGAGAATATAAACTAAAAACGAAGAACTACAAAAATTCTCTGGACTGTTTGATCAAAATCTATCAAAAGGAGGGACTGAGGGGTATCAACAGGGGCATGGTCTCTACCTTCATAAGAGAAACTCCAAGCTTTGGCTTTTACTTTCTGACCTATGACTGCATGACCCGGTACTTAGGCTGTGAAGCTGAAGACAGTTACGTTATTCCCAAGCTGCTGTTTTCGGGAGGGATGTCAGGAATCGTGTCGTGGCTCTCAACCTATCCCATGGATGTGATCAAATCCCGGCTTCAGGCGGACGGGGTCGGAGGCGTCACACAATACAACGGCATCCTAGACTGTGTCCGGAAGAGCTACCGCGAGGAGGGCTGGAGGGTGTTCACGAGAGGCCTCACTTCCACGCTTCTCCGTGCTTTTCCTGTCAATGCAGCTACCTTTGCTACTGTCACTGTGTTCCTAATGTACATGAAGTCAGAGGACAACCTTCCAGAATGTGAACCAGCTCCAGTAATCCATCAGCCTTCCAGTTTGTGAACCTTCGCTCTTTGTTCTCCTTATCCAAAGCCCGGCTGGTTGGGTTTTGTGAAACATGAACACTTGACCCACACAAGTAGTGTAGATTTATACTATCTGTATAAAGAATTTCTAAACGTATCAAATTAGGATTTAATCTCACTACTTGTATAAACAGCATCTTGCCTTATTCAGGACTCCATATCTAGTAGTATTCAAGTAAGAGAGGGACCTGCCTTTAGAAAGTTGTTGTTGTGGCTCCAGAAGAGTTTCTGGAGAGTGTTCTAGCACCAGAAATTGAGTTTTCTTTCACTCAGGTTCTGAATGACCGAGTTGAGTCGAATGCAGAAGTGTTTTCATGAAAGAAATACTCATTTTGTATGTGACAGGAGTAAGTGTACTCCTCTAAGGTGGAGAAGGGGAAAGAAGTTTATCGTGGAGTTGTTTTGCAGGAAACCCTGAACTGAAAGGCATGGGCTAGCATTCAGCTAGTCCTGTGTTTTACTCTTCCTTTGCTTTTATATGTCAATGGTTTGAGTAGCAACTTTGTTCATACTGATTTGTTAAAAAAAAAAAAAAAATAAAATTGTACCTTAGTTACTCCTTGACCTTTCAGGTTTGAATATCTTAAGCACAAAGTTAGCATCTGCACTCAAATGCACTTGTTCCTTTAAATCTCAAGACTTGTAAGGATTTAGGGAAACTTAAATCTAGTAGGACTGGTGTTGTTTGCCCTCACCTCTGTTTCTCCTTGGGTGGGTGCGTGGACTGTATTGAGTGGTTCAGCCCAGTGGACTTTGTTATCTGAAGTTAATGCAACTTTGCACCACTTCTCCCAATGTGCCCCATAGCAGCCAGTGATGTACAGAAATCAAAGTCCTGCCTGTGGTATTGCACAAAATGTTTATGGGTGCAATGTTAGCTTAGCAGCTTGAAGTATCTTAGAAATCCATACACATTTAGGGCTGGAGGTTTCATACCTTTCCAGAAAATGGGGGTGTAAGTGTCTGAAATGGTTGCTGTTCAATACACTTGTATTATGAATTTACACAACACTGATTTTTATGTATTTAGTTACAGTGCTACTAGAAAGGAACATTGAAAACAGTCTTAGAGAATTTTCTTGTTTCATTAATCTGCTGTAATTTTTTTTTAACCAGTCTGTTCAAGAAGAATTGAATTAGCCAAAGAGCTACAAACAGTTGTTTAAGATTTGAGCTAAAAGCTACACATATTTGGCACAAATAGCCAGGAGGAAGGACTGTATGTGTGTGAGCAATGTTTTAAAACATCAAACTAGTTCAGTAAGTACAACTTATTACACTTTTGGTTGGGACAAGTGCAATATGTGTTTAATTTATATGAATTTTCTAAAGAAGCATTATTTCATAGTATTTTGCACTGTAACAAAATATGCTGGAGAAACCTGTAAAATTGGTATGTTTTTTTATACCTTGAAGGTATGGTGGATGTTTTAGTGCCTACTTGCACTGAGATTCAAATTGAATGTTAAATCTGTCTACTAAGCTGCATATGCACAACAAATCACAGCAAAGGCCATTTACACCTTTGTACAGGAGTATGTTAATTCTTGTATATATATTGAGGGAATAAATTTTTTAAAAAATCTGCCTTTGCTTCTTTACAGTTTTTTGTTTTTTTTTTTTTTTTTTATGTGTTACTCAGCTGCTTCTTTGTGTTAAATCAAGTTTGCATGAGGATGGGGTTTCTGGTTTTATCCAGGGGACACTTGCTCTGTATCTGCCTTCTGTGCACCACTGGCAAGGGCAGGGTCTTGCTCTGGCTTAGGCCCCAGCAGTTTAGCAAAGAAAAGAAGTTGCCTGACCTCGCTTCTCCAAACTGACCTTTCCTCCACTGAAAAAACAATCTTGTTTTTAGAGGCAAAGCGCTGCCCCAATTCTTAGATGCTTCTTCTTCTGCATTTTTTGGTTTAATCTGTGCTGATCAGCACCAAGGCTGCACAACTGGAGATGACAAATTGTGGGTCCCTGCAGGGTCACCTGAGAATCAAGTACTTAGGCATCCACAACCTCTTTGGGCAGCAACTCCATGCCCTTGTTAAAAGTCGTTTTCCACATTCCTGATAGACCCCCTTTAGGTACTGGAAGGTGTCCCCAGAGCTTTCTCCTCTCCAGGCTGAACAGCCCCAATTCTCTCAGCTTGTCTTCAAAGGAGAGGTGCTCCAGCCCTCTGATCATCTTTGTGTCCCTCTGGACTCCAGTAAGTTCATGTCCTCCTCTTCAGAGGTTATTTCAGGTACCGCCTCCACTAATTCATCTTCTTAAAAGGAAGATACACTTGGCTGACACAAACCATTCCACGTATCAGTTTCCTGGATCAAAAAACAGCAAGGTCACCACCTCTCTACCTGACCATGACCAAGGGCAGTTCCAGTCAAGTACCTTTTGTCCTCTCAGCAGGAACAACAACTCTGTTCAACATTGTTTCTGTTCCATAGTTCAAATACCTGAAATAAGCAAACAGTGTCTCCTTAGAAGACTAATATCATTAAAACAGAAAAGGGATATACAGTGTTGTACTTGCAGTACTTACTAAAGCATTCTTTACAGAAATTCACCCACCTGTAACTCAAATTAGCAGTAGCAGACAGTGGATGTTACTCAACAAGCCTGAGAAGAGGTTAAAGCCAGCTTTCAGCCTAGTCTGATGGCACTTGCCTGAAATCCATGACTTCTCATTATTAAATCAAGCTAGACAATAGCCTCAGCCTTTTAAATCATGATACAGTTCTTACCTGATAGATTTTTGAGATGTGAGGCAATTCAGACAGAACTATGTCCTGCCTTCCCAGATCCTCATTTCCTCACCCTTATTAAGCAATTCCCAAATAACAAGGGACGAAGAAGATAAAAAATCACTGAAAATTAAATTCAGTTTCCCTGCCAGTTTTTAACCAAGAGACTGGACACTTTTTCATTTCACCCTCTGGAAAAAATTGAGATGTCCCTAACCTATATGGAGGGAAAAGTAAAAACAAGCAAACTAACCAACCACACAAGAGGAAAACCTAAAGACCTTCCAAAAGTATTATTCCTTACAATCTGTTTTCAAACCATAAACATTTGTATGCCCTTTGAAGCTATGGCAGTCACTAGATTCATATAAATCCATTGGAGGTTCAGTCAAAGCATCAGTTAACACTGAAACCTGAAGGATTCCATATCAAAACGCCAGATTTTCTGTTTTGATGAGAAAAAATAAATGCATTGACAAAAAAGTCAAAGCATAAGCTGCATGATGCCCCATATGTGAGGCAGTCAAAACCTTAGTAAGCCAAAATTGGCACTCGCTGGCAAGGTCAGTAAGGTCTGTGGCAAGGGTGTCTTGCAGCTCTGAAGGACACCTGACTTTGTGAGCCCTTAAATCAAAACACTAACCAACAAGGCAGTTTTCCACAGATTTGTCTTGCAACCAGTTCCCAAGATGAACTTTAGCCAAAGGACACTAGGACCTATCAGGTCACCAAGATCTTTTGTGCATGGCTTTTCTATATTTAACAAGCATCAGATTTATGCCAGTCTTCACATGCTCTATCATTTATCTCAAAAATATTTGTTATTCACATCCTTCTGAAATATACCTTTTCTGTGGGCCTGCTCCAGGGAGGAAAACAGGTTACTTGGGATCTCTGATCCCCTAAAGAGCAGCAATGCAGGACTCCAATGCAACATCAGTCCTGTTCTACAGCCTCTGCAATGGCCTTGCACACATTATGAGCAGCAACAGACTGAAGCAAAGGCCCTAACTGCCTCAGGGGAGCTTGGACTTTTTAGGACACCACTGCTGGAGAGAAACAGTGATGTTTCACAGGTTCAGCAGTTAATCAAAATAGCCACTCACAGCTGAAAGCACATTCATTAACGCCACTATCACTGGATTTCATTTCTATTTAATATTAATATTAATATTTGATGGATGTATATATGACTCATGTTACACTCAACGGTTTGTATTTACAGTAGTTTATTTTCATTGCCTCGTCAGTGCTTTTAATGAATGCACAAGTACACTCAGGACTCTCAGAAATCAGCACACAATTGTACTTCTTATTCTTCTGAGTGGTGTGTGGGGAATTTGCTCTTTGACACAGGCACGCTCCAAGTCTGTCGAGGTCCACTGAGCGCCACAGGACACCCTGCACACACTTGAGCTCGCAGGGGCACGCTGACACTGCCCTTCTGTCTGCTGGCCACGCGGTGCAAACCGGTAATTCACTGCCATCTCCTGGCAAACCGCTACCCAGGAGTTTCTGAACTGACTGAAACAAAGCACTGACACAGATGATACCTGACAGCAGAGCGATTAGAGAGGAATCACCTTAAACCTATAACATCACTTAAGTGGTGACAAAAGGAGCACCCATAAGACCTGCAAGGACACCACAGACTCTCCATCCCTTTCTCTCCCTCCCAAAATTCACCAACATTTGGACAGAACTTCAGGCTTGCTCCTAAGGAGAGCTTCCAGCAGACACAGGAACCTGGTGAGAACAGCAGCTCACAAGAGGGTATCATGTCCATACCATAACACACAACAGAAAATGTGGAACTCAACCAGTATCCAGGCTTAGAGCTTTTATCTTAGTAACACAAGACTTGGAAACCCCTAAAACGGGAGTTATCTAAAACCCAGTTGCTATAATGAATATTACTCATTCACCTACAGCAAAACAGTGTTTTCCTACTTTAGAGGAAGCCAGGACCTGAAAAATTCACATTAACTCTTATATAGAATCTAATGTGCTTGCCTCAAAGGAAATTCAGTACTTTCCAGACGACTTCCAGAGAAAAGGACTGAAAAAAACCTCCATGTTAAACTGCCTTAATAATATAGGATCATTACAGTACACATAAAAGCTGGTTTGCTTTAGGCAGAGAATGAAGTTGAGAAAAGGACCACTTATTCAATTACCTTACAAAATTAAAGCTGTAGCCATCTAGGTGGCATTTAAGCATTACTGTAAAGCCATCATCCCACTCTTGCAACTTGACACTAGACCAATTCATATTACCAAACTGAGTATTGAATATCATAATACAAGCACATAAAGTCTTGCCCTGGTTTCATGTCTACCTTTACATATCGCTGTGCAGGTGTTTCTGCTCCTTGTGTTAAGCGGCAGGGCTGCACTCCCTCTGCTCTACTTCACTTTCCCATTCTTTTGCCCTGGGACTCTTCCCAAGGACAGTGCTACATTTTGAAGTATTCCATTTACATAGCCAGGAACAAGAATACTGAAGTCCAACTCTTACTTGTATTCCTGCCTGCAAAATTCACACCCAGTATTCAGTTTTGAAAACCACCCCATATTCCCCTTGGTAGCTCTAAGTGCTCCAGGAATACTAGTGCAGTAAAGCTCAATGCTGACACAAACATGCTTTACTCCTCTCCTCACACCACCATTACACAGCATATTTTAGAAGGTGCTGTACAGATGAAAAACTTCTTAAACTTATTCTGAAGTGCCATCATTATAGACACACATTATAGACCAACCAATGCCAGTAGCAGCTGCCACTTGACTGATTTAAGTCTTCCCAAACAGATTTGTCTAGCAGTCCTGATGAAAATTCCAGATTTTCTCAATTTCTTCAAGTCATTAAGGAAACACTTGGAAGAATGATATTTAGCACATACTGTTCTTGAATGTATGCATCTTAATTGAGGAAAAAACCCAACCAGCCCATTCTACCAAGGCATACTGACAAAATATCCTGTGAGCTATGCGATGAGCATGTGGAAACACTTCTTATTACCACTGCCATGCCTCTTCATCTAGCACTTTGAAGGGATTTACTTTCTTAATTTTATAGCCTCAATACTTTTGCCATTTCTGGTAAATATTGCATCTTTTGCTTTTTACCTACTGTGAAATTAGCAGGCAGAAAGGCTCTCCACATGCCCTTAAAACTACATTATTGCTGACAAGCTGTTGTTAGGATGTGTTTAGTATTTATTTGGCTTTACTGATCAACAACTTGCAGCCATTATAGGGAAAAGTCAAAATATACTACGTCAATTCCACAGTGACCCTCTTCAAACAGAAGATAACTAAAATTCAGTGCAGCTTCAGCTGAGGTCCTGGTGTTGTTTCACTATGGATTTATTCTCTTTACATTTCAAATCTGAACCTGCAGTCCTCCTACAACCTTTTCAAGAAACACTCTCCATAAATAATTAGTATTTAAGTTGTTTGTTTTGCATATACTGACAGACCATAAATAGACAGAGAGAGAAAAGTCTAGTCAACTCTACCTTTAAAGTTGGTCTGAGTTTGCCTCCTTTGATTTTGACAGCAGCAGAACCAAACAAGGTGTATGTACAATCAAATGTGCAGACCATGTGTAATGAGTAAGCATGGAAATATTCTGCCAGTTTTAAACCCACATTTCTACCACCCCTCAGATTCTTCTCCCCTTACCTGAACTCACACACAAATTGTTGGTGTAATGCACGAACCTGACAGCACGCTGGGAATGGTGGTTTCAAAGTTAACTCTGTTGTTATTCTCAAATCCTGTAATTTCTTCACTGAAAAACCTTGAGGAAAACTCTGGAATCAATTAAGCAGGAAGTTTTAAGAGCAAGGTGTGCCAATTATATTTTAAAAGCTTAAACAAATTATAGTAGCTGCTCAATTGCTAGTATTTATTCATACCAAATACGGAATTAAGCACTTACAAAGCAAGACCTTTCAAGCTACTGAGTGTTGCTCTTACACTCAGGAGTATATAGAGTGCTACTGATTTGAGGCTTAGATGGAAATGTCTCTCTGTAATCAGATGCAAAATAACCAGAGGCAATAACAGTTACAGTTCCCGGTTGGTCCTCAAATCAATATTTAACATAGCTTAGTATCAAATGTATGTTCAAAGTAACAGTTCAGTCCCTAATATATGTTCAAGGATGAAGAACTGACACCTTGCAATTCAATAAATGACTTCATGGCACAGGAAAGCAAACTCCTGTGTAAGCCTAACACCATCGAAGATACTGCTTAAGAAAAAATATAAGGTCAATTAGAACTAGACTGAATTAATTTTATTTCCTTCCAAAAAGAATAGACACTAATTTAACTGTATACAGAATTTAATTTAACTATAACTATACAAGTTTCAGTATATTGTCCTGTTCAAAAACTGCTTATATATAAAAGAAAAAATACTGCCAAAATTCTAACGCATACTTTACAATTAAATGTCCCAACTTTCTTTCTACCCCTAATAACCTCAGACTAGAGTTGCAGTGTTCAGATTAACTTAGGTATGGATGAAAATTCCCTTGGTCTTAAGTGCAGTTTCTTTATTACCCATGTTTTTGCCACTACCACCAACACTGGACTCAAAATTAAGTTTTACAGCATTAGCAATGAAAACGTTGATGAACCTTTTAAGAACAGAATTCAGAAAAAGATTAACAACACTTTTTACTGCATTAAAATATGTTACATGCCTCTAAAAAATAATTTATGCATTTCTCTGCATTTTCTTCTGTTTATTAATCTGTCACATTTTACTATAGTATCTGCTAAGTTTTCTTTGAACACTTGAACAAATGAGAAGTAACCACTCTTAGTTAGACCATCAAAACTCAACTCCATCTAGTTCTCTTAGAAATTCAAGTTCTTGTTTTGAAACAAAAGGTGTCCAACAAGGTTGCAAGAATTATCATTACACGCAAACAAGTTAGCCAAAAGAAGAAAGTTTCTCTTTTTCCTGGTATGATCACCCAAACCCTACCACTCCTCCACCTGCTATTGTTACTAGCATTTGAAATCCCAACATTTCTTACCTTGACTAAACAAATGTTTCCATTTAGTTATTTCCTGTACTGTTTTACCTAGTTGCTGTCCAGGCACACAGAACACTCCCCACTACACTGCCAAGTCTCCAAATTCATCGTTCCACTTAATGGAAGTCTAGGTCACTCAAAATCAGAATTACAGTCAGCAATTCTGTTTAGATATACCACCTGATGTGGCATTAACTTAACTGCATACAAATCACTGTAATTGAATGCAAAGTAAAGGAAACTTGAATTTATTTAGCTTCCAAGTTCTGGGAGGTCAAGAGGAACTAGAACTGCTCTGGACAACAAAAGAAAATTGACTGCACTTACAGACCATTTTCTGCCAGATTCTTTCTTTAGGACCACTGTTTTATTGTTGTCCTTTCTATTACATGGGGGATGTACACATTATCAGGTGTTAATAAACGGTCAGTGCCTGTACAATACATTCTACAACTGAGCACCACTTTCCGTAACTGAACAGGCAAAGTACACTGAACATCAGCATCTGGCAGTATTTCTCCAAAAAAAGTGACTAAAATGGGTTTAAATTGATTAACACTATTAAATCACATCTAATATTTGATACTACATGATTTCATTACAGCTATACGATACAATTATACAAAATGTGTTAACATCAAAGAATACAACCAAAATTAAGATAGCAAACAAAACCTATATAACTTTTTGTTTTCTTTACAGGAAAATACTTTTGAAGTATGCATGTAACTGCCCATTCTTTTAAAGAAAATCTACCGCAAGCAAGTTATCAACCTCCAGAAAATCACACATAGCATTACTACGCATATCCCCAAAAAGTGTACAATATGCACACTTGGAAAATACAAAATTAAAAAAAATTGTAAGCAACAGGTGAGCTTCGTATTTATAAGAATGTGAAAAGAAGTCCAATTTTAGCACTGTTGTATAAAGAATTGTCTTTTCTGATGCAAGTTCATGAGCTGGCCCGTCCGGTTGGGGCCACGCTTTACAAAACACCGTGTTCTTGAAACGGGGTTACAGACCAAGGTGGAGCATCTTAGCAATGTCACCTCTTAAAGTTTTCTGTAATTTTTTTTTTTTTTTTGCTTTTTATTTACTACTTATCAAAACACGTCCTTTAGGTTTGCAGGTTCTTTTTTAAAATTCTTTCCTAGAAACAATATACAAAGGGGAAGCGTATTTCTTTCCAATTGATTTTCCTGTAAGATGGTTTGAGTTCGAGAACGTTCTCCTCAACTTTCACTGGTTGTTTTTGGCCTTAGCGTGTGTTAAGATGTGAGATTTCAGGTTGGTTGATTGCGCAAACTTCTTATTGCAGCCGTCAAACGGGCAAACGTAGGGCCTGTCGCCAGTGTGAATTCGCACGTGTGTGCGTAAATTGAAGTCCAGTGAAAAACGCTTTCCACATCCTTCAAACGTACACTGTTGGAAGGAAAATAAACACTCTGTTAGCTAGTGGAACTCATCTCCATCACTGATCAGAAGAACAGTCTTCTTTAAATCATTAGACTGCACAAACATGAAGCCAGAGGCTGAAAATCATTAAGGGTGAAGCTGTGGGGATCCTCTGTGAATTGCACTAAAAACTGCATTAAAACTGTGAACTGCACTAAAAACTCAGTATATAGTATATATACCATAGCGTATCTATTTTCAAAGAGGGAAATAAATGACCTCCTGCTTGCAAACAAGCACTTCCACTAAAAACACCTTCTCTGCGTGTGAAACAGTACCTACACTGTGCGACAAAACAGAAACAGGATTTCAAATCAGGAAGTCCCCCTTTGAGTGATGATTTGCAAAGATTTTCTCATTTTACCTGCTTTACTTTTAAGATGGTCTTAAAAGATATAAAAAGGACAGCACATTTAGCGTCACTTATATTTACCACAGGGAACATTCAGTGTATGCATCCAAGCGAATGCCTGAAGACTGCAAATCAAGTTTCTGAAGTAATTTATTTCAGAAAATAATCAACAACAAAAAACCCCACATATCTTAAGTGTGTTCTGGGGAACACATATATGCTCAAGACTAAGAATAACTTTTAAGATTTATAGGGAGTATCATATAAAGAGGGCAGGAGACCTCTGGTGGCAGAAGCCCACGTGAGTCCATATAAATGGAAAGAGATTTGGTGACGCCATCATTTTGTTGAAAACTGATTAATAATCCCTAGTGAAAATTAGTACCCTGAGGTAACTGAGCAAACAGTCCCAAGTCTCAGTTGTCCATAAGTGCTAAGTTGAAAAGATGATGAGGAGAAAGAAGCATTTTCTTATTTCTATAGTAACTGCAGACTTCATTTTCAAAGAGAGCAACTTTACATCATCTTTTGAAAGGTATCTCCCATGTACATGCAATTTGTCAATTTCTACGAGAAGTCCACATAAATAATGAAATGATAGGCTAACTTAAGGGGACTCCCCGTTTTTCAGGTGCCTTGTCTGATTTTAGAAAAGCCCCAGTACGGCCAAGTCCTGTGGAAGCCAGGTTACAGGTGCAGTCTCCCGCGCTGCCCGATGAAGCGCTGGCACTCCGGGCTGCAGGTTACTGTACCTGAAAGGGCTTCTCTCCGGTGTGAACTAGCTGATGCCGCTTTAGTTTCGAGCTCTCCACAAAGGCCTTGCCACATTCTGCACATACGTGTACTCGAGGGCCATGAGTGTGCAGATGCTTCCTCATGGCAGAGTTGTCCCTGAACATCTTCGTGCAGCCCTTAAAAAGAACAGTGAAACTCAATTAGTAGATAAGCTAGTTCTCATAAAGAAGTTTTATCTGCTACAGTACAAGCAGTTAAAATGCTTTTATATCCTGAATACTTTCTTAAGAGTTGGCCCTGGAAAGAACATCCCTTACATTTACTTTTAAAAAAAGCAATACAAGAAAACTAATCACTTGAAAAGCTGACAACAAAAACCTAAACCCAATCCCAAACCCTCTCCTCAATCAGTATTATGAGCCACGTGCAATAAAATGAATAATAAGACAGTCTCATGGAGAAGATGCAGCTCTGACAGAAGCAAATGAATAAACCAAACAAAAGCACTTAACAGCTTTCAGAGGGAAAAAAACAAACACAAAACAAAAATCCAGCCAAAAAAACAAAAGACAGAAGGAGAGTTCATGGATACCTATGGTATACTCTTCAAAGTGCTATATTCTAATAACTACAGTACTACAATGAATTATATAGTCTTTCATATACCACAGATTATTCCCTAGTATCAACTGGTATGTGCACCATCTCCCAACATTCTGTCCCCTCTTCCTTCTCTGTCCTCCTCACTTCTGAGAACAAATGGAGCAAGAGGGGTTCCAGCACATAATAACTTAAAGGAACTACCTTTTCCAAAGTGGCAGCAGCTGACTAATCACTACCACCTTGAGACAGAGAGTGCCACTGCTGCTGCAGTTTAAACCTACAAAGTAATATTGGGCAGCAGAGTGAGATGGGACTACAGCCTGAGTTAGTCCCAACACAATCCAAAAGCAGAAGATACATTAACTCAGGTACAGCTTCAAAAGTCTTAGCCTGGGGTCAACCCTGCATTGACAGAGGAATACCACTTTTGATTCCAGAGTAAGGTTAAGCCAGCAGGACCCTGGGGTTCTATTTACCTAATCTTTCTATATTTTTTTCACTTCTTAGTAACAATCAACAGATATCTATAATGTTTCATAAATGTCTTCCCCAAGGTTCAAAATCCCTCATAAAATCCTATTAATAATCATAAATCCTATTTGTACTACAAGTGATGCTGTTTAAACTTACATAAAACGAGTCTGCCAGCATCACTGTGTTACAAGGCATAAAATTTAACAACAGTACCTAAAGGACCATTAAATTGCTAATCTTAAATTCTGCAGGCTTCTTTTTTTTTTTTTTTCCCTAAAAATATATATATTTAAATAAGCTTTGTTTCTTACAAAATGGTGAAATGTCACTTTCAGGAGTTCTCTCTTCAGGCACTAGAACCTCTCTGGCTAATTTTGAACTATTGTGCCACCATTTGTGGCACACAGCAGAACTGGGTGGGGCAAAGCAGCACCAAAGAAAACAGAGCATCAACTTTTTTTGCATTTATTTCAAAGTCCCTTCTTGCCTCTGAGAGCAGCAGGTACAGCTATAATATTTTTCTTTTGTTAAAATTAATTCATAAATTTAAAAAAGACTACTAACACTACAAAACAGAAAATGAAAGGATAGAACATTCTTTCCCCCTGCCCCATTTAGATGAAGTTGAGGCTATGAGAAAGTAAATCAAAGAAATGAAAGTAACATTCCTGGGTGTAGTAAAAAGTAACTGTTCCTACATCTCTTCATACTGTTATACAAAAAAACATGACATTTTTAGAATGTGGAGAATTGGAAATCAATATAAGCACAAAGAGGAATTCAGAAAATTCCTTACATCATGGCTGTCATAAAGTAGCCTTGTACTCATGCTCTCTAATGGATAACTCCAATAGCTATCTGCCCTGATTATTTGCTTAGGCTCACACTTATCTAGACCAGAAGTCAGCAAGATTGTGTTTGTCTTTTTTTGTTACAGACTAAGTCAGCTAAAAGAAGCACTACGAAAGCTGGATAATGCAGTAGAGCCACAGGCTACCAATCTAGGTGACTGGCAATATTTATACAAGACAGAAGCTTCCTTGCTACTAGTGGATCAGAATCATATCTCCAAGATGCCTGCCTCTCTCTTTCATGATGATGCACTTTCCAGCCCTGTGGAATGTAATTCATAGTCTTTCAATAAAGCTGACTTTGGCATCTGCACCATAAATTGCTGATTCCTGATCTAGACTCCAAATCTGTCATAGTTTCCAAGCAGAGGATATATAGATCTTAGGAACGTACTTTGAACAGCTTTCAGAATATTCTTTCAAGTATGTATTCTTGGGTGTCGGGAAATCACAACAGTAAAACCAGCATGTTAGGGACTGTGCATCATGGTTACCAGAAGATTAGGGATGCACTAACCTTAAGACAAGGAATGGGAATAATATATTATTCAGTGAAAGGTTTTAAAGGAAGCCTCTAGAGAATGACAACTAAAATACATTTAACTGAGTGTATTCTGTTAACAGTAAGATATTTTAGTTATTCATTCTCAAGAGAAAACATCAATACAAAAATTCTGATCTACAAATTACTATCTACTCAGAAGCTGAGCACTTCACTTACTTTGTGAGGACAAGCTATCGTTCGTGGAGCATCATCTTCTTTAATTTTCCTTGGTTTCATTCTTAAAGAAAAAAAAAATTACAACAAAATATTAGGAGAAACACATTAGTAGACAGCTCTTCTCCCCTAAGTGCCTACATAACGAGCACATTTTATCCCACAGTATTACACGTGTCAGTGGTATTCACATTAACATTTTCAAAACCTTCATAAAAATATTAACAGTATAATTTAGCATTTGGAATGCTCTGCTTTTCCAGAAGGACCTCTCAAATACAGAATAAGACATTTAATACTATCTTCTTCTTAATCCTCTGAATATGTGGAAATTGAGGTGTTCTTTTTTTCCTGGCATATGCTAATTGTAATTAGGAGGTTTTGTTTGAAAACTCTGTTTTTGTTGTGCCAGTACCCATGTGGCCTATTTAGCTTCACTTCCTCTCCATCCGTGCAGCAGGACATGAAGGAGTGTAGGTTCAATCATTCTGTAGTATTTTCATCACACAAGACTTCTAAAGCAAACTCTACAAAAGCAGGGAAAGCAGAATCAGGCAAGTTATGGAATCTGCACAGACAATGTAGACATCCATTTCAAACACAGAAATGGTAATTATTCTTACTTTAAGCTACTGTGCACACAGATTCCACTCCTGGCAACTGAAAAGCAATCAGTAATTTACTCCTGGTCATGGACGGGGATCTTCATTATTGTATGGGTGCCATTAATCTCCACTGCTACATAAGGAGCCCAGCTAACTACTGCTTATATGTGTTACATCTACTTTACATACAGTAAGACTCTGTACAAAACAATCTTAGAACAACCTGTCAGAAAGTCAGAAGAGCCAGACGTGATCCTGGGAAAGTGCACTACACTTTCAGCAGTCTTTCTGTCTCAAACCTGTGGTGCCGTCTTCAAAAAATTGAAAGGAAAAGGTTTATCTCCATCTAACTATAGTGGTAGGTGGGTGTAAATAAATGGACCCCACACAGCTGAGATTCCCTTAGGTAAGCAATGAGATTTTGCATATTCCCAAACCTTACTGTGGAAGCAGAGCTAGTCTGTTCATGTGCATTACTGAACTGTTTTTCCTGGCAACACAGCACATGACAGTTCTGTGTGACAAAGTGGCTGTGTATCACATCTGTAAATTAATCCACACATTTGGAGGCCCACCCTAGTCTCAAACAGAATGAGTAGCTTGACATAAACAAAATAATAAGAATTATCAGAATCATTCAATGTTAAGAAGGAAAAGTATCTGTTACTATCCATGACAGTTTTAACCTGCATGAGTTCTATTTCTGGAAACTGATATTAAAGAACAAGGTTGGGGGAAGAGATTTCCAAGCAATGCATATATGTAATTTTTCACATCCCTTTGTATTAATTTATATGAGAATGGCTAAACAGCAACTCTTAAATACTCGAAAACTTCCCAAGAGCTGTAGGGAAAAAACCCTAAAATGCCTCAATTCTGACCACAAAAGCATTTTGTTTTTGCAAGCAGAGTCTTTGGTACTGTCTCTCTCCTATGGCTGAAATCTGCTTTCACCTGTTTCTTTCACATGGACTGCTGAGAGAAGAAGGTGAATTAAGGCAAGAGCAGTGAAAAAACTCCCTCAGAAGTCCTGAAGACCAAGGAAAATCATCTTACAACTGCCAGAGGAATAATAAGTGATGGACAAGTCTCCTATGGCTCTGTCAGCTACCACTGGTTCCTCACTCTGAGTCCTTTCAGTACTGCAGATGTAACACAGTTCAAGTGATCATCTACAGACTAAAGCACTTGGCAGTCACTTCACAGACAACACTAAACCCCAAGGATTTAGAGGTTGCTTTTGTTCTCTTCTCTAAACAGGCACTTGGGAAACTCTTGCTTGTCTCAGCATCTCCAGACTACACTTAGTAGGTTACAGAGCTAACCTGAAGAACACTACAGTCTCCTGGCAGGGTTACAAATACATTTACAGGTATTAACAGTGACTTGCGAATGGGTGTAGGGTATTTGTGTTAACAAAGCTCCTCTTGTGCACCACAGCCAGCAGTACAACTAAGATTTCATCAACTTAAGGGCAGAAACAGTCTGAACATAGCAAAGTCTCATTATCTTAATTTTCATTGTAACTATTTTTTTCAAGACTGCAGACAAACTCAGTTGACCATACTGATTAGACTTAATTTATATAATCCAACTGGAATACAGAATGGTCATGCTGGTTTTAGTTTACATAGTCTCTTTGTGTAAAGTATTAAAATACCTGACTCCAAACAAGTGACTGGGATTAACTGACTGACTGCACTCTCTAGTGAGGTTCCTGACTCAGTAGTACTACAAGTACTGAGGCTGTAGGAAAACACACAAGCACAAAAGCTATCTTTACAGCACCCCTACAGAAAGCTTTCAATTGCCTCTGGCATGGGATTGTCCTTATTATGTCTCTGTTGTTTTAAAAAACAGGAGAAGGGACAGAAATTAACATCTGTAATTGTTAAAATGGTCACAGAAGAATGATTTGACAAGATAGGACATGAGAGAACAGCGTCATGATTTAGTTCCATTAGAGAACAAATATCCTTAGGAGACAAAGATGGTGCCAAAAACACCTCCTTCTAATACAATCAACCTGTTAAATGTTGGCTGAGTCATTCCCCAGCCCCAAAACAACGAATCAAAAAAAAATTTCCTAGGTCTGGCGTCTGTGTTGCTGACATAACCAAAATATGTAAAACCACTATTGTTCCAAAGTGTTAATTGGCCACATGTGAAGAGAGTGACTAGACCAAGGGAATTGCTAAGAAGAGATGTGGCAAATCGCTTTAGTAGGCAGTGCCTGCATTTTCAGCTTCGTGTTAAATCCTCTTCCTGACTCTTGTAGCTTACCTCTGGTATTAAGTCAATCTTTGAGAAAGAAATGCTCAACAGTGACATCTCTAACAGGCTGTTGAGGAAGAGTGAGAAGGAAAATACCCTGGGCCAGTGCAGTAAGGGAGCTTGAGGAAGCAATTACAGGTGAACTGGATGGTCAGACATGGGACAGACTGCAGCATCAACAAACACCTTACATTTTTCAGTTCAGGGTCTGAGCAGACAAGAAGAATGTCCATCCAGGACTTTTTAATATTCAGGCTCTGTTTCTAAATAAAGCAGTACCAGCCCAGTAGTTATACTTGAACGTTTGGACACAAATGACAAAAAAGATCACTTAAAAAATGATCAATTTTACACCTTCTCATTTTTCATGGAAACACAGCAAGTTAAGCCTAAAATGCAGAACAAGACTGTGCATAAGCACAGTATACACAGAGTTCTACAGATAACCAGGCTTCTCAACAAAACAGCAGCAGACAATGCAAAGGAAGAGATGGCAAATGGTGTCCAGGTTGTATCTCGGAGCCACAGGCAGGAGGAAGCTGCTGGGTCCTTTGTACACCTGGATTAAAGGCCTGAGGGCAGGAACACCACAGGCACAACCACAGTAGATTGTGTCAAAAAATGTTATCTTGCTCACAAAGCTGCAGAAGCCACATTGACAATCCCTCAAAGAAGAATTTAAAGACTTACATATTCAATATATTAGAAAAATAGATTTTGATCTTACTTTAAAATTAACTTTCTGCAAAAGGAGACCAGACTAGATTCTGTGCTGTTGATCTTAATTACACTGGTACAGGTAGCTCTTGCTGGTGGTGGTTAGACTTTTGGCTGCCACCCAGTAGAGCATCTCTACCAGCTCCATCCAAGTTTTCTTAGCCAGAAACATTAATCAAAAACAGAATTCTAACAAATATGACTATTTAACACAACTACAGACACACACATTAATACTGGGAGGGGGGGGAGTGACCTTCAGAAACGGTTGCCTTTGCAGAAAGTCAATTTACACAAGACCAAAATTTTCATTTCTGTGGTGAGTTTACATGTGTTGCACCTAGTAGAGGCAACTGCAAGTCAATTAACTGTGAAAATCAGGAAGGGTACATTTTGTATCGAGTCAATGGAACACTGCAATTTAAAGGCTACATCTTAACTTGCACTGGGGGAGTGGAGGGAGGGAATGGATGACAAAAGAGGAAGCAGGAATGTGTGCAACCCAACAGCTTTACTGAACGAGCTGCATAAATGCACACTCCCTTATCCATGCATTAGGAAGACTGAGTGAAATCACAGGTATTAAACCACTCAGTTTCTCAAAATAAAGAAAGCAATATTGTCACTGTGCAGTATCTGCAAGTTAAATCTAACTACCTCATCTACACAGCTGAACTGAAAGTACTTCAACCCTAAGAGAACCTTAATCCCCATCCCAAATCCTTGTCAAACTCCATAACCTATAGACTTGTCAATTAATGCAATTTTAAAAGTCAGCCATAGAAACGGTGTTAAAGCTGGGAAGAAAGGAAATAACACTACAGAATTTTCCCCTTGCTCCGTAATCTCCCTTTTTTACCACTGCTAAAGAGTTCTCAGCTCCTTTCTGCTCCCTCTGTACATAAAGCTAACCTTAATAGCTTTCTCTCAGGCAACTCCTTTATCACATCCTAGAGGTCTCTGATGACCAGCAATGATATTCACCTGTGCTGACGGCCACCCACACACACCCACCCACACACACCCCCACCCACCCACCCACCCCCCATCTCCCCAGGAACAGTCAGAGGTGGAGGAAATAATTCTCTCTCAACAGTGTTACTGGCACTGCTGGTATGTTCCCCTCATTCTGCCATTCCCCTTGCACTGCCCTGCTGAGAGAACCAACTTGAACGTCACAGCCCTGTGCTACTGCAAGAGTTTATTTGTGCTGAACAACTCCTGGAACTGGCTAGACTGGCTTTTGGATAAACAAGATGAAAGGGGAGTGGCACAAGGTGTCCTAGGCATCTATATACATACAACCCAAGAACAGCCAGTATCTTACCTGTTTCAGTCACAGTTAGGAAGAAAACTGCCATAAGAAATTCTTTCACTCCATCATGATTCTGGCAAAAATTATTACTTGGTTTGCTCCAGTTAAGAGGAATATCACATGTATAAACAGGGACAGTGACCTGTGCAATGTGACACAGAGCAGGAGATCTCCCCTAGAAGAATACTTGATAAAGTAATTGTCACTTTACTGCCCTTTAAGCTTCTCTGTAACAAGAACAAAACCAACACAAAAGCATACGCCTTATAAAGAGGCCTAAGTCATAAATCTGGATGACCAGAAGGCTTTGTCACTTCTAAGAAGGGTGTCCAATTTCAAACTCTAATGCAGTTTCCTCTCCTTTGTTTTCTATAGGTTTGGAAAGTGGACAGAAAAGAAGGCCAATCGTCGCAACGGCTCTCCTTCAGAAAAGATACCAAGATCAGCAGAACATATACCTACAAAGAATAAAGTTTTTACCACCAGGACCCATTACTGTGCCTATTTCCCAGCTACAGGATATTCCTTCTTACTTTTTTGTTTTACCGATATCTGTGTTCTACTGTCTTCAGCCAGTTCAGTCATGTATATGGAGGACAAGAGGGAAGAAGGGGGCAACCAGGGATATCCTTTTTAGTGGCTTGGTTTGAGGGAAATTTGCCATATGCAAGTTCTAGAAATACCCCTGCTACCTTCCTTAATTTTTCACTACTAAGCAGCTATGATTCCTGCACACCTAACTATTGAGCTGTCATCAATTTAGATTTGGATGAAGCATTTTACTCCACTTGAAGGGATTTCCAGTTTCCCAGTCAAAGGTATGAAAGAAAACATGGTATTTTATAGGTGTTTTAGGTTTTGTCCTTCTGAGCAGATCATTCACAGTTAACATTTCATATTTTGATATGACTGCCTAAGATAATTCCACCTGTTTCTTTTTTATTGCATTTTTAAAGCATGCTAGAGAAAATTCAAGACCCCTAAAACAGAATAAAATTCATCTGTAAAACATGATAAACTGCCAGCCAGGTGTAACCTATGGTCACTCATCTATGCATTACTGAACAAGTCGATGTTCTGACACAGCCTATTTATTCACAATGTTTTCAATGGAATCATAGAATACATAAAAGCTTTTCCAGGAAAAACTGTCTGAGTTCCAGTTAAAGGATTCAGATTCCTGCTACATGACTCAACGACATATGCTTTAAACCAGGCAGTGAAAGACAACTGTATGGCAAAAGACACCACTCTGTATGGCAACCACTCACTGCGAAAGCCACCGAGCTCTGAGCGCTGGGGGCCACTGTAGATGCTCAATTATTACAGTTCAGAATTAATTTTTAAAGGGCTGAAGAGCTACAAACAACTTCAAACATGAGGTTTGGACCTGCATTACCTTTCACTAACTTTCACTATATCATGATCAGAATACCAGAACCTTGCTCAAAAATCTGCTATGACTAGAATTCAAGCTTTGTCTGTGTAAGCTTAATCTCAGAACTTTGTTCCTAATAATCAATACAGGTATTTCAAATCAATTTATCTTTAACCAAAATAAGCTCTGTTTGTTATAAACAGTGGAACTAGCCTGGTTCAGAGGAGGTAACTTCTACAAATGCATGGTGAGATTCCTTCCTACTTTAACGAAAACCAAAAAGCAACCCTACATAACTCTCTCAACTACACATAATGCACTTAGCATACACTTTTACAAGCCAGTTCACGCTTCCTTATATGTGGACTGTCAAAACTCTTTTTTAAGTAATCTAAATACAAATTGGTAATTAAAAACCTTACAACACATGAAGCTACTTAAGTTTAGAAGCAATTTTCAACTTCATGCGCTGCTAAAAGTTCTCAGAATACAGTTACTGAGAATTCTGAACTTCTGAACTGTAAAGCAATGATCAATGTTTGATAATTTCAGAGAATCTTATTCTAAACAAACGCATTCTTTTAGCATGGAAAGACTGTACTTCTTGAACCGCCAAAGCCAATTCCAGCCATGCAGACCAAATTGCTTCTTCCAGCTTGCCATGCAAAGTTCCTAGTGATACTGTGCACAGCAAGGTCAAGACAACTGAACAGTAGCCTGCAGATACCAGTACTTGAATCCATCTTAGTAGATAAGGAGTCCCTTCAACACACTTCATTGCAAGAGGACAAGACCTGAACAAGAAATATTCAAATTCTTCAGTCTCAGAAGAATAAACAAACACAATAATTTAAGACATAACATATGACTGTAAGGCAAGAGTAAAAGTTTGACAGATATTGATTCTGATCAAGAAATCAATAACCTTTCTTAGAAAATGCGTTAAATTCTCCTGTATCTACAATTAAGCTATGAGAACCATTTTTCCCAGGTTTTGAGCAACTAGGGGATATTACTAAAGGTGATATCCATGCAAGGTGCTGCTTCTACTATCACGCATTTATCTTCTGACTGAAACTGATTACATTTTATTTGCTGTGAGAAAAGAGGCTGTACACATAAAACTGAATCTTTCCACTACCTGCTACAAATTCCAGCTCTGGAACTTAGAACATTCTACTATAAATATAGAAAAGTAGTAATTATTTTTTGCTATTTTCTCAATAGAAACCTAACTGAAACATTTTACAATATTCAGAAATATGCAGACACATCTAATAGAAGCAGGCTGGTCATTTCAAGAAGTCCAAATCCTGACAACCATTTCAAGTATTCGACTCAATCTGAAGAAAAAAATATTCAGCACGGAGAATACCCTGCAAGAAACTATTTCTGCTTCCTAACAAAAGATAGTTACTCAGTACTTCATTGTGTCTAATAGAACCAGAGGTTTTAGCATGTTTTAAAGTAATGGAGAACAGCGTTCTAAACACACAATGAGTAAAAATATGTAAGTAACAGTTTAGAATTGGAACACTATGTACACTCAAGAGTATCACTTAAACATTTGCTTTCATAAAAAATTGTATGAACGCCTCAGCAGGTCCCAGGGAAAACTACAATATCTCTGATAGATGATAGTAAAACACAGAAGAAGAGTATGAATAGCTAGAACCACCCATCACTTCAGACAGAACCCTGTTTTCAGCTGTTTGTGCTTTTATACATTTCCGAGTCTGAAGCAGGAAGCAAGCCCTGCAGAACTATTTTACCAGAAGCCTTCAAAATTCATAGTTCAATAGCTTTAGTGAAAATAATTGTAAGATGAGGCCATGCTGTTATTCCTCTAGCACAAACATACTACAGAGTAACAGGACAAAGCTTGTAAAAAGCAGCAAGATCAAAAAGGTGAAACAAGTGCAAATGCACACACTGAACATCAAGATCCAGCTAACCAAATAGCCAGACCAGAATTTGTATCGATAGTCCCTGCCACCTAGCAACTATCTGGAAAAAGGTACACTCTCTGTCTACTAGGTAGAAAGGATAACATCTGACTGTCTACCTGCTCTGAGTGTCAGAACTGTGCACCCGAGCTCTGAAGAATGCTAAAAAAATGAAAACGGATGCGGCCTTCCATACGCTCTGCTTTCAGGCTGGGACGATCTGCCCGCAGCAGGCAGGGCCAGCAGCAGCCGCGCTCGGACACCGACAGAGGCAGCACTCTGTCGCACGGTGCCCCCGGACGGCAGAGCCGATCCGGGCGGCCACCGCCGCCCGCCCGGCGCACACGGTCACCGCCCCGCCGCTCGGGCCAGCCACCGCTCGGGCTCGCCAGAGACGAGCCACGCAGTACAGCTACCAACCGTGAAACTGATACTATCAGCGGCACCTGAAAGTACAGGACACATGATGTAAAATCTTGAGCTTAAGGAGCAGGTGAAGAAGAACAGGAAGTGGTGCTGCCAAAAATCCTGCAGCCTTGCTATTTTGCACTGAACAACCGGAATGCAGAATTTCACTTATTGCATCCTTTGGTTCTCAGGAATTTAAGACTATTCACATGAAAGAAATATTCTGTCACGAAAAATCGGAGAAATGTTGGGCTTGGAAGGGACCTCTAGAAACCACCTAGTCCAATCCCAAGGCAGGGTTACTTAGAGCAGTGAGTGATGCAGACTTCCATTGTACTTAGGTCCTGTCATACCTACTGGAACTAAGGACTGGAAGACACTGAAGAATTAATCGCTGAATATAAAATCCTGTTATTTTAGTTCAGAACAGAGTAGATGATGCTGTGTTAAATCCCTTGTTTTATAAGATAATTAAATGGAATGATAAGCCATACTAAATATACCATTTCACCTAACAGTTTCATAATTAAAACAGTGAAAAGAACACAACTTTTAAGTTCCTTTCTTCCGACTTACCTAGCAAATTCAGCCAGTTGCTTGGGGTCTGAGAGGTCAATGCCAGGTATTCCACCAGGAGGAAGTTTCTTTCCTGTCATGTATTCTGAATAATCTGGAGGAGAATTCTCTCCAATGATCTGCTCTTCCACCACTGTTTCATGGTCAATGTCCTTTTTATCATCTGAAATACACAAAATACTGAATTCAGTACATACTAAAGATCAAAACAGCATACAGTTTATTAGGCTACATCTCAGTACAAATTCACTATTGCAGTACAATCAAAAGAATACAATGCACTTCCAGATTTCCACACTAATTGTGAAGAGCAAAAAGACACCCATACAGACTTACCATTCAGACTTACTGAAGAACACAGAAAGAACACAGTGACTGAGGAAGAAAAGCAGAAATTGAGTATCTACTTTAAACACATTAAATACAGAAATTAGCACAACAATCCTATGAATGTTGGCTGCACTTGAAAGATAATATACTTTTCCTGAAACAATACCTAAATATTTAATACCCTTAACCTCTTCAGGACTAATCTTCACTATACCCATGTTGATACTCAGCAGCAGTCCCTAACTTTGCAAGCCTATCAGAAGAGCAGCAGACACTTACCCTAAGGTATCGGGACTACTGATCTTTACTTCAGAGTCTTCGGACACTTCCCTGACCTCCAAAAGAAGTGTCACAGAGACGAGAAATTTTAAAAATAACTGCTGATGGGCTTCAGCACCTGCCTGTAAAATTAAGGCTTTTCTAACACCTGCAGACAGATCTCAAAGAAAGCAAATAACTCACTTGTGTGTCCCTCTCCCAAGGGGGCTTCCTCCTTCTGCGGCAAAGGCCAGCCTAAGCTCTTTCTCACTCCACTATGTAAACAGCAGTCTGGGATTATTCAAAGCTTTGATCTGCAAGCAGTTAAGATACTGCTGTTTTCTCTGCTCTAGAGCTCCTCCTATAAATTTGTGCTCAAGGACTGCAGTGAAATCCAGAAGACCTGCTGTTGCTGTCTACTCACATTCATACCTTAGAAAACATTATATCGTGCATTCTATCCTCCCCTTGCTATTTCGTAACAGAAACGGAGAGACAAAAATGAGAGCGAACAGAAACATCCATCTATGTTCCTTACCGCAGCATTTGCAACAGCAGAAAGGAAGATACAGCACCTACCCTGTTTTCCACCCTCAAATACACCTGGGACAACAGATGTATATATGGCTGTAACTATTCAGCTCGATGTAACAGAACTTGACAGTACTTCTCCTACTATGCGTATGGGGAGCAGATTCTGGAAATTGTTTTATACACGAGAGGCTACACAAAAATAACAGGAAGTTTTATTCTACAGATATTGTTTAAGCAGTGGAAACAGAAGGTGGTAGGATAGAAATAGTATTTCACCAATTAAAAAAAAGATAGGAAAAGATAAGGCAGAAAACAAAAGACAAAATGTTTTGGGATTTTTCCCCTAAACGGAAACACAGGAAATAACATTATTCATTACTCAGTAACTTAGGTTAGGAAAGAGAGAACAAGACAAGCAAATAAAAGAAATATACCACACACAAATTTCTATTCAATTTGTAATGCCTGCTTTTAACGTTTGTCACCAAGCTATTTCTAGAAATGTTACTGCTAGTTTGAGGTTTAATCTGATCTACCAGATCAAATAGCAGTTCATGTATATTCCATGGTGAAAGAGGAAAACAGACTCACACGCTGTAAAGACAAAGTATAAATAAGAAAATACTATCTGTAACATTAAACTCAAAATAAAGTACAAAACAGACTATTGACCTTTTCAGTTGTCTACTCACCACTACACTACCTTTCAGTACCTACCAATGCTTTTAAAAAAAATTGAATTTACCTTAAGTAGGATTATATGTTAAGTTTTACAGCAGTTGAAGGAGTTACAAATTCAAGTCAATAAGCCTGTAGTTTGGCAACAATTTATTCTTTCTAACAGAAGCTTGAAAAAAGATTATGCAGCAATGCCTATAGGGGGAGAAAAGAGCTCAGAATGGCACAGAATTTTTACAAAGCTAAAAGTGACACCTCTATGCTGTAGACTGAGATCAGCTGCCCTCAATGTGGCCATTTCAACAGCTACCCAGAACGTGCAGTTTGACTGTTTGATGACATTCATAACACAGACAAGTTTTCATTTCCTGCCTCACATCAGATGCATGAGTCAACTAGGAAATTCTGTATAGGTTCTCAAAGATCTCCTTTCCTTCCCTAGCATAAAGGTTTGCTATTCCACAGTGCTCTTCTACTATTTGCGGACCAAACTGAAAGCCAGCCCTCAGTGGCTTTACTTCCCAAAAGCCCACCAACAGAAGTCAATTCCACAGCTATTTAATTCCACAGACTACTGGAGCAAAACACAAAAGCTATAAACATATTGCTTGGATAGAGTAAAACATAAGAGAAAGGATTGTTTATTATATTAAGTTATATGAAAACAAAAACCACCACATTTTCCAATAACAAAATACTGCATCTCTACATCAGCACACACCTTCACTTCTAGAAACAAATTTAAACCAAAACAATAAAATACGAAACAGTTACCTTGAAGTAACATTATGCTAATATTTCTGAAAAAGTAGCAGCAGATTTCAGTAGCTCTTTAGCATTGTGACCATCCTGTGACATTATCAGATCATTGGGCAAACAAAACGAAAACACACAAAAGAACACCCTGCACATTTTTTTTGGAAGAAGTTTGGAAGTGGAAAAACCTTACCAATGTCCTCTGTGCAAAAATTTAGTATATTTGTGATGGCCTACCAACCTGGACTAGGAAGCTCAAAGTTTGGAGGGTAAAGTGCAAGCAAACTTTCACTCGGGCTGAACTGATCGTTCTCACTGCAAACTGGGAGTTAACTGTTTGTTGTTTTTTGCCTTCAAGCAAGTCCTGATGCCCACAACAGGCAAATTACTTCCCCCTTCTGCTCTCATGAAGCATCAGAGAATCAAACATACTGCATCCAAAGCAAAGCAAAACACAGACATAACCCTGAAATTACAGTGACACCCCTGGATGCTACCCATGCAAGTTAAATACAAATAGAACCATGGAGCCAGTCAGGAAAAGGAAATTTACTACATATACTATCTGATCTACTTTGTTTTGTCCCTTAAAACCACCTGAGAGTACAGCAGACTCAAATACAAGACATGTGGCTGAAGCACAATTCTTCTAGATCCAGTGCAGCTTTCTGTAATTAACTTGGAACACAATTTTAATGGCCTCCCCCTACATCCTTCTATGCCAACTTACATTAAGGTAGATACTTAGTCAAAACTGGGGTGTTCTATGCACCATTTTAGGACATACCCTAACACAGTTTCAAGGTCAGTGTCCTTCCATCTACACATCTCTCACTGCCCCCCTAAATGTGGGCAATACACATATTGAACTGGATCCACTTAGGTCCTTCAAAGCATGTAGTCAAACATTTTTCTACTAACATCAGTGAAAGTTCAGTGTTTAGCAAGTTGTGTCTTTTGACTACTGGTGAAAAAAATTTAAATTTTATGAGAACCAAACCCAAGTATTGAACGAAGTAGGAAGAAGCAAGTTTACTGGGATAAAACTAATAACTCAATACAACAAATCAATAACAAAACACGACAGAATCTGCTTCCCAAGACTTCGTTGATCACATTTTGCTCCTATGACCACACTTTCTCCATCTCTTCATAGCCCTTCTATTACATAAAAAAATGCACCCACCTTGGAATCCCATTATTTTGTGCACTTCTTGAATAGTAACTGACAACTCTAGAACTCCCCAGCTTACTAAAATGACCCTCTTAAACTCTCGACCCAAAAAGCTCTGTAATTATTTTTTCCTCAGTTATTCTTCATTTTATTGTATTCCACTTCTAAATCGCCAAATCTCCAAGCCAACCTCCTCCTCTATTACTGAGCAGGGAAAACACATTGTTGTTCAATCAGTTTTGATCTTGGGAAAACAGGGTACAAAAGGGAACTCGGGAGATACACCTGGTAGCAAAGCAATGACACCTGATCCTACAGCTTCCTCCTCAAGGCACCAAATTAAAAGACATTCTACTTAGCCACTAAAAGGATGAACAACATTTAAGCTTAAAAAATGATCACACAGTTAAACACATTTGCTTTTAGGAACAGCTGAAAAGCAATTACAGGATAAAGGATGTATTCGGCAGCTGTGCAGTACCAAGGCACTGTGGTAACAGCTTGGTTATTGCTACCACATTGCAATCTCCTCAGGCAAATTAGTTCATTGGTCATATTTGGAAGCAAAGAGCTGTAATTAGCTTGTTAAATAATACAGTTATTTAGCAGACACTTCTGAATGTTAAAATTCCATTTTGCACAGTATGTCATTTTTTAACCTAAACGGCTGCTAGGTTACTTTCCCTCTGACGTGCCTTGCACACAGATGGAAAACAGGTTCTTCTTTCCCTGTGTCACCCATCTCTTATTTCACACCACTGAGACATGAACTGACAAAACCAGTGCATATATCAATAGTCATCATCTGACTTCAGCATTTATGAGACTGTGCCGAAGCATATGACCTTCTGAATGGTCAGCATAGGAGTGACTTGAGCACCCCAGGGAAGGAATCAACAGCAAGTTACAGGATTGTAGTCTGAAGTGGGCTAAGAAGCAAATTAATTGAATTATTTTAGATGGTGAACCACAATCCATGCATTTCACTTTCCAAACTGAAAATACATTTAAAACAAATGCAGAGAACAGCCTACTTTATCACTGGAAAAATGTCAGGGCAGAGTAAATGCTTACACCAGAAGCCCATATCATTGTCTTAACTGGAGTCAGAAATAGATTGTCATCTTAGTATTTTAAACCAGAGAATCATTTTCTGCCTACATTATAACAAACTTTATAAGAAGCTCATTACCTATCTGTCATTGCAAAGCATTTCAGCCATCCTTGATACAGGCCCACAACAGAAGTGACTCATCTATCATTTATACTACATAAGACAACTGGTCAGAGGGCAGATGATTATTTTTCTCACCCCTGCAATCTGATGAAGTAAAATGAAAACCTTTCTGTTTTTTAAGACATTAAAAGTTTAAGAGATTTTTGAAGAACCTTCTAGAAACCAAACATGAACTCTCCAAGCTTCCAAATACAGGTCCATGGCACAGGCTTCCTATATTATCGAAAATAATTTCCAAACCATACATGTAACTTCTATATCTTTGTCTTTCCCATCTAGGGATGGGACACTTGAGCAGTTTAACATTTGTGGGCAATGTTTGGTTGTGCTACTTCAGCCCTTAGCTTGCAGACTATGCTAACAATAATAGTTTAAGATGACATCTATTTCAGGTTTGAAAGCTTGACAGAATCATTACCTAGACAGCACCTAATCTGTTTTTTTCGCCTTCAAACTTAAGCTTCAATTGCTTGAAATTTCCAGCATTTGGTGCAACCAGCATTTAAGCACCACCTTCCCAAATGTTCCTGCATGCAAGAATCAGTTTTGCAAGCACCATCTGACAAAGTGATTTCTCATGATCCTCCCCTCCCCCTTCACTATTGTGCACCTAACCTGGAAAAACTCACTAAAGACAATGACTCAAGCTGAATGCAGCATAAGTACAAATAAATTCCACTTGATAAGAACAATTTTTCTAGTACAAACTGGAGTGTCTCACCTGGAGAGCCCCACTAACTATATGCAGTTTTCTGACATATATATTTGAAATAAAATAAACACACTATATGAAGATGACTGAACTATCCACCATATATCCTTTTCAACCCTTTCAGAAATACACCTTCATTCACTTCTTACTTTCATGAACACATGAAGAAAGACAAATAATTGTATTCTGAAAAACTGAAAAGCTGATCAGAACTAGAAGGCACTCCTGTTTCAAACTAAATGCTTTAATCATGGGTCACAAGTTGCTATCACCATAGATACCAGGGTGATAAGAGAAGTTAATGTAAGTCTAAATTGTTACCAACAACAGTACTGCAATTCCTAAGTAATCACATAACAAGACAAGGATTAAGTAGACCCCCTTAGTCACATCGCTATATATTTCACAGATTATTTCTACACATTTCAAGAGGTGCTACAAGACATGTTATACTCATTTACAGAAAAAGATTTATGATTGGCTAAATTTGGTACCACCCTTGTACAAGCCAATATAGTAGCACCAGCAAACAGTAACAAGGAATTAATTCACATTGTCTTCCCACACTGTAGTGAGCAAAGCGTCCTTCTTCCCAATTCAAATTCCCATGCACAGCAATACAGGCCTCATTGTTTTATGTTGATGTATGGTCTTTTTTATCACTTGTCTTTTGATTAACTTTTCACTTAGCTTTTAAAACAGTCAACTGAATCAGTGTGCAATCAAATCTTCAATTATGCCAAAATACAGATTCAAAATTACTATATTTCTTCCAAATAATGTAGTTTGATTCTTTAGGGAAACTTTAGAACTACCCTTTTGCAAGCTAGTGACTGGGTTTTCTAGGCTTTGATTCAGTTTGAGGTTTTGGGGGGGTACTCAGGCTGGGGTGGGGTTTTTTTGGGTTTGGATGTATATCCCTCTGCCTCAACTTTTGTTTCTTTTTCAATTTCTCTGGCAACAATTCAGCCTCTGAAGTTTCAGGGGAAAAAAAAGGCAAAATAGGAAAAAAAAGAAAAAAAAATTCTCAGCATTTAACCACATCAGACCCCTTCTGTAAATAAGCTGCATATGAGGTGTAAGAGCCTGTCCAATATTCTCAGTAAAACTTCAAAACACTCTCAGCTGAGCAGGTTATCACCAAGGCTGGTGTCTGCATGCGCAAAGGGAGAGGAGGTCACACTTTTTTCCCTATATATTTGATTTTGCTTTTGGGAGAGCGTTTTTTGGCAAGTCAAGTCAGACTAGGTATTCTTTAGTCTTCTGCATCATGGATATAATTGAGTTAAATGCAGCAATGCAATTCAATGTCCACTAAATTATAAGTGGGTATCATTCCTACTGAGCTTGCATGGTCATGCTCCTAAACAAGAAAACCATCAAAATCAATAATGCTACCCTGATATAAAAGCTGTGCATGTGAGAAGAGAAGCAAATTTATTGATTATACACATGCTTCACTTCGGCCAAGTAATAATCAGCATGCAGTCCTAAAGAAGCATCCTATCAGGCACTCTGAATTTCCGAGTGCAAATGCATGCTAGAAATTGTCAATTGATCTCAGTGATGTCCTGTATCCTGCCAGCTCATGAGTCATACAGCCACTTGCATTCAGCTACCTCCAGCAGCTTCCACAAGCCAGAAGACTATATTAGTTTCTATTATCTTTTATTTTTCTTATGGTCAGTTCCAAGAAAACTACTCACAAGGGAATTTATTCAGTTTCATACAGTGATACAAAAGCACATAGAACACCATCCTACTATGAAGTATTAGGGAAACTCTTCATCAAGAAATGATCAAACTCACTGGGCTGTCAACTGACATGCCGATAGTGTCAGATACTCTGTGAAACTTGCTAAAGTAGTTACCTGTATCTAAAAAGAGATTAAAAATCCATACCACTGTGCTTTCCAGCTTTTCAGGCAGGACAACTCATCTGTCCAGTACATCTTCCCTTCTACACTGCCCTTTCTAACAACTTCTGGTCATTTGCAAATATTTTCAAATACATCAAAAGCTTCAAGAGTATCTCCAGCTTAGTGGACTCTTTCTAAAAAATTCGAAAGAGCACAAAAATTATGATATGCAAGAGAGATTACCAACTTACTGTTCAAAAAGCACCCACCAATTTAAACGTTACATGAACTGTATTATTTGACCTCTTTTTTTCAGGCTTACGTAATTTATGGACAGAACTGTGATTACAGAGCACTTGCCACCGGCAATACATTTTTGTAAAAATTTAAAATAAAATAAAGTGGGTAGGGAAGGTGCACGTCAGTTTTACTCCAAGTGCCATAGAGACTAAACACCTTCACAAGATTCTACTGCCTTTAAAAGACACTCCCACACACACGCCAAAAAAAACCCCAAAAAAACCCTCAAAAAACATAGAATCTCCCACAACAAGGTCTCCCTATGCCTACTGAAAAAGCTTATTTAAAGCTTCAGACCTAACCGAGGAAAGGCCTGACGGTTTCCCAGCGCCAGCTAGGGATTGCCCCTTTCCTCCCGGCGGCTCCCAGGGACGGAGGTCAGCTCCGGAGCCGCCCCTCCCGGCTCTCACCCCCGGCGCCCCTCGGGCTCTGAAGGGCCGGTTGTTTGCGGCCGCCCCCTCCGAGCCGGCGGGAGGCGCGGGCAGCGCCGCGGGGGCGAAGAGCCGCTTCCCCTCGCCGGCACCGCGGGGTCCGGGCGGGGAGGCCCCACCCACCGCCCGGCCGGCCGCCGCAGCGGGCCGGGACCGGGGCCTGCTGTACACGGTATTTCGGGGTTCGCCGTCCCCGGGCCGGGGAGCCGCGGGGTCGGGGCGGGCGGGTCTCCGCCCGCACATCGCGGTCACGGCCCGGCGCACACGCCTCACCCGCGGCCGCGGGAGTGACGGGAGCGGAACGGCAGGCAGGGAGCCGGGGAGGGGCGGCGGGACGGGACACGGGGGAGAAGGAGGACAGAGGGCGGCGGCGGCCGGGGGAGGAGAGGGCGGGCGAGGGGCAGGCGCGGAGCGGGCCCCGCGGGGAGCGGCGGCGGGGCGGGGACGGGGGGAGCGCGGGGAGGTTCGCCCCGCACCCCGCCTCCCCCTGCTGCAGAAACTACGCCATTGCGGCCTGGCCCGGGAGCCGGCGGCGCTGCCGCCCGCCCGCCCGCGCACCCCCCGCCGCCGCCATCTTGGCGGCCGCCGCCATGTTTGCCTCCTTCCCCCCGCCGCGGCCGGGCAGGAGCGGCGGCGGCAGCGCAGACCCCGCCATCTTTTCGGGGAGCCGCCATACTTGCCCTGGCGATGAACATGGCGGCGCCCATCGCACACATCAAAACATGGCCTCCCTTCAAAACAAAACTGTCCTGGCCGCACCGCGCGGCCGCCGGCGGGGCCCGCGGCCCAGGGAGGGAGGGGTGTGGCGCACACTTACCCGAGGCCCACATGGTGACCGAGAACTCCCCCTCCAGGGTCTTGATCTGCACCTGCTTCTGCTCCCATTTCCTGCCGCCGCCGCCCTCGGCCCCGCCGCCGCCTCCCCCGCTCAGGTAACTCTTCTTGCTGCTCTTCTTGCCGCTGCCGCCCTTCTTAACGCGGCCTCCTCCGCCGGCCGAGGAGGAGCCGCCGCCTCCGCTCTTGCTACCCGCGGCGGCCACAGTGACCAGGGTCTGCTCGATGTACTCGTCCTCCCCGGCGGGGGCCGGCACCGGGATGAGGATCTGGTCCTCGAACCCGTCGTCAGCCCGCAGTCCGTCCGAGTCGTCTCCCCCCACCACCTCCTCGCGGGTCTGCACCAGGATCACCTCCTGGTGGTGGTGGTGCAGGTGGAGCTGCCCCCCGCCGCCGCCGGCCGCGCCGCCGCCCGCCCCGCTGGGGTCCCCGTCCGACACCAGCGGCTGCAGCGCGATCATGGGCTGGTGGTGGTGGTAGTGATGGGGCGGGTGGTGCGGGCCGCACTCCTCGCAGCACTCGTCCTCCTCCTCCTCCTCCTCGTCCTCCTCGCCGCCCACCACGGTGGTCTCGATGGTCTCCACCGGGATGGTCTCCACCTCGATTTCGTGCAGCTCCACGATCTCGGCCGGCATCTCCGAGCCGTCCGTGGCGATGTACAGGGTGTCTCCCGAGGCCATGGTGGGGCGACGGGGGAGAGAGAGAGCTCCGCGGGCGGCGAGGGGGCTCCGGTCCTCTCCCCTCGGCGGATGGTGGGGCTCGGGCTCCTTTCCCCTGCCCTCCTTCTCCTCCTCCTCCCCCTTCCACACAAACACCAGCGCCTCGCAGCCAGCGACAGCCAGGGAGGGAGGAGTGAGGGAGGGAGGCAGCACCGCCAAATCCCGGCCGCGCTCCCTCGCGAGACTTCCGCCGCTGCCGCCGAGACGGACCCCAGCCCCGGAGGCCGCTGCCGCCGGACTCGCCCCCCCCGCCAGGCGGCCAATGGCAGCGCCCGCCGCGCCCAGGCGAGAGAAGCAGCCAACAGGGGCGCGCCGTGCCGCAGCGCCCCGCCCCCTCTGGCCCTCGCCGTCCTATCACGGAGCGCTGCGAGCGCGGGGCGCGCCTCCCGGCGCGGAGCGTCCAATCGGCTGGCGGCGCTGTCTCCGCCCCGCGCGGGAGCCCCGCCCCGGCCCCGCCGCCCGCGCGGGCCCCGCCGCTCCGTGCGCGCTCGCCGGGGGTGGCCGGGTCCGCGCCGCCAGGGGGCGCTGCGGCCGCGCGGCCGTTAACGGGCGGGCCCGTGTCCCGGCGAGGGCCCCGCGGGGAACGCGGGCCGGCAGCCGCGGCGGCCGAGTTTCCGTCCCGTCAGCCCCGCGGCCGAGGGCTGAGCTGCCGGCCCGGGGTCCTCCCCTGCGGGACGGACGGACGGAAAGACGGGCTAGCGCTGAGCTGTGGCCGAGCCTTGGGACGTGGGCAGGGGCGGCGCGCTTGGATTTTACAGTTGAGCTGGTTTTGGCACGTGGGAATTTCTGTCTCCTTTCTTTATTCCTCCTCGTTCCCTTCGGAGGGTGGCGTGCTCCCCAGGGCGCGTGGTGCGGCGCTTTTCCGCAGCCTTGCCCGGGAGATGCGCCCGGACACGCCGGGGGCTCTCGGTGCCGCCGGCAGCCCGGCCCGAAGGCACGGCGGGCGGGGCGGTCAGCGGCAGCGTGCGTGAGCTCGCCTGCCGAGAAACAGCGTTTGAAATAAGTGAAGCATTGCACTTTAATCACTCCACAAAATTCCAGTACGTGAAGTAATTCCCTCATTAAACTATCAAGTGTAGGTATTTGCCTTAATTATTAACACATCTCTCCGACCCTGAACTCCGTTGCTCCCCAGAACCCTTCCGACAGCAACGCAACAGTTCGTGCCTTGCAAATGCAGCAGCTCCGCGCTCCAGACCCACTCCGCTTCCTTCCCCTTCTGCCGACTGCTGCGGGACATCCCGTCCTCCCTTAGCCCGTCAAGGAGCTGCCGTGTGCGGCGGTGCCAAGGGAAGAGTAGCACTCGTGGTGTATTGCAGTCGCTTGGTTATTAGCTTTTTAAGGGGTCAGGCCTGTATGCCTATAAATCAGGAGGAGAATTTGCAAAGAAGCAGCTGCCTGTCTTGATATGAACAAGCAGATGTGAAAGAGTTATGTCTAGGAGATGTGGAGCCGTGGACTTAATAATTGTAAAATGTTCTCTACAGGTAGCCAGAAGTCCTTCAAAAGGACTGTGTGTTATCTTCAGTTAGATACTGATGTGCCGGTCGCCCTACAAGTATTTACATATTTAAAAAAAAGGAAATCTTGGATTACACGAAGTAAATTAGTACCACCGAAGATGGGAGTTTTAAAACAAGTCTCACAGGCTTTCTGTACTCAGGGCAGGATCATCTTCTCTTCCTCGATCTTTTTTTCCCAGCTGTTACATCACCTTTCCTTCCCCTTCTATGTTAACTACAAGTGCAGATTTGCCTCCTAAGTATTTCCAAGGCTGCTGCAAGTATACATTACATTTTAACCTTCACTTCTCACAACACCATTGCTTTGTTTGCTCATATCCCAAATCGCCACAATATAAAAACTGATAAAATGTTCCTGCTAATACTTTCTTCTTCTTCTACCTCATCATCAAGTGTTGTCCAAGTTAGTCTAGTCCAAGTCTCAAGACACCAGTACTGAGCTTTGCCCTAATGATGAGATTAGGAAATACTTTCCTATTAACTATTAGAAATAGAAACAAATTTACTTGCGGAGATCTGGAATTTCCGTCTCCCCAGTCATACTCAGCATTCCCATTTTAACAAACTACATGATGTAGTTTATCATGGCAAAATTCTCCCAAACTGAAAGACTGTTTTTAGATCCTGTGAAGAGATTTCCAGAACTCTACATATAAATTCTGTCCCTCTGTTTATAGCTGGAAGGACAAGTGTACCAGCGTGGGAAAAATGGTTCTGTAGCTTTTAAGAACAAGATTGCAAAATTAGAAAGAAGTCTCCCTAGTCCCTCTGTAAAAGTTATGTGTAATAAAAAAAATGGTGAGTCATTATGGTGTACTTTTCTATTTTATTTTTTTTTAGGAGAATACACCACTCAGTTATACTTTATATTCTAAGCTTGCATAGAGAAAATATTAATGTCACCTACATGTTAGACATGCACTCAGTCCTGTTCTTGAATTCCCATCAGAGCAAGTGGGACTGGGCCTGAGTGGATCGTTTTGGGTGTAGGTGCTTCTTTTCGTGTTAGTGTAAATGAGCTTTGTCAAATACAAGAACAAAGTCACAAGTCTCTCTCGTTTATCAAGATAAAATTTTTGGTTAAGGTCAGTGATAACAGTTAAATAATCTTGCACAACCTTGTTTAATTTTTGTGTTTCTTTTTTTTTTTTTTTTTTACTGCAAGCAATTATATAATTTCAGACAGAAAAGGCACTTTCAAGTTTAAGTATCACAACCACCTCATTTTCAATTGTATTCTCTTTATCCTGAATGAGACGATCTGCTTAACTTCTGTTATTTTCCATTAACAGCTTGACAAAAAAATACAGCAACAAGGAAAAATAAAGACATGAAAGCTGCCCAGTGAAAAGGTGTTTAGAAGAAAACTTTGTCCCCTATCCAAATAGCAGGAGAATTTTTCCCCTTAATGCACCCTTAATAATCTCTTATCTTCTTGCCCTATGCACCCTATTTTGCTCCCCATGCTCAGAATTCCAGTTTGTTTTCTAGACACATTTAGAAAGCAAGAGGTAAAAAGGTTTAATTAAAAAAAAAATGTAAACAATCCATTAGAAATAAAAGTTATTTTTAAGCATCCTTAACAAGTGTTAAGGAATATATATTCTCTAAATATAAATTCCTCAGATTTAGCTGTTTTATTGGGGGTGAGGTGGAAGGGGTGTTCTTCCCTAGATTCTTCCTTAAAATCTGCTGCAGGAAATTGCAGACCATCAGTTTCCAGATACCAGATTTCTACTTTTCACAAGTACACACCCTCCAGCATTGTTTTATCTCCACTCTCAGTTCTTGGCACTGCAAAATTCCTGGTAGGAGTTTCAGGTGCCAAGCACACCTGACTGAAAGAACAAAATGTCAATGGGTTTTCTTCTCACAAACCCAGCTTCTGCTGTCCTCATAGCCTTCCTTTCTTTTGGATTGAACTGACTCACAGTCTCCTTTTCTTATCACCAGATTGTTCAGGGAAAACCTCAGGATTCAAAGAGATGGCAACGTCAAATCCAGCAGAAACAGTAGTAGTTCTGTACAGAAATCATTTGGACAAGTTAGAAAGCTACAAGTTACTGAGAACTCAACTGTTTTCTTTTTGGTGCAATTTAAAAAATGTAATGCCATCCACATTAACCTAAGCCCCCAGTACCAAGAACAGGAAGGCAGGAGAAAAAAGGAGAGGAAGGAAAAAGAAGACAAGATGCATGCTCTCAAGGACATTTCTTTTGCTTCTGAACTTCCTTTAGCTGTTAGCTTCTACATATACTTGGCATGAAGTACTACAGAAGATTGTATGTGCTGGGTTCTTGTTTTAGGGTGAAGAGCTACATGAGTGTAAGTAGTAGAAAGTTCTACAGGCAGGTTACTGCCACCACGTGCATTGATGGCATACAAGGATAATTTGAAAAATCATGTTTTGTTTCAATTAACCCCAAAGAATCCTAGCTGAATAAGAGACATTGACCTTCACAGTTTCACAGGCTCACAGAAGAGCAGAGCTGAGATTGCAAAGGATCTTTAGATAAATTATAGTCCAAGCCCCAGCTCAAAAGTGGCATGAAATAGAGCAAATTTTTCTGAGTTGTGTTCAGCCAAGCCTTGAATATCTCCAATAGTGGTGACTCCACAGCCTCTCTGTGACTTGTTCCAGTGTTTGACTGAAAGAACTTTGTGTATTGCAATTTGTGCCTGTAGCCTCATGTCCTTTCACTGGGCACCACTAGAAGAACATGACTACTTTTTGTTTCTACTTTTTTTTTTTCTTTTTTTATAGATTTTCTTTGTAATTTTATTTTGCAATTCCTGGAATGCTTAAAGCATTTGTTAAATGCAGACTACCTGCAGAGGAGTCAGCAGTGCTGTCCATAGCACAAGAAGATACAGGGTGCTTGAGGCATTGCAGCATCCTGGTTTGGGAGAACTCTTACAACCCATCTGTCAGATATGCTCAATATAAGTTATCTCCATCCATTTATATATATGTATGTATGTATTTATTTATTTATATTTATGTATGCATGTATTATACACTATATATATGATCAGCAAATAATGGTCACTACTCAATGTCATTAGCCACTCAATAAATTAATATTATGCTTTTACTTTTGTGCATTTTTTTTCCTTGTGGTGAACTAGTAGTTTGCAGCTTCCAAAAACACAGCTATCACTGCTGTACTAATCCAACTTTGTGTATAGTATCTAATTGTGTTATATTTATATGAAGAGCTGGTTCTTGTTTCAAACACCAGGACTAATTGTCCTGACCCCTATCTCAGCTGCACCTAGCCCAAACTAGGTAGCTGTTCTTTTGAAAATAATTACTTGGCAAATACAGAAGTCTGCTGTATTTTAAGAAAAGAAAGGTCACACAAAAGAAGTTAATCTTTCACAAAGTATGAGTGAATTAACAAAATTATCAATGGTTGTTTTCTAAATATTGAGGTGATTTTTTGTTGTTTTTTTTTTTTTTTAGTTTTATTCCTGATCTCTTCATTTTACACGAAAACAAAGGGAAGACATTTGAAGTGTGAAAGGTGTGAAATAAGTGAGGTTTTCACAGCCAGCATCTACAGCCTTCTCTCTTGCCCCTAGCAGGGTCAACACACCCTTTTCCCGATTTGTTTCACCCAGCCTTTCAAATTCACTGGTTTGGAAAATTCTGATATGCTGTTCTTCTTCTCTATCTCACACAATCTATTTGTCTAATGTTTAAGAAAGAAAGATTAGCCCTCCCACTGTAAGCCAACATTATCACTAAACTGATAGTACTTATATATTTAGTTGAATATGTGACATGGATAGCTTTTAAGATATTTTTTGCTCTTGTGTAAAGAAGACCAGATAGAAAGTCACTTACTGGAGGAAAAGAAAATCAGTAGTTGATAATAAAGGGTACTCTTGTTAACACTTGTTAAAGACTTATCTAGGACTAATGAATAAGTTCTGCCAATTTAAGATAGCAGGTTTTCCTTTGTTGTTTTCATCTAGAATGGCCAATTAATCAATTAAAACAAGAGCAGTCTTGAAGAGGAAAAAAAAACTAAGGAAAAAATTTAAACTGGGATTTACAATGCCATTAAAATAATTCACTAAGTAAAATGCTAATTAGCCGTGCCATCTTTCCAGAGTCCTTGTCCTAGCTCTTTGCAGCTCTGCAGGAAATATGGTTTTACCTTTACCGTTATAGTCCTTCATAATTTAGCCTCCTTCATAATTTAGCTTCCTCTTCTCCAGCTGATCTAATGTAACTGCCACCATGCCTGGCTTTATGGCCCACTAGATTCTGCTACAAATGTTGTCCTCTCCCCTCAGATTGCTAATTAAACATGAGGGAAATCCCTGATCCCAATTTGTGTATGGACTCCTACAAAACACATTTAAAGCTTCATTATGAGCACAAGGTTCTGCTTACTGACCGTGACTAGAAACAGGCAGTGAACTCTGTGTATACCTCTTTTCTCTGTTTCGCTTTCCGGTACTTTTAATAATTATTGTTTTCTTTGTTGTATCACATGCTACTACAGATTACCCTCTTAGTAGCAAACCAAGCAGCTACACCAATTAATTTGCTGAGATTTATAGTGCTCTCCTACATTTGTCATCTGCTTGTGTTTTTGAGGCTGAGCACAGTAAGGGAGGATTTTCTCTCATCAGTCATCTTGCAGAGTGATGGAGAGAGGGTTTGGAATGCCACCATTCTGAACTAATTTCTATGTTATGGTCATTAATCACCCCAGTTTCATTAAACAGGTTTTTGTTGTAAGAACAAGATCATATAATTAGTTTTTCTTACCATATGAAAGGATACATGAATCAGTGGGACTAATCCTCATGCCAGAAACGTCTAGCCTTTAATTCTGAATGAAAAATACAAATAATTATTACTGAGTTTTAAACCTGCTGATCATAAATGAAGTTTTTGTCCTCCATTCCTGATTTCATGGCTGAGGGTATGAAACTACCCTTCCAAAAATCCTCAGTCTTCACGAAGGAGTCGTATTACACCAATATAGGATGTGTGTGGACATATGAATAGTCCGTATCTTGCAAATTATAGACAACACAAAAAGCAGAAATTTCTGGGAAATAATACCTATTAGTTGAGCCAGCATGGTGCGATTTCACACCTGCCAGCACAGGCAATGTATGTGAATGCCTGTCCTAGCTGCTCACACTGCTCCCTGGGGCCAGGGAGCAAATCTGCAGCTCCTATTCATGCTGATTGTTCTGCAAATAGCTGGGCTTCCTTATCTCTTCTCCCTCATATGCATTCCCTTGGTTTACAGACCTGATGCTGAAAAGTGCTCAGCTCTAACTGCTATTGAAGTCATCAGATAGATCCCCGTAGCATTAAATAAGATGCAGCCCTAGAGTTAGTACTACATTTTAAAAGAAAAATAGATTGAAATGAACAAGGCTAAGTAAAAATAAATAAGGTATAAAATTCTGCAGTCTCAAGGAAAGCCCAAGGGCAGCTTTTTTTTTTTTTTTTTTTTTTTTTTGTTTTAATTAAAGCAGCTTAGCTAGGTTTCCATGAGGAAATAGATATTGTGACTCGACAGTTTACTAAACTAACCTTATATCTTTTAGGTATGCGTAAAACTGAGCAAAGGTTTTTCTTCTGCGCTTATTCTAGAAGGATTTGTATGTAACTCATCGGAAGAAAGATTGCAATTTTACTTTATGAATTTCTAGTCAAACCATAGTCCATCTTGGAGGGTCTATATATGTTGCTACAATATAAATACTAACTAAAAATATTTCGTAAAAATAAAAATAGACTGTATGACATAATATTTGGAATTCAGTACAGTTTGTTATCAAAGTTGTTCTCCAACTGTTCCCTGCAGAGGCAATTCTTCCTACACATCCACACTACATACTCACTCAGCGAGACGTTTTCAAGTGGCTTTTTTCTTCCTCTACTCTAAGTTTAGTCTCTGACTTCAAGAGGCTGAACAAGTACCCCTCTTAACCCCGTGTCACTCCTATTGTCAGAAGTGAGCTCAGCAGCACTGAAATGAAAGGTTTTAAGTGCATCAGGTTGAAACCTGAGTATCGGGAAATACGTTTGGGAAAGCAGATCTGCGAGGGTGAGCTGCAGTCCGGAGAGCACTGCCACCGGCGACGTACAGTAGGGTGAGCTTTCAGAGAAGAGTGGCATCTATGGTTAGATGGGAAGAAGAGATGTTTTTTTCACAGAACGCATGTTCTCTCATAAATCGGGCAACTTGTCCACAGCGAACCCCTTAAGTTCTCGTATTTGGATAGGAGATTACAAACGTTGGTGCTACTTTTTAAAATTTTTGCTGTAGAATAGAAGTCTAGTTCCCACACTCCACTCAGGAATTTTTGTCAGGATGCTAGTAAAACTTCCTGAAATGCCCAAGATTGCAGGGATGGTAACATAAGCTATCCATGGGGGAAGTACTTTCTGTGTGTAACAGCAAATACGTCTTGTGAGAGAAAGCAATTGCAAATCCTCTGAACAACATACACCACACCGTGAAATAAATTACTTTGTAGCAAGATTGTGGTTCTTCAGAAAAGCAAAGAAATATTTCACAAGAAAAAAAAATATAAAAATAATAAAAATATTATCTAGAACAGGAAATTGTTTCCATGTGAATTCTGCAGGAGCGATCTGTCTGATTTACTGGATCACAGTGGTATCGTTGTTACGGCAGCCCTGCATTTGTTAACCTCCAGACAATACGTTTTAAAATTCCTTAAGGACGTGTTTCTAAAGGAATCGGGGACCCCCGAGCGCTGCCAATCCCAGCCCGTCCCTCCGGGCAGTGAGCCCCTCCTCGGGCACCCTTCGGCGGTGCCCGTTCCCCGCGGCGGCGGCAGGGGGCGCGCTGCGCTCGCGGCGGGCCGGGCCCCGCTCCAGCGGAGCGCTCCCGGAGCCCTTCGGCCGCCGAGCCGCCCCGAGCCGTGCGGCCGCTGCCGCAGCCCGCGCTGCCTCTCCCGTGCGCTCCCCGCGGCTCCCGGCCTACGGAAAGAGCATTGCCGCGGCCGGAGCTTTGCGCACGGCCGGCTGCGGACGGCGGGCGGTGATGCGGCTCCGCGCAGTGCTGGGAGGCTGTGTGCAGGGCGGCAGCGAGCCCGTCTGCGGGGGAGCTGTTTGCCGCTCGGAAGCTCCCGTCTCATGTGGGCAGCTCTGAGGCGGGGACGCCGTGAGGCGCCAACACCCAGCGGCGATCGCCGAGTGCTGGGCAAAGGCGGCTGCTGCGACCCGCCGGGCTGGGTGAAGGGCGGCTTACCCCCAATGCAACCGAGTGTATCCTACAGCTTAACGCTGCCAAAAGGAACATGCCTTTCTGCTCCTAAGCCTCCCGCTCCAGCTCCTCAGCACCTTTGTTTGATCAGTTCAACTTACAAATCTAGCATAGCGCTAACCCGGTGGTTAGAGAAATCAGGATGACCTCGGGTAGAGTCAGTTCAGGTGAGAGGGGAAAACAAACGAGGTCTTATTGGCAAATTGGTTCTCCTGAGCTTACTTCACTGTGGGTGTGTATTGACATGGCTCATCTACAAACTATGCTGTCTATGAAAATTTGACTTTGTTCAATAAAGCACATCACGTTGTAAATGTTGGCAGTAGCTGCATCAAGTCAGAGAGTGATATCCAATTCAAAATGACAGCAAAATCTTCAATAAAAAAGCAAATATTATAGTTGTTTTCTTCTGGAAATGAAAGAAGGTCCAATTTATACAGACAGAGAAGAAAGTAGGAGAGGCAGCAACTGAAAATACAATGCCATGGGACATGGAGCGCTTACTTCAGAGGAGAAAACACTATATTTAGAGATAAAATTCCCAGTCAACTTTAGTTTCAAAACAACAACTTTAACAAAGATTGGTTGTTAGCAACCACAAGAAGAGGAGTTAAGACCTGCTCACCAGGGCAGAATTAATATACCTCAAACCCCAAGGCTGGCAGCAGTCACTAGGAGACAGGTGTAGGTGTTCCTGCTGTATTTACTCTGTCACCTGTGCTTTCCATGAGAAGAAGGAAGTAACTGGGTTGTGTAGCAGAAATACATTCATGCTGGGAAGCCAGCTGATGGATAAGCACCTTTGGGTGAGGAAGGCTGAGTTTGCCTGGATGTGTGGAATGTGGGACCAGGATGTCTTGCTTCAGAGCTGTATATCATCGGACATGTCCTCAGTGGAGCAAAGGATTTTTGTATTTTTTTGCCCTGCGATGTTGGAGATTAGTATGATGTGTACGGAAAACTATGTAAATGAGATATTTTGATGGTACCTTGCACAGAGTCAGCAATTGTACTCTTTCTCCTGAGTGTGTTAGGAATGTCCCTCAGCTAGGCTTCCCAATAGTTCCCAGAAATCCCGAACAAGTTGGGATTCGATGGAAAATTCAATCAGAAAGGGAGGCTACTGTTGAGGGAACCTGACCATTTGAAGCACATTTGAACTGTGTAAAGTGTAGTGACTGAATCTGTAGAGTTCACAGTCTTTACAGTATTCATTAGAAGGGCTATTTTTGCTAGGTGCCATTAACAGCCTTCCCTCCCTTTCCCATTGTGAGTAATTTTACTAGGATGCTGTAAAACTAAGGATGCCAAATTTTCAGAACGGGGTAATGCTTTTGCCTATTCTAGAAGATGATCTAAAGCTGGTGTTTCTTGTTTGTCTGGCATCCACAATTACTCTTGAATTAGTATTATTTGTTTGGCTTATTATAGAAATATAAAGCATGAAATTCTGTTCTCAGAACAAGATGCCAACTCGCTGGAGACAGAAAAGTTTTCTGTTCTTCTTATGTGGTCAGGTTGAGTCCGCAGTAATGAGCTACATGAAGGAGACGCTGTTTTCCTATAAAGGAGATACTTAAGTTTCCATGTGTAACTTACCATATGCAATAGCACTATCCTATTGGACAAGCTTTGGGATGAAGTCACATTTGTTTTGTTTGTAACTGCACGGACTGCCCACTAATTTCTTTTTTAGTCACCTTGAGCACACCTGAGCAGGAAGTGACAGAAGGGTGTCATCATATTTAGTGTCTTTGGCTTCTCCACCGATACTGTCAACACACCAAAACGTTTGAGCCAGTTAAAGGTTTAGGCTGAGATACCGATGCAGCTGCTCTCTGAACAATCCATTTCTTCTAGAAACACGTAATAACCTTAACTTGGATTAACAGTCCTTTATCTGGGTTGGACCCTGCAGCTTCATGGGCAAGCAGCAAACTTGTGCGGAGCAATAGTGAAGAAACCATTGTACTTAGGGAGAGTTGAGCTGTAACAGCAAAGGGGTTAAACTCTTGCTCCTGCTGTGGGTAAAACTGTTTCCCTTTACACCATAGTCCTTCCACTGAACCTGCTTTGTGCCTTTCATCATTCAAGGGTTCACATTTTAAGCTAGAAGAGAGCATCCAAAGGAGGGCAGCAAAGATGGTGAAGTGTCTTGAGGGGAAGCTGTATGAGGAGCAGCTGAGGTCACTTTGTTCAGCCTGAGAAGTCTGAGGGGAGATCCTACTGCAGTTACAGCTTCCTCATGAGGGGAAGGAAAAGGAGGGGCAGACACTGATCTCTTCTCTGTGGTGACCAGGGACAGGACCTGAGAGGGTGACCTGAAGTTGTGTCAGGGGAGGTTTAGGTTGGATATTAGAAAAAGGTTCTTCTTCCAGAGGGTGGTTGGGCTGGAACAGGCTCCCCAGGGCAGTGGTCAAAGCACCAAGCCTGACAGTTTAAGAAGTGTTTGGACAATACTCTTAAGAGCATCATGTGATTCTTGGGGATAGTGCTGTGCAGGGCCAGGAGTTGGACTCAATGATCCTTGTGTGTCCCTTCCAACACAGATGATTCTGTGATTTAGACCGGGAAAAAAACCTCAAAGTCTCAAAAAAGCCTCCTAAAGCTTTATAGCAGTCAAGCATAATGATTTTGAGTTTGTGGGTTTTTTCATTGTTGGTGTCTTTTAGCCCTTATTGTAACTCTTCTACTAAGAGATCTTAAAGAGTTCCACTAGGCTAATATAAGAGGTGATAGTGTTGCCAGTGTTTATAGGCAAAAATTCTTGCTGAAAACTATTTACATCTCATATTTTCAAGGGTGCTTTTTTGTCTGTTTTTACTTCCATCTATAATAGTAATTTTTAAGGGTAGAATGAAATGGAGGGTGCTAGAGACTCTCAAACTGAAACAGAATGAAACAAAATTTGAGCTGATCCATGTGTCATGTTGGAAGGACTAATGATAGGGGTAGGAATAGAGTGAAGATGAACAGGAGGTCAGGCATAGACTTGCAGAAGAAAATAGTGGGAAAAAGGGCATCACATTAATTTCCTGTTGTATGTGTAGAAACATCACTGCGTAATGTGTAACTGTGAATCAGAGAGGCTAGAGAGGTACAGAAAGTTACCTTAGTTTTAAGGTTAGCAAGTCCTTTGCCTGGTTTTGTTACCAAGGTAGCAGTGTGATTCCCTGCTGCTCCAGCGGTGACAGTACCTGGGAAATGGGCCGCAGACTACCAGGCGTGAAGTGTTACGCAGCCAAGGGCTGGATTCTACCGGGACAGCTCACGAAGATTGTCAGAGCGCCAAGGAAATGTATGTCAGCCGTTGGTCGCCTTTGCACTGTTCTAGGTCTTCCACTCCTGGGAGGAGCTCACACAACTGGGCTCTGCCTTATTCCACTGTTCTGCTTAGGGCTCTGTCTCTGGATTTATGGCGTTTGGACTACCTTTACTTTCCAAAAGCTGCATATGGAAGTGCCCGAGGACCTGCAGCGCTGGAGTTCCCCTCGTGCTCTGGAGCCGCCCCAGGCAGCGATGGATGTAGTGCCTGTTCCGAGCCCTGGTGCTGGCAGCAGCACGACGGGGATCCCTCCTGCCCTGCAAACACGCCCACCCCACACACCTCTCCCGGCTGTCTTCGAGGTCCCTGCAGCGCGGCGAGCCTCGGCAGCCTATCCCATCCCCTGTCCCCAGAGTCAGCCCCGAGGCAGCCTCTTCCCGCCGGACTCCCCCTGACATCCCGGCGGGTCTCTGCAGCTCCCCCGGCTCCTGACACCCGAGCGAAGGCGCGGAGCTGTCCCGGTGCCGCCCGGCGGCCGCGGGGCGGGCGGGGCCGGGCGGAGGAGCCGCCTCTCCGCGGGCGCGCAGCTATAAGGGCAGCGCGGCGCGGGGCGCGGCGGGAGCTATGGGGAACCGGGTCACCCGCGGGGACTTCGAGTGGGTCTACACGGAGCAGCCCCACACGCAGCGCAGGAAGGAGATCCTGGGTACGGCGGGGAGCCGGGGGCGGCCGCGGCGGCTCGGGCAGCCGGGCGGGGCTGCGCTCCTGGACGGGGAGGGACGGCCGGGGCGGTTCCGCGCCGGGATCGCCGGTGTCGGTGCGGCTCGGGCTGATGTCCCGGCTGCGCAGGGCGAGTGCCGCAGCCAGGTGGGCTGTCGGGTGTTTCCCCCGAGGAGTGTAGCGCTCCCAGCTCTCTGCCTTCTGGAGGCAGCGGCGGGGATGCCGCGGCCGAATCGAGCCCGGCTGCGCCGAGCCGTGTCACCGGGTGGCATTGGCGACAGGACAACACGGGCTGTGCGCAGCGCCCGCCTGTCGCACCGCGCCCCGGGAGCGGCCGCTGCCGTCGGGGGTCCTGGCGGGCGGCGGGCGTGCCCCGGGCGCGGAGCCCTCCTGCGGGCACATGTTCCCGGGGCCTCGGCAGTGCTCGGAAGTAAGCGGGCATGCGGGTCCGGCTGCTGGAGAACAATAGCAAGTCCCCGCTGCATGTCGGGGACAAGGTACACGCCTGTATTTGTGTGTTGTACACGCAGCGCTTAAGTGCGCACAGGAGTTTGGTGGGTAGGGAGGTTTATTTTTTTGGGCTATTCTGAAGATCGTTTTTGAGAATAACTGATAATTCAGAATTGTCACAGAGTATTGTTGCAGATCTCCTGAAAATGCATTTTCAACTTTTTATTAATAAAAAATATTTTTATTTTTCCCCTGCTTTTCATTTGGGTGGGTTGGATTTTGTTTTCTTCCCTCTAATGAGCAGGATAAGGTTTTTAAAGAACTTTTATAAAAGGCAATGAAGCTTCTGACTGAGTTGCTGCACAAGGTATATGCTAATTAGGTGCAGTTTTTTAACTCCCCCACAGTCTTACAGATAAATCCTGGATTAATCTAAATTACAAAAACATTTCCTGTACAGTTGCAGTGGTGGAATATCCATGCCCGAGTTTGAATTACATCCAGGAAAATAAGAATTATTTTACTATGTAATTGTGATAGTCAAATTACATCAGTATAGCAAATGATGCTTCTTGGTGTTGTGCTCCTCATCCCTTCAGTCAAGGGGACTACATTTTGGTGAGCTAAGGATAGGAGAATGTGTAGTGGATCTCTGCCCTTGCTGCTCTCTTGCCTTTTTAGTTGTGCTATAGAATGGGGTGTGCAAACCATGCTGAAGCTATAAGGAGGTACTTGGACTCCGTTGTTGCAGCAAACTCTTTTTAGGACTCTTCAGCGGCACACTTGCAGAGGTTTTGCCCACCCCCTCTTTGAGTTAAGAACAAGCAATTGGATTCAAGATCCATGTCCTTTACAGCTTCCTCTAGCCCAGCTGTGGGAGTAGAAGGAAGGGCAGAGAGAAATAAAACATGGAAAGAGAGACATGAATGATCTGTGTCTTATGAGGCAGAATGGATTATAAAACTAGTGTCACAAATACCAAAATATAACCAAAAGTTACTGAAACTGTCATAATATCCCACATAATATTTCTATAATGATCCTCACTCTATTATTCAAAGCCTAAGGTCACCTAGTATTCAGAGTACGTAGTTACCAAAGTGTTTCGTGTCTACTAAGCTGGACTACACAGTAAGAATCTTAAATACATATGAACAAATATCTGTAAAACTCTATGTATTTTACATTTTTGTGTACAGCAATGCCTTGGGGACAGCATTCCATGCTGGTAAAGGAAGTATTTCCTTCCCAATAGGTTAATGATTTAGTTGCTAAGCACTGAAGCTTGATTGTTCTCTGGGCTGCAGCTTTTCTAAGTGTTGGTCTCTTGCAGGCATTGCTACTTGGATTCAAATACAAATGGAAATTATCTGTTAGGAAAAAAAATGGGCAAACTGGCAAACATATAAGGTAGTTTCTTTCTACATAAGTGGTGTTTCCTGGGCCGTTGCCACAGTATGTTCCTATAGAGCATCTGGCAGGTAAAAGAAGTTCACCACAAAGTTGTTTGTCCTGGCTTAGGAGTTAGTAACCCAGGTGTCTGTAAGACTTTAGTAGTCAGTGACTGTATCTGAATGAGAACTCCCCGAGTTCAGTCTCCCTACCATGGGCAGGGTTATCCTTTGCTAGCTCAGGCTGCTCAGAGCCCCATTCAACCTGTCCTTGAACATGTTCAGGGATGGGCCATCCACAGCTTCTCTGGGCAAACAGTTCCAGTTGAGCTGCAGAGCTATGAGCGGTGTTTATCAACTGGGCTGGCTGGAAACTGGCTTTGTGGCAGGACACTGTTGCACTAGGTAAAGGCTGTGATTCCTAATGGCTATGATTATACCAGCAAATAGATCAACATTTTGCACAAGGGAGAGGAGATACTTTCTCTTTTATCTCTTTGTAGTATCTAGGTATTAAAATACAGCTTGTGTTTAGTACTGTCTGTGTGCAACTGCTTCTGACTTAGAGTGGAGATCTCTTGCCAAGCTGGCACTTCGACCCTGATCACGTTATACATGTTCCTGAACACGTTATTCACGCTTTTCAGTTTATGAAATGGAATTGTTTCATTGCTATTCTCTTCCTGTCTTGTTTATAAAAAGCCTGTTATTGGCTTGTGTCAGGACTGGGATTTGTGTAGCGCTGCAGTAAGCTCTGTGAGGGAAAGAGCTGATTAAAACCTTACTGATGGAAAAGTTTTTTCATCTAGATCTGCTTAGCCTTTTTGTTAGTTACAAGAATGCTATTGGGGGGAGATATAATATGGAGAGGGCATTTAGTAGAAATAGGATTTCTACTTTTTGTCAGTAAGGATTTCTTGGACTGAAAAACTTGGAGAAACTATGCTCTCGCTCAGTGGGAAGTGTTGATGACTTTTCCCTCCTGAGAGATGAAAAAATAATTGCTTAAATGCAGGTAACACCATAATCATACAATGTATAGTCATTTCACCTGCAAACAATTTCTCAAATGCAAGCAACGAGCAATATGTTGTGACATGGGAAGAATGAGATCATATTTGTGCCATGGGCTGGATCTGACTTTATAAAATCACTGTAAGTTGGTCAGAAAATGCTTTGCCTTGCGGGATCCTTAGGGAAGCACTTGTTTGCTGCTGAGGATGAGAGCTGAATCAGTGTTGCTCAGGATATACCAGGAACATGTGAATATGGTCTAACATCCAAGAATGCTTAATATGTTATGTAATTAGTTCTTTGCCAAGTTAGAAGACTGGAAGCCCTCTGTCTAGCATTCCTACATCCCTTTACTCTGAACTAGCTAATAAACAAACGTAAGCAAACAGGTTACAGCTGCTGACATAGTGATGTGCTTGCATCATCCACCTCTGTTGACACCAGCAGAGTGGCACCATTGTGGTACTTTCCCTCTAGTGACCGTTTCTGGGTGACCCGCTGCCCTTGGGCCAGCTAGCACTAAGCTATTTAGAAGCTCGTGGGTGACAAATACAAGATTAAGATGCTTCTCCTTGCACAGTGGACATATAAAACTTCAGTGTAATTAGCTAGGCCAAAAATGTTTCTTATTATTTTGTGTACTGGAGGGGCTTTTGTACAGGAGACTGAAACACTTTAAGGTGTTGTCATGCCTATTGTCCTCTGTGTATTGACTCATGCATTGTTTGAATTAATTATAGAATTAATCATAGAATAGTTTGAGTACCAGGTACATCATCAACTAGCTCAGGTTTTTCAGAGCTCCAACCAACCTGCCCTTTAATGTTTTGAGGGATGGGGCATCTACATCCTCTCTGTGCAACATGTGATAGTGTTTCACCACCCTCATTGTAAAACTTTCTTCCTTGTCTTCTCCTTTGGCTTGGAACCATTACCACTTGACTTATCACAACAAGCACTACTAAACAGTCAGTCCCCATCATTCCTATAAACCCCCATTAGATATTGAAAGGCAATAAGGTCTTCTTAAAGCCTTTTCCCCTCCAGGCTGAATAGCCTCCATTCTCAGCTCTCTCAGCCTTTTCTTACTGGAGAGGTGCTCCAGCCCTCTGACAGTTGCCCTCTGTCTTAGATTGCAATGCAAGGTGTCACCAGGAGTATCTGTTAAAACTAGGTGGAGCAGTGTTCTTTATCTCTTCCATGACCCATCCTTCATAACTCTGGGGAGATATCCTCTGTTAATAGGCCAGCCGTTAAAGCCAGGTGGGGCAGTTTCCTTTATCTCTTCCAGACCCATCCTCTGTCCAGGGAGATATCTTCTGTTAATGGGCCATTGAGTCTCACAGCATGACTGATAAAATTATATCATCCCATTGTGAGATGCTCCACAATGGGATGATATGGGGGAGGAGCCAAGCGTTCCTACCTACATGTAATCTGAGATTTAAAACACTGCAGTCATCCTCTCCACTGAATTCCCAGAAGAAGACCAGGCCCCATCTATCACCTCCACTAGACCTTCATAGAAAAACTACACCCTTCTACAAGATCATTGTTTCAACTGGCCTGAGCTAACAGTCTTCCTCAATGAGCTGGAGGCTGGAAGGTGTGCTGTGTAGACCGCAGAGCAGCTGCATCTCTCCTGTTCTCATTGGATCATAAAGGGCAAAACTTGGTCCCATGCAGTCATAACTGTAGGTGTTTTGTCCTGTCCTGTCTTGAGTGTCCATGCCTTCATACCCACACCCACACATGCACCCCCCATATAGAGGGGATGAATGAAGGGGTTGGTGTTTTTTTCCTCTTTCCGTGTCGTCTCTCTGTGCCTCTGATTCTCTGTTGCCTTTTTTTTCGTGCAGGTGGGTGATGCCTGGTTTGCATAGCACCTACAGACACTTGTCACAGCAGCCTTACAGGGATGTCCAGGCTTTTCAGCAGCAAGTGAGGCTCTTGCCTTATTAATATTATTTCAGCTAACTGCAAGGCATGAACACATGGGAAAAATGGGATAAAAATTTGTTTTATCACAAAGTTATCACAACTTTGTGTCAGCACCTAATACATAAATTGCAGTCATCAGGATCACTTAATCTGATATTAAATGTGTCTCACTGAAGAGTGTTTGGCCTCGAGTTTGAAAAGGGTCAGCATTCAACATTCTGCATTTGAAGTGCTCCTGAACCAACAGGTCTCTGTCAGGCTACTCCACCAGTGGAACTTCTAGCCTCCAGTGAGCTTACCAGCACCACCCCCCTGCCCAAGCCATGGTTTCTTCAGGTGGAGAAACCTGAAATTTTTCCATGCCGTGGAAACTGGATGGCTTTATCAGTATTAATGATAAACAGCCACTTTATTGTGGTTTGACTAGTATGCAAAAATTTACTGTTGGAGTTAATCATATGTTGAATTTAATATTAAACCCTGGCAAGTTACTTAATAGCTGTCACCTGCGATAAGTGCAACCTGTCTGCATTGCTGCTTGCACACACTGATGCTGCCATTTGGCAGCGACTGCTCTGGAATCTTTTAAATGGAATCTGCAGTTCTTGTTGGCTGCCACAGAAAGAAATAGGTCAAAAACTTCCATTATTTTCAAATGATAGTTTGAAGCATCTCTAAGCAATTTTCCCATCCCATTAAAATTTGTTTTGTTTTTTTGTGGGGCGTTTATTTGGCTTCAATTTGAGGCTGAGGAACAGATTTGCTTGTTTAACATTTCATCTCTTCTGGTGACTGCAGTAAGTTATCTCTACCAGCCACATGATGTGACAATATTTGAGGTGACTTGACTTATTAAAGTGTTTTCTGGCTTTTGGACAGATACCCCCAAGAAAGAGATTAAGCTACAGAAAACTGCATGTCTGTAACAGTCTTTCTTATCAGATTGTTATATTGTTATACTTCAGAGTGAACTTTGCATAGGCAGCATTTTGTGTAAAACTTTAGTACCTATTCAGGTACTAGAGAACAGCTTTTGGCATGTTGTTTTTGGTGTGAAAAATGTAATTTCAAGGGTGGTGAAAACAGCAACAAAAAGCAAAACAGCAAAACAAACAAACAAAAAAAAAAAACCCAAAACCCTGGGCATTCTAGAAATTTTTGTAAAAAAAAAATGTCTGACTTTAGAAAAATAAAAACTTTCATTACAGCTTTCCCAGCACTTGGAGAATCTCTTCTGTCTGAATACTCCTCATGGTGACCTTGGTCTCCTTGTCCTCACAAGATTTGAGTATATCTTTTTTTTCCTCATCTTCCACAGCACTTTTCTAATCTTTGTAATGTCTAATTTCTGTCAAGATGGGCTGAAGTTGGCCAAGAGGCTCAAGGGTTGTTGGAATGGTTGCAGAGCATGACCACATTAACCTGCTTCTTTAAGCAGCACTTCATCTCTTTGAATTCCTGCAAACTTCTCAGGATTCACTTCTACAAAAACCTCTGCATCCAGCACTCAGTATCTGCTACTGCTTTCAAGGTCACATAAATCGCATATATTGTGTCCAGCATTTGTTTATAGTAGACACAGCTGCATAGATGCAGATCATTGTAATCTGATTTTATTGTATTGGTATTATACTGTGACAGTCAGATGATGTTTACTTTTCTATTCATAATATGGGCCCATGAAACTCACAGGGACACTGTGTAACCTCAGGGTTCAGAATGAGTGACTTCTCTATGCACTTATCTGTGTAAGCAGCAATTACTGAGAAATGCAAAGTATGAGTTAAAGGAGGGAGGTCAGTACGTGGGTAAAAGCCATAAGGCAGCAGAATGAATCATGTGCAAGTTAATACTGGAAGTGAGGAGTGTGGATTTGCAAAGAGGAGATGTGAAGCAGTGAACAGCACCTAAAACATCAGCTGGACTCTGTATTTCATTTTTTTTTAAAGGACAGATGAATGGCGGGTGGGACTGAAGATCAGTAAGCTGGTCCTGGCCTGACATGAGTCAGACTCCCTGACACTGTACTGCAATATTTGTGAGGCCTTGGGAAGCTGTTGTGTGATAATCTATACAGCTTTTATGTCTGCTTTTGGTATATGACATGGGAACAGAGAAAAATTTTCCATGTCTTACAAAATCCTGATATTATTACTGACTTTACCGTGATGTTATGATGGGTGAAGAGTTGTACCTGTTGTGAGTGCTGGTAAACACTTAAATAATTAGGAATTTTTTTTAATGCTGTGTTTGTCATCTAACCACAGAGCAAAACCTGGCGAGCCTGTTGCTCAGCTCTCTCCTCTGCTTGTGTGTTTGAAACAATAGTGTGAAAAGGGCTAGAAAAAAGGCAGTTGTATCCCTTTAGTGGAAAATAACATCTGAGGAAAATACAAAAGGACATTAAAAACTTAGAAACTTGACAGAAGCTGTTTCTTAGAGCTTAAGTGTTGTGGGATTTGGCATATTACTAATAATCACTGTGAAGCAATACTTGTTGTGGAGAAGGCACATGATGCCACAGAGAGATCATCGGGGTATATTTTACATGTCTATATATATCAATATCAATCACAATTAGACATGATGCTAGAACTAGTAGAACATCCACCATAGTGGCAATCCTACTTTGGAATTAGCATTTTATAAAACCAGGGCCTCAAACATAGTGAGATAAAACCGTCACTGTGGTGATTGTGTTTATCTAATTATGATCTAACCAAGTTTTTCTTTGCATTTTTCCCTTTAGCAAAGTATCCAGAGATCAAGACTCTGATGGGACCAGATCCCCATTTAAAGTGGATTGTATCAGGAATGGTTTTCATGCAGCTGCTGGCATGCTATCTGGTGAAAGACTTATCTTGGAAATGGATTTTCTTCTGGGCTTATGCTTTTGGGGGCTGCATCAACCATTCCCTGACCCTTGCCATCCATGATATTTCACACAACGTGGCCTTTGGGAACAAGCAGGCCAAGTGGAACCGATGGTTCGCAGTCTTTGCCAACTTGCCCATTGGCATCCCCTATTCTGCCTCCTTCAAGAAATACCACATTGACCATCACCGGTATCTGGGAGGGGACAGCCTGGATGTGGACATTCCCACAGACTTTGAGGGCTGGTTTTTCTGCACACCGCTTCGGAAAGTGCTTTGGCTGTTCCTCCAACCTCTGTTCTACAGTCTGAGACCACTGTATGTGAACCCCAAAGCAATCACACGGATGGAAATTCTTAATGCTCTCGTCCAGTTTTCTATAGACCTCATAATTTATTACCTCTGGGGACTCAAACCTGTTATTTACTTAATAGCAGGTACAATTCTTTGCTTGGGTTTTCATCCCATTTCTGGGCACTTCATAGCAGAGCACTACATGTTCCTAAAAGGGTATGAGACCTACTCTTATTATGGACCTCTGAACTGGCTCACCTTCAATGTAGGCTACCACATGGAGCATCATGACTTCCCCAGCATTCCTGGATGCAGATTGCCCATGGTAAGTACAGCATGAGTGAGTTGGATTTTTATGAAAGCTGTTAAACTGTCTCAAAGAAAACACTCCAAATCATAGAAATTGATAAATTAAAAAAAAAAAAAAAAAAACCCAAACCCCACCCCCCCCAAAAAAAAAACAAAAAAAAAAAAAAAAAAAACAAACCAAAAAAACCCCCCCAAAAAAAACCAAAACAAAAAGGAAGAAAGAAGGGAACAGCTTTTTGGATTTGTTTCTAATTACTTTTAAACCTGAGATTGAGAGAAATGACTGTCAAACTGCTATAATACTTAGTTTATTTGATGCAAACTAGAACATCTGATCCTCAGAGGGATTGAGGAATACCTTTTGCATGATAAAATCCTCCAGCAAGGATTTAAATGTCTTAATTTACATCCCTCAGCCACTACATTTCAACTCTGTAAGTTTAAAGACTCATCTAAAGGGAGGCAGGTGGCAATTGCTACTTGAAATTTCTCTAATGATCAATCTGCTAACTATAATGCTTGATGAACATCAAAGAAAAGTTTTTCTGTTTTTGAGATGACATAATTTTGGGGGCATGTTCCAGCCTGACACAGATAGCACCAGAAAATAAAGCCGCACTCTCTGTGACTCCTTTTAGCTCTCCTGCCCCACCCACAGAAACTGAGGAGGCCTGGTCTGTCATTGGGAAAGTACTGTGGTTTTCCTCCTTTGAAAGGCAAACCCCTTTTTGTTTATGTTTTATCAGTTGTGGGAATCAAATTTGCAAAGCCCAGGTGTCTAGGAATGGTTTTCAGTCTCCCTCCAGGTGTGTAGCTGCTCATGTGTGTTTCCATACCAGGGTTCCTCAGCAGGTGCTCACAGTGCTGGAGGTACGTGACTTCGAAGGATTACTCCTACATACAAGTTCTCTAACATAGTAGGAAGGAAACATCTTTCTGTGGGCTTCTGCAATATCCATATGCGGTGGAGGTAGAGCTGAGGAGCCTGAGGTTCAGGAGCTGTGCCCTCCCCACTACTGATACCATGTGCAATTTCTGTGATGGCACACCAAGGCAAACCCTGCTGTATGGGTTCATGTTCTCCATCACAGAAACACTCCCTGAGAGGAGATTCGAATCAAGGGGAGATTTTCTTGTGTAGAAGAGTGTGGGAAGCCTCTATATAGCCTGCAATTGTGTTTCATTCACTCCTTTGCTGCTGGAGGTCTGTCCTGGCAACACTGCCTGTTCCTGGTGAGGCCCAGAGGAGCTGGTACAGCAGCCCACACTCGGATATGAAGTTCTCCTGTGAGGTACTCACATCACTGATACACCTGATAGCTCAGCAGGGAAGTGCATGTGCTTAGCTTTAGTTTCAAATGTTCAAACTTGTTAGATGGGCTTAGATACTTAGATTACCAAAATGAAAATAGAAGAGAAGGAGGTTTGCTCAGTATCCTGCACAAAGCAGGTGAATGACTAATTGAACTTGCTGGGACTGTTGCTCCAGCCCTGATTGAGACCTGAAAAGCTCTTCTCCACCCACACCACAAATAGTTCAGCCTAATTCCTTGAGGCAGTGCAGCAGCTGGAAGTGTCTGCTCTCCTGCGTAAAGAGGATGGAGTTATTAGCTGAATTTCCTGAGCTTGTGTTCACGTGTGTTTTACTCTTTGGCAACTGAGACTTGCTCTGCTGGTGGAGGAGCGAGCAGGCTTTCATCAGTAGGTCAGTCACTGTTGCCTGATAGAACTATATGGAAGACTTGGAGTCTGATGAGTGATCGATTACAAATAAAAATTCTATTTAAAAGACTTCTATTTAAAATGTTTCTATTTTCTTTGGCAAAACAGTTCTTGTAGAAAATCCTTTGACCATTAAACCAGATTGGTTACTTGTTACTGTGATGCACAGAGGGAACACACAGCAACACACATAACAGGTGTTCAGGCAGAGAAGAAGAAAAGAACTCTCCCCTATATTTTTGACCTCATATATATAAGTTTTTGGACAGTGACCACATATTGGACAGAGAAGTTACCGCCTCTCCATCTCCACTGGTCACTTGAGAAGTCCATCAGGTGATATCTTTTCACAAAGGAATGCAAACATGATCCTTGTTTATCTTATAATTCATAAGAACTAACTCTATTATACTAAAACAAATCAGAAGGCTTATTTTTAAGGACAACAGTTACTCTTTTCTGCAAAATGAGAAAAAAATCTCTGCCCCTCTGATGGAAAGAGATAAGGAAACAGATCCTCTCTGATTAACTTTAAATCTTATACTTCAATCTTAAACTTCATAGGGTGTAAGAAACCTCACCTTGCTCTACTTTGCTTAACCTCCTGGCAAATTCTTCACTCAGCAAAAATCTGTTTTTTTCAGATTTAGTCTCTTAGACACTTGAATTACTAATAGTTGCATTGTGTAATATGGATGACCTCTCAGTGAGACTATTTTTAATTATTGGCAAGTAGAAAGTGGAGTAAATATCTCTAATTTTAAAGATCTCTCCTGAATAATGGAGATCGGGGAGAAATAGAATTTGAGAATAACTGGATCTTAATCTTGGAAAGTAATTGGCTTTTCAGCTTGCTTATCAGGAAAGTAAATTCAGCTTTTTCCTTTGTTACAGGTGTGTCATTCACAATGTTCTGAGTAATGTGTTTGCCACTGGAAAGACCTTTACCCTAGGACTGTGACAGATTTGAAAGAGGAAGAATTAGGCTGTGCTCATAAGCTTATGGATATTAAAGATGAGTGACATGGGTGTGCAGTAAGAACTTGTCCCACTAGTACAATGAGAGATTACACAAGAGACTGTGAAATTTAACATTGCAAAAAAGGGCCTGCTCTAAGAAAAACCCCTGTAGATTTAAGACTAGATTAGTCTTTGAATGAAGTCTTATAACTATAAAATATTGCACTGTTTACCAAATGAATAAAGAGATCCATTCTTCATTGTCTGAAGGACTCAGTATTCTTATGGAGAGAGCAGATTGGAGAAGGAGGAACTCCTAGAAGCTGCAATAAAAGCAGCAGTGTTACCAGAGGCAAACTAGTTACTCATTAAGCTTGTGGGAAAAGGAAAAGACATGGTATGAAACCAGATTTATTAGACAGACAAGACTGGAAAACATGGTAGATGTGCTGGTTTTGAATTGCAGATTTCATTAACCCTATGAGGGTCAGGAGGGCTAGCTTGAGTGCTCACTGTCCATGGGGATGTAGGACTATAGAGAGAACTTCTTGTAATAAACCTTTGAGCATTCTAAATGTAATTTTGCAGCTTCGTGTCATAAGGATATCTAGTTTCTGTATAGCCCCAGGACAAAGAGTGTGTAACAGCCATGCTGAAATACTAGGCTGAATTTAACTTTCATGCCTTCAGATATGAAGAGAAGGATCAGGGTCCCGTCATTGTGCTCTGCAAGCACAGAACCAGAACAAAAGTTTCAGTCCAAAATATGTGATTCCTTGCCCTGCCACCTTGACCTACTTGAAGAAAAGCCTCAATATACCAGGTGCCAAGTGCCTAGTAATTGTCCTGCAGACTTTGCAATCTCATGTTATCCTTCCATGATAACAGAATCACAGAATGGGTGAGGTTCAGCCTCCCTGCTCAAACAGGGTCATGCTGGAGCACATGGCACAGGATTGTGTCCAGATGGTTCTTGAATATCCGCACCCTCTCTGGCAGGCAGCCTGTTCCTCTGCCGGGTGGCTGCACAGTAAAGTTCTTCCTCATGTTCGGGTGGAACTTCCTGTGCATCAGTTTCTGCCGGTTGTATCTTGTCCTATTGCTCCGTAGTGCTGAGAAGAGCCTGGATCCACTCTCTTGACACCCACCCTCCAGATATTTATAGATATTGATGAGATTTTCTCTCAGTTGTCTTTTCTTGAGGCTGAACAGGCCCTGCTCCATCAGCCTTTTCTCAAAAGAGAGATGATCCAGTCCCTTGATAAACTTTACTGGACTCACTCCTTTTCTGCAGTCTAAACAACCCGAGCTCCCTCAGCCACTCCTCATACAATGTTGGATTTAAAAGGGAGCCTGCATTAAACCGAAATTACTTTCTGCCCTCTCACTATCCAGTTTTTGTGGCAGATAAGGTGATAATTCTGTTTTATGTATGGAGATAAAAAGAAAGAATGAAAGAAATAATGAAAAATGAGGTGTTTTTGCTGGAAAACTTAAGTGTAGATCTGCTATAAAAGAGAATCTTTTAAAATTCTTTCCTGCTATGTGATAGCAAGATGGGAACATGTACCTAACAAATTTCCTTCTTTTCTGTAAGAAAATCCTTCAGAAGTCCCCCCTCTGACTGCATTCATTAAACTTTCTCTTTGCTCCATTCCTTATTGCAGTTTTACCTTCCCCCCTCCGTTTTTTCTGTACATCACATACGGCTGACCTGCCCAGGCACCGCACAAGTGGTGCCTGCCTTCCTGCACAAGGTGCTGCTCATGTTTGCAGAAGCTATGGGGCTGAACATAGGCAGGCTGTTGATTTGGCTCTTCTCTGGGCCATTTTTAATTACTTTGTCACTCCTGCTTTTCCTTTGGAGGCTTTGGAGCCAGAGGACACAGCCTGAGACATTGTTCCTAGGAGCTGAATTGGGTTCTGTGAATCTCCAGCCTTCTACTTCCATATGCAAGGGGCGATATAGGAAAACTTCCTGAAGCTCTTGTAGTGGTCAGAATATAACATGGTCAAGAGCTCTGCAGAATAATGTAACTACTTAAGAAAACATCGTGCTCAGAGGGCAAGAAATATGTGGGGCTCTGGAGAAGAGGGGAATGGTAGACTTGCCATATGAACTTAAGTAGTGTAGATGAGGGCTAAACTACAGTTGAAAGGCAGAATTCAGGCAGAATTTCTAAAATGGAGGTAGGAAGGAAGGTCTAAGCAACTATGTGCTAGGTAATGACCAAGTCAAAGCTAGAGTGAAGCTTTTGAAGCTGGGTATCTGAACCCCCCTTTGTGTTTTCCTTGAGGAGCCTTCATTCAAGGGAGCTTACTGGTGAAATAGTCCTCCCTCTTACCCTCTGGATGTTTCAATTACTCAGCTGGGAAGAGGGAGGATACAATAATACCCAGATGAAATTATTTCTGACTGGGGCTACAGAAGGAGCATGGGGAACTAAATATGCATCTCCAGAGACCTTGGAAACCTGGAAATCACCTCTCTTCCAGTCATTAATATGTCTCTAAGTGTCAGGTTTTTTAAAAAAAAAATTTTTTTGTTGTCCTGACCTGAACCTGAATTTGTGATAGTCTCTGTTTTTTCCCAGCCCAGCATCTGAAGAAGGGGCCGAGATCATCTGTTCTCTTATTCAAGGATTTTTTATTCTTGTTATCTTGTTACATTTGTGGCTCTGGCCTGCAGAGATCTTTCTTGCAGGCCAGGTTGTGTCAAACTCCTTGCCCTTGGGGCGCTATTTACTTTTTATAGTAAAAATTATGTATGCTTTATTTATAATAACTCTCCAATACCTATCAACTATATTGAACAGTGTACCTTTACTCTAAACCAATTAAAAAGTGCCACCACCACAGCAGAAGATGGAGGACAAAAGACCAAGAAGAAGAGCAGGGACACACCCTAAATTCTCCATCTTTTCCCCTTAAACTCCATTATAAAAACCTCAACATTCTACTTCTTCACCCTGTGATATGTTAACTATCATTCTACTTGAATTCTTGTGACTTATAAATTTTCCAGGACAGTCAGAGGGATGTCCTGGGTTCCCATATCTAAGGAGAAATCCTGACACTGTCTGAATCCCATTGAAAATTAACTACTTTTATGTACAAACCAATGCTTTAAATCAGGATAGAGAAAACTATTATGAAGTTGGAGGTATTCAATGAAAGACAGAATACAGTCAGACCTGAACTGAATCTGCCATCTCCAGCACAGCACTACCATGCCAGGAGCTTAAGGAGTTTGTAAGGGACAGAGGTAAAAGGTCTTAATGACTCTAGTACATTACCCAACCTACTTCACAGCAAAGTATCTGCTAGGAAGCTGAATTAATGAGGTAATTAGCAGGGAGCCATACTAGCTTATAATTTAACTTTCACTGGAATTCTTACCTTTTCACAAACAGTCAAATGCTGTGTTAAGGTTCCACCATTATACCTCGGGTGGTGATGAGACACTCTTCCTGCATGATGATTTCTATGTAACTCTTTCTCTCTTCACTGGAAGTCTGCACTGTGCTCAGTGTAGCTGGCTTTAAAATAATGCAGGGTTTTTAAAGAGAGAAGTCATGCTGTCCAGCAAGACAAACTACTCTATTCTGGAGCTTTGTTTGTCTAGGAGGTGGAGCTGCAATAAAACCATGCCTAAGAAGTTACGTACAAGTGTACTATAGCTAACAGATTCTGCTGTTCAATCTGCTCAAAAAGCAAAGCATCTAGTTGGAGCAGGAATAATAACTGATAACTTGGGAATCCTCAGAGTCCCCTGAACCTGCCAGCTTTGAAATCTCTTTGTCCTCTGATTCCAGCCTAACTCCCACTACAAGCACCACCCCAATGATGCACAATGCTTCTCTGATGGCAACAGTCTTAAGGCTTGGGGAATTATAGCAGGGATGAAATTTTATTAGACTTGTGAACTAATAATGAGTCTCACAGTATTTTTGATACCAGAAGGAGAACAGACCACCCCTGCAATTTTCTTTGCTTGCAGGAGGAACCTATCTCTTGGATTTGCATCATGGTAGCAGAAAGCAGGATAGAAAACAAAGTGTAGGCAAGGCTGTGTCTGTCATTTTCTCAGTTGTTAATTCCCTCTTACCCAGAACCCTCAACAGAATAATGAGTGGCAAACAGGGCTTTAAATATAGTGTGCTATATCAACAAATATAGTTGATAAAGTGGATAAATTACCTCATTGTGGAGATCCCACCACCTCTGAAATGAGACAAAATAGTTCTGACTGAAGGCAGCAATCCATCGTCTTTCGAATTATGACACTGTGAGGCAAAACTTACATAAGAAATCTGCTAAGAAGTATCTAAGTGCATTTTAGTACATCACATTTGGCTGAACTTCAGAGGCTCACAAGCAATAACAAGTAACTTCAGGTAATGGCTGTGCTATCAGATCTGAATGTGAAGGCTGAAACACACTTGACTGTGCAGCCAAACAGCTCATTCTCTCTCTCTTCTTCTTCCAGGTGAAGAAGATTGCAGCAGAGTATTATGATAACCTCCCACATCACCAGTCCTGGATTCGAGTTCTGTGGGACTTTGTTTTTGATGACACTCTTGGTCCTTACTCAAGGGTTAAGAGACTGTGCAAGCTGGCAAAGGAAAGCTAATGGGGTAGCTCTGTCTGCTGCAGTGGTGTGTGTTTGTTCATTCCCACGACTTCAGTTTTCTGCAGAAATAGAAGGATCTTTTTGTGCTGAATTAAAGTTGCATGCTTTTTATGCATATGCACACCCAAGAGGATGGGTGTGAAAATGAAGCAATTTTAGACAACTGATATATTTTAATAAAGGATGTTTGTGTACGTAACCCTCAGAACATAGATTAGAGTGAAGTATGATTAGGTGAACCTTTGGTCTAGGCTTAGAATTAACTTCCTGGGACATACGTGCCTAAACCCAAGTTTTAGCTTTGTCTCTGGGGGAGAATGTTTGCTGTGTATTATGTGTGAGTATGTGTGTGTGTAGTTCAGGACTGGTTTTTCTTGATGCCAGATTGGAAGTAGATGCTCTGTGTGCAGAGGACTGTGGAAGCAGTGAAGACTGGCATGCAGAAGTAAATGATACTCTCTGGAGAATACAAGGGTGCTTTTAAAAAGCTCAATGTCTTGTCTCATATAATATCTTCTGATAATTGCTAATAGAAGAAATTTTATATATGCAATGGAATATATTGATATTTTTGTACATCTGTAACGTTATTTTAGTAGCTGCTGTTTGATCTTTATTCCAGGGTTTTGTCTAAACCTTTTATGAATTAATTTCTATTCTTAGGATCTAATACTATTGCTAACTGACAGATCTAAACTGTGGCAAAGAAAAATCCTTTCTTTAGTCCTCCACCTACTTCCTGATGAGCAGCATGGATGTGCCTCTGAAGGGACTGGGTGGTCCTTTCTCACTCACTTTTTCAACAGTATTCATAACTTTCCCTACTGTAAGTCCTCTGGGGAAAGAAGAGGTTCTAGTTTTAATTTTTCCTTTCCAAGACTATTAGCAGCCATGGTCACCTTTCTTGGTGTCCTCTATATTATACTCCTTTCTGCACATGGGAGTTAGGAGTATGTGTCACTGAAGACATAGAGATGTCTTCATCTACATGGTGGTATTTGTTCCTAACTGCTCTCAGAATAATGGCAATTTTTTCCCTCTGTCTTTCAAGGGGCACAATTTGTGAAGCACATGATACTCCTGCCATATAAAATTGCCACTGGTGGTGTTAAGCAGATGTACCCGGAACATGGAGATGGGGTTGTTTCTCTCTATGTATCTCTTACTTGGTGCTATTGATACTAACCTTCATCTTTCATTTCTACCCATTGGTATACTAAAATCTTCCTGCCTATCCTCTCCAATTATAAACTTCTGGTTATCCTCAAAAATACTGTATCATCAAAAGCCTTAATCAACATAACCTTTCTCCAAGCAGAACAAGGGATTCAGATGCCATCTAGTAAATTCCCTGTCATGAAAAGCTGGCAAAATATTTCTGTCCTTACAAAGTGGTTAAAAGACTTAAATTATATATATATAATTGCCCTGTAACCCTCTAACAGTCTGGGTTTTTCTTCTGGAAATCCATGGCTGTAACAAAGAAAAAGATTATTGTGCAGCCTCACTGGTCCCTCAGAGTATGTGATGAGACCTGGGAAGCCTGAATTTCCTCGCTAAACATGATTTTGTTCCTTCCTTCAGCAGCACTGGATCCACTGAGCCAGTCTGTCTGTTCACTAGGCAGCAGAGTTAACCTGCAGCAATTTGGGTTTCTCCTTCCTTTCCTCATTCTCCATTTTTCTTTCCATGTGATTTTGGCAGTTGGGTAAATAAATACCCAGGCTTGCTCAGCATACCAAGATCATTTGTATTACAGGGGCTGAACATCAGTTTATTCACCAATACTGTTTTGTGCTTTTGCATAAGAAGAGCAAGAATAGGGCTTCTTCCAGCACTTCAGCCTTTACTGGTTCCTCAGTGATGAACATACTTAAGACATACATCTTAATTATTAAAGCTGCTTTTCTCCTAAAGGAAAAGGTGTTGGTGTGGGAACTTCCATTACTTTGTATCAGTGCTCATGTCAGGGAATTCAGTTTTTTATTAATTTATTTCAGATTTGCAGGCACTCTGATCATATATTCAACTTCCCATGTCTTTAGCAGCTGTTCCTCAACTCTCTTGTACAACTTAATAAGTTAATATAAAACCCGCAATAAATATTGTGCTATCTTCCTCAATTTGACTGTTGTCCTTATCCTCTTTGATGAGTGACCTTGTGCTGTAGTTCCCTTACTCAGCTGTTTCATATCCAGGAACCCATCTGCTGTGGGCTACTAACCTAGCCTGACACAGAGGCTCTGGTGTAAATGAGCAAACCAAAATTGTCAGCCACTTCTTCACCTGCCTCCCATTGGTGTTTCCATCATGGTCCCAACTTGCTCAGCCTGGGCAGCCCCCCATCCCTCCTGCTCAGCACTGTCCATCTTAGCAGCTCTTGGAAGTGGCTGGAAGCCTGCAGCACCTGCAGATGTACAATGTCAGCTGAGTTCCAGCTCACATGTGTGTGGGGTGCTGCTGGAGAAGGCTGTGGTCCTGTTCTCTCCATGGACACTTGTCTTTGCTACTACTAGTAATGTTGGCAGGAGGGTTTTTTTCCTTAACCACTGGGCATGTGGGTCTGGGTTGAAAGTATGTTAGAGCTATGTATAGTTTTATTCCCTTTGCTTAAAAATGGATCCAGATGTCCTTCATTGTTTGGGCACACTAAGATTCTGGCAAATAGCTGTACGACAGGAAGGACTAGAGAGTGATGTCCCCTTAGATTTTTGCTATGTAATATGACTGTGGCCTGCCCTGTTGTAGTGGCTCAACAAGCCCAGTATGAAAGGACACCCTTCTTTGCAAAGGCAGCTGGCAATCTGAATTACTGTCTGGAGGAGAGAATCCTCTGGTAGTGCCACTACTGGAAATAAGCCACCTTGCACATCACTGTTACTGGAGCTGAAGGCTGGGGACTGGCACAGTGCTGATGATGCCAGGACTGCTCCCTGCCCATCAGCCAAGCTTCACCTTCCACCCCACACACTTTGCTCCTACTATTAACTGGCCCTGTGCAAATTTCAGCTTACTTTGTTGTAATACGAGGCCTGCAAAGGTAATTGAAGAAATTAAGAAAATCCCATTTATAGCAGCTGGCTGATGTTAACACAGGGGCACACCATATCCAGGCTGTACGACATGGCTATTACTGACCTTAGGCAGAATGCCACATTCCAAGGGAAAATGTGAACCATACTAGGCACCAACTTCCAGAACTTTAATTAGGATTATGGGAGAGTTTCACAGAACAGATGTGATCTTGAGCAGCAGCAGTTTTGGACAGTACTTGCCATTATCAGGCATGCCATTAAATGGGTTTATAATTAGGAAATGCATGAGCTACTGAAAGAGATTTATGCAACAGAGCATTCTAATCTCTGCTATTACTGATGCTTGTCCGGGTTGTTCATACTGGGATGGCTCCTTCTTGTGGTCCTAGGGTTGTTGCAATGTGGTGCACATCAGTGTCTGCTTGCTTTAGTTCCCATGTGGAAATGTTTATCCTGCTATTTAACCTCTCTCTTGCCTTCTCTTGGCATTAAACAGCTAACAAACATCAGTCTCAGTCTGGAGCTCACTGTTACATTAAACTCAGTTTTCTCCCATACTTAATCTACAGTATAACCAGACTGTGAGAAAGACTCTTTTCTAAAAGGCATTTGGTTGCTTTGAAGAGTCCTGAAGAACACCCCAAAACAAAACATGTAACATTTTACAGCTGACTGCCAAACAGAACCCATCCTGCCACCTCTCCTGGGTCTCCTGTAGCAGGCTGGCTGTCCTTCCTGCCTGCTGTCTGCTCCACCTGGGATAATCACAGGCTCTCCTAGGCTGCTGCATCAGGCTCTGCTCCCAAACCCAATCCTCGAGGCCTGGCTTTTAAAATAAAATCTTTAGGGAAGCCTGAAGAAATGAAGGGAGTTTGGAAAATACTTGCCAGATTTCAGCAGCTGAACTCCAATCACCTTGGCTTTTGCAAGAGGTTACCAGAAGATGATACCAAGACAACTGCCACGCAAAGCACCTGACTAAGTCAAGCAGAAATTCCCAGATTGCTCTGGTGGGAAGAACAGCTGTAAAGGAAACAATTGCATGGCCTGGATGATATGATTGGCTATGCACTGTTAAGTGTTTAGTGTCCTGTACCAGTAAAACTCAAGACCTGCACGCCATTAACAAATGACTCCCCTAAGTCCCTAGTCAGCAGCGCTGTGCCTGGGATTCCAGTTTGCATCCACTTAATACCTTTGGTAGCCTTGTTCTGCAGAAACACCTCCCTTTTATTACTGCAAATCTGCAGGAGTGCAGATGATGGGCTGTGTTTTTTTCAGTGACAGCAGGAGACGTGGTGGCCTGAGAAGAGCCTTAAGCCACTGTCCTTCACTTGCTTTGGCAAAAGGTTGCTGAGGTTGTGGCAGCCTGAGTACAGGATGTCGTGCTCAGCCAGCGATGTGAGAGGGCTGGGCGGGTGGGGGCCATGTCTGCCTGTGAGAGAAGGAAGGGCTGCTGCCATTGCTCCAGCAACAAGACACTCAGGCTCTCTCCACGTGCTCTGCAGCGCAGGAGGCAGAGCTAACACTGCACAGTGAGTCTCAGCCACCTTCCTCTTACCACCAAGTGACACAGAAGTGCAGGAGCTCAAGGGACAAATGAAACAAAGAAAGGCGGGGCCGTGTGGACAATAAACAGTTTATTACCAATATGAACACAGATACTGTGATGCACTGACGTACCATTTTTTAATATTGTGATAACTCTGAGACAAAGAACTTGTTGGCTGACAACTAAACATGTCTCTTTCTTCTGGTGATGCCTCAATACATTTCTGTTGGCAAAGGATCTTCATTTACATTGCAGACTACTAGTAAAATTACTTTGAAGTCATCTATCAAAAGCAAATGGTTCACGTGTGTTCTTATCTACTACTAAAAAGAAAGGTAATACATTTAAATAAGCAAATACAAAATACAAAAAAGGCTGACAAATCCAATGTGCAGTGTCAGATGAAATCTAAAAAATCCAGAAATTTAAAATTTAATAAACTTTAGATTAAGACTTGTAAAATGAAGCGAATCCAAGGCAGCAGCAAGCTTCAAAGTGTGCTGAGTCTGCTAATAAAAAGGGTGTAAGAACAAAGACAGTGCCGGTGTCCTCTCTCACCATCTTGCACAACCTTGGTACACTTAGAAATGATCCAATCTTCCTAGCATTCTTAGTACCGTCCAAATGCTTTGCAATCATTATGTTGTACTGATTCTACTCAACTCCTGCCGTATGGCTAGAAAACCAAACCAGAAAGTTAGTGCATGATGTTATGTCCAGTGTGATGGAAAACACTAAGTACAGAGGTTGCAGAAAGTACACGCTGGTAAAAGGATGAGTGGAGGGTAAAAGGATGAGTCAGGGTAAGCAGTCAGCTGCTGGCTTGCAAACTGCAGTACTACTGTAAGAAGGTGCATCTGTGGTGTATGTGAATGCCTTATTTTGCATGGAATGAACTAGGGAGGCTCTGAGGGCCAAGCTGCTGGGACAGTAGCGTATGGACAAGGGTCTCTCCAACTGCAAACTGCCTCGAGGTTTTGTGAGCACACAGATCTAGGGCAAGGGCACAGGGAATGGATTTTAGCTGTTTTACAGTCTCCTCTTTTTCCCCTTCCCTGTGAATCTAAGTTGGGCTGTGCAGGGTGTGGACATGCATCTTCACATATGTGTCCTAATGTGGCCTTCAAATGGGTATTTTGCTGAAAAATACCTCCAGTTGTAAACTGCAGAGCAATTTATAAAAAAAGTACTGATACATTTGCTACAGCTGCTATACTTTTCAAGGAATTATAAATATATGTGGCTATTTGTAAAGCTGTAATCAAGTGAAGGTCTGAAATAACTCTTCAAACATAGGAAGCCTACAGAAGATTTTTGGGAAGGATTTTCAGTTAGCTTCCTTTGTCCCCTCCTCATCCCGGACCTGTGTTGCCAGCAAGTTACAAGTGATTTCACACTTGCTGATTGTGATAAATTGATGTGCCATGGGTTACAGGCAGGCCCTTTCTCACCCTCCCACCTGTGAGAAACAGCAGCCAGCGAATTTCTCATAGGCTGGTGGTAAAAATGCTCATCAACAGCATAATAAAGGATGTAAATGCAGTGTTATGGTCAGAGCTCAGATAAGGCAGATGCTTGTTCTTCAAATGTGTGTATAAATCAGAGCTGTTCAGAGAAGTCTGAAAACACCAGGGAACTCTCTGCAGTTCCTATCATCTTATCTATGGAAAATTAGTCATAAAGATGAGAAAAATAATAATTTTTCTCTTTCTTACCATCAATTATCTCCTCTTTCACTTTGTGTAACTCTCTTACAACTTCCTCCAATATTTCCTGATGAGACAAAACACAAGTCAGCTGCTCAGAATTTCCTTCTAACTGGTGGAAGAAAATGCAAATTTAACACGGTTGTGCTTGTCCCCCACCTCCACTGCTGGTCAGAGCCTAGCACTACCAACAGCTATGTCTGCACTCCCAGGCATGGATGCAGAAGATGCTGGCATATTTACTTGCACATTTCTGTGCGGACATAATGATGGAATAGCAGTGAGATTGTGCTCTCTTGCTGCTCACCAGCTAGCCCTTCTCTAGGCACCTAGTTGTAGAGGAAATCAGAAGACTGAACAGCCGTTTTGCTCGTACAGCGCATGCATGGGGGAAAATGGGTAGCTCGCCAAATCTCTGAAAGTGCAAATGACATTTTCACTCACCTGTTTCATTCGATCAAAATCTAAGGCATCCATAGCCACATCATTGCTGCTGCTCACTGGCTTCATCCTTGAGAAATGGAAGAAAAGCATAAAAAAGCCAGTCAGTTCCCTGAAATATGTGCTAAGCTGCACCCACCTGACAGTGTGGATCAAATCTCCACCCCAGAGCAGGAGCACCTGTGTGCAAGTGCTGCTCAGGAATATTTGGCAGCCAGAGAGCAGCACTGCTCCTGTATGCACAACCTGACCCTCAAAGATGCTGTGAATTTTTGCTGGGTTTTTTTTTTGGTTTTTTTGGGTTTTTTGTTGGGGTTTTTTTTGGGTTTTTTTTGGTGTTGGGAATCTCAGTGATTTCAGATTAGAAAATGCTGAGGGGATAAAGCCTGTTGAACACTGTGTTTTTTATGGCATTTGCAATTTGCAAGCTACAGGTCTGGTTTTCTCTCACAGTCCCTTTCCTGTACAGCAGCCCTGTCCTGGCAACCTAGGCTTTCACTGGGTGCTACAGTAATAGCAGATTACAGTTTAGAAAAATGTTATTGGGAAAATAATAACCCACTAATCCTTTCCTTGCAAGACTTAAATGAGTCAAGTGTAGCTTGTTGATAGTGTTATGTATCACAGTCATTTTTTATTGACTCAGAAAGAAAACCAGTCTGGCCTTAATGGCTAGTGCACTTGAGTGTTATCAGTCTTCCTGCATGGTATTAGTCAGTGGGCTGAGCCATGATGACATCTGATAAAATAAATTAAGGAACCAGAAGCTGTTTGCCTTTCTCTTTTAATCAGTAACTCTAAAACATTAAAAAAATTAACCATGCTATACAAAGGCTTCAAATAACTTTGCCATCATCTTTGAGCCCAAACGAGTTGGGGGGAGGCTGGTGGAGATGCTGCCTCTCCTGAGTGTGGCATGGTCTTGCAACCCTTCCTTGGGAAATCTTGACATGTGTCCTAGCATCTCACAGCTAACAGAGTTAAGAAAGATCCAAAGGCCATCAAAGTGATCAGGAATGGAAAGAGGTCACCACTGAGAGCTTTAGAAACCTGCCCTGCTTCCCCCACAGAAGTCTTTCAAGCAAGCACTACTACTACTGAGCACTACTCCAGGTGCTAAACTAGGAAAGCGTTTTTTCCCACTGAACTCCTCCCAGGATGCAATGCTATTATAAAAGATAGCTATTAAAATGTGATGGCTGCTTTAAATAGCCCATGTTTCATTCCCATTTGCAAGGAGGAAGAATGGTCTTTATCTATTTGAAGCTCATGTATTTCCTAGAATCAACATGTTTCACTGGTTTTAGGTAAGCTGGCAAAACTATATTTTGCTACAGTAACATTGATGCATCCCTCTGAATGTTTGGGCAGAACATCTTACAGCATTTTTAACAAAGCAGCAAGTATGTGCAGATAGTTGCCATTGGCAACTCATCCCTCTCCAGACTATCAGCACTGTCGTATACCTAACAATGTAAAATAAGGGACACCTCTTTGCAGTAAATACTAAACACTTGTAAGCCTGTGTTCTACCTCCTTATTCAGCTTATCCATCCATCTCAGTGTCCAGTAATACTGGGTGCTCCTGGACCAGCAAGGGAAGCAAACCTCTCTAGCTGTCCAACATCGAACTTTATCTCAATCTCTGTGATTAAAAACATAGGTGCAGATCCTGAAGCTTGGCTGTTCTGACTGACAGGACTTCTGGTGTCCTACTTTAGGCTTCTTGGCTTTTGACATCTGCTAATTTTTGTACCCCATGTGCCTGAAAGATCTGTCTGTGGTGGGATCTTTTTATGTCTTGATTTTATTACCAAGCTTCACTCTCCTTTCTTCTGCACCCACCACAGTTGCATGGGTAGAGTAACTTCCCTTATCCCAGCTGCAAGCTCTTCAGATCATTTCTGCTTTTGCTTTTTAATTTCTGCAGAGGCTGGGCAATGAAAGCTTCACCTATTGGCAGGGTCACCATGAACCTGCTGTAGAGAGATGGTCCAAAACGTGACTTCCACATGGCACAGCACGGCCAGACCCGTGTCTGACTCACACACACACACGGATGGTGAAAGTGCTGGTTCCAGCGTGATTAACATCTGTAATGCCCAAGTGAGCAGGGGGCTGTTCCACGGAACAAACCTCTGACATGGCACCTTCACACTTTGTGCAGTGACAGACAAAGCAGATTGCAAGAGAATGAGCAAAAGACGCGGCAGAAGATGAACACTAGTGCTGAATGATGGGATGAGCCAAGGGACAAGCCAAGACAGTTAAGAAGCCAGGCAGTTAGCCAGTACCTAGAAGACACGTGGGATTGTGTGGGGCTCTTAGCTTCACAGCTCTTCACCACTGATGGATTTCTACAGCAATGGAATGAAACGAGACATGAGTCGTGCGCGTGCCACAGGGACAGCATGGCCATCCCGCCTGCTGGCCAGCCGCAGGGACACCCCATGCAGCTCACCTAGAAAGTAATGAAGATACAGGCTTTTCAACAGAATTGCTCCTTTCCCATGGCTTCTTCCCAGAGTCTGAAAAACAAACATGAAAAGTTGGTTTATTTTTGCTCTAAAAATTAAAACATCCTGAAGTTGATTGTCTTATACAGCTGCTTTCATTCAGTGAGGATGAGTGACTTAGGAAAAGAACCAGGAAAATGAGCTTGCTGAATGAGTGCATTTGCCTACATTATTGGGAAAGCACTAGCAAAAATCTGCTTAGTGATCCCTTTAATTAGGGACCACATAGTTAAACAATACTAAAAAGAAACGGAACTGGAACAGTGGGAGGAAAAGCATAAATAATTTTTATTAGGAAATACGGGCTAATTGCTGCAAGGTTTACTTTATTCAGTACAATATTTATTTATGTTTTAAGTTAAGAAGTCTTTGTTTTTTTATCTGCATAGCTGGCAGAAAATGTGGGTGTATGTAAAAAAGGCAGTAAGACCCCACTATGCAAATCTCCACAGAGAATTTATTTAATGCTGTATACACTTCTAACTCACAGAAGAGTCCCAAAAAACTGTACTGTATAACCCTTGTTGTTTGAAACTGCTTCCTATCATTCCAGTCTCCTTCTAAAATGAACTGTTACAGAGATTTGACAACTTTATATGCAAGGATTTGCTCCTCTGTGAGGTTCTAAAAAGCCTTTTAAAAGGCACTCCCAGGAAATCTCTAGATCTCATTTACATACACCTTTCTCTCGGCTTCCTCCCCTTCCCCTGCAAAGCACACAAGTCATGGCTTTGTTCCAAAAGGAAGCTGGAATGGATAAACAGTCATCCCCCTGGGAGAGATTTCTCTCAGCACGTGTGAAAGCCAAGACTGACGTGGGGATGAATGTGAGTGCTTGCAGCTCATCTACTCAGATACAGTTATTTCAATTAATTGTAGGAAAAACAATTTCATCTAGGAACTCTCAGGATCAGCCTTATTGCAACAACCTGTTAGATTTAGGAAGAATAGCAGTTTGACATCCAAACCCCGACTGTATAGATCAGGACATCTACACTAAAAAAATAGTAAAATAACGCAGCCTTTTTCTCTTAAAAGATTTAGATGTGTAATGTTGAAGACAGATCCTCAGCTACATGTCTAGCTAAACTGTCTTGCAAGTTTCTTGACTGGGAAGCATATAAAAGTAATAATTTCTTGCTGAGTACAGTTTTTAAAACAAGAGGTATTTGGGAATTTTTCTGTTAGTTACTGCTGCAGCACTCAGAAGCAGGACAATGAATCCAGAATCTAGAGATGGTGAAGAAGACTAGATTAAGAAGACAATGTCAGTGGTTCAACTTAATTAATACCTGATGAATTTTGCTGCTGCTGGGCAGAGCCTCGTGTACTGGTTGAAGGAGAGGTGCTAGCATCATCCTGCAAAAGAGAAAAACAGGACATTACTGAGTTTTGGGGATGAAGTGCAGAGTCCTCTTCTACTCTGGAGACAGCTGCAGCACATGTGGTACAAAAGCAAGTTTCCTCCCTGTCCAACTGGCACTGCTGCCAAGGTATGGGCTCAAGACCATTTGAACTTTAACTCTTCTCACACTGGATGGCAAAATACATTCTTTTTATTTTAGTTACTGTGGATACCTTTTCGACATTACACTCAGTCACTCTTACCTCTGTATACCAAACCAGGTGAAAGACTCTAAAGTTATGTCTGCTGTTGCCTAAATACAAATCAGCCATTTCCCAAATTTAGAAACTCTCTGAGATGTGGAAAATGAGACACCTAAAGGAACAGTTATTCACATCCCAGCCTTACACCCCAGGACAGCCACCAGTACCAGGGAGACGAGTTCAGGTACTAACAGAATGTAACTAAATCAATCAGTACTCCTCTTAAGTAGAAGACTAAACACTTCATCAGAGATTTGGACTCTTCTGTCTCTATTTATGTGTGACAGATCATAAACCATTCATCGATATATCTGGCATGACAATATTATCTAGCAACCCCCAAAACATACTCAGGCAAAGCATCAGGTCTGCGTTATAAAATGGAATTGCACCCAGTTTGAAAGAAGACACCCCAAACATGAAATGTATTCAAGACACAAACCCATGCTCTCTAAAACACATTTCTAAACAGACGGATGCTATTGAAAAGTTTGATTTGGGATATAAACTAATGTAGAGTTTCAAGGAGAGAGCAGAGGCTGGAAAGTTAGAAGCTAAATGGTGATTTTCATCTCCAAGTGTATGGTTCAAAACCAGCTTTGGAGCAAGATTAAGAGCAATGGTTGCATAGTGGGTTCAACAGGCAAATTCCATGCTTGAAGCATGCCTCAGGGAACATACAAAAAATAGATGCTTTTTTCCCTAAACAGTGAAAAGTGCTTATTCCTGCTCTTCCTACAAACCTTTTTGCTTAGGGCAAGACTGAGATTGTTTTAATGGATTTCCTACTGAACAGCTTTGTCTTTGGAGAGAACATCTCTATGCAGGCAATCTAATGCAGGATGCTTTATGCCCTTGCAGCTGTGGCAAAACCCCTTCATGAGGATACTGTCTTGAACAAGAATGCTGAATGAGTAGCAGCCTGGAAAAGCACCACATTGGAAAGGACACAGTGCATATCCTTCCCTCTCCTAAAACAGGAAAGATCTTCCACACTTTACCAGTTCAACAGGTAAAAAGAATTTTCATCTGTATGTTGGACTCAAAATTATTGCATCAAGTTCAGCCTACAGACCGAGTCAAATAAAAGTGGTTGTCTAATTGCTTTTGTGGAAGTGAAATTAATAATTAATCAAAGTTCCCCAAAGTTGTCCCAATTCTATTTCAGTTTAGTGTAGCTATCATGCCACATATTTTGACTTCTGCATGATCTAATGGCTACTACACTGTTTTCCCTTCTTCCACCACGCACCTTCTCAGTGCACTCTGGGATCTGAAGTGAGCTGATTCTTGCTTTGCAATGGAGGTTGGCAATCCAAAGTTACACTGCAGGGCTGATGGTCCACTTCAGCTTAGCTCAAGCCTCAAATATAAAATAAACATGAACTTCATCTCAAGTTAACTTGCCAGAGGATTCAATGCACCTTCTTACAGGGCAAGAACCTCCTGTTCCCTACAACACTGGGATTACACCATGAAATAGAGCTCATTCACCTGGTTTAGACAATACCTCCCCTACGAATAAAGCAGCTGTTCTTGTTTACAGGGTGCTGTTTCCAGGAAAGGTGGGAGCAGTTACATTCGGCTTTGGATCGAATGTGCACATCTATTCCTGCATCTGCACTGCTTGTTATTGCCTGCCAGACACAGTGAATGAGCACAGGACTTTGGCTTATAAGGAATCTGCAAGACCACAGCAGGGAGGAGTGTTTCACTTACGTTTTGGCTTTCCTCTTCCTTTTTGTCAGCTGGCTTGTCTGACTGCGACGCTGCTTTCCTCCTTTGCAAAGGAACAGGAGATAGGACACAGTCAACCCTCCAGAAACAATCCTCACAGGAAGACTGATTCAGGCTTTGGTGGGAGTTACTATTTATTTAGCTCATCCCAGAGAACATAACAATGGCTGGATGTATTTGGTTGTGTAGGACTGGGGTGGAGGTGAAGAATGCAGATCCCAGTGATACAACTCAGGGAGAAGGGCAATGTTATGAGGTGGTGTTTAACAGGGAAAGGCAGGGTGCAGAGCATAAGGAAATGTGATGAAACAGAGGGAGGAAGCGAAGCTGGGTATGAAACTGGGTGAGAAAAGGATGGCTTCTCTCCAGGGCTCAGGAAGTCCTGGCTCCTGGGTCCTACACAGGAGGAACAACTCACGCCCCACCAGGGGTTTCTGAGGGCCAACCCTGCCCACAGCAGGTGGCTCAGGTGGGCACTGCAGTGATAATGCTCTCAGCCAGCTCCAGTGTCAGTTTGTCACCTGTCCTGTATCCCACATCCCAGACCCTGCACAGAGAAAAGGGCTGTATTCCCACATGATGGGAAAACTGTCAAAAAGCCCTTCAAGCCAGGTCTACCCTCAATGGGAGAGATTGGGCACCATTTCTGCTCAGCCCAGACCCCTTCTTCCTTCCAGGGTGGGAAAGCTCTGGCTGGAGACCAGCAATCAGAAAACCAGCCCACCCACCTGGTTTTCATGTACCTTTGGTGAACAACAGGAGATTATTTTTGTCACAAAACCACTTCAAAGGCAGCGGAGCTCCTGAGCCCTGTAGTCCCAGGACCAGAAGTGTTGGTGCTACCTACAGAAGCTGAGTGAGGACCTGAGACTCACACTCGTTTCTGCTTCCCAAGGAGGGGCAAAACTTTCTGAGAAGTAAGTGGCAAAGAGCTGCAATCCATCCACTGGGGAAATTGGACATGACAGTAAACAAAGATGTTGGTTGTTTATGTTTGAAAAATGCGTGGTAAAACTTCTTGGGCATTAGCCAAACTGGATGATGAAAAGAAAACCAAATTCTTGAATTTTAAGCCCTATTTAAGTTCTGAACAGTACTCCAGTGGGCCAGGTGCTGAGGGTCTAGAAATTCAATTTCCCATTTTAAACCATTAGGGGAACTGCAGCTCAAGTCTCCAGGTGGACTTTGGTTGTGCTGAACTTTACCCTTATCCACCTGTGAACACTACCCTTAGCAGATATTTTTTAAAACAATATGACAGGTTTTTCATTTAGTCTTGGTTCTGAAGTGAACAAAATTCAACTCAGAAAAAAAAAAAAATCTCAGGAAGCACTAAGAAAGACTTCTGAGAAAAGTCTCACCAGATACACAACTGGATTTGATGAAAATTTTACCAAAACCCAAACAAACTGAGCAGTATGTGTCTGTAGGACACAGAGCTCTGTGGGAATTATTTCCAGATATTCAACTGCATTAATAATTTTACTAGATCAGTCATAATTTTTTGGTCTTTCTCTAATATTTACTTGATTCTTCTAAAAAAAAAAGAAGTTGTAATTATTATAAATCTAAGTGAGGGAAATACTTGCCAGGGTGAGAGACCAATTTTACATTTATGCCCTTCAATAAACTTAACTGGACTGGAAGTGACAGTGGTCTGTGGATTCATTATTCTGTTTGCAATTTAGTCCTGAGGCAAAGGGCTGCTCTCACAGGGCCCACTGAATCTAGAGAGTGGTCTTTTACAGCATCTGAGCTCTCAAAATTTTTTTCCTCTGTTACTGAAAATTAGACATATTCCCTGTTTCTGAGCATGGGGTTTACTGTTCAGAAAAGGGCCCCTGAAATCCCATGCTCATATCTCTCATTTCTGTACTGAACATGCTCAATTTAAAACCAAACCAATATTTATTTTTACCTCCTGGTAATAGGAGGCAAGTAAGGCAGGTAAGTACAACCTGAAACACAGTGCCAGGTTCTTCCTTTCCCCCTATGCCATCACACATAAAAAGGAATTTGCAGCCAAAAGAAATCCTCTCATTATCAGCTGAACAGCATGTGCCCAGACTGCACCCTTGAATGGCACTTGTGTATTTCCAGGTATTTCCATGGCTTTGTGAAGAAAAATTTGGGGGAAAACTCTGTTGCTATCAGCTCCCTGGGAAAGGATTTGGAGCTTAGTTATTTTCAGAGTAGAGGTAGCACAATGCTCGTGGCAGTGCAAGTGCTTTTATTAAGATACCAGGGGAATTCAACCCTAAATACTTGAAGACACCAGATCCTACTGCTAAAAGCCATACTGAAGTACACTTTAGACTAGAACCACCCAAGTGTGCAGAATTTCTATGTCCAAACATATGAGATATCCATTCAGCTTGCTTGCTTAAACAGAGCTAGTTACCCCAGCATTTAGTCACCAACCTTACTTTGCCTGTAGACAACTTCTAGTTAGGGAAGGTCCTTCTTGACATAGAGCAGGACAAGAACCAGTAAAAACTATTAAGAGCTGTCAAGCTATTTTAATTTTGAAAAGAAAGAAAATTATCTATTTGCTATTTTATACTGCTGGGAACTTTTCAGAGTGTTGTGTATTTATTTTCTACTTTTCAAAGGACTACATCCACTGTCCATGTTCAGAATTTCTTCTGAAATGAACAGGATATGGAGGAAAGTTGAAATCAGACCTTTTGAGCTGAGAACTGTGTTTATACTAAGACAACATTATTAAAAACTCCATCTCTGTGCACCCTACAGCTGTACCTACCCTTCATTATTTTATTCATCCTTTTCTTTCACTATTTTTAAGTTTTAAAAATTTAGATCTTAAAATATAGCATCTTAACACTGGGAAAAGGCAGACAATTTTTCCAACACAACGCCTTTCACATTAAAAGTAGGGCAATACTGGTGACCGGCATGTATGCAGGACCTGTGAAATTGCAAGGAAACACCTACTGCTAACCACAAAAATAACAGCACCTTGTTCCACAATTTGCTGCACACCTCATGGGGCTTACTTGAGGTGTAAGTACAAACCTTTTTGCCAGTAATTTATTCATTTCTTCCATTAGTCCTCCTCCGCCTCCTCCGCTACTTGTTCGATTGGCATCGCTCTTAGAGACCCCACTGGGGCTGGACCCTCCTGAACCATCTTCTGGCTTAAGAGAGAAATCAAGATTGGAATTAATGAAAGGGCTTTTTTACAACCACACCCTTAATGATTAGTTTTCCCAAGTGTTAGGAACAGAGACCACAATCACAGCCTGAAACCAGAGATAGGATGTGTTCTGCCTTGGGAAAAAGACCCACAGGAACGTTTCTAAAACCAAGACAGATCTGAGTGATGAAAATATATGGGCAAATGATTAAAAAACCCACAGTGCTGCTTGTCTGTAATTATGTTTAAGCAACCCTTACCTAAGTGGACATCTACTGACCAGGCCTCGACAGTCTACACTGGTTTTTGGTAAGTATAGTGTAGCATTAACCACTTAAAACAAGTGAAAACACATAATACAATGGTGGACTACGTGGTAGTAGTGAAATCCTGGCAATGTGAGAAGTCACAGCCATTTGCTAACTCATATGTTCTGAAGAGTGTAAACTCTACCCAACATTTCCTGCTCAGCTTTATTTGCACTGCAAAATCACAATTAAAAGTTCACCCAATGGTCAGCTGAAGTGCGCTTCACCATGTTTCACTCTGGGTTTGCAGACCATTACACCAAGCTGTGCCAGGCTTTCCTGCAGCAGCGAAGAGCCCATCGGGGAGTGCCAGTGCCGCCTCCTTACCCGCTGAACTCTCCTTAGTTTGGCACCAGCCAGAGCTGCTGCGAGCCCTGACACTGACCCATCTTCAGCACCAGCCCCCTGGCAGGCGCCAGCTGGCAGCGGGGGCGGCGGCGGGGGCGCGGCTCCCATGGGTGGAGGAGGGACTGGGGGGGGTGGCGGAGGTGGGGGCCCCCCAGATGAAGCAGGGATCACAGAAGCACCACTGGGGTGGCCAGGCGGAAGTGCTGGGCCTGAAATGCAGAGAATAGGAATTAGATGTGAAGCACGGTGTCCTCCAGCCCACAGACAAGGACATGTTCCCACTCCCAACGCCATGGCCTGACTCTAGGACAAGTGCTCAATGCAAGGAAGCACTGTGCATGGGAAGAATGGGAAGAGGGGCTTGTATCAATGGTCAGTCAGCTAGAGCTCTGACCTCCTGAGAGATCCTGTCACTGACAGTCTTCTCCCTCCTCTTCTCCCTGCCTGGGCTAGTGTTTCATTCACTGTCAGAATCAGAACACAGAGAATACTTCCCAATTTGTAAGTGGCATATTCTTCTGCTTCTCCCACAGCTTTCTATATGGAGATAATAGACTCCACGGACCTTGGCTGGCATCGGCTTTTCAGGAGAATTATGGGCTACAGTGACACATCCTCTTTTCTGTTATGAAGAAAGTGTGTGGCCTCAGCCACTTTTGCAGAATAACCAGGGAAGACTCCAGCTCCAAGTACCCCAAGGTTCTGCAAAGCTCCTCTCAGCAGCATCAGGAAGGGCTGATGGTGTAACTCCATTGCAGTGTTTCACCTGTCTGTAACAGGTCAGTTGAACAAATACACGTTCCCAAGGGTATTTCACCGTGTACACTCTGTCAGAACAGGCTGCTCTTGGTACATATTCACAGCTTCAGGTGTTCAGTAAGTGTTACTTTGAAAGACAGGTGGTTTTTGACTGAGAAATATTTGGAAACCAAATTTAACATTAACAGCTTGTTTTTCTTCTTATCTAGGTTTTCTTATAATACTGCCTTATTTCTGTGGTTACTTCTGCCATTATTTCACACTCCCAATTCCATTCTTGAAATGAACCATAGCTGCTATTAGAAATACTTTAAACATTTCAAGCCCTCTTTCGTTCATGGACATAATAGCTAGTAATTCATTGTGGGTGCATTTAATTCTAATTGCAAAACTACACCCACCTAATTAGAGGGCAGCCTCAGGCAAAAATTGAACTGAGTCAAAATAATGGAGTGATGTGAGTTTAAAATAACTTTATTGAGCTAAGTGGATTTCAAGAACTTACATCAGCTGAAGGACTGAGCCTCCAGTGGTAACAGCAATACTTTTAGCAGAAAGTAAATGTCTTAGTTTTCTCCCTTTTCTAGGCACACCACTTTAGCATTATATGTGGTAATAAACCTGAATAGGTCCAAGTCACAAAACATATGCTCTGAATTGCAAATAGGCATTGCTTGCAAATTGTTCTCACTCCACAGGCTTTAGATAGGCACAAGAAATCAAGACCATATACAAAGTGGCCAGATCCAAGCCCTTGATCTGCCTTCAATGAGAAAAACTTTGCTGGAATAGTTACAGTGACAAGCCCACAACTATAAATGCAGTGAATACCAGGACGAGAGTTTCTTGGATTAAATAAATTGCACTACCACAGGGGATTCTGGGAACCCTAAACAAAATCCATGTTCTATGTTTCACTGGTAACAAAAGTACACTTAACAAAAAGAGCAAAAATCACAACCTCTACTAATATTCCTACACTGACAAGAAACCTACCGCAGACTTGGCCTCCAGCTTGAGAAGAGTCTATCTGCTACATCTGGACTAGCTGAAAATAGGTTCTATAGGAAGGTCTTTGGAACAATTTGACTCTGCTGAATGACAGAAATATCAGTCTGGGATAATACAGTAGGAATATGCATTCCAACAACTCAGCTAGAGGGTTGTGGTTTTGTAATTCTTACTTTTTACCTGGTCCATGGACCAGTCTGGAGTGATTTGGTATTGTTCCACCCCAGTTTCAGAAATCACATGCAGCAGGAATAGCTTTGGGTCTCTCAGCCCTTTTTCTATTGGTCAGGGGCAGTTCCAACCAGGCTTTTTGAACGGGTGACAGCTGAGGCTTTACACAGGTTGCAACTCATTCAAAATCAGTACTTACTCAAGTGGGCAAAGGCTGATGATGTCATGTAAGGAGGGGTCCTCCTGGGCATAGCCACCTCAGACACAGCAGCGTGAGGGGGAGGCAATGGAAGACAGTGTGACATGGGCTGACACCACTGCTGTGCAGGACAAGATGGCAAATGGGAGGATGGGGAGGAAGCCTGGCCAGAGGAGCTGGGGGGCTGGTGATGGTGGGCAGCAGGGAGCAAGGGGCAGCTCCTAGGTGTGGAAAGAAGGAACCATCCACACTTCTCACCTGGGTTCCAGGGGGGCCTAAAGCAATTTGTTCTTCTGGAAGGTCATTTGGGGGAACATTTGCTGAGGTCTCCCACCCTGCTTTATCTGTGGGTGCCTTGACCCTGTCAGGTGGGACAGGAATCACGGGCAGGATGGTGGGACCACGTGGCTGCAGGACATCACCCCTCTGCAGAGATGGTGCATTTGTGGCAGAGGGAGAAGAAGACTGAGGAGAGCAGGAAAGAGAAGAGCCCCTGAGAGGCTGGTGAGAGGGAATGGGAAAATGGGAAGGATGGAGAGGTGGTGGGGACAGTGAGGTTCGCCTGATGCCTGGCATGACAGTCCTGCCATTTGGGCAGGGTGGAGGGGAGGAACCCGGGGCCGTTGGCAGCTCAGAGGCCGAGTGCCTGTGCAGGAATTGTGGGGACTCTCTGGCTCTCTGCTGGGATAGGAAAGGGGACTGACTAGCGGGCTCAGGGACAACGGGTGCTGAAGAGACAGCGCTGGCTTGAGGTAGAGGGGGGAGCACAACACCAGAGGCAGGAGCACCGCAGTTACTAGAGGCAGGAGGAGGAGACTGGGGATGAGAGGGGGGAGAGCATATGCTTGGGGGAAGGGTGGAAACTAAAAGAACAGAAAAGACAAATGAAAAGAATAAGGTGGGGACACAGGAAGGAACAAAACCAAGGCAAAGTGGAACGGAGGAAAAGGAACCGTGAAGTAAACGCAAACAGAAACTCAAACAGAGCAAAGAGGAGATGGTGCAGGCACCAGCTTGGGGATTTCCAGCCCTCAGCAGAACTGGAGGGGTGTGCAGAGCAGAACCCTGGCAGCATGGGATGGGCTGCATGCTCTGGTGCCAGTGAGGCTCCTCCAAACCCCACGTGAATCTGAGTCAGGATCACGAGCATCACCTTTGCACCAGGGACAGGTGCAAGGGACATGCTGAACACAGGGGTGGCCACCTTGTAGGCAGAGAGGGAACAGCCAGCACCCCCTAGGAGCCATGTCCTATTTCTTGTGGATGCCAAGGCAGGATTTTGACTAAGTTTCCTACACAGAACAGCACACTAACCTCTGCTGAAACGAGTCCAACTCTTTCTGTCACCAAAGGCATGTGTGTGTGTCTGAGCTGGTTTCTAGTCAAAAAGTGTACCAGCTGAGGAAAAACATTTCCTTTATGTGGCCAGATTATCTGAAAAAACTTGCCCAAAACCAATGCCCAAACACAAGATGGCCATCTTGGCTTGCATGCTCTGCCTCCTTTCAGAGAGGCAAAGCCATACTTTGTAGCTATAAACTATTCCTGTCATCTCTTCTCTCAGTTTAGTGCAACTTAATATGCTACAGAAGATTTTTGTAAGCTCATTAAATATATATTTTTTCCATTAAGTTCATGGAAGACTACATGATGACAAAATCCCCAACGAAGAGCATCTAGAGCTGTATCTTCCTCTGTGCTGGAGTTTGTTTTGTGCTGCAGAGCAATGGGGAGTGCTGGAGCACATCCAGCACATCAACCCCTTTGTGCTGACATCCCCTGGAAATGTGGAGTCACTCTTGTGGTGGCTGTGCTTCCTGCTCTCCTCAAGGGTGTGGAAGAAGCATGGCCAGGCCCCCTTGGTACACCTAAAGATCCCCTCAGCTGTACAAGTTTTGCCAAGTGCAAAACCTGCCTAGCACCAACTGCATGCCTCAGACCTGAGCCCCTGCAAAATAACATAACCATGCTCAAATGCATTTAAGTCTCTAGCTGAAAATCTAAACCTTAAAATGTAATTGTAACTATAACCACTTTTAGCAGTCTAGCTTTTGTACAGCACCCCACAAACCCCAACAACAGCAAGAAGAGACAGGGAGAGACTGCATCTGCTTGATTTGATACGTGCCTGTGGTAGAGGTTCTTCTTTCCAGAGATTCCTGGCGCTGTTGCTGTTGCTCCATCACTTGTCTAAAACAGCAATGAAAAAACCCTTGGTCATTCGATATTCCTTATAATTTGGAGTAAAAGCTTTATACCCTGAGAAGCACTGTGTGTCTGGAGAGAGAGCTGATCCCATGAGATGGAGGTGGGTCTGATTTCACTTGCCCTGGCCGCAGCAGTGCCAGTTCACACATTGGGAAGCTTAACCAGGACATGGCCCTGCCTGCACCGGACACTGCAGGGGTTGGTTGATCCATTTAAGAGAACTCCTCAGTGGCTCTGCACAAGGAATAGGCAGTGCCCAGGAGAGCACAGCAAACATGCATGCTGTTAACCTGAAGTGTATGAGCATTGCAAGGAAAGAGTAAGTGGTGTCTCACATAAAATCACAGAATCAGGCATTGGATGAGGTTGGAAGGGAGCACTGGAGGCCATCTAGTCGAACCACCCTGCTCAAGCAGGATCCCCTGGAGGGCAGAATTGCCAGGATTCTGTCCAGACAGCTTTTAAAAATCTCCAGGAAAGGAAATACTCAAAATTACATAGTCCAGAATCTTTTATGGATCAGGACCCCAAAGCACTTTTAGAATACTAGCATACTAGAATGAAAATATAGCAAAGCTTCATCTGCATTTTGGTGCTGACTGTACAAAGCCTCTGGTGTCGAGGTGCACATCCAAGCCCTTTTTGGCACTGGCCAGGCCAGCCGACAGCCCCAGCGCCAGCAGCCCCGCCGTGCTTCCTCTGCAAAGCCCGATGAGAGCCCGGCACTGCTGCTCTTTGCTGCTCTCCTGCCCCAGGGGCTGCCTGCAGGGATGTGCAGTTCCAAGCGCCCATCAGCAGAGGTCTGCTCTCGCACGCAGGACCACTCCTGCAGGAGGGGATGTCCCTGACCCCTGCCGCGAACCCACCCTCACTTGGCTCCTCTTTAAAATAAATGATAGCTATAAGCCAGACTGCTTGCCAGGCTTCTTGGCAAGGGCACAGATACGGAAACCTAAAGATTTCAATAATATTAAAACACAACCCTGAATTTACCTTGCTGAAGCACTTAGTAATAAAGTTTATTACCATTTTCTTCCACAGTTTCAAGGTCAAATTTGCCCTAATTAGTTTCATTTATCTTTATACCAGTCTCCACTGCACAGTTTTCTCTTTTCTCAACAGATTTACTTCATGCTCCGTACAGTAAAGCAAGCTCAACCCTAAGCAACATTTCTATTTTGACTCCTTGCACATTATTTTAAGATACCTCCCTGTTACATTTTTACTTGTACTTTCAAGAGTCTGCAATGCTGAGAAATTCTATCTTATTTATACAAAATAAGAAAATATTTAATAAATATTTTAATATATATGTATATATTTAATTTAAATTTATACATTTAATATAAAATATTAAATAAATATAAAATATATAAGAAAACAAATAGAAGCTTAAATAAAATGTAGTCCATAAAAATAAAGTTGTATTATGTGGAAAAGAGACAATATCTTAATTTGCAAAACAAATATTCCATGTTTAATATCTAGTTCAATATATGGGAAAGGAAAAGACAAGATTTTGTTGTGGAGGGATCAATCCTAAAGTGGTTTTATGTTCAGGACATGCAATCCAAGCAATTTCTAGAAAATTGCAGGTTTCTGAGAAAATTATCTTATGTGCAAAGGTGAATCACTTTTGAGAAAGTCTTGGTTGATTCAGCTGGTGTCATTTAAGCTATGACAGTTTAAACCAAATAAATAGAAATCTTTACTTCAATATATATCCTAGCTCTTTTTTGTTATGGATTGTTATGGATGCAACAGCAATTGCACTGCTAAAATTTCAATTGTTAACACATGTGCTAAGAATTTCCTGAGCCTACTGTCCCCTACCTTAGCTTGGCATTTAGTAGCAAAATTTGATGATGAAGAACAACTTCATACATACATTTTCCTGATTAAACCTGGGGGAAATTCTAGGTTTATCTAGAGAACCAACCTGGAAAATTCCAGTCTGACAGAACAGGAAAGAAATATGGGTAAAACACCCCCAAGTCATTACAGCTGCTGCAGAACGGATTGAGGCGCAGGGTGCAAAAAACCAAAATGGTTTAGGCACTGCCACTTGAAGTCCCTGGGGTTCATAACAGCCCTTTCTGCCCTTGGTCAGAAGTAGTTTATATGTGCCAAATGCACCCTCCCACACATGCTAAAAGGAGAAGTTCTTAAACTCTTAGGAAGTCAAATTTATTCCAGACAAACTAAATAAAGCCTGGGATTGGCACGAGGCTACTTAAGGAGTATGCAAGCAGTAAAGTACAAGAGAGGACAAATTATATTCTGACTTAAAAAGATATTCTTTAAACATTTGTGTAAAGATCTCTAAAAACCCTTTAAACAGACAAATTTGCAGGGTAGATACCATAACTTAATTTCCTTCCTGCTTATAAGATGTTAAAAAAACCCCTTAGGCTTAAAATTAGGTCTGCTCTATGTTTAAAGAATGCATCAGCATAATTAAAGCTGAAAGTCCTCTAGTGCAGATGCAGTAATATCTAACTGCATCTACTGGCATATCTTATTCCACTCCAGTGGAGCAAAAGAAGGTTTCCTAGGGCCATGTGCCTTGTAGCAGTCAAATAATACCTACCCAAAGGGCTTTTACTGTCTCTAAACAAAAAAGAATAAATAAGTATTTTTATTCTAACATAGTTAAGCTGCTCACATTTTAAATGTACAGAATAGACACCCAAACTGAAGGCCTGAATTGCATAGGGTCTGCAGAATCAGTGACTCCACTGGTTTAAGAGCTGGATCAGGTTTTTCAGGAAAGCAGTGGGAGAGGCAATTATCGCCTGCCTTAGTGTGAGCAGGGGCTCTCTGACCTTTATGATAACTCTGCTATCCCAAAGTAAACTTCAGGTGAAATATCATCACTGTTGACCCATTTAAAAGTCATGGGCAAATCCCTACTAAATCTCAGGTTCTACACAGTTATTCATAAAGGTGCAGGAAACTAGTTTCCCTACACTTTCCTTATAGTTTCTGGAGGCAGGAAGACTCCTGAGTACCTACCAAGCAAAGAGTTTACCTAGAGTGTGAACTTTGGCTCACTTCACCCTTTAACAGTCATTACAGAATCACTGGTAATAATTAGAAAACATTCAGAACCAGCTTAAAATACGTTCAAATAAAAAGCAGCACTTGGACTGCATGTTCATCCAAGTTACAAACTAGAACTCTGCCACAGCTGATTAACTCACCTTCTCTGTGCTTCCATCTCATCTGGAGATGGACCATTCTGGATCTGGCGCTGGGCAGCTGGACCTACAGAAAAAATGAGAGGATGTTATTAAGACAGCAAATGTGTCTGACTTTGAAAGAACAGTGCCACTCAGATTGTTTCTCCACCTTACTACGACAGATAAACCTCAAGCATTATTGTATTCTCTTTGCTTTATTATTATTTTCAGCTTTTTTTTTTTCCTATTAGACAAATCATTGCCTCCTTTACATTTTTAGTCCTACTGGGAGAATCCAGGGGCTAAATGTGGGAGCAGATTTATCCAGAAACTTGGCACCACGGTTGCTGTAGATTACATACTAATCCCTTGGTGATGTGATGACCTGCAGTGTTGCAAAAGTTGTCCTGTAGAAGGACAGCCCATTGCACTGGGATGCATTTTTAGCTTTGCCATGGTTCATCTCCATCCTTCAAGTATTATTCTGTGCTTGCACAGAAATTCAACTGCCTTGCTGAGTCTGGGAGCACACATTGTGCTAACTTGTGCTGCTCTGATGCTGAGCTGGCATCAAAAGCTGCCTGATGGAAGGTACAAAGAGATGCAAAATTAAACAGGACTTTCACAAAGGTGGCTTTTCTTTTTACAATGCTTTGGTCTTCTGCTTCTGGGGGATCCACATCAAGTTGAGCTTTCACTGGCATCCACCAAAAAATAAAAAAAAAAGCTGACTACACATGTGACCATTTAAGTCACATCTCCTCTCCTGACTGATGATTTAATCTCTGTTCTCCAACATTTAATCAAGGACACTGACACTACATACCAATTTCAGAAAGAAACTATTATTCTGAAAATAAAAATAACCATTGGTAACATAAGTGGTCTTGCATTTATTACAAGGATTGTTCCATTCATTTGAGGAGGTGGGGTTCAACTGGGATTAAACAGAAAAGACTTCTATTAAAGCCAACAGCAATTTTCCTGATAAACTGAGAAGATCAGTTATGTCAGTTCAGGAAATTATTATGCCCACCTTATTTTTTTCATTTTCAAATTCAAAACTTCACCCTTTTAAAAGTTATCTAACAAAAGCAAATCAGAATTAAACACTTACAAACCTAAATATGTCACTTTCAAATTGTTAAGCCCATTTATCTCTACATTCTTTATGTATTACTGCCAGGCTGAGTGTTATCTGAAAACCAATTAAGAAAGTGTGAAAACAGGAAAGATGGCAGGAATGCATTGTAGTCAGAAATTCCACAGCATTGACTGATCCTGAGGAAATCGTGCCGATTTTTTGAAATGTGTTTAAGGACTAACATTTGAAGCAAGGGTACATAGAACTTTCTGAAAACCAGGCCTGTGTAATCTAATTTTGTGTCTCCCAAAAATGAAGCCAATGATAACCACTAAGCCAAAAGCTCTGACATTTAAAAATATCCCCTGATCAGGGAAGAAGTGAAGACAGTTCACTTCTTTAATGACTCATGACTGACAACTTAGTGTTGTTTATCATAGGTCTTTGGCAAACTACTTAGACAGAAATGCCACATTTTGTAAAGATCACACGAAACAATGAACGTGGGGGAGCGGGTGATTGCTTTGGGAAGCAAGCCTCAGGAAAAAACAGGCAGCAAGTATTTGGGAACCACACTGCAGGCGGCTGGCGTGAAAGGAGTATAAGGCGTAGCAAGGATCTATCTCGGGAAGCACACGTGAGGAAGGCAGGACAGCTTCCAGCCTGCGCAGCCACTGCTCACGGACACGGAGGGCAGGGATTAATTTCATGCTTGATTCTGTACATGTATGCTCTGCTGTGCACGTACAGCAGACAGCTGAGAGGGTTTCACTTCAGCTGGGTTTCTAGGCTTAATTCCCCTCCACATTTTTAGGTATTTCTCAGACCGAAGCGGACATGAGCAGTGAGCGCTCTTGGCGGTGCCATCCTCATTTTGAAGATGCTTCTCTAGTTGCCCTGTGAGCTGCTTCTGACCATGCCAGCCTTCGGGAACAAGTGCACTTCTCAGCACAATGACCAGGAGAAAAACTGACCCGTTTGCAGCTTCACAGCTGCCGTGAGCTACATTTTTAGCAACTAATTAACGCAGGAGATACTCTGCGAATGTCTGCGCTTCCTCGCTTCGTTGCTTTGCAATAATTAACCACGCTTTTATATAACCATCTTGTGATTCAGCTGCGGGCAGATTTTGGGAGCACACAGATGTTTTCCGTATTTATTTTTCCTCCTCCTCGACCTCCCCAGCACCCGCTCTGCCCTTCGCCAGCTGTCCCTGCAGACAGCAAGGGGACCTCCCGGCACAGGGCAGGAGGCGGGGAGGTTTCCGTGTGCCCGGGCTGCTCCTGCACCGCTGCGCGGGGATGTCCGCGTCTGGAACTGCGGCCAGCCAAAGAACAGCAACAGAGCTGTCCCTGACGGAAAACCCATGCTCCGGCTTCCACTCGCGCCAGGAAGGCACGAACTAACAGGAACAATGCCATCCTTTCTCTCCCGCTGGAGAAGCTCCAAGCAATGTTTCTTCTCCCTCTTTTGCTTTGGCTACAGCTGCAAGCAACACTGACTGCATACACTTAGAAAAGTGTCAAAACCATTTATTTCTCTGAGCAACCAGTATTTTGTGCTTCTTCAATACAGCAGGTCCAAACTAACACATTTTCATTCATTATACAGAATGGAAGCAGCCTCTGCTTAGGGTTTTTGCAGCTCCTACAGCCTCCATGATGCTTATGGACCAGTGTGGTCTAAGCGGTGGGCTAAGGAAAGGGTCCAGAGTCAGAGCTGAATTAGAAACCATACGGTCTTTAAATTCATTATATTGAAAAATTTTGTTCTGTGTATGAGAACAAACATGATGATTTTGTGGAAAAAATTACAAATCCCCAAACCCACAAAAAACACACACAACCTCCCAGCAGATTATGGGAGGAAAAGAGGTGTCAGAGACAGACAGCTCTCCCTCATTGTTTGATGATTCCAGCACATACTTGGATTGTGTGAGACTCTGGTTCAGCCATCAGGTCTGACCTGTCATCGTTTATATTCTGGCAATGTGACATAAACTCTTGCTTATCCTGACAAGAACAGAAGAAATCTTTCCAGATTACAAGTTTCTACAAAGCTTTTCTTTCCAACAGCAGTATTTTTCAAATAAATTGGCATTTTCTGTCAGAAAACCCCAGCATATCAGTTGCTGAAAGCATTTCTGACTGATTAATCCCATCGACCTTGTTCAGGTACAGCCTGAGCCAGCCTGCAAACCTGAGTCCCACACTGGGACTCAGCTGGGCAGGGTTCTTTGCTGGGTTCACCATAACCCCTCCTCTTTCCTCCTGTGCACTTGGGGCTCTTTGCTGTCCCACAGGGAGGTGTGACATCCAGCGGGTGCTGTCCCCCCTCGGCCAGAGCAGGAAGCTCTCTGTGTCCGCATCACCTCCCCATTCACAGCCTGACCGTCGTTTTAGCTCTCGTGTGGCTGTTAGGCAATCACACTGCTGCTGCTGCGGAGCCTCTGTCAGCACTTTAACACCTGCCTCTGCCCAAAGGACCTCAGCCTGCTCTCTCCTGGTGGGAGATGCTGGAGATGTCCTGGCACAGCCACGCCACCATCAAGCACCTGTAGGAGTGGGCGCTAGAATGGAGACAACAGCGCTGGTGACTAGCTGTGCTAGTGACACTCCCTTAGACTCATTACCAGAGACAGTTATCCTGGACAAGGCACTGATCTAATTAGCCGAGATAAAGCCCGCAGATAAAGCAGGGTGCCGACACTATTTCTCGGGCCTAAGCGAGTACAGCCAGAGTTGGATGACACAGCAGGTCAGGTAGACCTAACTTTCCATGGCAAGCTGAAGGACTGAGAAGAGGGATCCTTACTCACTGCACCCCCTCACTGCAGCTGGGCAGAGCCACGGGCCCCTCCAGTGCTGCCACACTGCCATGGCATTCCTGAGACAGGGGATGGGACTCCAAGTGTCCTGCTCCTGCCTTGGTTGGTCTAATGGGCAACAGCACCCTGGCAGGAGAGGGAGCACACCCCACTAAGGGAGTACAGCGACACAAAGCCTGCTTCAGGCAGTTCGCCTCACTCCTACTAAACATTAACTTGAAATAGAAACAGTTTTGGAGAGTGTCACTCACAGGCTGGGTGCCTCAGCCACATTTTAACGGAGTACATTAAATACCTTCTATAACATCATTTACACATGGACCAAACTTCTCTTCTGAGAACTGCAAAGAATTTTATCAGCCTTAATTAAGCTTCACCAATGCTATGAGGCAGATGTGACTTGATTACATCCAGGCTGAGTCTGCACAAATAAAATTTGGTTGTATCAATTTACCTACAGGTGAGATTTGCTACTGACACAGTCAAAACTATGTAAAAGGTCATCTAAGGCATTCTTATTCGGATGCAGACCAAATTTGGTTTGACCTGAGGCAAGCAGAGTGCAGGGAAAGGAGCATTTCCAACTGTGTGCCAGAAAACCTTCTCTACCTCCCTTCCTTGTTCCTTGGTGACCAACAGTGCTGTAAGTCTGTGGCAGAGCAAAGGAAAACACATCCTCTTAAAATCATCCCCAGCAATGCTATACATAACCTGAGTTTACCTTATACCACACTGGACAAGGAGCAGTGTCTATCAGGTACCAACTCTCAGCTGAATTCTAGAAATTCCTGTCTTAGAAGCACCATTCCCAAGGCTGCAACTGCTTTGCTTTCATCTTTCACCTCCAGATTACTTTAACCTAACACGAAACAGGACCTGTTTAAAGTGAAATAAGGGTGTGAGCATAGGGGGTCTGTATGAAGTTTGTTCATTTGAACTAAAAACTGATTTAACATTCACTGCTGAAACTTTCTGATGAAGATAAGATTTAAGGACAGTGACAGAGCTGGAAAAACAAGCCTTGTATTTAACATGGGAGTGCCCTACCCTCACATTAGTTCACACCTCCTGCAAGGACTTATGTACAGGTGTGTATGTGCACAGTCCTTTTCCTCCTTTTTTCTTTTTTTTTTTAAGGAAAAATTAACGGATGGAATTGCAAGGGTCTCCACATACAGAACCACACAGCTCTGTGTGTGCACTGAGCAGGAGGGGAGACATGAGATCCAGAGGGGAGTTACCAAACAAAAAGGCTGTGCAAATATCCTGTGCTGGAAGATGACTAGAAAGAAACCATCTTCAATTCACCAGAAGTGCTACTGAGCACACCAATATGAAATCAGTGCCTTTGACTCAGATGCTAGAGCTGGTAATTCCATTATTTTGCATAAAATATGATGGCACTTGTTTGATGCTGACTGTTTATTCATCATGGCACTGGCATAGCATTTATTAATTTTTCATGCTTGTGTCTTGGTTGAGCTGATGGAGAAAAACTTATTTTTTTTTTCCTCCTGAGTGCAATATAGATGAGACAGAGCTAAAGCAGCTCCTACAGGAAGCAACTCCACTCTGACAGCAGGGGTCACAGTAAATATGTAAGGGACATGGTTTGGCTGCATTTATCTCAGCAACGGTGCCTCAGCTCAGCAGCACAGCTTGGTATACCTCTCACATAAGAAACAGCACAATCAGCTTTAAAAAAGATTTAAAAATACAAATAGTTGATTATACAAACAGGAAACCTTTCACAATGAGGTGGCTCCAGGGCTATTGGGGTCCCCCAAAATGCAGCCTGGAGCGATGGATTGCAACCCCATAGTTAGGGCAAGCAACAGGGATGGGAGCACATGTGTTCTGGTGTGGGACTCCCTGTATTTTATCTGGTGACTGATAAACATAAAATATAAGAACTGTGTAGGAAATCAGTTTCCTCTCAGCAGCTCAGCTCTAACAGGAAGACCAAAACACACACTGATCTAGAATAGCACGATCTTTTTGGGGTGGGGGAAGGGGAGCAAGGAAAGCTGCGGTTCTGCCTGGGCAGGGGAAGTGGCTGAACCTTGGTTCCCCATTTCCTAAGGAAGTGCTTTGAGCACCTGGCTGTGGGGATGGCAGCCCAAGGGAAGGTGATGGCTCCACATCCAAGGGGATCAGGCCCTGGTGCACGTGCCTGGACCTGTGCAGCGCTGGCTCTCCGAGAAACAGAGAGAAACTCTGGCAAGAGGAGTGCAGGAGACCTCCAAGCAGGGCAGAAAAGGATGGAACTTGAGCATCCCAGGGGAATTCTGTTTACTGTGCTGAGCAAAAGAGAACTAACTCAGTGATAGCTCAGTTATGCGTAGATGAAATCGAGGTGGGTAAGGCAGTCACCTGCCAGGCAGCTCCGGGTGGGGGGACTGCCAGCACTCCCTCTTGGCAGCACTGGTGCAGGGGCTCTGATGCATTTAGAGAAGCAGCCTTGTTTCCACAGGCAGTTTCATGATATGCAGGCATCCAACTTAGTTGATGACCAGTTGCTTTTGTTAGGGGAGCTGCCTCTGACTCTAAGAAAAATGTTATGCGCATAGAAAAGTATAGGAAAAATAATTTTACTTTTTTATTATTATATATATAAAAAAAGACATAATTGAATTTCTTAGGGTATAACTCCAATACTGGTGGCTTTACAAACATGCTCAGGGAAGATGATGTGAGAAGATGTCAATCAGTGTCAGAAGTAGAAAAGTAATCTATAAAATTCAGGACCATGAGATTAGTTTAAAAAAAAAAAAAAAGAAGTTAAATGAACCCCACAGTTATTACTAGCAAGTAAACAAGCCCACAAGCATTTCTGTTCCCTCCTTTTCTTGATTGTTCTTCAGAATGTGCATCAAGCCTGTTTTTCTGAACATCTAGGATTGAAGCTTTTCAATAAAGGTGAAGATTAGCTCATAATCTTGTGCCTCTAGGCAGTAATGGAGCTTTAAGAAAAACACCAAATATCATCAGAATACTATTAAAATCGAGATCATGTGCCATCCTGAGAAGCTGGCACCTCCCCACAACTGGATTAACGCTGGAGCCCAGGCAGTCGATGCTCCAAAGAAGCTGAGAGTAAAATCAATACACGCCATCTAAAGATACGGTTTATATTGCAGATATTTCCCTGAATTTGGTTTTAGTGAGGACATGAATTGTTTCACTCCAGTATCAGTTTGCCGGGTGCTGTCCCAACAAAGACAGGGACACTGCCGTGCTGGCCTTGTGCTCTGCAGCAGGAGCACTGCTGAGCCCAGAAAGCACTTTCCCTTGGATGTCTCAAGCCCCACACATTTATTCTGTGAAATATAAAGTAACTGCTTTTAGCTAAATGTGACTGTGTGTGTTTCCACACTCGAGTAAGTGCATACACCTGGTTATACCCACTTCACAATTACATTTTTTTAATCAAATAAAAAGCAGGGATTTGATCCTTTTTTTTTTTTTTTTCTGAAAATTTCTGAAGTCACAGGGAAAAAGAACTCAGCCACTGGTATGGATGGCGGTTCAATCACCTGATATTTACACATGTAGCTGGTCAAACATCATCTCTGGTTTTGCTTAACTATAGGATTTATGACAAATTAGATCAGAAATGTATATATACACCCACTGTAGCCTTGTGCAGCACCCAAGGCACCAAGAGAAGCATGGTCTTGGTCTTGGCCCATCTCCACATACAACCTTGCAAGGCGAGGCTCTTTATTTTCAAAGGTCTCCTTCCTGTTTCCCTACTGATGGGCATTAAACCCCTCAGGGCAGTCTTTTCCAGCTTGTGGAGAAAAGGAGGGCCCATACATGCATTGAAGCACCATGCACATATAGTAAACTCCGTATTATAAACACACAATTTGCATCTAGTTAATGGTTAAGATCCAGACAAGATCCATTTTACCAAGATTTAAATCTCAACACTGCTGTAACTATGATGGGTACCTGTGTCTGGGTTAGAGGACAGGACAGAAGAGGACTCCTCTACAAAACACAACTAAATGGAGATATATTTTGGGATTTATGAAATAAAAAAAACCATTCCAACAAACCACATGAAAAATATATCATTAGAAATAGGTAGGATTCCTTGATAATTAAGTCACAGTCTTAAATAAATTCAACACATAAACAAAATATTCAAATACAGCACCTGATCCCATTCACACTTACACCCAAAGCCAAGCTATCTGCTTAAGGCAAGCAGAAGTCCCACTAACTAGGAAGGCCCAGAGTAAACCCACTCATCTCTGCAAATCCTCATTTCTAGAAGAGCTAACAGGAATTGACAGTCACAGGCAGGTCATTATGGAGAAAAAGATAGGCAAATATCCCATTAACTACAGCAGGTATAAAATGCTGCCTTTTTCATATCTGTTTTTTAAAGCATTATCTATTTCACGAGTACAGACGCTGTTCACTAGCAAGTATAACCAGAAGCAACCCAACACAGCGATTCAGAAGTCATTGTCCCACATTCTTGCTGTAATGACTTCTGCTTATTTAACAGCCCCGACTAATGCCGGCATCTCCTCAACCTAATGGCTCATTCCTCTCAAATATTATCTCAGCCTCCTACCGCCCCAAATTAAAGATGAACAATCCATCAGTGAGCTTCCACTGTAAGTGGTTTCCCAGAACAACAGGATGGCTGCATGGACCATCTCCATGCAAAACTGCCCTGGCACCAGCATCCCTTCCCCCTTCCCGAGAGGGCTCCCGCAGGAGCACAGCATGCAAGGGACAGCGGGGAGGTTTCCGTCACCTACAGGACATTCGGCACAGGATGATGCAGTCACAGTGGCAGAGGCAGAAGCAGTGCCAGATCCATTCCCTGCTCAGCATAGTATGGCCGCAGCCTCCCCGCATGCCCGACACTCCCGCCACGGACCAGCTTTCACCAGGTGTAATCAATCCCCTGCTGCAGCAGCACAGTGGGCCCGGCCACTTAAATATTTAATTGGACCCTTTTCCTCACCTATCACAACACTTCGGGGTGTCTGAAGCCAGACATCATTGTCTGGACTTTCACATGATGCAGTGAAAGTAAGAAAGAAATTGTGTTTTCTGCCGCCTACCCCAATCAGACCTTCCTATGTTCACCTACGCACAAGCAATTACAATAAAAGCAAAGTGTGAATAACAAAAAGCTCAGTTGTCTTGGGAAAAAATGGCTGCTATTGAACATGCAGGATCAAGTTCACTGGTAGCTTCTGAAGTCAAAGGGGTTCAGTGATAAGTGTTGAGCACTAGTCTTAAAATGTAACTGTGAACAAGATAGCTTCAGAAATATGTATATAAAACTTAAAGTCCCCATCTACTATTACATTTTCTCTTCATCATCCCATCATACCTGATCTCTGATCTCAACACTTCACCCTTTTTACTTTTCCTGTTAGTCACTTCCTCTTCTATATTTAAGTGTGACAGGTCTTCCAGAGGCAATCCAGTTGAAGTTAATGGAGAGTTTGTATGAGGAGGCTAAACAGAACATTTATTCACTCTCCACCTCTGCCTTATCACCTTTGATCCATTTCTTTCCCTTCTCCTTACCTTTGCATTATTCTGTCTGCTGGGGACCTCACACAGCCTAATGTTCTACTCCTCAAGCCAATTCACAGCTGGTTTAGGGGATGTATCTCCATAGCTTCAGTGACACTACTCTGATGTAGATCAGTTAGTATTTTGACCCACTGAACTCAGCAGCTAAGTCTTTTATCTAATATCTGATTTTTAGAATATGCTGAATAAAAATTCTGTTTTTATAACTATGTTACCTATGGTTACAGCAGGTAAAACGGAGGTGGAACAAGTTCATAATTAGCAATGTATCAGAGCCACTCCTATCCTTCTAAGGCAATACTTATTCATCATAACTGAGCAGTTGCTCACTCTCTGTACCTGCCTCCCACAACATTCTCAGAATGACTGATACGTAGATATTCTAATAGCAAAGCTGCTTATCATATGTTTTCTAATGTTCGCTGCTATGAATTATTTATGTCCCATTATAAGCCTACAATATCAATACCTCTCAGGTATTCCCCACTATCAGATGGTGCAAAACAAGCATTAACCAATTACTATCTGAGATGGCAAAAACTCTCTTAATAGCAAACTGTCTTTTTCACTATGGCACACAGATGGTCTAAACTCTACCTGTATATGCTCATTGTTTTCTGCTTGCTGGCTTATAAAGCCATTTGAGGCACACCTGAAAGAGAAGTATTAAATTCAAACCTGAGTGTAAATTCAGGGTGTCACAGCCATAATGTTTTTAAGCCAATGTAAGCCAATGGTTTTATGTAATTACATTCTGAGGATTTAAGACGATTCAGGAATACATTCAAATGAACAAAAACGGCATTAAAATTGCAAAATTGTAGGCCATATTTTATATTTGGGACTTCAGTCTTCCTAGAGAACACAGTATCGTTGCATTCTTAGTTTTGAGGGCATTTCAAATCCTTTTTGTTCTGCTCTGCTTTCTTCCTGTATCTCACACTAAAGGACTGAAGGGAAGCATCTGGCTGATGTAAAATATCAGCTAAGCTCTCCAAAGTGCTCGCTTATCCTGCAATGCCACAGGAACCACCTGTTCTTTCAAAAGAAAGTACTATTACACAAATGTAAGCAATTTAAAGCACCATATCAAACTAATGACAGAATGTGTAAACCCAGAGATGTACAACTTAATTCTGGCCTAAGAATGCATCTAACTCTTTCAGTGACTTATTTGGCTGAGAATATGTTACCCCATATTTTCTTTATTATTTTTTACACACTGGAGGTTGTGGTTTCTACATGGTTAAATATGGTCATGACTAATAAAAGGCTAAAAAACATCCTTCAAGGCCAAAAAGCATCTCAGAGACTCTCAAACAGATCTAATAGAGATTAACAAATTCCCACAGATCCTTTGGCAGACTTACCACCTGCACAGCAAACTCCCTGCCAACAGTCTGCCATGGTGCCAGAAAAACAGCAAGTGGGCGTGGTAACTCCTGCCTCCACCCCAACTCCACCCTCCTCCCTAAAATTGACATAACATTTTTAAATAGCTCATTCAAACACAACGTGAGGCAGCACAGCCAGGGCCACTATGTGACTGAGTAAATGGCAGAGCAGGAGAGCTCATATGGATAGGGAACAGGTTCTCTCAGAGACTCCACCATCACTTCTGATTCTGAAATAAAGATTGGTATCTGCAACTCCACCCACAAGAGTGACCCCTTTTAAGTGGAAAGAGCAGCATGGCCCACAGGAAAAATAATTAAAGACCCTGAGAAGGTGGTTGTCCCAGACAGTATGACATGAACCACCACCTCTGCTTCTACTTTGGATAAACAAAGTTATGACTTGCTGGACACTAGCAGTGTTGGTCCAAGTTTGCAGGGAAAAAAATCTGGTGTGGCCAAAAACATTGTGAAAATACTTTTATAACACCTGCACTGGGATTCCTAAGCTGTGGTACATGTGCCACCAGCTGCATGCAAGTCATTTCAAAGGGATATTCTATCGTGCAGTACCAGGCATAACCCTGCCCCCAGAAATCTCACAATTTCTTATTAGCATTACTTGACCCTCACAAAGGTTACAGCCCAGCTTGCCTGTGGCAGCACAGATGATTCCTGAATGAGGAGCACTTGCAGATGCTGTGCACCTAAAGAGATTTTAAGTAACAATTCAATTGGCCACCTCTTACTCCTATATAAAAAACCCCTTGACCTCATTTTGAGCATGAAGCAATACCAGCTGGCTGGATGGCAAGCACTTCCCCAAGTAACTGCTCGTGTAATCCTTGAAACAGGAAATCAATTGTGAAAATTGCATTTTGACAAATATAAATCATTACTGACAAAAAGGCTGACAAATCCCTCTTGATGCCCAGCACTTACCTGGTGCAGCAGCCCACTGGAAGGAGATGTGCTAGAAAAATGCTTCTTTTTTAAACAGAAGTTGGAAAACACTAATTCCACAATCTGCAGCAGTGAAAATAAAGGACAGCTCTGATCCTGCAAGTGGTAGCAGGCAGCCAGGTGACTCTCCTACATGAAGCCCTTTGCAGGAAGGCTGTAATTATCTGGTTGAGCACCTACTGATTGTATCTGGAGACTGTGCACATAAGAGCCAATATGCAGCTGATACAACTCATGTCATTTTACTTTCTTTACATTTCGTCCTTAATTGAAAAGGTTGCTTTCCTTTCCTATTCCTAATATCTATTATCCATGCTTGAGAAGGCACTTAACAGCACATTAGACAGCTAAGAAGCCAGAGGCTGTGCCAAAACTGAAATAACACTATGAAATGAATCAAGTGCTTGGTTTCATTTTAGTAGTGTCTTTATCAACTGGCACTCTGAAAAGGTTTGTACTTTAGAGAATTCTGGAAAACACTCAAGAAGGAGAAGAATGAACTTTTAAGTTCCTCAGCCAGACAAAATACACTAAAAAAGCCATTCTCATACCATTGACCATATCTTTGTAGTTCTCATTGCTGTTATTAAGGCTCAGTGTCAGAGGTTTTGTTATACCTGTAGAAGCTGTTTACACTGATCCAGCCTTAAATTTTTATATTGCCCTTCTCTGCTCTCAGCCTCCATTTCTGCCATCAGTTCCAAAGGACTCATGGGTACGGTGCCAGGGAGAGCTGCAGTGTTCCCCAGCAGTACAGATGCTTGCTGGATGGCCGCTATTCTGCAGACAGTGCAGTCACACACCTTGGCAATTAGGCTGGGGTACGGCTGTATGGAGCAGGTCTAAGACCTGGGAGAAATCAGCCTGCTCATCTCCACATCTTGTCTCTCTGGAGCTGCTCCCTGCAGAGAGGCTTGGCTGAGTCCATGCCAAGCCAGGACACTTAAGTTGATGGATCCTCTCCTGAATTTCAGTACCTGTGGTACAGGCACAACTGAGGAATACAGCATGTAACCTTCAGTTCTTGCATGGACAGCCCAGATTCAGGGCCTGAATCAAGACTCACCCATGGGAGTTAGAGGACTCACCTGGCACAGCACCTATTTCAGAACTATCCCCTAGCACATATTTCCAGTTACAAACCATTTTAAATGGGATGCAAGACTGGAAGTTTCTGCAATAGGGAGCAAGAAACATTCCAGGCAAATGGAAGTCTCAAAGACTAAGCCCAGAAAAAACCTGTCAACACAAGTAAAAATTACAGTTACCATAAAACTATCTGCATTGGAACATCTTGTGCTGATGCCATTCTCTAGTAATATGCTCTGATTAAATCATGTCAGTGTTTGTGGTACTAAATTAAACAATATTTAAAAGACATGCTTACACTTTGCATATCTTTTCTTTGCAGGGCACTTCTAAGAGCAAAATAGCTGCACAGATGAAGGAAAGATGAAGGCTGGTAAGTCAGACATTTCTCATGACAGTTGCCCCACTTACAAGTTATTTAGGCTGCTTTCTGCCAGCAGTCTGCAGTATAACTATTAAATAGTCACTGGTAACATACCTATATTACAGTATATTGCATTCTAAATTTCCTTCTATGAAAAAATTTCAATCAATTTAACTGGTGGGGAAATCTGAAGCCTGCTACACTGCTATTAGCATCATTTGGTTTAAAGGAAGTGCAGGCATGCATTTGATACTTCTCAGAGGGCTCAATAATAATTAATTTAAACTTTCAAAATGATTATGATTCACTTGAAAATGCATTCTGTTCCCTGATAGTATGAACAGGCTAGTCTTGGGAAACCATGATGAACTTCTCCTATGATGCAGAAAGCCTGGGACCCAAGAAAAAGCCCCAAACTCCTGTAAAGAGGCTAGCAAGCACAATTCAAGGTACTTCAGCTTCGCAAACTTCTAGTTGCAACACCACCCTCCTCAGTTACCAGTGCCAGTCTAAGAGGGGATGAATCCTCCTTGGCCGTGTGTCTCTCTGCTGATTACAGGAGAAGCCTGGGGGAGACTCAGTCCTATAAATAGAGCTGGGATGAATCCAGTCCTAAGAGACTAAGCCATAAACTCTACCAAAATACCCACAGATTCAGGGAGGGTTTGGAAAACCCAATACCACACTGCATCTTGGCTCAGCACTCTGCTCACCGCTGTGACTCATGCTGGGTGTGCCAGCAAAAGCCTTGTAGGGGACACAGTGGGCAAATGCTCCCTGCAGTGAGCAACAGATAGGCTCTGCCTGCCGTCCATAATGGGACCTCTCCTGATAAAACAGGCTTTCCCCCTCCCTGTTCATCCCCCAGAGAGAGGAGTGAAAGTTTATTCATCACTGAGCTTTGGTGACCAGCTTTCTGTCCTATTATCTGCCTCATTATTGAAAGGAGGCTGGCGAGGTAAGTGGTTGGGAGACAATTGTGACACAGAGCACGTCTCTTTTCTCCCAGTATAGAGAAAAAGGACTTCCCAGAATGAGAATTAAAAATAGCTGGTTTGCCTTAGAGGGTGTATTCACTTTCAAACGCAGAAAACAAGTCTAAGCTGCCACCTCTAATATGACAGGCACCTTTAGCAGCCTGCTTGCTCTCTGTCAAAACACCTAAATCCCTGCTCTTTTTTCTTAAATTTTTTACCATTTCAAATTGTAGACACTTTTCAGAATGTTATGAGAACCTTTGGGAGAGAGAGGGCATATGTAACCTTCTAAGTTACATTAAAACCAGCCTTTTTTCAGACAAAAAAAAACCCAAAAAAACTCTTCAAGGTTATTTCTTAAAATCTACTGTAGTCCTGCCTTTCTTCCCACATTTCTTACACCAGTCATGTTTCAGCTCTCCAGCATCCTCTTTCAGGCCTGCTCAGTGCCTGTCTCCCAGGTGGAGTGCAGGCTGGCCACATTCCACCCAGTGCTGAGATGACTGGACAGTCTGGTTTGGGTACCAGCATCAGCAAGGCAGCTTGATGTTTTCAGAGCAAGGTGTATCCTTTCAAACACAGTATTTTATTTACCAGTGATGGTAATGAGCCACTTAGGCAAGCTTACCCAGGGAAGTGGTAGATTCTCTGTCACATGAAGTTATTACATCAAGACAGTGGCTTTCTAAAGTATGCCTTCGCTTGGTAAAGAATTTGTGTTCAGAATACCAAAGCTTTTAACAGAGGTTACAGTGGATGGCTTTAATGATCTCTTCTGACTCAAAAATTCTAGAATCCAACATCATTGCTTATGGGTTTCTTTATACCAAAGATCTGCTTGACTCTTCTGGGAATGCATTAAAGCTTAAAAGCTCGCCAAGCTGCAAAAATGACCATGATATTTCCAGCTGCTTTCCCCAGAATGTTACATTAATCCTTTCCCCTGGCCCTGAGCAAGCCTTGCCACTTTTCTTTTGAGCAGCTTGACAAAGGAGCACAGTTGGAGTGCTCCTCTCTATGGCTCTGTAAGAGCTTCCTCTCCCCATAAGTTTGCTCTCAGGTATTGCCAAGCCACCAAAGGCTTTGGGAAGCTTTCCTTGCTGTTCCCCAACATGGGTATAAGCATTTCTTTGCAAGTCTGGAAGCCAGGGCCACAATTCGCATTGATGACCAAGCAGAGCCTGCCAGCAGATTTAAGAGATAGCCTAAATAGGAACCACTTGGAATGTCACTCATCATAAAGCTGAAAAACCAGCAATGTCCTGCACTTCTCCAGCATGGAGAAGTGACAAACAGGAGACAGGGCTTGCTGTCTGGCTGCCAGGGCTGGGACCTGGCTGAACACCCCCTCTCCACCCCCAGAACAAGCCCACCTGGGCACCTGAGAAATGTGAGCAATTCTGCACTTTGCTGATGAAGCTCTTAGTCTACGTGTCACCCAAGCTGAACTGCAAAACACGGCTGCCTGCCCTAGTTATCAAATGACCTGAAATTCAGCACGATCATCTGCCATAACAGCTGGTTCACTGATGATGAGAGAAACTCCTGCCTGGCTGCTGAACCAGAGCCAGCAGCAGGAGCCCAGGACCCAGCACACACAGCCTCCCACACTGAGATGCTGCTCCCATCCCCCTGCACGGCCTCAAAACGTCTGGTGTTCTTCGAATTCTGCACTCCTTCCTCTACGTATTTATTTTTCATCTGTGTCATTAAAAAGAGATTTCAGAGACGTGGTACTTCAAAGAGGGGGAAAATAATGAAACACCCTTCCCAAGGAATTAAAATGAAGGTAAGGTTAGATCTTGTCAGTTTTCTTTCTTTCTACTTAGGATGCTACATAAATAATACACAGCACCAGCAAATTTACTTCTTTTTACAGTAGCAACCTATATAGGAGCATAGTACCAAACAAGAAAATGATTGTACGAGTAAGACTTAAGTACTCAACATAGGCAAAGTTAGGGATCTAAATAACTTTGACAGATGATTACAAAGATTTTTTAAGAAATTAGTTATGCTCAAACACTCATAGGTTTTCAAGTTATTTTGATGTACACCAAATTATATTTTTCTATTCAATTGACAAAAATATTAATCATATATTAATAAAATTTTAGTTTTATTATTGTTAAAGTTAATATTAGGAACATTTACTACTCCTTAATAATGGAAGAAGTAGAATTAAATGTTTGAAGTATATCTTGAGATGGTTGCTTTTGCACTTCTTCCCCAGTTAGAAATGGAGTGTGAAAGCTGTTATTGAAGATCAGCCCCTCAGCCGGAACCCAAATGTTACTCCACTGAACCCAATGGACATAACTTCTTGCTAAATTGGATCTAGAAGGTGATGTTTTCTGTGTGGATCTGTTCTCTTGGCTAAATATATTTTCCCATTCCCTAGCTGAAATGGGAAATGAGGATTGCACATGTTCATAGTGTTCTGTGTCTCAGTCCTAAAAAGTCCAACAGGTTCACACTGCTAATGTTGTGCCTAAGAAGCATCTGTCTGATTTTCACACATGTAACTGGTTGTAGCTGTTGCTAGAGCTCATATGTGCATGAGCAAGAACAAAGTTTGGACTGAACATATGCCTTATTCCCTGTGTTTACTTCAAGGTAGGCTTCAGAGTCCTTTCTGTAAGTGTGAATACAACCATGAATATTTGATTAGGGACACACGGAAAGAATCTGAATTCACATGGCACCAAGGCTTTAGCTAAAGTACGCATGAACAAGCAAAGTAGCTAATATTAAGTGCATGCTTGTATTTTTCTTGTTCAGCAGCGTTGTCTGCACATCAATGTGAATTAAACAAATTGAAACCCCACATTAAGCAGCATCAGATATAACTGCAGTGCAAAATGTTTCCCTAATTAATTTCAGTTTTCCTATTTTCTCTTACAAATAGTGTTATACTATTGAATAAAAGCAGTTTACTAATATATATGTGGGTATATAGGGCTAATTAATATTAAGCCAGTTATTTTGGCTAATTTATGAGAAAATACTATGAAAATAAACATTTTTATCTGTATTAATTTTACCTGTGGGATACTGGCAGTAATGCCTTAATTTTATTTTTGATACTATTTGCCAGGTGCTGAGAAATGCATGAATGGAGTTACTCCCTGTCCTGGACAGATCATAATCTAGGCAAGTAAGTCGATCTCCTAATGATGGGAGTCCCTTAGGGAGACAGGGACACCCTCCAGTCCTACTCCATTAGCTGAGATCTCCCATCAGCCAGATGGGGAGGAAGAGGAGCACTGCTAACTCTGAGCCATGAAGTGTCCTGAGCCTTGGTCTGTGAGACAGACACACAAAATACTCCAAGGATGGCTCAGTGAAAACAAAAACCAGGAGTCTTCCCACTAGGACTGGTTGAGTCCTTTTGCAACCAGAGCAAATTCCTGTCTCTACCACAGTCCTTGCTTTAATCTCATGGAAGAAGGCAGTGGTTTACACACCTTGTTTAATTGTCATGTGGTTGCCTGGTTTGGGATGATAGGCCTCCTGTGGCAGGTGGACCCAATTCTGCAAAGTGCTGACTTCTACAGAAGACATGTCAGCTCACTACCTCTCCTGGCATTACAAAGAGCCAAGAGCACATTCCTGATGAGTGTTGAAGTCAGCACCTCCTGTATCAGTTCCACCACATGTACTCCTTGCCGTTCAGCTTAATTCTAGCTGGAATTTTTCTAATACCTGGAGGATGCTCCTCAAGAGCCTTTTCTCAAGCCCCTCTTTCACTCATTAGCTGTGCCAGAGCAGGGGCATGACAATTGGTATTGGACAACTTAAAAGTATCCTGAAGGATTATATTACATTTGCACCTTCTTGGGCCATTTTCTAGACACTGTCTTTCATAGATGAAGCCAAATCAGCATCATTTTGCTTTAAGAACATTTTAAGGTGCTTTTTAAGGCTGGCAATAATAATACAAGTAAGTTTATCATAAAGCTTCCTGCAGCAAAACCTTACTCAGCTACATGCAGTCTTGAAAGTGTTGCTCTGAGAATTACAGACAGACTTCTTGGGAAATGCCAGAGGAGGTTTTTTGTTTTCAGCTGTAATGCAACAGACAGCTCATTAAATGCTTTGCTAATAATAGTATCGTGTGTATGAGGAGATAAGCTCAATTACTTACTGCATTTAAGTGGAGTTTTGCAGACATCCATGGCATATTCCTGGTAGCTAAACCAACCTTTTTAAGCAATACAATTCGCTCTCCTTTCTATTTCTCTAGTTTAGATGTATCATTAATGAACATAAAATGTCACTGATGGAAAGAAATAAACAAATCTGATATTCCTTAGCTAAAGCTCCAGTACTACATAAAATTAACCATCAACTCAATACAGTAATGGCAGACACTCATCACAAAGAAACCTCAAGAGAAGTCAGTGGAAATCCCCCTACTGACTTAAGGTGAAACTAGACAAAATCTAAGATTGTTGTCATCAAAGTACGTTTGCAGTCTGCATGTAATCCATGTACCACACAATGCTGTGAAATTCAGTACTTTCAGCACATAATCATCAACACTTTGATGGTGAGTAGGGAAAATGGAACACTCTGCTTCCCCAGATTCTTTGGGAAATACAGTTTTCCCAGTGTCACAACTCTTCTTAGATTAAGATACTGGACCTTTTACTCTTCACACTCCATACTTCCAGAAAGCACAGCAGTGATTTAGAGCTAGAGTACACAGCCTAAATTAAAAGAAAAAAATATTGTTCATGGAGCAATAATTCCATTTGTTTCATCTCAGAGCATGCCTACTCAACTCAGCAGGGCTTTGCAAGAAAACTATTGACACAGTGCCGTGATCAAGGGATTCTTCCCCTCTACTCTGCCCGTGAGATTCCACCTGGAATACTGTGTCCAGCCCTGGAGCCCTCAGCACAAGGAGAATATGGACCTGTTGGAGCAAGTCCAGAGGAAGGCCCCAAAGACAATCAGAGGGCTGGAGCAGCTGTCCAAGAAAGACAGTCTGAGAGAGCTGGGGTTGTTTAGCCTGGAGAAGAGAAGGCTCTGGGGAGACTTCATAGCACTTTCTAGTTTCTAAAATGAGCCTACAAGAAAGAGGGACTTTTTACAAGGGCATGTAGTGATAGGACAAGGGGAAGGGCTTTATGATGAAAGAAGGTAGGTTTAGATTAGATACTAGGAGGACATTCTTTACTGTGAGGGTGGCAAGGCACAGGAAGAGGTTGCTGTGGATGCCCCATCCCTGGAAGTGTTCAAGGCCAAGTTGGATGAGGCTCCAAGCCATCTGGTTTAGTGGAAGGTGTCCCTGCCCATGACAGGAGGGTTGGAAATAGGTGATCTTTAAAGTCCGCTCCAACCCAAACCAAAACCATGATTTTATGATTCTGTGATTCCATGATCCACTGGAGGGGGATGAAGATGACTGGAGGCTGCAAATGGCACACAAGGAAGGGGCTGTGGGAGTCCTCTTGTTTGGCTCAGAGAAAGGAAGACTGAGGACTAATCTCATCAACATCCAACTGATTCATAATGGGAAAGTGGTGCTTGGACTAGACATTCTCCAGAGATCCCTAAATAACTCTGCCTGAAGACACTGGAAAAAGTAAGGAAGCAGGTATCACTAGTGTCCACAGCATATGGAGAGCAAATAAAGAACTTCATCTGATCATGGTTTTATTGCAAAATTACTTCTTTATTAATGGCCTGGGGTCCCCTAAACAGCTTCTAGATCTTAATTCAGGTAGTTATTTCAAAGATAATTCACATTAAATACCTAAGTATACTTAATAATCTCCTAAATGCTTGTGTGCATTTGAGCTTTGCTGTAACAGATGACTTTGAATAAAACAAGGAATCAAAAAGCAGAAGAAGGATGTTGACTTAGATTAAAATTCCCCACAGCACCAAGCCTCTAAACGACACAATGCTATTCTACACACTACAGCAAAATAGTCCAAGCCAAAAGATTTATGTTCATTTAATAATAAATAATTTCATGAGACTGTGAGAACTCAGGAACTTGGCCTTCAGAATTTTCCAGTGAGGTTAAGTGAGCTAAATGATGACAACTCCTCCACTGCTACTCAACCCGTTCTGTGTCAAGGAAGATTTGTTCTAAGTTGTGATTTCTCTTGTAATTAAAAGAGGGGGTTGGTACAGAAAAGGGCCACAATACAGCACTTGTATTTGGAAAGGAAAAGAAAAGACAAATGCATAGCTAAAATGGATGGTGGTCAGAAAACGAGAAGAGAGATTGAAAAACCAAAACAGCCACTGGCCTAATGGAACTTGACCTTGAGCTGCATAAATGAACACAACTACAGCTTCTTGCAGGATTTAGGAAAATGCTCTGAGCACATGAAAATGTGATGGTTACCAAACCAATTTACATGCAATCACACATCAGACAAATCCTGAAAGTCTTTTCCAGTTTAAACTCCCAATTGAAAACACAGGATCAGATGCAAAGAACAAACCTCTTGTGCACTGTGGTTGAGACATTATTCATGTCATTCCACAGGGGTCAGCTCACACCCTGTGAGGAGTGACCACCCTCCACAGCACAGGGCTTTACACTCTGGGAGCAGCTGGTTGCTCCACACCTCTGTTTTGCCTGTTAAAAATGTGTGTGTGCATGGGGAGTAGCACAGAGCAAACCTCCTTCCTCTGAGGGATGTGACTGAATAAACACAGAGCTGCTCCTTCTACCCCAGCCAGTGCTTTGCATGGCATCCTGGTCTGTGGTGATGCACAGCAGCTCCTGTGAACCAGGGTACTGCACTGCAATCCCCAGGACCCAGCACTGCTCACTGCATCTGCCACCTGGCATGGGAGGATCAGCTGCTGGTGCTCTGTGCCTGCCTGGCTGCCCAGAGTGCTCAGCCTTGCCTGAGCCCTGCCTTGCTGGGGGCCAGCTCCGAGCATCCCTGCCCACACAGGTGTGAATCAGGTCTGACTGGGATGGGGCTGGTTTTCTTCATAGCATCTCATGGGGTGCCATGCTTTGAGTTTGTGTCCGAAACAGTGATGCTTAAGACACCAAAGTGTGTTATACTCCTTTCCAATTCCCCAAATGAGGAAAGATAAAGGAAAACCAGGAATATTAGAAAAAGGGCAGAAGCTAGGGAGCAGCTGCCAGGCTAAAATTACAGAGGGACCTTCTGGCCCTGCACCACTCCCTTGCATGTCCTCCCAGCTGACTGTGGGTAACATTGCTGCCTGTTTGGAGGTGAACTGAGGATGAGGTAAGCATGTGCCTGCTCGTGGAAGGGACACAGGCTCTAGGGCCAAGAATGGTGACAGCCAAGGGAGCAGGCATCCACCACCTCCACTAGAAAGTGATGATGCTCCACTGATTTGGGTTGTCTGAGAGCCTGCTTGGATGTGTTTCTGGCATTTCTAGAATCCAGGCACAACTCTGAACACTCCAAGCAACCCTGCAAGAGCTCAGAGAGGGTGCGTGCGAAAGACTCTGACTCAGGAACAACAAAAGAAGAAAGAGTCAATACATCAGGACATGCTCTGAAAGGATGAAAAGGCAAAAAAAAAAATAAAAAATGTTGTTCTCAGGTCTATGACCAGAGGAAAAGTAAGGAGCAAACTGGTGAATGAGTCACGGCTCTCAGCTGCCACAGCCTTTAATAGAGAGACAATGGGATGGGTGAGGGGCTGCGCTGGAGAGAGCGCCTGGGTGCAGCAGACGGGAACTGCGGCTGCACTCGCCTCGCTCTCAAGGGCATCCTGCCTGGAGGTCTTCCTTCCTGGTGGATAAACACACTGCACAGAGCTGTCATGCTGGAGCTTGACATCCTGAAGAATAAACAAAGGTGCGTTTGACTGGAGATGGGAATGACAAGAAATATTGAATGACACGGAAAGGCAGGATCAGAAGTTCCCTTGATGATAAAGGTCTCTCCCTGTCAGAGATCATGCTCCCCTCAGCAACACCCACAACTGCTGAGGCTACAGTCTCACATCAATAAAACACTTGCATAAACTACTTCTTACCTGTGATAATGCAACTGTGGCCTGAATGCCACAGCTCATGGCAGGAGTGTGCTGTACAGACCTGCTGGAGACATGGCTTGTCTCCTTCTTGCCCTGGGGTTTAGGAAATTTGGGACAGAAATTGGGAGCTCAGTGAGTTCTCTCCAGCCTCCCCATGCCAACACTTTGTTCTTCTGCACTGCAGTACTGCAATGCCACTTGGGATCCCACCTGGGCAAGTAGGTGAGCACATGCTCAAACACAAACCTCTGAGCCATCACTTCTGACAGCTGGGCTGGTGATGGCCAAGCACCATCAGCACCACAGGCTGAACCTGGGCTGCAGGGAACAGACAGAACTGATGCATTGTAACAGCAGACCTGGAGGAATCATTATATTGTGTTCCCACTGTAACAGTTGAAAATAATTAATTTTCAGAATATGGATATGTGAAAGATTTTATGCTGCTTCTGTGCCAATGCACAAGGTGTTCTGTCAGACTTTCTCCACCTGCCAGTTCTTAGTGTCCTAGAAAAGGATGAAAGGAAAACAGGATTTTTTTTTCCATCAGGCTCTTTACAGTTCACAAGGAATCTTCCAGTATCACTTAGCAAATGAAATTATACTTCCTTCCCCCCAAAACCTCCTCCAAGTATGATTTTTAATTCAAATAAATCTTGGCAGAATAATAAATCTATTTAAATGTTGTATTCCTTTCTGAAACATCTAGTGTTTCATGCAGTGCTTTTAGGAAAATTAAACTGAAAGACTGGAGGCCAAAACCTACCCTTTACTCATCGGAAAGGTTTGATTTGGACCAGCTGCATACATTTCTGGTTCCTGACCAGCTGATGTACTTTGCTTATGTTTTCCATAACAAGTAAAAAAATAAAAATCAATTGCAACAATGAGAAATCAGGACAGTCTACAGGGCAGGCACTTTGGTTTCTCTTCTGATATCAAGAGAGACAGATTTTTGGAAGTACACTCTGGACCAGCCAGGGGCAGACAGAGAGCCAGTACTCCAAGGCTCTAGAAAGGGCAGACAGGTTTTGAAGGACATGGAACACTTTTCACTCCCTGAGGCAGCACCGAGTGCTGAGCTGCTCAGGCCTTCTCAAATGGCTGCACAGCCATCACTTGCTCACTCCTGACTGGGCTTCTGTCCAACTGGAATGAGAACAAAGAAACAAAGGACAAAAAAGCAAGAAAGTGCCCCCTCCTCCTGCTAGTCCCCTGGGCAGCTCATCACTCCATCCCATAAAACCCAACACACACTTAACCAATACTCTACACATACATGACTGAGCTTGTTTTAGATGGTACCACGGCCTAAAGATCCTCAGTTCTCAAGTAAACACCAGCAGACAAAATGATGCTGGATCCCACAGCAGGTCTGCTGCCTGCTTGTTACAAAAATATAAGAACATCCTAATAACCAATTATTAAATCAAACTTCTCCCATTAAACTTGCAATATGCTCTTGTTCTAAGATGGCACAACAAACCACCACCAATCCTCTTTGCTGAAATATGCCACCCCTTGTGTCTGGATCTTCTCAGAAGGAAAAAAAAAAAAAAGAAATAAGCATAAATGCCACACTTTACAACAAGAAAATAGAATACAGATGTAATTGCAGATCTGTCTTCTTTTATCCTGAAATTCATTTTCTCATGGTTCTATGAATCTCTTCACCTAGCTCAACTGCAAGAGAAAGGTGGAGGTGAGCAGACAGGTCAGCTGAGTTAGGAAGCAGAGAAAGCTTCTCATGCAAGAAGCTTTAACACAGGTCATTCAGAAGAAAAGCTTGCATGCTAGGATCATCTAATTTCCTGCTCTCACTCTTCAGTAGGAATAGGTTTATAAACATTTTATAATGTTTATAAATAGGTTTATAAGCATTTTATAAACATCTCAACAGTCTGGGCTTCCACCAAACGTGTAAATCAGAGCTGACTGCACAAAGTCAGTGCATTGTGCCAAGGCCACATAAGAGAAGCAGACCTGTAAGAGTCACAACAAACAGCAACTGAGATTCACACGTGAAAAAAAAATGGAAATTTATTTCTGGCTAAAGTGCAACTACTCAGCATTAACATTAGCTAACTTCTTCTGGATGTACAAATCCCACTGTGGTCCCTTCCAACCTTATCCATTCTGTGGTTCTGTCATTCTGTGATCTCCTCTTTCAACCCACCCAGTGAGAGTACTGATATCTGCTTTAGAAACCATGTAGCTGTCTAATTAATAGTTATTATTACTATATTTTAAAAATAATAGTTTAAAGATAAAGCAGGGGTGGGCTACATGCAGTTATTTTTATTTTGAAAAAGTGGTACTGAAAAACCCGGACCAGCTTCCTAAGGCAGGACTTGGTAGCACTGAGGGCTTTGTAAGCACCATTATTCACATGATTATTTTACTTCCAGTGAGCATTTTGGCTGATGGCAGCCCAGATCAGCCCTTCCAGAAGATGCAGCTCAGCCAGCTGGACTGGTATTTTATAAAAAGCTTCCAAAGGGGAATGTGAAGAGAGACATCTACTTAAGCAATCAGACACAGTGTTCAAATGAGATGCTGGGGAAGGGCTGGCACCTGAACACAGACCCAGTGAATCCCAGTGTGACCAGGGACACTCCGTGGGACCAAGAACACTCTGGGAAAAGAGTGGGATCTCACTTCAAATCTGTCACAAAACTTCACATCTCCTGAGGCTGGTTTTTGTCTCTGCTCACACAGGAACAATGTACCCAAGCTCCTCTAGAGGTCAGAGTGATCAGGCAGATCAGAGCCTGAGGCAGGAGATGGCTTCACCCACAGCCCATGTCACCCATCTGCCTGGCACCACAGTGTGAATCACACCTGTCTGCTATCAAACATTTGCTAAGCAGAGCTTGAAATACCAATGTGACATATAAAACTTCTCAGTTTCACAGTTAAATACACTTTGCAAGGGGTAGAACCTCTTGAAAGTTAGAAAAGTGCCCATCCCACATGGGGAATGGGCATAGTGGTGTGGCAAAGAGCATGGGGCTCCCCAGGAGCAGCCACACCAAAACCAGAACATAGAGGCTCTTTTGAACCTCTCACTCAGGTCAGATGTCCTTTGCAGCAATACTTAACTGGTGAGATGTGAAGGGTTTATGAACTTTTCACCCATTTTCACAAAGCAGTTCTGAGGTGTGAAGATGTTTGTGAACAGCAGGATGGGCTGCTGGTGTCACTCCCTCGCCACTGACACCAGCTGGGCAACAATTTCTACCATTTAGGCCAAAGTAATACACGTTCACATCACAAAGAGAGGAAATGTAACGTGTAGTACTAAAAAATTGTAATAGATCCCTTTTAAACCTAGGGACGCCAGGGCACTAAACATTCACACCTTCTGTAGTAACATGCATATTATTAGAACACATTATTAGAGACAAGCACTACTTTGTATTTAATAACTGGTTTGCTTTTTTTCATCATATTCTAATACCTAAATACAAAGGCACTGTGAACAGCTTTTGTCAAAACTTGGTTGCTAATGGAGGTTGTCCCTTAAAAGACATTTTAAAAATAAATCATCTTTTGCAATCTTGGCATGAACAATTCTGTAGAATTTTTATATTTATATATATAAAAATTCCAGATATATGCTGGCTGCACTGGAAGAGAATAATTATGATGAGGTTTCTTCTGTGTGTGTTCGGGCTTACCAGCTCAATGTAACTTTTCCTCAATATCTGGTGAAGGTTCCCTTGCTACATCCCTCTCACAAATATTCGTGGTAGCAGCACACCTCCTCCCAGGATCAAATATATATAGCAAGGGTAGGAGACCAGGCAAGAGCAATTCAGTGGAAGAATTGAGCCATGGAATACCTTTAAGACAGTTATTCTATTTTTAATCAATCATCTTAGCTGAGATGAAAAATTGTGAAAGCAGCCATGAATAACACCTCAAGGAAATTTGGGGGAACAGACTCACAATATTATGAAAAAGTGATACACTGACACTTTAAATAGAGATGTTGTGAACTAGCAGGGTCACAGCAGTCTCTTACTATCATCAGTCAGAACCAAAACAGCCCTGATCATGTTCATAAATCCTGCAGTAACTCACATTTGGGGACATGGGAGCATTTTATATCCTTTTCTAACTAGCACGTTTTACTGACGAGACCTAACCTCTCACTGAAACACCATGAAGTGCATTTCATACCATCAGCACATCCCATTACCCCTCTGGCTGAACATTATTTTCCTATTTTAATAATTCTTCTCGATGTGATGTCCAACAACTGAAAATCCACCTCCTTCGGAGAAATCTTCTTTCCTTACCAAAGTATTGCATGAAATAGCTTTTCCCTCAAAATGCTTCCTCAGAAAATCCTCCTGCAGAAGAGGAGGCTGAACTGGGCACAGAGCAGGAGAAGGTCTCAATCCTACAAAGCAGCACCTGTACCTGGCACTTAGCACTCAGTGCTCTCAGTTAATATTGGAATAGATTGCCTGGAGGAGCTGTGGATGCCCCATCATGGGAAGTGTTCAAGGTCAGGCTGAATGGTGCTTTGAGCAAACTGAGCTATGGAAAGGTCATAGAACCACAGAACCATTTAGATTGGAAAAGACCCTGTTGTGGCTTCAGCTGGGATAATTTTCATCCTAGTAGCTGGTGCAGTGCTGTGTTTTGGATTCAGTATGAGAATACTGTGGGTAACACAGATGTTTTGGCTGTTGCTGAGCAGTGCTTACCCTGAGTCAAGGACTTTCCAGTTTTCTGTGCTCTGCCAGTGAGGAGGTGCACAAGAAGCCAGGAAGGAGCATGGCCCAGCCAGCTGATCCAAATTGGCCAAAGGGATATTCCACAGCATAGAGTGTTGTGATCTGTACATAAACTGGGGGAGCTGGACTGGGAGGGGTAGAGCACTGCTGGGAGATGATTTCCCAAAGTCCCTTCATACCCAAGCTGTGATTCTATGAATAAAATTAGTGCATGTTTGTATATTGTGTTGGTGTTCTGCAGATTTTTAGGAAGAAATACACCAACGTTTTCCGTACTCCTGGTGTGGGTGATCACTGTGCAGAAGGCTGGTGTGCTGGTTCCAGCTGCAGTAGAGTCAATGTTCTTCATAGTAGTTAGTATGGGGCTATATTTGAGATCTGTGCTGGAAATTATGTTGATAATACAGGAATGCTTTAGTTGTTGCTGAGCAGTGCTTACCAAAGCCTCATGCTCCAACCCCAGCAGTGACCTGGCTGGGGGTGCACAAGGAGCTGGGAGGGGACATACCTGGGACAGCTGACCCCAGCTGACTCCAGGAGTGTTCCACACCATGCGGTGCCACGCTCACCAACAAAACTAGGGGAAGGTTTGCTAGGGACTGGCTGGGCATCACCCCATTGGTAAGCAATTGTTTTCATTTGTATCACTCTTTCTCGTGTTTTATTTCTCTCTCTCTCTCTGTCATCTTCCCCTTCATTCCCCTTTTTGTTTTTTTGGGGTTTTTTTGAGAGACAGCTCTGGTCGTGACTGCAGTGATGGGGTCTACACTGTCTCTGCCTCGACAGAGGAGATGAAGCACCTTTCCCTGAGGGGACCAGTAACATTAAAGGACAGGCATTTCTGCTTTGTCTTACCAATTGTAAACTTTATTCCCTACGGAGGCAGAATGACCTTTAATTTCTTTGAAATAAAAATCTGTGCAAATATGGCGAGTAATTTGCATACACAATGTGATATCTGTTTTTATATCCATTCCAAATACGAAAGGATATTAATGTATTGGAGTGGGAACTTCCATCTGATAATATAAAATTTCACTGCAATTCAACATAGAAACCCATCAGTAAATCTCATAACTCTCAACACTGCTATCTATGTTTAATTCACACAGGGCATGTCATAAAACCTTAATCTGACATGCAAATGAACATAAATCCCTGCATAATACTCTCTTTACACAATCATCATTGTAAATGTGCCCTCACCCTTAGTACCCCAAAATAAAGATCTATTCTGACAAGACAAAGCCCTGCTGATAACTTCTGAAAGTCAGTTAATGAAAGACTTTAATGAAAGTCAGGGTCATGACAAAAGGCTTCTTTCCCTCTGCAAGGCATCTCAAGCCCACAAGGTGCAGCTGTTAGCCCTCTTCTACAGACAGCTTCATGCTAAGGATTCCTGGCTATTAGATTGGCCATAGTCCTCTGATTTTGGGGATTTAATTCTTATTCCATATCCTACGTGCCCTGTACTTGGAGCTCTATAAAAATGCACCACCCGGTTGGTTCCCAAAGCATGTCATTTCAGAACTGTATCTCCTGTGAAAATATACCATCCCCAAACAGCTGGTTTTGGGAGAAGTTGGTTGTTGTTGTTGGTTTGATTCAGTTTTTGTTTGGTTTGTTTGTTTCTTTGTTTTGTATTGGTATTTTCTTTTGTGCTGTGCATAAAGAAGCCAGCACAGACACTATGCTTCACCCTATCAGCAGGTCAGATTTTGGATTTGCTCTTTTTTGAATATAAGTCATTGATAACATGACCAGAACACTTAAAAGCGCTGGAAGACCATCCATTACTGACAGGGAGAAAAAAAGATTGATTTAAATTTGCCCAACCCCTGTTGATAAATCCATAGCAGAGGACAAACCCTGAGCAACTTGGGCCATGAAGGAAGGAACCCTAGAGACTGCTGGAGTTCATCCTTGAATGCTCTCATATTAACAAGAACCAGCAAGAGGGGAAAACATGCTTCAGCTGGAAAAATGAATTAAACTAAGATTTTACTGTAACTTCTGTGGGCACTGAGCTCAGTGAGAAGACAGAAATGTGGTGATGAAAACCCAGTGAGAAACATTTCAAAATCTCCAAGCAGCATTAACGGGAAGAAATAAACCCACCTAATTTTAAGGCACGTATGTACGAAAAACATCATCACTTTCTCAGTGTTGCAGAACAATTAAAATGAAACCCAAAAATTAGCTGATTAGCTTAACAGATACTTTCAGAATCGTGTGATATGATAAAACCCCCAAATATCCTACTGTATCTATTTCTCATGTAATATGAGAAAATACCAGTTTAATTTATGTAGTGTGAAAGCTGACAATATGTTCTGCAGTTTTGTTTAAATAGCTAATGTTCTCACATTAGCTGTAAATTAATTTTGACACTAAAAATAAATGTAATAAAAATAATGTGAAATCCAGTAATTTGAGATGCTGCTGACCAGGACTCATGGCTGCCTTACTGTTTCTGGTGCAGCCATGAAAAATGAACTCTTGGTAGAATTTTGGCGTTTAATGTAAAAATTTAGTTTAAAAAAAAGCTTTTGAATTTGCACAGAAATATTTGGAGGTTTGATTCTCATTAAAGGATACTCTTTTTCTTTTAAAATATCATATTTGCACTCATCTTTAAAAAAAACCCATATCTTTTTACAGTTTTGCAATATACCATGAATTTGAGCTTCAAAATGGAAACACAAGAGAATGCTTAGCTTGATTTTCTCTTTATTTTGAACCAGAAAGCTGGGGTTTTGTCATTGCCTTCATGATAACCAAACATGGTAATTCACATGATGTGTATTTGAAAACAGAAAGTGAAGCAAAATGTAATTTCAGAATGAAACATACATACTTCATCTCCTTAGGAAGGTTGAAAGTTCCATTTTGATTTTAGTAAAATAAAACACTACAATGGAATGTAATACACTTCTGGAGAAAAAACTGTTTCCATTAAAAGAACCTTGAAAACCCTTGGTGTGGACCTCTCAGTGAGTTCCCCAGGCTTGAGGCACTTTAAGAGTGCTCCAGAAGAAAAGCCCAGTTTGTGTGTCTGATCTGTAGTTTAGTTTTAGGAGCTGCAGAGACACTGCAGTGAAGGTAAGCCATGGCAGAGGGATGTGTGGGCAAAGCTGCCTGCAGAGCAGAGCTGCTGCAGCTCTGCACCCTCAGCCCCACTGCTGCACCCAACACGCTGACCTTCACAGCATCAGCACACTCTGATGCTCTGCACACTGGGGTTTTCGCAATGGTTTCTCACTGTACCACTGCAAAATAGTTACAGCTTGCTGACCAAAGCTCCTGCCCCCAACTCAACAGCTCAGTTTGGTGCCTGTCTGCCTCTACAATGTTCTGCACCATTTGCAGCGTCAGGGAAAACATTATTTAAAAATACGGCGGTGCTGAAAGATCTGACTGCAATGTAATGTGAAGAAATATATACAGCATGACCCTTGTTGAGCAATTTCTGGACACACCAGTAAACTCTGATAAGCAGAAAGAGGTGATTTGGGGGTGCACTCACAGGCTGATGAGATAATGTAAAGCCACCCAGGGGAAATCTCATCTGTAAGAAAATCATTGCAATAACAGTAAAAAACCCCACAGTTACTCTGTGCTCATTGGAATGTTACAGCACAGATCCAAAAAAAAAAAAAAAAAAAAAAAAAAAAAAGGAATCAAATGCCAGCTCATCTAAAGAGCCAAATATCTATTTTCAAGCTTTAGTTCTAAAGTTGAAATATCATATTTAGAATAATCAGAAAAGCCAGAGCAATGAGAAATAAAATAATCATCAGGAAGCATAAGGCACACTTCCCTTTGGATCCTTACCTTTGTCACACTTTTCAAATCCCCCTTCCTTCCACAAACTAGGGGTAAATTACTCTTTTATCTGAGTCAGGAATTTTCCTGCTGACTCTGCCAGAATCAAGCTTTTGCTTGGTGCCTTCTGCCTCCACTGCAGATCCAGAAACTTGGGTCTCCAGAGCCTTTGGCTCCCTGCATTCCTCCACCTCTTCATCCCTGATCAAGGGTGCCCCTCCTGCTGTGCACGGTAACTCTTGCCAGCTTTTGCATTAGATGTGCCACCCTTGTTAGCCATCACCAGCACTTAGTGCTTTGGCAGGCTCCAGAGGACACTGAAAGGTCTTCCTTTTTGTCCAAGTTCAGTTAGCCCTGCCATTTTGCTGATTCAAAGTGTTTTCTCTTGCATTTATCAAGGATCCTGTAAGATCTGCTGGCAAAGCATCTTGAGAAGTGAAACTGCAATGTATATGTTTGTAAATGATGCAGGGGAACCTGGGGACCCAGATTCAAATGTGCAGAGTAATTTCTATTGTAGATGCCAATGGTAAGCTAAAAAAATCAAAAGGCACATACTCCATAATCTAAAATGCCTTAGAAGGGATATCCATTAAATTTAAAGACAATCCATATTCAAATGGATTTCCGACAACATCCAACCTTCTGAACGTCCTCCTGCTCCTGCCTGCAAAGCACCAGACCAGCACACGGGTCCCTGCAGCCGTGCTCCTCAGGCTGCCACGCTGCAGAAAACGCACCGTTTCTTGACAAGAACGAGCAATGCACACTTAGCAAGTTTAAGCAGTCAGAAGAGGTGATAACCTCAAGGACTTTGAACCCCAGTTTATTTTTCAAGGTGTGAAAGAAGCCAAGATCCTCCTCAGCTCACCTCTCCCCGCGTGCTGTATGGCACCGCTGATGCTCACACAGCTTCCTAACCACCAGAGGGAGTCCCTGGAAACCAGCGCTGGAGGAAGAGGAATTAAAATTCATGTTTGCTACAGAGATCTCCAGAATACTAATCAAGACCAGCAGATAAAGCAATCCATGCAAATCTGATTGTCGGTGATTGCTCGGCAGGGTTTGGCTTTTTTGCCAGTAGAGGTGGAGCAGAATTTCAAACGCACCATCAGGACCTGTAACACGCCGTGTCCTCCTCAGCTGTGCAGCTGAGCACGTACAAGGGCAAAGGCTGGACGCTTGGGGAGTTAAAATCACCTATTAGGAGATTACTTCCTTGCTGAACTGCAATACGGCCCCACGCCGCCCCATTCTATCACACAGTTTGCTCCCTGCTGTGTGGCAGGGACTGTGCAGCTTGTCGGGCCAGCAGCAGCAGCACAGTGCTACGGCCACTCGCCCCCAGATGAGCCCCCTCGCTCCACACAGAGGAAAGGAAAATGCACAATTTTTGTAAAATAGATGGCTGGAGTCCAGTTAAATGAATCCCTTTTTCAGCTATATTGCTTCGTTAGAATTAACTGGAGAAATCACAGGTCGCTGCCACAAGGGTCTGAGATTCTGCTTGCAGAAGGCAACACAACCTAGAGCTTTCGAGACCTTGACTGGGTGAAAAATAAGATGCTGGATGACCACAGAGAGTCACCTAAGAAGGCCATTAATAGACTTTGTGTGAGCTCCCCAGGGATTACCAGCCAGCAGGAGAAGCTGCTCTACATGCTTTGCTGGCAGCAGCATATGGCGATTCACTCGGTGCCTGGAATTAAGCACTTTCCCCTCAGCTGAAGAGGAGACGGGAGAGGGGTCCAGAGCTCTGCCCTACCTGCCCAGCTGCACCACTGGCTGTCCCTGCACAGTCCCATGGTCCTAAACACTGTGCTTTGACCAGGAGCACCTTTCTAGGGAGTGCTGTTTGCACACTGAACCATGGCACATACTGTCAGCATAGTTAAAAAAAAATAAATTCAAAATACTACCAATTTTATCTGTGAAAAATCCTCTTAGCTGAGCAACATATTCCTGACTTCAGTCTATATATGTGTGAATATCTTCCTAAACTCACTTCTGGTATGAAATAAAAACATTTGCATGCAAAAAGCCCATCTGTTTGCAGAGCTCAGGCAGTCAGAGAAGTGATAATCCGATGTGCCCTGCTCATGTGAACACATATACAGACATGCACTACACACATGAATTCCTGGCAGTTCTCATTAACTGTCCCAAGGAAATCCACGGAACATCACTAAAAATACACCTTATGTACATTAGTTTCCAGGTCCCTAATTTATTATTGTTAAACTAGAGGTTTAATTATCATTGTAGCTACTAATTAATTACACCATAATTAGAAATCATTAATTCATTACTTAGAAAGTTTGGAAGAAGATCATAGTAAAATTGTCAGGACCAAAGAAGGGTTCTTATCATCAATCCTTCACAGTCAGTGATGAAAAAGTGAGAGAGTATAGGATGAATTTTGCCTTTAGGGACACCTAATACATAACTGACTGTACCAAGAGCATCTGTTACTGTTTCCTGACCACACAGACATCCCAGCTCAGGCATGAGACCCGGTGCTAGAGATGCTTATAGTTCTACTCCCATTAACAGCAAGGTCATGGTCACACAATTACTAATTGCTAGGGGTAGGATCACAGCTAGGGGAGTAGATGAGTTACTGTCCACAGACAAACTCTTAGAGAGTTTGGCTCTTAGCTGAGAATACAGTCTATTAAATAAAAAGAAGCAGCCAAGGCCAGGCTGGATGAGGCTTTGAGCAACTTCATCTAGTGGAAATTGTTCCTCCCTATGGCAGGGGATTGGAACTAGGTGATCTTTAAGGTCCTTTCCAGCCCATACTATTCTATAAATGGTCTCCAAATGAACACTGGCCAAAATCTGGCCTGTACTGCTTGCACATAAATTACTGGACTTGTTAAATTTTGATAATTAATTTTTTTTCTTAACCTAATAAATTCTTCTGCCACTGACTATACTCTAGTGAAAAAGCCACAGTGAGTCTTTTATGACTGAACTCTGGAAACTTCTCCAGTTTATGTAAGACTCAGGAAAACAGGGGTTTGAAGGCTATGGTGCAGGGAATCTTGCTAGCACAAGTCGACATGTGCAAGTCTCTCTCAAATCTCTCAACAACTCTTTTCCCATACACAGTTTCCTTCCTAAAGTGGTTTTGATTTAGAGCAGAAGAGTTCAGCACAGCAAAAAGCATCAGCAAGAGACTCAAGAGCCTTTAGGTTTATAATGCTGTTCAAAGAACAGAGGCACCTTTTGTTGCTCCAGGCGTTGGGCAGCGGCTCCGGCGCTGCTGCTGCTCTGAGCAGGGATACAATGGAGTCCTGCAGGAAAGTGGCTGAGATGCACACAAGCAACATGTCATGGGTTTTTATTTGCATAACACTGACAGAGCACTTCAGTGCCCTGGAAAACTTTCTGCTGTGGATCCCTACCATCTGGGGGAATGAAAAACTGAATTGAAAAAACGCCTACTCCTATAGAGCAGAATAATTAAATAATGGTTTGATACTTCCTGACAGATGAATAATAGCAATGATATTTACAGTTCTAACATTGAAAGGAGTCTGTAATCCCAGTTTATCTATTCACAAATGAACCAATTCACCTCCTGTGCTCCAGTCAGCTGGAGCCAAGCTAACGCAGATTAACCAGTTTTACTCACTGCTTCTCCTGGCTGGGCCAACTTCTTCCACTTCCAGTTTTAAATGTGTTTCTCTTAATGTGAAGTGTACTCAGGTTCCTAGAATTTGGTTAGAGCCTAATGCTAATAATGCAAGGGTTGTGGGTTTAATCTCTGTGTGGGCCATGCACTTCAGAGTTGGACTTGATGATTCTTGTGAGTCCTTTCCAATTCAGAATATTCTTTGATCCTGTGAAATGTCATATATCCAATTAGGAAGCCCAGGTTAACCTGAGAAGAGGGCACCTAAGCAGTTTGGCAGGCCGAGGAAGCCTGCAAACAAGTGCCTGTTTTTCCAGGAGAAGTTTGGTTATTTTGGAAAGATGGCAGAGGGCTTGTAAGAAGGACTGCAATCCCCTCAGCAGAGGCAGATGAAGCTGCCTTGGGAACCAGACACACAATGAGTGGTCTTGTGGCTGAGCTGATATTTACAGCTGGGGTCACAGGGGACTCCTGCCACCCAGGGCTGGGCAGAGACCTGTTGAACACGCAGTGGGGCACTGTCTGGGGTGTGCCTTTCACTGGCTGCTTCAGGAAAATAAATTTCCACCTAGTCTGCTGGGTAACAGCTCATCCCTGTCCAACTGGCAAAGGGAGAAATTTATTTCTATAGTAAGCAATATACTAAAAGATACTGTATGTCATGTGGACTTTTCTGGAACAGTTTTAGTGATAAAGCAGTGCAGCAGATGAAAGGAAAAAGCTCATCATCTTATTTGAATTTTCCCTCCCTCTTCATTGACTTACAAAGCACAGCAATTTAGAAGAGAAACCCCCCTATCTGCAGAACATTTGTGAGTGACTAAAGTTGATACTGAAACTGGTGTGGGCATGAGTCTGGAAACACTGTGAAATTTATTTCCTTAAACCTTTTTCTGGTGTTTTTGAAAGATGTCAGTCAGAAAACATTTATTCCCCGGGGAAAACTTTTGTTGTTTAGAGAAGCAGATTTTTTTTGTACTTTTCACATGTACCCAATTAACCATGGCGTGCAGACTGCTATTTTGGCTAGCACTAGGTGTCTGACCACATGTATCATATTTACACTAGTGAGTCCACAAGTTTGTTGTTTACAAGTTCTCTATGCCTAAATTTAAATAGGAACAATGCCTGGAATGACTTGGTTCAAAGACCTGCAGCAGAATGCATACTTATGGTTCTGCAATGCCTATGCCATCTGAAGTTACACACATCTTTAGATGTTATTAGCACTCTGAAAAGTAAATGTGCAGAGAATGCACCATCTTAGGGCTTTATAATCTGCACCAACACACCTGGCACAGTTTTGGAACCAGCTGGCTGCAAGTGGGCATTGTGTTCTATGGGTCCCTTCCATTATTGATGAGCTATTTTATGCATTATGCAGTGCTGTAATGAAGATGAAGTCTTTTGTCTTCCCACACTGTGTCCTCTGTGGTGCTGGGAAGTCTTGGGGCAATATTATCAAATAAAACAGGCACTGCTTTGTAGAAGATGAATTCAGATGACCGAATTTCCCAGAAGCTACACTTTACTGCTACTGAAAAACTGAGGGATGCAGGACTAGTTGGCAAAATGTTAATGAAAAAATGAACTCAATAAAACATTAGAAAAAAATATAAAAACCCCCGTGTATACTTTTGTCTGAAATTCAGTCCATCATCCTTCCCACATCCTTCACTGACAGAAACCTTGAAAATACTTAGGGCATCTACCTAGGAGAGAGAATGTATGATACATTCTGCCAGTTTATCTGCTATTTGATCAATCAAAGCTTTATTCTTTTATTTCTCCAAAGTGTTTTTCAAGGAACTCCCTCCCAGCAATACAGACATGTTGTCACTTCTGAAAAGGATAAAGAGCAGAATGACTGAAGGAACGGAAAAAGATCTCAAACTCACAAGAACTTAATAAAATCCAGCTTATGGGAAAGGAGAAATACATGTCAAATAATCCTCAGTGGTGGAAAAGGCAGCAGATTTTCTAACCAGAGGAAAAAGAGTGAGGAGCAATCCTTCTGACCATCAAAATGTCCTCCCTGCAGAGGTAAGGCTGGGTCTGTGAAGCTGAAGGCACAGGGCTGAACTCTGCACCCTCCGTGACCTGTGTCTGTATCGTGTTGTCTGTAAGACACTTAGAACAAGAAAATGGCTTTCTTACAAGGAATAAATAAAGAAATAAATCACTATTAATTTTCTTCAAAGCTCTCTCCTATTTCAGGCTTTCCTCCAACTTCTCCCTTCTTAGTCAGATAAGGCAGCTGACCTCTAACTATGATTAATTCTGCAACGAGCCCTCTGCATAAGACTTTTCAGTATGTGCTGTTTACATATAGAAATGGAATTTTCATACATTGTAAGTCAACAATAACTAAGTCCCCAGGGCATAGACATCAAAAGAAAAGCAAAAGTTCACAATACGTTATATTCACTGTGTCACAGGCAGCATTTACCAGCAGCACAGATCAGAGCCTTAATTCTTCTCCAAGAGGTAGCAAGTCTTTAAGCCATGGAAGCCCAAGATGCCCTCAGAGCTGGTCACGCCAAGCCACAAAACTGAACCACTGTCCCCTTATGCAACAAAGGAACATGCAGGTGCTGCCAGCAACCAGCTGGGACTCCCATGTCTGAAGCGAGCAAATAAGGAAAGAAAAAGAGGAAGAATTCCTTTGCCTGTTCCCAGAAATTTGGGGAACAAGAAAGAGAGAAAAGTCTAATTTCCTCTCTCCTGGAAGCGTAACCACTCACTGGGAGAAGCACTGAGTGTACAGGCTCCATTAAGCCCTGCAGAATGTTATCTTCATTACAGGCACCACTGGCTTTCCTACAAAATGATGGCAGGGAAGAAGTTGCCCATTTTAGCTTACTAATGTTCTCACATTATGTCCTGCTCCAATAACCGTGCTGCCCTGCCACCAGTCATTGCATTTGGTAAATCTAAGAGGATGTAAGCCCTGAAAAACACGAAGCATCAGCCTGTGGGTAGGATCTGTGCAAAATTCTTCCATGGTCTCCTGAGGCAGGAAGGGGTGATGCTCTGCCCACAGTGAAACCTGGCTGCAGATGACACAGTAAGCTGGTAACACACTACCTTGTACCAGGTAACTTATGCCAGTGAAAGGTCTGACTTCTCAAAGTGGACACCCATAAAAGAAAAACAATTAAATGGGAAGTTGCTTGTCATATTAATGGTCTTACTAAATGACACCATTAAAGCACTTTAAGCAAGAGATTGGTAATGAGCAAGACAGTGTTATCAATTGCTCTCATTTGGCAGGCTGGCTCAGGACCAACATTTCTCCTTTTGTTTGTAAGGGAGAACAGATTAAAGAGATGTAAAAGGAAATCAAAGTAATTAGGCACATAAACAAGCTGGCAGGTAAACAATTGTGATTCAGTGAGGCAACTGTCAACCTCTAAAGGAAGGAGGGTATATATTTGTAATATTATTTTGGGTTTTGTCCCATTTTATCTGATTTTGGATTACTCCTAATCTAACCATTAGCATCCTTACAAAGCACAAGAATAAGCCAGGTCTGTGTTCACCTATTTCAAGGCTTGCTTTAGCCCCTCCTCGGGCATGTGCACTGGGAGAGGCTCCCACCACAGCCTGAGAACATGGACACCTGTAAGGTGGCCAGCTGTCCCCATGGGTAAGAGTATGAGTACCTCCACTGCAGGAACACAACCAGCCAGAGAGTTTAGGCTATGGCTTTCCTCCCAACTTTTACAAACTCTGGGATGTCACACTCCTGGGAAGACACCTGCCCCAGCATTGATTTTGACATGTAACCCAGGTAAACACACTCTAGCTGTAGGATCTGATTAAGCCCATTTAACCTTTGGCATTTACCAAAGCACTTGGTTTAGTTTTCACTCATGTCCCATGCAGTCAGAACAGAGAGATCAGTGCTTGTGGTTGTTCTTGGGCATTGTAGTTTCTCTCATGAAGAAGAGGGACAGTACAATAATTCCCATCACTAGCTCACAACTGTGTGATCATTTAAAGTGACCCAGTCATTTAAAAGTCAGCACTACCTAAAAATTCTTTCCAACTCCCCAAAACATAGACTGCTACCATTTTTCAAACTAATTCAGCTTAATGCACCATTCGAAACTCCACACCATTACTTTGTGCCAAGACTAGTTATGTTTCCAAGTGTAACAGTACCCTGACTCCATGTCTGCTAAAGATATGATGCAGACTCACATCTTCTGCTGCAGTCTACCATGATTAATTTTAGTTTATGGAAGTGGGTGGTAGAATGAAGGGAGAAGCAGCCATGGAAGCCAGAATCTATTCATCTACAGTAGGATCAGAAGTACTCAAATGTAATAATGTCTCAGTGGGGAGTATAGGAAAAAACTAAACATTAGAAACAGCACATGCCAAGTAGTGCACACAGCATATTCCAAGCTGCAGAACAGCAGATAGGGCTTGCTGCCCTGTGAATGTGGCAGAGGGAGCCTCTGTTTCACCCTGTGGTTTTGGTTGAGCTTTTTATGAGTGTATGAGCAGTTCTGGGCATACAAATGCCCCTTAAAGCTGCCATCCATCTGCATAAGCACATGGGCAACTTTAATACATGGATGCATAGATATAATAAATACGTTTTTTTTTCCTAATGATTTTTCCATATGAAAAAAGCAGACCCTAATGCAGCATGCAGGCAGCAGAATGGATGGAGTATGCAATCAGTGGCAGTGCCTGAAAAGATATATGGATATGTGTGTTTGTGTGAATTCCTATTCACATTAATTCATGCCCACAAAAGCTTAAGGGCTATAGAAGCCTGGAAGTGCAGATATGAAAAAAATGCTTTATACCTTATACCCATTATGTACTTTTGCTGTCAATTTGCATGCTGAGATCACTGCAGTAATGGGAAAACTTAGCATGATATAAAAAGCCTCATTCTAATCCATTATAAATGTGTAGCTAATATTAAAAATAAATACTTCTGCAAATAAACTTCATAAATAAAAATATGAAAAATGGGTATTTTTTGAATTTGTTTCATAAAATCAGAGTCTTTAAAAAAAAAAAAACCTGAAATTCCCTTTAATCAAAATTTCAGTTGTAGAGAAGTTCAGCTGTAAAGAGTGGGACAACTGTCAATCTTTGAAACTTCTAACGCTTTATGTATGAGACAAAAAGGGTTGCTGAAGACTGAATGTTTACCAAACCATTAACTTTTGTCCAGAAAAGAAAATTTTTTATCTGTGACCCTATTCATGTCTTTGACTGTGACAACTACAAACTCTAAATACAAGCTCTCCAGCACAGACTGGATTTTAAACCTGTAAAGCACCTAAAGCACACTTTTGGTATGCTAAGGAAATGAATTAAAAAATACCCCCAAAAAAATGAAAAATGCAAATTATTTCTGGCTGCATATGCATAAACTCCTCAGAAATTTACTAGGCTTTTCAAGTGCTCAAAAATACTTTTTTCAAAAACACCTGTTGCTCATTGCTAGGTGTAGCTAACATAATTTAAGGCAGTTTCTTGTATTTTAGCCTATGAGAAATAAATTCTTATCCTGAAACTTGTGTTTCCACAAGGCACCTCCCTGAAGCAAACTCAAAATCCTGCAAAATACTCAGTCCCTTTGATGGGAAGAGGCGGATGGGAAAAAAACCCCCACCCAGATTTAGGGGCTTTTGGAAGAGAGGCAGACTCATCACAGACATTAAACCAATCACTACACCCAGCCCATACTCAAAGTATCCAAATTTGGAGGTCTAAAAGGGTTGGGCACATGTGAGGAGACAAAGAGCTCTGTGCTCCTCGGATCTTGGTGAGTTTAGGACTGGTGAATCTTGGCCAGATTTCCTTGTGAAGTCTCCTGCTGTGGCACGACTAAAACTGAAAACGTTCAAGCTGAAAAAAGCAGAATTAAGTCTTCAGTACTTCTAAATATAACTAAGAATTTGAAGTAAGTCTTCGTTTTTGATGAGTTTTGCATTTGCTAGCTTAATAGAACAGAAATAGCAAAATAAAAAATCTGAACTTTTATATTACAAGTACACCTTTTAGTAAGACATATTTGTGTATTGAAGGTTGTTGGGAGACAATTTCTCTCTAAAGAGCTGCTGTCCATCACCAGTGAACACTGCAGTGAAACCTGGATGGCAGCAAGTGATGCAAACTTTGACTCACCATGTTTGCAAAAGGAAAATAGAGCTGTGGTGTGTCTTTTTGCAGGGAGAAAAAAACCAAACAAACAAACAAAAAAAAAAAAACCCACACAAGGACTGTTCTGTTCCCAGCCCAGGAGCTGCAGAGAGGTCGTAAGTGTGTAACTGAGGGCAGTGCTTCATCCAGATACCACAAACCAGAAACTGGTTTCCACTGAGAAACCAGGACTTTATTTTGAGCCCAGTTCAAGCTAATGCAACAACAAATTCACAGAACAGCAAAATTCACCACAAGCTTCTACAGTCAATATAATATTCAATAACCAAGGTGCCGCACACTCCTCTTTTGAAAAGTTGACCCACAAGAGGCAACAGCTGAAGCTGGCCCAACACACTGGAAATACCAGCTCCAAGTCCTAACTTGTAAGATTTTGTTAATTTTACTCTAGCTTCTGTTTACATAAGTTTTATTCTGCCATTCCATATGTAAAACAACACATACACAGATCCACATAAATCAGTGGCTACCTCTCTGCTGAAGCATTCCCAAATAACTATTGATTTCCTATGGTGAGTTAAGGCACCATGAAAAATGAGCAGAAAGGGAAATAAAATCTGAAAACATGAGCAATTCATACCACAGCAAATGCCGATCTAAACGCTAAAGATTTTATTATAGTGTGTTTTATAAAGTCATAATATCCAATACAACAGGTGATTGATAACAAGCATTTTAAAATGTGACAGATTAACAGAGACTAATTTACCTCCATCTTGTGAGTTCATGATATTCAGAGCAAACAGCATTGCATTGGAGAACGTGGTAGCCTCTTCTTTGCTTGCAAAATTCAAGCCATAGACCTGCCGTGCATCGCGCCATTGATGAAAGGTAGGTGTTGCTTGATTGTACTTCAGTCCTTTCACAATTGAGTAATTAATCACTACCTGTGATTTGAAAAAGAGGGGTAAGGATTAACAACAACTCTGTTTTCAGTGGGAAAAAACTCACCCAACCCTTTTGTGAAGGTAACCTTGTGTGAAGGTTACCTAAATGGGTAGAGGCAGTTCCTATGGCAGCTCCTACATGGCTGCACAGTAAGGCAGTGCTTGTTTCAGTGACAGAAGACCCACATCTGGGGGTGAGATTTACAACAGTTCAGTTCAGCCTTGAGGACCTGCAAGCCAGTTCTGCAAAATCCACTACCTGCTCATGTTTTCTGCAGCACCTCCATAGGATGCAGCTGTGCTGATGCTGCAAACAGCTGTCAGGAGCCCGGGCCAGCAGCTGTTTCCATCTTTTGGAGGATGATCATGCACAATTGTTAGAAAAAGAGCCAGACAGAGCTCTTGGCACTAACCTTGCCCTGTAGCACAAAAATGTTTGACTCACTGCACCAGTTTTGCTTTCCTCCTCCCAAGTGTCTGACCACCACCAGCTTCTTGTGGTGGTCAGACTTCTTTAGAATTAGGCAATGACAAACACAGACAACCACTCCTCTCCCACCTTCTCCCTTGCTGTACATGTGGTGTTTTCCAGGTGAGGGGTGACTACAGCAGAGGCTGTTTCTTTTGAAATTCAATTTGCTAAATACATTGCCCTGTTTATCCTTGGGCAGGGCACTGGGACACCCAGCTACACCCCAGCACAGCTGGGGTCCAGACAGAAACCTTCAGTGCTAAAAGTCTAAGCTGCTCTAGCTAAGGGTGGAGAGGCAGGAGTGTCCACTGCACCACTGTACCACTTTGAACACAGAATTGATGTTAGAGGTGGATACCACATACCAGAAAACCAACCAATACATTTTTTTTTTGCAGTCCAACCAACATTTTGGGAAGTTTTCTGTTAACGCTATGATTGCAACTAAAAAGATTCAGAACATTTAATTAATCAAATAATATTTTTGGTAGATGACTGAATTCTTGATCATACGGGCAGACTTTTAAAACTATTTTCAAAGATTAACAACTCCTAGCTCTGAGTTTTGAATTTTCAGTGGATTGCCAGTTTAAACTGGCAGAGAAACACTAGATGACCACCTAATAGGGAACAATTTTTTTCACATGTTAGCATTTTTGAAGGATAACAGTCTCATTGATACACTTAACAGATGTCTTGCAAATTTACTGTGTTAATATAGAAAAAACTAGCAAAAAGCTACTAGTCCTCTAGATTATTACAGATATACTCTTATTTCTAGGATGCACTTACTTACAGAGCCAGCATTAGAGAGTGATGTAGAAGATAGTCTTTGAATATTTGGTCTAGCTTTAGGCACAAGTACGATGGTCCAGCTGTTGCACTCAAACCAGTATTGTAACTAAGGCTCCATAAAAATGCATTGAGAAGCAATCAAACCTATACTGTTTTTTTTTTTGACACATTTCATTGAGAAATGAGACTGTGAGCCAAAGTAAGATGCAGCCCTACATTGGGTATGCAGGCTCCCAAGCATTAGTCCCCTGGAAATGGGAACTTGCATCACCAACATGCTGTGTGGGAAGACACCCACACCAACCAGAATGCAGTGGAAACTGGTCACAGCAAAGGCACTGACCTTCCCCTTGTATTTGACAGCTCGGATAGCCTTTGCTCCTTGAAAAATTGTGACATCATGCCCATTCTTCTACTGAGCACTGGGAGAGCCTGTACCAATGTTGCTTACACCCAAAGAGTCTCTTGAACTTCAAGTAGACTCCTGCCTGGATTTCTAAACCAGCAGTTGTAACCTCGACCAATTTTTAAGTCTTCCAGACATTTTTGAGTAGACTAACCAAGGGGAGGCATAGACAGAATCTTTGAGAAAAAGTTTAGAAAGACTGTGAGCTTCTACCAGGCTTTCAAAGTGAGTCTTTATCACCTACTAACAGAAACCTCCGATTCAAAGGATGCCACTATCAAAGCCCAAAGAGCACCAGAGGGTGCAGTGCAGCTGTATAATCAAAGGAAGAAATTGCAAAAACCTATGCCAAAAATTGTTTAATGGAAGTCAGGTAAACTGTTCAAAACCTGCTTCCAAGGAACTCCAAGGATCTGCTTTGTTCTGAGGGTTAGATTCCTTTAACTGAATAAAGACAGAATTTGAATGTTGACCTTCAATAATCATCAGGATGCCCACACATGTAATACCTTGTCTTCAAATTCAAATCAGAGAGTTTACTGAGAAATGAATCACTGGGAAATGAAACTTAAAACAGAGTTTCATTTTTATCTCCTTTGGCTTGTGTTTATAGAAAATGGAAAAAAAGAGGAGGGGATCTCCTGCTGTTGTTAAGAATGTGTGCACAAAGGTGTATTGTACAGATGGTGTGGAGACTATGCAAAGCACATGATGATAATGAAGTGCTTCAGAGCAGTAATTAAAATAAAGAAGGTCTCCCTGTTTGAAGCATGGGATTTTTTACAGGTTCTTCTAAGAGATCTTTACTCTCAAGCTTCGTATATCAGTATGAAAGCACATCTGCCAGGCTGAGCAGACTAAGAGTTCATCTTTTAATCTTCAGCTGCAGTCTACAATAGGTGAATTGAAGAAGCTCTGACTAGAAATCTTGAACAAATAAATCATGGATTTGTCCATGACAAACAGTTCCTCCTATAACTCTTCCCTAGAATTTGACTTAAAAGCTGAAACATGACGTTTTATATGCCACTTTTTTTCTTTTCAACCCTCTTTTAGTATTTTATATCCTGAAACAATGTAGTCTTACTGATATATCTTACTGATATAAATGTCTGTGTTGTTTTGAAGCCTGTTAAATTCTGTGTTTCAATGATTTCATATGGGAAGCAGTTTCACAGACCAGTCATGCATAGCATTATGTTGACACGTTTCAATGTTCCCATCACTATAATGTTAAAAAAAAAAAAAATTTTTGCTTCACTTCTGCCTGGTAGTCTCTTTCACCCTTTCACCTCAGCTTGAGGTGTAGGCTCCCTGGGACCAACAGGGAATTTTTGGATCTATACAAAAGCTCAAAAGCAAGAAACTCTTCCTTTTGACTGCGGAGGTGTGAGCTGTCAGCAGTGAAGTGGTGGTGGCTGATGGGACTCACAGGAATGGGGCTAGATGGGACAGAGTGGGCTTCAGGGCAACACCTGAGGTGCAAACACAGCCAGGATATGGGAAGAGTTCCCACAAAAGCCTCACCACCAATACTCTTGCTTATTGAAGCAGGACAAGACAATTGCTTGTTTCTGCAGAGCATGAAATGGTTTAGCAGCTTGGGCCCTGCCGTGCTGCCAGTGCTCAGGCTCATCTCTCAGGGAGCAGCCATGACTGCTAAAACAGCAAGCATATAAAAACTGCTACAGCTGAGGCCAGATTCTTTATTTCTGTAGGCAGGCTTAAACCTGATGAACTTCTAATAAGTTACAACAGTGATTAATTGGTTCTTTCTTTTCAAAAACTATGGTTAGCTTATATCGCAAGAATCCTGTCCCTGTTTCAGTTTTGGCTTGGGTTCACACGTAAAATGTCTCACCTTCCCCAAGGCTCTGTTTCTACATTCACTTCTCAGCCACATGAACACACCAGCCCCTCAGGAGATGTGATTCACTTTTGAGTTGCACCCTCCTCCCTGCCTGTTTGCTCACACGTGCTCTTGGGTGATGAGATCATGCTGAACTGACATCACTTGATGTAAAATCCTAATTTTAAACCTTAGGTTGATCAGGACTCCGGAATAGGGAGCTACTGCCTTTTAGCTTTATGAACTTCTTGCATGGGGACTGAAGTTCACACACGTCACCTTTACAAGAAGCCAGGTGACAACAACAGCTGGCAAGGTGCAACATGGGTGTAAAAGACGTGATTGTGACTGTTGGCTTCAAGAATCACAGAATCATAGAATTGTCCAGGTTGGAAAAGACCTCAATGAACATCAAGTCCAACATCAAGGCCACAAGGAAGCATCAAAGCTCATGACATTAAATGATTGTAACACGGGTCTGGCCTTAGCCTCAAACCACTCCTGGCCTCTCTGACGTCTTCAAAGCTTCAAGACTGTACCTGTGGTTTTCTGAAGGCTCCTGCTCAGGCCAGCATGAGCCTGTGCAAGGCTGCACCTTGTGCAGAGCAGAAAAGGGAGTTCAGGTACCGTGGGTCCGTAACCCAGCACCACCTACACACGCGGTGAGCAACTCGCCCCGACACACAGAGGGAACGAGGCGTGGGGGGCCCTTCCTGGGGGGAGGACAGTGCTCCAGTTCTGACACTCTACAAACCATATCCGTCTGTGGTGAACCTCTCAGACACTGTCAGCTCAAGAAGAAGATAAGGCGATAAGGAGATAAGCAGAATGAGAATACAATGTCATAAGCTACAGCATATGCACCAAAAAAGGGATAGAAAAGAGAAAGGCAGCTAGTCAGAGACAAGAGAAGTAGTCTACAGAAAAAGATATGGTGAAAATGAAAAAGAGGAGGAAAATTAAAGAGAGATAGTATTAGAGGTGTAATATAAACCAACAAAATTAAAAGGGAAATAAAGTCAGGCAGGGATGAAGCCACAAAGATTAGTCTGTGCCTAGACAAACAGTATGTAAGAAAAGTTTAAATTGTTCCTCCATGGTATTATTGTATTATTTATTTTAAACTAGTTTCTCAACTCTTCAAAAATCTGTGTAACTTCATTAGCTTCATCATATGCTTAATCTCATTTTAGCTGAAGATTGGGCCTTTTCAGATAAATATGTCTTTTATGGCAAATCAACAGCTTTACTAAAGCCTCAATTTCAGTGAGAATTAACAGGACCTGAGAGCAAGCATGAAATGACTTGAAGAGAGAATTATTTTAACTGAAATTCATTTCTATTCTCTTTAAATGCAAATACTTAGCAAGCCTGGCAAGCTTATGATTCCATGTGAGACTCATATAAAATATATTAAATTCTGAATCTTGAGAGTTTCAGAGTGTTCCTTTGAATATTACTACGATACACTGTCTTGACTTTATTCATAATACTGGATTTTTGCAATCATATTTAAGGGGAACACTTTGTTTCAGGCAGTTTTAGGTGACTAAGGTAAGTGACTATACTTTCTGTTTATTTGAAAAAGGATTTTTAGTCTTTAAACTCTTCAGAAATATATTCTTCTATGTGTTTCCTTCTGAACAGAGATGCTTGCAGCATGCATGCATGCAGCATTTTTGTAAGTTGAAACATTTGCAAGTAAATACAATATTACAGTCAGTGCAAAGCATGTTCAAAATGCAGTTTAAGATTTGTCTTTTAAATATATCCTACTCTTTAAACTACATACTCTGATCAAGACAGACCTCTGATATTTAGTCTCTATTACATATATGCATATTGACTTTATGACTTCTGCTTCTTTTACACAGCTATTCAGTCCCATCTAGTCACATGAAAATAATTTACATTCAGCTGCTGTCTATGTAAAATAACGAACTAGCATGGCCTGGGACAAAGCAGTACTGGCTGTCATAACTGATGAAGAAGACATTTTATTTCATTTATATTTGAAAATATTTTTTATTTCTGAATGGAACTGCTTTCATATATTGCCTTTGTTCTACAGAGGAGGATAAAAGCAGTTGCAAAACTTTTGGCAGGTGTTTCAAAAGTGCACAGCAAGGACCTGAAAACCACTGTGCTCAAAACCCACCTATTTTTGTTCTGCTTTTCCTTTTTCAGAATGTTGACTCTGTACATGCAAGGTGTAGCAAAGCCATTACCACCTCCAGTAAGCAAACTGAGCAGCTTTTCCAGTTGGCCCCAGCATCTTTACAGCTGTCACCTGAGGATCATCAGCATTTCCACGAGCAGATCACTCCATTCAGCATTTGTGGCAGCTGAGAGGTGGTGATGCCCTGGCTCCTGCTCTCTGGGTCTCCTGGCCTGGCTCGGCTTGGCTGGATTTGCCCTGCCCCTGCCAATCTCACACCTGCAGCTGTGCTCACCTCACCTTGCCAGGAGGCAACACCACTCCTGAACCAACAGGCAACCACTGGCCCACTTTCTCCTGATCCTTGTGCCACACAGAGGGCTCGAGGTGGGGACAAGAGCTGGGCAGGCTGGGCTGCCACTGCCAACCAGCCTCATGCCAGCACATGGGGGGAGCCCTCAACTCTGAAAGTCCTGCTCTAAAATGCAGGTACTGCACTACTCCACTCAAGGAAACTTTTGTTTGGAGTCTGATTGTGACACTCAGGGAGCTCTGAGGGCTTGTGCTGCCCAGCACACCACAAACCAGGCTGCCAGAGCCACACTGTGGCAGCCCTGGGCTGAGCATCGTGCTTTGGTGGCCAACAGGGGTCTGATCCCAGTTCTGATAATCTAAATCCCATAATACCCAAGGAGGTCCTGCAAAATTAGTCCACTGTAAATCAGATCACAGTATGCACCTAGGTGCATTACAAGGAACTAATTGCTTATCACAGCAATGTAACAACCACACTTTGTGGGACAGCAGTGCAGAACAATTGATTTTTATTTCTGTTTTTAATATAGTACTGAACACAAGTAAAAAGTAATTTGGAGGGAGCTGAGAGCAAAACCTGCAGAGTGAATAAGACTCATTTCACAAGAAAAATTTTGGGGGGAATACCATTTAAATCTCTTTGGTATTCTTTTTCAGATAAGCAGTAATAATTTATGATACACTGTGTGTGCAGAAAATTATACAAAACCTGAATCTCTGGAGTATAAACAGACTAGTAGTTAGTAGGCACCTTGCAGGGAGCAGGAAATGTTGCATTAGGTATAGAACTGAGGCTACCAAATGAGATCAAAGGTTAATTTACAGGAAACTTGATATAGTTACTCACTTGTTGATCCTGCAGTTTAACTCCAACTACCCTGAAGGTGTTTGTGGCCGTGTTGTGGTATATGTTGATTCTGCTGAATCCCTGCTGTCCAGGTTTGATTGGCACCCATTTCTTACTGGTATCGTCATAGACCATAACTGAAGCTCGGGCTTGGCAAATACTCTGTTCACTGGGGAGAAAAACAAAAAAAATCAGGAAAGAAAACAGTGTATTTGCTGCTTATTGCTTATTATTAAAACTTCTAAAGGAAAAAAAAACCCAAAAAACAACTACTGGTACTATTTCGACATATGTTTTATAAGAGATTTGCTAATCCTTTGAAAGTAATCTGTTAAATTACAGCTGACATGTTATGTGTTCACAGACTTAAAGCACCTCCTGTATGCTGCTGTTTTGAACCAATAATCTATTTTATATAAAACATTAAGCCCTGAGAAATAACCTGCATCACATAAACATTATGAAAACTGTCCAACAGTATGAATGCTGTATTTATTTTATGTATCTATTGGCAAGTGAAGCCTCTTACATTTGCATGAAAACCTACCAATATTTTATAGCTTGCTGACAAAACAAATGTGACACCCACAGCTGAGTTACAGATTTAAAACTGGAAACAAGCAGACCTTGAACCAAAAGCCATGTTAGGTAAACTGAAGAAATCAATTAAGTTAATCCAGCTGACGCCTAATACCCAGACGTGCTGACGCACTTAGAAGTCCCAGAATACACGGGGCAAAACACACAGGAACGCTTTTTTCCTTCCTCTTACCAACAGAGTGGGGAAGGGGAATCCACAAGCATGGATGCACGCCAGCCTTAAAGTACATAACCACTATTTTGTATAGTGTAAACAATTGTTTTTCTCCTTCAGAGTCACAGAAGTTCCTTAGTACATTGCCTCTTGTTTATTAGTCATATCTTGACTAATATACATATAGAGAATCATAAAAAAACACACCCTTCAATGGCAATAAATGCCCCTGGCAAATCCTGTGACATGTCAATACAGGTCAGAATTTCAGTTCTACTCTCCTCACTTCCCAGCTACTTTTCTAATACCAGAGGAAATACAAGTTGCAGAAAAAAATGAATCCGGCAGATTTTTGAGATTTGTAATGTAACACGGATTTTCAACCAGTAAATAGTGCACCTTATGATGCATTTATAATTTAGTTAGTGCATCTAAATGAAACTTTTGAGATCTATGTCCTGCAAAAACTTTAACTCCTTGACTGTCCTGTTAACTTTCAACCTATATATAGGTATATGTACTTCCTTTCCTCAGCCCAAGCCATATTAAATAATTTTCGACAATGCAATAGCAAGTGGTTAATCTGCTTTGCACACAAATCCTTTCCCTCCCTCTTTCTTTGGGTTTGCCTCCCTAGCATGCACACACACACACACACACACACACACACACACACACACACACACACACACACACATAAAGGAGAAGGGTGATGCTAAACCATGTTGCTGCACTGACACTGCCAAAACACAGCACTCGTAAATTATACCAACTGCTGCACACCCAGACCTGCCTGACCCCATCACTGTCATCATTTTAACGAAAGGGAGCACATTACTTCAAGTATTAAGAGGATTTGGGTTGATTACAGCAGCAATTTTCTATCTTTTCTGATTTGTGGATCTCAAAAAGATTTCCAAGGCAGACGTATCCCCCATGGTACACTAAAGCCTACTGACTCTGGTTTGTGCCAATCACTTTGCATAGCCTCCAGGTAGCCCACAGACCTCCTCCAGGCTGTGGGTAAGAGCCTGAAAAGTCCTCACAGCATTAATAGAGGGAGCAATGATGCCAGCAGACTTCTCTATAAAGAACACGGTAGGAAAATTCAGAATAAATTACATTTTTATTACATATCATAGAAACAGCTAAATTCTGTTACCAGAGCAATATATTCAGATCAGAAGGACTAAACATTATTTTATTTATATTTTTTAGAATTCATAAAATCCAGCTCATGCACCAGTTGCTTTGCTTTGTGAGATACCTGGAGAAGAGCTGCACCTTTGCTGATGTACTTACCCAGCAAACTCCTCTCCCTCCTGTTTTTTAAGGTAAGCTAATGTCTTGTGGCAGGTCCTCCGTATCAACACGAGCAGCTGAGGGATTTGAGTTCCTTCCAGTCTGCCTAATCCTCCAAATGCTGCAAAAGCTGCAGCCTGGCAGCAGTGGCAGCATTGCCTACATCCTCCAGACCTGCTGGGGCACACTCAGCCTGCCTTGGATTCACAGATGGGGAGAATGGGAGAGAAATACACCAGCAAAAAGCAGGTACACTGGATTGCCTTTGTCATATGGAAGTGGAAAGGCTAAAAATAATCCCCAGTGCAGTCTCATGGATGGATGGTGGCCACCTGCCCTTGCTACCAGGTGTCTTGTGCCACCTCCAGCTCCAGAGGTGGGGGAAGCATCATCTGCCCCATGCCCAGTGAGCCAGGGTCTCCAGGAAAGTATTGTTCCTGGGAGAGTGACACTCAGCCAGTGTGGCACCACGTCCCTCCCCTCAAGCCTTGCCAAGCACTGCAAGTCCTACTGTACACTAAAGTAACCAAGAGCAAGTTGGCTTCATCAGAGCAAGCCTAAAACCCAATATTGTCTCCATTTCAGATGAATTTTAGAATCCATGATTACCACGAGTTGCTAAATTAGTCAAAATTAATTAAATTATCCTTACTTACAACAAAGAGACTACACCTAACAATCCAGACATGAGTGCCTTAACATGGCATTACTCACAATGCCATACCCAGATCCCAGCAGATATGGCAACTTTGCCTTCAGGCTTTGCTGCCACCAAAATCAGCAGCAAAGGACCTGCTACTGCCCTGTGCCTGAAACACAGACACAGACCTCAGGAGCAGCGTTTGATGCACGACAACCAATTGTTACTGAGACATAAAGCAACAGCACATCGAGCTTGATCCCTGCTCTCCTGCAATCAATGGAAGTTTTCATCATTCATTTAAATGGAAACAGGATTGAGCCTGTTATCTGGCCTCCAGTGAAATAACAGAAAGGAACATAAAACAGCACAGAGGGGAATCCTTTCCTGAAAAGCACTTCATCAATCTTTCAACATCCAAAATGCCTCCAGGGACCCACTGCTAGCTTGCTGTCTCACCCTAAATGGAAGTGTAACTCTCTATCCTGAAGATTTTCTACTCTTCCTATGCATAAAAGGTACAACTGTCCCACTGCTGCTTTAAGGAGCTTCTCTGAAAACAGCCCAGAAAATGTTCCCCTTTATAAAGCTCACTGAGAATCTCTGTATTACTCTCTGTATATTCTTTTAAACACAAATCAAACATCAATGGTTTCATGAAGGCCCAGCAAAATTTTTGGTTATTTTTAGGACCATACATCACTGATACTTATGTGAAATATATGTGACAGGTAATAAAAGTGGAGATTAGTAACACCATTCTGTAGCCACATTTCTTCTCTATGATAAGAGTTTGTTATATATCAGTATTTATATGCAAAATTATGCTTGCACACTTCTAGAACTTGCTTTATTTTCCTGATACACAAAAGTTACTGAAAATTTGGTATTTGATGGAGGTCCATCAAATTTCACACACATCAAATATTAGGAATTCACCTACTGATATTTTATTTTACATTTACATGCAGTCGGACTCATCCACCTGAGTTCCCACCATAAGTAATTATGTATAAAAATATATAAAAATTGAATCATAGAGAGGTATTAATTACAACATTGTTCAGGTTTGTGCACAGCAGCTACTCCAATTTGCTGCACTTTACTATGGGGGAGATTAAAGACATCTTATTTAAATGTGGAGGGGAGAGGTTTCTTCTTAGTGACCCCAAATCCTAATATTCACCCCTTTTTATTCTGAAAGCATTACATCTATGGGATGTTAAACCTCTGCACTAGCACCATTTGTTTGCCTGAAGTTAAAGAAAGTCTGCTTAGTTTTGTTCACAGTTTTTAGATATCACAGTTTTGATATCTAAAATCCAGTGTTTATAGTTGAGATTTATAGAATATTGTTTCAATACTACAAAACTGTAAATTAAGAAAAAAAAGTTTGCAGATAATACTTTCGTTTCATCCTGTGTGACACATTTTGACCCACTCTCATCCATCTCTTCTGTGTAAGATTCATCTTCAAAAATCAGCAGTTTGGTTAAATTTGATTTAACCCTTCTTGAAAGGGTCAGCATTGACCTTTCTTCCCCAGCCCTGGTGAAAGTGGGCAGCCACTTTAAGACAGTGCTGGAGGGAGGGTGCCTTTGACCTGGAATAATACTGCTCTCCTCTTCCATCTGTTCAGAACCTGAAAAATGCAGACCTTTCTTCATGGATTTTAGTAAGTGTATGATTACCAAGATCTATAGCCAAAAAAGAGCCACAATTGAGTATGAAATAGATAACACCAGGAATCTTGGGAAAATACCTGTATTTTTTATGAATTATCACATGACATTTAATGTGGTGGCTTGACATGACCTGGCTGACTGCAAGTAATTAAATAGGGGGAAGAAATATAGGAGGTGAGGGGTAAACAAATGACAGAAACTGCTGTGAAGTTGGTAGTGGAGGAGCCAGGGATCAGACAGAGAAAAGTTCTCCTGCTTCACTCTACCTAGCCCAGGGGGTTATCCAAATACACAAGCAAAAAGCTCAGGCTGGAACCATAGAAGACCTGTCACAGAGAATAAACAGGAAAAAGAGAGCAAACCATAATGTTTGGAGGAGAGTCTGGCTCTGAAGGGTCTCTAAGGCTTTTCCACCTCATTCCAGACTGAGAAAAAGTTGAGCGGCCACGCCGCACTGTGCTCCTTCACTGACCTGTTTTCTCTACTTACATGGTTATCCTCTTATGAATAAAACTTTTGCAGAGCTTGGTACAGAGTGACTGAGCCACCTGTGACCAGCAGCCCCGTGCAGAGCCTGCCGTGGCACAGGGTTATCCCAGTTCTATCCTGGACCCCCTGTCCAGCACCAAACCACCCAGAGGTCACACCTCTGGGGCAATGGGAAAGCTTTAAAATGCTTTCTCCTAGAGCCAGCACAAGGTCATGCAGCTTTTGGAGGGTTACTAAATCATGCTCACAAAAGCTGTAACAAATATCCACAACCAGCTAACTTTGAGACCTAACACCTAATTCTGTGGGCTTCACTCCAGCATGCCAGGCGGATCTGGACACTTCCACTATCCTTCATATTTACAGTCACAACTGTGTCCTTGGGACAGACATCCCTTAGCACAAACTCTGAAAGCTCCTTGACAGGAATCAAGATCTATGCTTTGAACCTATTGTGCATTTACCTTGTTTCAAGCTGCTCATGATTCTTTGACCTTCCAAGATGCTCTTTTCTGTATTCATAGAAAAGGCAAACAACTATTTATACAAACATTTACCTTATTTTTAATCTCCAGCTCCCATACATCCCCCCTCAATATTTATATTATTAGTAATTAAAAGTTGTTTTAGACTGATCTTATCACTCTTATTGGTGTGAGAAATTGTTGATATTACTTAGCCCTAGGCTTGCCTTACTTGAGAACAAAACCTCAGTCCTGACAATGTGGGAGATATCGCACAAGTCATTTAGCACATCTTACTCTACTTGTCCAGTGAGTCTGCCACAGGAAGTCACATTTGTATGGTTAAATGTGACATGCAAGAAATTGCTGATGCTGATTTAAGAAGCTGACAGAATACTCTCAATGTCAGCTTAAACAGCTAATGTAAATCCAAAATCCTGTATATAGAGATGTGCGATCTGTGCAGTACAGATCCGTGTTAACCTCAGAATTAGCAAGCTACAAGTCATGTTCCTGCAGCATTTTAAAGTGTACTTTAAACACTAATATACTAATTTGATAAACATTTTAATAGCTTTCACTTTAATAAATATAATAATGACCGGGATGCAGGCATAATGTTTCAGTAGTTGCCTGAAACAATGGACATTTCTCTCTGACCACTGGATTTAGAGAACAAAAAACCTGAGAGACCCTCTGAACCCTAGACAGGTCATCTGGGGTTACATAGAGATGACAGCTGAGATCTGAGTTCATTACAGATAAAGCTGCTGTGGCTCTCCAGCCTTCCCACCAGAGATTCACCACCAGCTCTGCTCATGACCCCACTTCTCCTCGGGAGCCTCATTTCTCCAGCGCAATGTCAGACATACTTGAGACTCCTTCTGGGACCCCCTGTTACAAAGCCCCTCTATAAAGCTGCAGCACAGCCAGTGTCACCATCATTCACCTTTGTCCCAGAGCCCTGAAGAACTTCCTCAAGCAATGCAGCAAGACCTCATAGCAAAAATACAGCATTCAGCCACTCGATCACACCCCACAGGGCCTTTATATCCACAAAGGTGCTTTTAATCCTCAATGATATGAAGATGCTTGACTATTTTATAGCAGATATTTAAATAGTAGCAGTCACACACATATATAATATGGAGGTGCCACAATGACTACCTCCAGTTGTTTTCTGAGCTCCATTTCCTGGCATTCCCTGAAAAACCAACCCATGGACCCAGTGGTCAGAAGTTCTCAACTTGCACTCCTTCCTGGTTGCCTGCCTGTGCAGACAGACCTTTAGAGAGACCAGTGTTGCCCCTGCTCCAGTCAGCCTGAAGTGAAGCCCAGTTTCCAGGGAAGTTGCTGTTTTTTGGACTCCTGCTTGACTCAGGCTTGCACGTTCACACTGCAGATCTTTTGGTGCTGAAGTTTGTCTGTACTGCCAGTGGGAGATGAGCCTTTTGCACTGAGCATCTGCTGAAGGTGCCTGGCCATCACCTTTCTCCACTGTTAAACTCAAGCATCTAAACAGTTCAATATTAAATAGTCACAAGAAAATAGTAAAAATAGAAAGCCTCCTTCATATGCAGCTCTCAAAAGGACTAACGCTGTTAAATAAAGTCGTGACACACCTTCAAGACAAATATGTATTTTACAGAGCAGGAAATGGAAATACTGCTACTTACAGTCCTACCAAGAGTAAGATGAACACCAGTTCACCTCCATAAGGAAGAATATTCAAAAGTTACTTTCTGTTAGGAATAATACGTTAATTTTGAATTCTCCCTTATTACATTCACGTACCAGTGGGAACTGCCTTGTCCAGTATCTGCTGCAAATACCCACAACAGACATATCAGCTGGAAACCAGAGAAGAGGCAGTTTATGAGGCAGCCAGGTTGCACACTAAACCAGGCCTTTGGCAGATGAGTTGCTAAATTTGAGAACACGCACACAATCCCTGGCATGACCAGAGAAACTTGCATAACCTTCTGTCAACCTACCCCTCAATGCTCTTGAGCATGGGAAAAGTGAGTAGAAATTAAAAAAAAAAAAATTATACAGTATGCAAAACACGACTGCAGTGAACAGATAATTCACCTGGGCCTGACTGTCAGCCCAGAACAGCCCAGACCTCAGCACTGCCAGCCAAAGCCTGTGGAGAGCCCTGACCTCTCGGTGTCCGCCACGGCACTCAAATAGCACATCTGCCAATCAGTGGAGATTTGGGGCCAGCAGAGAGGCCCCAGACAGATTGATGCCCTTGTAAGCTGGCACATCTGCTGGGTTTGTGTTGCTGAGATTTTTAAACCATGCAGTGTTGTTAATTTTAACCCATCGCTCTTCTGGTAGGTTTTGCAAACTGAAGTGTAAGAACTCAAATGACTCTAAGGGGAACTCCAGTTATCAGCATCTCAACTCAGCAGGTTAAGAAATGTTTAGAGATCTGCTTTGCAAAAGGCACTTCACTGAGGAAGTGGTGTAATTAAGAGAAGTGCCATTGCTGCTGGGTATTGCTGCTAGGCCATGCTCTGAGAAACTTTTCCTTCCAAGTTCCAACAACTGACTGCTAAAAGAGTTTCCTAATGGAGGAACTTCACTGCTCCATTAATCCTTTGAATCATGCAAAATTTCTTTCTGTGAAATGGGGTTCACTTTCAGATTTTACATACCACCTTGAAGATACACTTTGGGAGTTCCTAAAAGTAAATATCAAGTAAATGCTTAGAAGTTCCTAAAAATGAGTCAAGTAAATGGCCTGGAGAAACACCAGGAACTCAATTAGACAAAAACAGTAAAAAAGCAACTTGACTGGATCAGGTTGCTATTAATATAAACTACTTCCCTTCCCTCTTAAATTACAGAAATAAAACCAAGAAGTACCTAATGTTGTAAAATAAGAATTATGCAAAACCCAAAACTGAACTGTCAAGTGAAAATACATGACTGAGGGCTCTCACTCATGGGCCAACTATATCTGTATTACAGGAGAACGATACCTTAAAGGCTTTGAAAGATCATAATCATAACTAATGACCAGGAAAGGCAGACTTGTAAGTGAATAGAGGAAATCAACATAAAGATCTTTCATTAAAGCTGGCATCACTTTGCCTTGGTTTCCCTTCAATCCCAGAAGAAATGTAAATAAACCTGTGACAATTCCCGTCGAGCTGATGGAGGCAGATCAGGAATGAAGAAACACTCACTTCATCAAGTCAGCTTCCCCCTCACTGCCAGGGGATGCATATTAATGTAGTATTGCCATAAAAGCTTAATTACCGTCGTATATAATTATAAATTATCCTACCAGGCTATAACCAAAACACAAACCTTCTGTGTTTATCACAATACATGCTCTCCTTCACATCCAGTCACATGAATTCTGGTCAACAAATTCCCTGCCAACAGGCACAGTCCCCAGATACTTACGTGCCTGCCATGGAGGAGGACCTGGTCAGGCAATCCCAGAGAGGTATATGCTCAAAGCCGGCACGTGTGCTCAAATCCAAATAGTCTGTTTCACCTGAGCAGAAGACAAATTTGGCAGGGAGACAAGCCAGGAGTCTCTATGAAAGCTTATAACCAAAACAGGAAAGGGAAGTGCTATTGAGAGAGCAGGAGGGCAGGAAGTAACACTTATACAGCAGGGGCGGGGAAGGGACTTCTTTAAAGAAGAAATGTATTATTTCTTGTAGCTGCTTTACTGAGCAAAAGTACAAACAATATAGATTAAGATTAGATGTGCCATTGTTGCCTCATTGGAGGCATGGGTATTAAAAACTTTTCGTGCATTTTCTCAAGGCACAGGTTCACCGTCCAAGAAAAAGCAAAAGCAAATAAAGCTCAGACCCAGGAAAAAAAAGAAATGCTGTTATTCATTTATGGCACAGGCACTTACACAACGCAGAACCAAACCCAGGGGCCCCAGTGGTACTGAGGGCCCTGCACCACCTGGAAGCCAACCTGGCATCCTGCTGGGGACCAGCTCCAGCCCAAAACTTTGATTGGCAAATTTTGTTTCTCTCACCTACTCAGATGCCTTTTGCACCTCTGCCCAACTTGACCTGGCGCAGAGGATGCAGGGTGCAGACACTAGGTAACTTCCCAAAGCACCCCACAAACTGCAGAGCTTCTCAGCTCTTGAAGAACTGCTGGAAACCATGTCAGAACCCATGGAGCCACACAGACTTTCTATGGGAGTCAGCACCAGAGGCTCTGAAATCTCCACTAATGAGAGCAAAACCTGCAGAGCCCTGAGGAGACCAACCCTCAGGAGATCACATGATTCCTGACATCCTTGCAGTGCTTTCAGAGTACAACATACATTTGTAAAACCTTAGATCCCTGTTTAATATAGCAAAAAGAGAGACATGTAAGAAATGGACTGAATTTGGCAAGGCACACTTGCTACACAAACCCTTCAGTGCAGTTTCTGCTGGGGAGCAAGGGCTGTAAATGCTGCTCCACCTAAGCAGGGGAGTAGAGTGCTTTTCACCTTCACTGTTTTTCCTCTTACAAGAGATTATTTTCATGGTCCAACTGAAAGACCTACAGAAACTACTGCTGAAATGGCACCAAGTGAAAACAGGGGTGTCAAAATCTGGCTGCTCACACAGTTGGTAGTACACTGCCTGTTCAGCTGCTGCTTCCAGTTCCTCTGCAGAAAATCTCTGTATGACTGAAGAGTTTCAGTTTTCTGATGGGGGATGCTTAAAAGCCAACAACAATTAAAGTTCTCACTGACATTTAAGCACAGCTTTTTCTGTAGTGGTTTTTTTTTTTTTTTTTTTATTTCTTCTCGCTGTTTAATGAAGCATTTTATTATCACTTGCTTGGGATATCAATTTGGCTGCATTTTCCTGAGAGTATATCTTTCTGCTTTGAGATCTGTGTGAATGTTGGGCACTACCTTGTTTCATTCAAAAAAATCCTCCTTTTCATTAATTTAAAATTTGAAATTATTTGGGGCCAAGTGGCATTTCTTCTGTATAACTCTACACTATAATTGTAGAATTAGTCAAAAACTAATAGTTTTTGCAAATAGTATTTTACTGCATGTATTAGGAAAGGACATAACCTGAAAAATGCATCTCCGAGTACTAATGGCCCAGATCAGCCATACTGGCTCCACTGTTCTAGGCAGAAGGACACAGGAAGATGGACCAAGCAAATATCTGAGGAGTCTTTTTAGTTTTCTGACATCGTGGGTCTGAGACAGATATGGTCACTGATTTGGGGGGAAGGAAACAACACCTATGAGGTAGAATAGTTTCCCTGCTAAACCAAGCTGATATTACTCTCCTTACACACAAATATCAGCTGCAATAATATCATCTAGAAAAACCCTGGTTTTAAAGATTTGTTTCTCCTGAACAAACACCTTCGAGCACACCTGGAAACTCCCCGCCTCCCCCCTCCTTCTAGCACCGTGCATGCTGAAAGCACAGCAAAGAGCAGGTCACTACTGACACATCCAGTGTCACCCTAGGAAACAGTGACAGTGAGTAGGACAAAGCCCAGGGCTGCCTTTCATTGCCCCTCTCGTAAGCCAAATTAATTTCATTAAGCACCACAGCATACATTCCAGCAGAAGTGCCTCTAATCACCTCTTTGCATTGCTAAAATGCTTCCATGGCCCTGGACTAGAAAGGGAGCACTTAGAAGGACACAGCACTCTGTGACAAATGACACATAAGACCGAGTAGCTGACTTCTATCCAGTCCTCACAAAGAACCATATGCTGGATAAACAGATTATTTCAGTCATGTGTTGAGATCTGTGTGAGCAGATCAGGATTCCTAAACACAGAAGTGAGGCTTTAGTTGCAATTAAGTGAATATTCCCATAGGTTTCTAAGCAGCACGTCTGCTGGCCATGTATTTGGCTTTCATGTTCCAAAGACTCCCAAGGCTTGTATTTGCGTTCTTTTGGAGAATTTCATTACCAGATGAATCATGATTTGTATAAGACAATAATGTTACATGTTTTCAATCCTAAGAGCTATAGGCTGAGCCAGAAAGGCGAGTGCTTCAGCCTCAAAATTACTCATCTCCAAACACAAAACCCAGGCTATTTTTAAGAATGAAATGAAGCACTGTAGAATATGTTGCTTATACTTTTTAAAAAGTAAGAATCACAATCATAATATAAAACTGTACCCACCTAAGAGTTATTTGAAGGTAAACATGATTAAAATATTTTTTTCTTAGTAAGCATGTTTCAGACCTTCCAAAAAACTATTTATACTTGTATATCTGTTTGGTTTATTTCTGTGTTATCCTCAAAAGGCATCATGTTATGTTGCGCAAATTTAAAAAATTGCATATGGCAAGTCTTTCATTTAACGATTTCATGATTAAGAAATCTGGAAGTTCCCACTGAAACGGTACACTCAAATTTCATAAACTACAAGACAGTTTCCTGAATATATGCACAAATGATATGCAACAGAATATAAAATATGCAGTTATATATTCAAATTTGTAAATCTAATTTCACAGCTGTTAATAGTCCTTGAATGTAAGACATTTCCTCATACACTGAGATTTGCAACTGTTAAACATGCTGATGAGGCAAAAAAAATTCCTTGTCCTCAGAAAGTTTAACCCTGTACATTAATGTAGGCTCTTGCTCTCCCAAATCTCTTTTTTACCATGTTCCCCACACATTTGAAAGGAGCAAGAGAGAAACCATACAGGAGAGTAAAATATACTTATTTACTATTAGAAGAGTTAAAAATGTGCAGTGAGGTGAGGTGCCAGCTGCCACTTTGACAGCAAAACAGTTGATCATGCACTGAGCATACTTTACAAAATAATCTTTTTAGGGATATCAATTTAGGATGCAATTTCCATCACTACTGAGGTACAAGGAAGTATTTTCCATGAGCTTGAGAGGGACTAGATTGAGCCCTTTGCATAGATCCATTCAAGTAGTGATAAACATATGGCAGGAAAAAAAATCCTTTAAAGCCCACGAGTTATGCAGGATTTGGGAAGGTCCTGGCTCTCAAGTCATGCAGTGCCCTTTGCTAAGATGATTTCATCTCACCCTCACTTTGCAGAGGGAACAGCCAGGACTCACCTGCTTCCAAGGGGATGATTTGGCTGATGCAAACAGCTTAGGTATTGCCTTAAGGAAATAACTGTATTGCAAAGAATTAACTCCGTGGCTGCCTTCAATTTTCCTCTCTATAAACTGTGATGAGCAGTGGGCAGTAAGCCCAGACCCCACGGTAAGCAGCATGGAACAAGTTATAGACCATATGGAGAGAAATAAACTGCCACTTCATACACAGGGTATCTATAATGCTTTTTTGCTTGAGTCAGCTAATTGCACATCCGCAAATCAGCACATTTATAACAAATGGAGCATTATGAATCATGGAAAATCTATTTAATATGATCAAAGGCTGCCAGGAAAAGTTCCCCTGAAATTACGAAAGTACTTAAGAGTCCTGAGTGCCGGGGACATTTTACAGTCTTTATTAAACAAACATTTTCACATTGTTTCATGGCAGCTGGTGGTACCAAGGGCTGTATCTTCTAAGGTTCCATGTCAGCAGTCCCACTGCAGCCACCAGCATGGGCATCTCCCTGCTGCAGGCAGAAGGCACCTCAGTACCTATAGCTAGAACCAGCCACACCATCCACACCTCCTCCAGCAGCAGGAAAACAACAGCCACTGTTCCCACCAGTACCTCAGCCAAGGCATACCATCTCCTTTCTTTTCCAGAAGCTGAGATTTACAGTGTTGCAAACCCTCTTCTGTACTGCAGATTTTAAGGGGTGTACTTTAGCTTTTCCACATAACTTTTTTTTAATGTTAAAATTTAGCAATGCCCTTTATCTGAAGAGCCATTAGACATGGTCTGAGTGTAAATATAAACTTACTTGGGGTATCAGCTGAAAAACATTCTCATATTTATGTCACCAAGCATATGCTATCCCCCAACATTGTTCCACAGCTGCTGTATTTTTACCTTCAGCTTGCATTTTTCCTTAAACTTTAGTAAACATGATGAGTGGTTTTAGAAGCTGTAGGTAGTGGTCCTTTGAAGTGCATACATTACTTTTTTGTAGTTCTTGATTTATGGGTGGTTATGTAAATTTCTGGGGTTTATATTTGAAACAAGAAATACTAACTTCACAACAGTCCCAAAGGAGACTAGGAGCTTCTCACTCAAAGCTAGCAGTGCCTCAATTCTGGTACTTACCTCAGCTTTTTAATGCTATCCACCATTAAGAAATGCAATTCATGCATCATGTTCTACGGAACAGATAAGACACTTGTATCATGAGATGCCTCTATTGCATGTTGTGGCAGCATAAGCCTGTGGAAGGGTTTCTATCACAAGCTTTTCAGAGACACATGGATGGGTGAGGTACAGCCTAGCAGGTGTGAAGATAAGGAGAGGTTTTCTGATGTAAGGGATGCTGGAGTAAAGAGAAGGCGTGCAAACTCAGCTTAAGAGACTGGAGGGGAAGCAGCTGACTGAAAATCAATCAGAAATCACACATAACTGTTTTTTTATCACTTGGAGGTCTCTAAAGGCACGTGCCTGTCTGATGTTCAGATCATATAATTTGACGTTCATTGGGAAAGGACTTTACAAGACAGCAACCCTATCCCTAAAAAGCTAGGGCTCAAAGTGAAGCTTGTGCAGGCTCTAGTAGGCTAGGTTCACACCAAGATGAAGAATGCCTGGCCTTGTTTCTAGCCTTTTTTCTGATACTTATGTTTCTTGGAATAGGACAGGTTGGAAATAACAGCTGACTTACAGGACAGGAAAATTTCAACTTGCAGAAGGATCCCTGAAGGTGGAATGGGTACAGTCAGCAGTTTTTCATGTCAACTCACCACACCTTTCTCTGCCATATAACACAATGTGGGGCACGTATGCAGGAAAGCTCTCTCCTGGAACAACAGTAAAGCAACCATATTCCTTCCACATTTTTTCATGTCTTACAATAATCCCTTGTAGCATTTAACAAGATACTGAGGTAGTTTTGCATGAATCAATACTTGCTTTATCTTTACTAGAGTTGGTGGCAAAACTCCTATTAGCAATTAGCCACTCCAGCTGCAGCAGAAACTTATCTTTTGTATCATCTGTGTCATCAGTTAGGGAGGAGAACAAGTTAAATTATACTGGTCTGTTGAAGGCCCATCTCAAATCCAGTGTTTGCAGTGATGGACAATGAATGTGGACCCGATATTTGCAGATGTACTCTGGCTGGGAAGAATAACAAATCATTGCTGGGCCCAAACAACAAGCTGCACAACTGAGTCATAGTGTTGATTTAGATTAAGTATTTTCATTCCGATAAAAAGTGAACATAGCAGATCTGACTGTTTGTAGTGTTCCATCATGGAAAAGGTGAAATCCTCTTCAAGGTGGGCATAAAACAGTACCAAATGTCAACAAACTCAACTTATAACAATCTGTATTAATTGTGGTAATCAGTGTGGGAGAATGTCTCCTAAATTTCACAAGAAGAATAGTTTTCAGATTATTTTAGTAAAAATAAACACAAGGACAGCTAGCAAATGGAGATGTGTAGTATGCAAATCATTTGTAGTACACAAAACTAATGACAATACTTTTAAAAACAAAAATTATCCTGGCAGCCCCTTCTTTTCCCCCCTTTCCCTCCTTCGATTATTTATTGGCAAAGATTTTTCCCATTGCCTGGCAGATAAAAAGATTTTCTGAGTGCCAAAACTGAAACAGGATCCCTAAGCACATTTGTGCATCAGACTTGTTTGTGCACAATATTTGGCACAAATAATGGCAGAAGTATTCTTGCTTTACCATGATTTTTATCCTTTTTCTCCTAGCAACCTTTCCCCCTTATCTCTTCCAAACTTATTTTCTTGACTGTGTTATGTCCTCTGTGACTTTCCCATCACCATCAGGGACACCATAAAGTGCCACTTCTCAGGAGCTGGGCATCTACTAAACACGTGCAAATTGGCAGTGAATTGCTACTCAGCCTGACTGTGTCCTGCCTTTACCTCACAACGGATTGAATTGCTCTCCTCTCCATCCACTTGGTGAGTGTCACAAACCAGTGACATTCATTCCTCTGTCAAACTAGGCTGACACTTCTGAATCTGCTGGTCAGCTACTGGGAAGGTGGTAGAGAGAAGGAAGAGGATGGGCAGACAGAGAGGTGAAGCAACCGCATAAACCTTACCTTCTTAAGAGAGCGAACTAAAGAGAGGTTGGTAGGGAGGGTGTCCCAAAGAATCACTGCTCACCTCCACTGGTACCCTCACCAGTTTGTCCATCTGATGACCACCAAACCCCTCACAACGGCATGTACAGTTCCTTTCAAAATCAGCCTCAGAATTACAGACTTCTTCCAAAAGTACAACTTTCTAAGTGTTTGGCATTTTTTTCACTGTCTAAAACATGCAGGGGTTTTGTCAGCACTTCAGACTTGTCAAAAGATAACCCTTCCATCCAGAGCTTAACATAAAAGTTTAGCCCTTGAGCCATTACACAGAGTGGGAGTGTCCAACAGCCTCTGTCTGTGTCAAGATGTGATTTTCATAATAATATCCTGGGTTTATTATAATAGGACTGAAATCTTTAAAACTGTCCTTGTGCATTACTGATACAATGTTTTGGGGGGAAAAATTAAAAAGAGAAATTAAAATCACACACAAGTCAACAAATTACAGAAAGGACAGGTAAGAGAAAGGATACAGAGAATGGGGGAAATTTCAGTAGTAACTCAGCTCACCATTCTTTCTAAAGGCTTTCTGAAGGCTTCTACAGTTCCACCACCTTCCAAAACCACAAATTCAGTCCTGAAGTAACATCATGGAGGATTTCTAGAGAGTTAGATAATACCTGCAGTACATCTTCCATTGGGCCAGAGTTAAGGCAGCCCAGCCTCAACAATAATGCTAACAACAACAGCCAAGTGGGATCAAAAGGCAAATTCATCTTTCAAGTGCATCAACCATTATTTCTCAGCCCCAACAAGAATATGGAAAGCAGCATTCAAAGCTGCATTATGATTGTTAATTAAAATACCCCAAAACTACACAAGAGTTTGGAAAGATTTAATAAATGCCCTACATCACATCCTGGCTTCTCTCTAGGCCCCAAAGGGCTTATCAAAACCAAAACCACTACAGGACCTTTCAGTCCATTCACAGCAAGATCCCTTACAGTGAACTTTATAACTGGTGTGTTATCAGCTGAGCAATGTTGCAGTGTTATTTGGTCTGCTGAAACCAACTCCCCAAAGTGCAAACAGAGTAAAAACCAGGCTAAGCTCTCAATTGTCTCTTGGGCTGCCCATTCAGTTTAGGCAGCTGCAGCTTAATGGATAAAGCACTGACCTCCGAGAGCCCCAATCAAATCCAGCTCATGTTCCCATGAAGGGCACTGGAACTGGGTTAGAGAGCATAAGCTGCAAAGAACCATTTTCCTTAGAACTGACTGCATTTTTTTGCCATGAACCTTTCTTCTTCAATATTTCTACCTTTGTTGCCTGTCTCATCTCTTTCTTCTTGGGCTAACTGGCTTCTAACACCAAGATCATGGTCCTTACTCTTGATAATACAACCACAGATGGAAATCAGACCATGGATTTGGGGAACCCTCCCCTGAAATACCTGTAAGTGAAAACAGATGTTCCCTGCCTCACTCTGATGGCACAGTGGCCTATACTGGGAATGGTTTCCAGCTCCCAGCTTGGTGTTACATTGCTAGTGGACTCTTTTATCATTTGCCTGGTTTTCCATCCTTTCCCATATCTTTCCTGGATAGAGGCGTTTTGCTCTTCAGTTCTCGTCCCACCTGCCCCAAAATAAGAGAAAAAGGAAAACAGAATAAAGCAAGAGCTGTGAATTGGTGTGCCAGCACATCCAGATGCCTCATTCTTCTCAGTCTTTCACTTCCGCTGCCACTTAGAGTTAGATTTACACCATTTTAAAAATGAGAAGAAGAATAAAACATGCTGATAAAGAGGTTTTCTGTATCTTACTTTCTATTCAGGCTCTCTTGGTCTCTGCCATGCCTGAAGCACTGTGCACGCTGTTGCCATGCTCAGTGCCCAGCTCTGATTTTGGAGTCTCAAGGCATTGCAGTTTTTAATAGAACACCTCCAGAAAACAGGCAGAATACTTCTCACTCAGCAGCATGCACACCCACACTCACCAAACAGGCTCTGGAACCCAACACTCCCAGCTACATCAGTACCACACTTGCTTGGTTAGCTGGTGCCGGGTCATCTAAAAAGCCTCTGGATGAGCATAAGGTTCAGAAAAGACAGGGGCTTGTTGCAAATTCAGTTTTACTGGTGCTATTCTATTCTATTCTATTCTATTCTATTCTATTCTATTCTATTCTATCTATTCTATTCTATTCACACCCATTCAAGACAGTTTTGGGGATCGATCTTTTCAAACTTAGCATCACCACTAGTGATCTCAATCAGATGCCAAAAAAGACTCATGCTTTAAATGTGTCTGTGTTTGTCTTAGGCCACAGACATTGCAAGATGGAGTTCAGTGGATGAAGTACCTTTGCCCTGGGCAGCAGAAACCATGGGCAGTGCTCTGCCCAGGGCTGGCAGCAGTGTGGCACCTTCCTTGCAGTGTGGCACTTTCTTTGCCACAGCAGCACCTGCAGGTCCAAAGAGGGAGGCAGACCATGGTTTTATCAGGAGCAATTAATAGTGGCCTCTTGGTTTGGTTGGTTGCATAAACATACAAAGGCAAAGGGAGTGTGATGCAAACCTTTAGAGGTCTCTCAGGAGTCTCCTCTGCTGGAATGGAACCTTTCTGAAACCAGAGGATGAGGGCAGAGTCCCTCTGTACAGCCATGACACCAAATAGCCAGGAAGCAGAGGGCTGGTTGAATGATTGGAGAGCATGAGAGGGTTGGAGACTTATATTTTCCTTCACTTTTTCATCTGTACATTTTGTAAACATTGCAATTCTATCATCCACTTCAGTTACAAATAAGTACCTTCACTTACATTTTGACAGAACCCAGCTTGAGACAAGGTTAGTTTCCAGGTGCCACACTAATATTACAGTGTTCCTCAAGCTAAATTACCACTCTCTTTATAACTAGGAAGCTCTAATGAGCACCCAGCTCATTATAATAAAGCATAACACAGCATACAATGAAGTGTGCCTTCAGAGACACTGCATGGAGCTGTGTGAGAGCCAGCACTGCAGGGAGAGGAGAGAGGAATGCTTCCTGCTGAGCAGGGTTACCAGCAAATACCAGGGTACAGCCAGCATGGCTAACGCCGTATCTTCAGTGTGAAACCTGTGGAGATGCAGGTTTCCAAAACAGCAGAGCTCCCCAGCTCATTCCTAAAGCTACTGGCCAACCTGGTAGCCATCTGTCACCTTCTCTGTGCCTCCTTCGTTCAGAGGAACAGAAAGCATCAATTTGACCAAGAGTTGGAGTAGCCCTCAGGAAATACTTGTATCAAGTCAATAGCAGCCAAACTATTATGCAAACCAAGAAACTTATATTTATGCATGATCTTCATATTAAACTTGTTTTTTTCCACAAACAACAGTAAAAATTATTTCATGCTTTTCATCTGCAATGTTATGGTGCATATACAAGGGCATTCTTATTCTGGAGAAGAAAAGAGGAAATAGCATGCCTTAGTTTTTCAGTTTATATCCAATACGAAGTGGGAAACCTAATTGAAAGTCATTAATTCACAAGTCTGTGCTGCCGTAATGAAAACAAATTAAGCCCGAGTCCGTTATTTCAGTTTCATTTGGTTTTTAGCAATAAGACTAGGATTTCTAAATATATGTTAGGTAACACTCTAAAATCCAACAGAGACTTGGCACCTGGTATCTTATATTTGAGCTTCATTATAGGAGCAGTGTTTATGTTGGATGTGTGTTGGATGGTTTAATTCCAGCCTACTGAAGAGCAGCCTCCAGGTCATAGATCTGCTGCAGCTAATTTGGCAGAAGCAGCACTGTCTCTTCAGAGAAGGGCAACAAAAATCTGCAAATACAGCCTCTGTCTGGGGAAATGAACAGCTTTAATTTTCTGCTGAATGACAGTCACTGAGCAAACGTAAAAACAAAAAAGCCCAAATCAAACTAAAAAAAACTCCACAAAACCAAAACCCCAAAGAACCATGGCAGTAAAGCACAGATCCTCCAACACATGGAAAAATCTCCAGAGCTTCTGGAGAAGCTGGGGGCACAGCAGAGAGAGAGAAGACACTTATTTCTCTGCAACTGCAAGCACTTCCAGCCATTTCAGGTTTCCACCTACCAATTCAATGTGATGAACCTTCCCCCCTCTAGTTAAAAGCATGTTTCAGCACCTTGCAGGGGTGTTCAGGAGGTGGTTTCCTTTCCCAGATAACCCTGGGAGAGGCAAATCATCTGAGCAGGGCTTTTGGCAGGCAGCAGTGGGAAGGCAGCAGGCAGAGCCCTCTACACCATTCTCTTGTGGAGGAAGCAGAATATCCCAGCCCATACCCCAAAGACCAATTACAGGCAATTCTTGGACAAGGCAGCCCCAGACAAACAAGAGATACCCACCAGTGCCACAAGGCTTTGAGCATACCGTGTGCTCAGGGTGGATCAGAGCAGGGATGATGTCCTTTACGCTCTCCCTGTGCTTCAGGTTTGCTGGAGGGTAGAGGTGAATGACTATTTCATCTGTAAGGAGTCACTCACAGCACCCTGATCTGTGTGGTGGCACATGGCATTGTAGGGAAATGGGCAGGAGAAGAAGCACAAGTAGCTATGCCAAATGCTAATGAGAACAAAACACAGAGAAGCAATACTGAAAGCATTTACTGTCCATCTTTGCTTGGCACTATTCTTCAGCGTGCCTGTCTCTGAGGAGGAAAGATTGCTGTGATCTCCTCTCTACTGCTGGCACTCTTCTTCCAGAGAAACAAGTAGCTGAATTAAAGCATATACAGTAGCTCATGCCAGTGTTAGCTTCTTTGACTATTAATTACTCTAAGGAAAAATCCTGCTGTTCTGAAATCTGAGAGTTTACACTGGAGACTCACCAACTACTTGTCCACTAAAATCCAAGATTACGGAGACAAAAAATGTTATATTAAAAAGATTGGTTTATTAAAAATATATTTAAATAAATTTTTAATTTAAAAAAAAATTAAAATAAAAATGTTAATCTCACAGTCTATTTAAAAATAATTTTCTATATTTCCATAATACAATTTCTGTTTTGTGAAATGCATATTACATTGGAAGAGATGCAATCAAAAACATCAGAAAAACAAATGGGATGATCTGTAAATACCAATCATATGTTTTGGATATTCAAGACAGAAAACACTATTTTCTTGATCTTAAATGGAAGATTTATCATTATGGAAATTATGCTAAATCCCACTTAAAAATGAATCAGAAAAGGCAAAACCAAACTGGTGCCTCCAGCAGAGAATCCAAACAAGGAAAATGGCAATTTTTCTTTGCATCAGTTTTAAGGGATAACACTATATTTCTCTACTTTCATAACCTCTACAACTTATAGCACTATTATAATTTAAACTCTCTGGAAACCTATATTTCTTGTGTTTGAACAAAACTAAAGTAATGCACTCTCTCACACTGGCCAGACCTGTGGTGAGCTGGGATTGCTGGGGAACTTTTGCTTTGCAGCTCTGGTGGAGGCTGGATCAGTGGAGGGACAATGTCTTCTGTGTATTTCCTTTTCTGCAATCAGCAAAAATGCCCCACTCTGAAAACAGCGTTTGTAGGTTGCCACAGGATAAAACAAACCTCAGAAACATAAATCAAGCTTAACAAAGGAGCTTCTTCTTCACATGGCTAATGGCTCGGGTTCCTCCACAGACAAAGACACTGTTTGACCTACTGCTCTAATTAGAGGAGTATGATGTTGACATTTGTGTTGTATAAAGCAGACATGTTAACAGCCAGAGGGAAAGCTGTCAGTGCCTCTAAAGATCACAGCATTCATGGCGATGTACAATTCAGCCTTTAAATATTCAAATAATCAATTCAATGCTGAACTTCTTTTACTGATAATAAGAAAGAACTCCCAAATCAGAAAAAAACCCCAAACCAATTCAAAACCCACCAGAAGCAACCCCCAACTTCAATCAGTGTTGATATTGAAAGATTAACAGGCAATACATGAAAAAATTTTGTTCTGCTGAGTACAGTGCTTCCTTTCAGGTTTATATAATGCATTTTAGTCATGAAGACACACAAGCAGTTTGTACTCTCTGGGCTTTTCACTTACTATTAAAATAATATCAGCCACCAGAGAATGAGGTTTGTACATTCATATGTGTCAGATTCACCAAAGCAGGAAAACAGATACCACTGCTCACTTATAAATACATGAAAAGTGTTTTAATTTAACTCTGATCTATTGCATCCCATTCCCTTGACATGAGATACACCATTGCAACAGACAGGCAGTTCATGTCTTAGAGAGCAGAATCCCTGCAGTAAATCCTCTCTGTGGGCACACAAACACTCCAGAATGACAGTGAGCCCTTAGTGCTGCAGCTCAATTAACTACAAACCCCTCCCAGAATTTTTTCCCCAAGATGTTGTTGATGTTCCCAAGCCCATTTTTACTCAAGGTGAAGCTGAACATGAAGTACAACAGACTGACAGAAGATTTTGTACTGCAGTCCACGACCAAAGTTTTCCACTCCCACCACCTCTATCCCAGGGACAGGATTCTCCAGGCACAGAGACAGAGAAAAGCTCAGCATCACTCATGACATCCCACAACATGATGCTGGCTTGACAGAACCCATCCCGGACACTTTTAGAGCCTGTTTTGTAATTAATTTCTGTAAGTGGATAATTGACTCATTAAGCTGAATTAGAGCAATATGATAATGCACAAACCAAAAATGTAACTATTATTTATCTCGCTGTTCAGTCCAGCCTTCAAAGCCACTTCAATACAATTGCTACTCCAATGATTTCTGAAGGAAACAATTTGATGTGGTAGGCATTGTGCTGTCCAAGCTTTAAAAAAGCTAAGAAAAAAACCCATTTACAATAGTATACATTTTGTTTGTACCTAGATTGCACAAAATTCTTCACATTCCTTTCTTAATGCTTTTAATTTTTACCCCACTCTTCCACTTTCCTTTGCATGACAGTCCCAAAAGACTGGCATACTGCTCTAAGGGAAGACATGTGAAGATCATCCCTCTTCCCAAAACAGCTCCATACACAGCACAAGGACATTTTTATATGTGCATGTGTGTGTGGGTGTGAAAGGTAACAAGGTGAGCTTTAAATGCATTATGGTGAAGGGATCTGTGAGCCTCCAAATGTGCTTGGAGGGTAGATTATGAGTAGACGCACCTCTAAACTGCAGCAATGTTTTGGATTGCTTCAGTACAGTAAAATCTATAGCTTCTCTTTTGATAATCAAGAAAAATCAAGCTTGAAATGACTCTTATATAAAGAAGATAAGGAAACAGGGCCCCAGTACACTATCCATCCCAGCAGGGGAGGGAAAGTTAACTTCATGTCATTCACTCTTCACTGCACAACTGCTGCTATTCCCTATCGATCTCCACAGTAATTGTAAGTACCCACAGAAAGCCATTTCCAGTGCCAGGACAGTGCTTACCAGAAGCAGTTTTGCTGTTTACAACACTTCAGGGAAAATGATGGAGGCATGCAGAGGAAGGTAAGAGATTCTCCCCCCTCAAATTTATTTTATACTGACAGAAATCCATTGATTTTATAGGAGGTTTTTTTTCCTCATTTGCAAGGACAAATTCCATTCCATTCCATGAAATTCCCAGCTCCAAAAATTGGACTAACTTAAGCATAATTTCGGAGATCTAGAGGGACATACAACAAACACCAGGGCACAGGGTAGATATAAACGTGACAGCAATAAGACATGAGGCCACAGAAAAGGGTTTGCGTCTGGCTGGGCAAGAAAACAGAGCCAAGGTGAGTGACACCGCAGGTACATCGGCACTAAAGTGACCCAAATGGGTGAGGTCAGAAATGCAAAACTCCTGCTGCCCATGGAGTGACTGCTCTGCTCTCAGAGGAAGGTCTCCTAAAGAACAGAGCTGAGGCCATATCTGTGGAGAAGGGGACAATAATAACAATCACTTTGGAGCTAACAGAGAGAATATTTGGGTTGAAAGCTGTAGATGAACACCGCAGCAGAGAATTTAAGTATGATGTTAACACCTTCCCTGAAGAGTTTCAGAAGTCAGCCTGTGAAAGGACAGAATCAGCCCATGTAATTCTCCCATGCACAGCTCAGCTAGGACATTTAGACAATGTTATGGTGGTGTCCAAGACCCACCAGTCAGATCTCTCATAGCCACAGCAGGCTCAGCACTAGCAAGGAAAGAAACAAGCCATAGTTATCCTAGAACATTTGCAGATCCTGATGGAGCTAGAACACAGTGGTGAAAAGAAATAAACACTATTCCAGTACTGCAGTTAGCACCTGCACAACTAAGTGTTACAATACAACACCTGATGTGATAATGTTCTACATAGTCTCTGAAGGAACAGACCCCCACCTGGAAAAATACAGGGAGGAATCAGCCCCTTTTTCAATAGGAATTCCAACAGAATGACACCTCCGTGAGAAAGCTTTGGAAATTCATTGAACAAATCTGTACTCTGCTGTTTATCTGTGTAGCATGTGACTGGCACACAATTTCCAGGCATTACTATAAAGCAATTAATTTCTCTAGATAATAGGAGGGAGCAGTAGGTTTCTCCAGAGCCAATACTGTTCCTGCTTTTAGGCTTGGCTAAATACAACCCGTGCAGACTGTGGCAGCTGGCAGGCTCAGCCACAGACCCTGCTGTGAATTACTGCTAACAAACACATTTGGGTTTACTAAGCCTTTCTTTCTCCTCCAAGTGTTATAGTCATGGTTCTGGAGTAATCACAGGCATTGTTTAGAAGCATTTGGGGAATGAGTGTTTGAAAAGCCCTCGAGAGGTTCAGCTCAGAGCTATTCAGCTTAGGGATCTACTGGCTGCACCAGAGATGTACCTGCAGCCTGTGGGGTCTGACGCTTCAGGAGGGATTAGCCTCAACTCCATAGTCCCCAGCTGCTTCCTCCGGGGTGCCCCCTTTCCCCACCAGGATCCCCACTCATCCTCTCTACCCTTGCAAAGATCTTCCGTGACAGAAATGGATATTCAAATTCAGATGAAAGTGCAGCAGCTCCTGCTGTGTGTGCTTGCAGACCAGCTCAGTTACGAAAAGGGACCACATATGAACAGAGACCCTGAGTCTGCAGCCAAGTGGGAAGGGGGTGGGGGAATACACAGGAAGAGTCACAAGGAAGGAGGAGGGACCAGTGCTGCTGGATGGGGCGCGGGATAACAGCAACAAGGCTGTGAGCGTGCTGTCCTGCAAATAGATCTGCTTCTTCTATTATCCTGAAATTTCAGGCTTGGTTCACACCGTGTTTAATTAAGGTTTGAAGTTTCTCTTTTTTTTTTCCAAAAAACAGTGTTTAAACAACAATGTTTCTGATTAGCCGGGAAAGAGATGACTGTACTATTGGATTGAAAGCCATACGGCATCTGTAAGGTCTCAAAAGGTACCAATCTGGGGACTAATCTGACGTGGAAAATATGTAATTTCAGTCTTGTATATTATAGAGCCAAAGCAAATTACCTGCTGCTGATGTCTTTTTATAGCATAGATGGTGGGGGTGGAGTAATGATTGCCAAATGAAAACCCGCTCAGCCTTGGGAATCAACTGATGTTCCTAAGCCAGGAATCATGTTGATGCTCACAGAAAATGGAAATTGATGACTGTAATCTCCATGAGGAGAATGGTGGCTGCACTAAGGCAGCACTCCTGCTCCCCACCCACATGGCATGGCCATCAATCTGATGTGTGTTGTTAGCACAACGCAAGGCAATGCAAGACCATTGCCGGAGAAAGAAATAAAAATCCACAATGAGCAATTGCTGAGAGAGGCAGAGAGAGGCTGGAAATTTTTGTCAGTTCAGTGGATGAAGACATGACCGTTGAGCAGTTCTGAAGTTAACACCTGGCTATTAGAGGGACCGAGGGTGTTTCTGTTCCTACAGCTGCACGGTGTGGTCTCTCTGCCGGCCAGCGCCCCGTGCAGCTGCTCTCGCAGTGCTGGGTCGGACGGGCGGTAGCGGAGCTGACCTTTCCTCTGGCACCAAAGGTGCACTCTGCAGCGCTGCGTTTCTGCTCAAACCCTGCTCAGCTGGCTGAGATGGGCTCTGTGAGACGCTGACATTATGCACAGTGATGGCTGGAGTGCTCCCACGAGCCCCGCGGTCGGCACCGCCGGCTCAGGGGATCCAGGGCCGCCTCCCTTTCTCTGACTTTCTGGAAAAGACAGAATCAGGCCAGCTAACTTTTCGCCATGTGCCGTGTTTGCTGCCAGCAGATTTTCTAGCATGTGCACAGCCACAGCAGCAGCCAGATTTTGCTCATCCCCCCTTACCCCATATTTCCATGGCTAAATAACAGCGTACATCAAGATAAATTTATCTTGGGTGTAACCTCTGGAATGTCACTGTGGTAAAAACAGAATTATGTGGGCCATAGAACAGATGAATCCATGTCACTGGAGAAAATAATTTCAGATGCATTTCTCTCATAATTGATAGCCACTAACTTCTTCAGAGGGAAGAAATGTTGAGAAGATTTTGCTAAATGCAAGCTTAAGAGAAAATAGCACATTGATTTTAGAAAATAATTTTCAAATGCTTGTAATGATACGATGTTCTTCTGATACGTAGTTCACAAAACAACCCCAGGCCAGAGTAGGTGGAGACTAACGCATTGATTTCATTGAAGCAGACAAGAGTATGCATCCCTTTGAAAGCTGGCCTTACCCCTTCATGTTTTTCAGTCAGTAGCAGAATGGCATAATAGGAAAGAATTTTTAAAAATAAACACTGTGGCTGATACAGCTGAAAGTATGTTCTGAAACAGCTCTGATGATATAGAGAGTGATAGAAACACTCAGAAGCACAAAATAAGACACAGAGTTAGGTTGTGTTCTTTCATGTTGGTGTTGGTAGACACTACTGCTGTGTTCATCCTTATCATAAGAGGATGGTTTGACTTTTCCTCCAAGCCTAGCAGCAGTGGCACATTCTGCTTTCAACAAACGGTCCTGAAAGGCTGCTTTGCTCTTATAAAAGAATATGAAGGGACTGGAGAAAACCAAATCAGCTTGTCCTGAGCACCGTTTTGTAGAGAAAATTTGCTCTCCAGTTGTATTGAGATGCTGTGTTTGAACCTTTTCCAGTGTCATCCTCCACGCAGCGGTCCCACTGCCAGGGCTGACTGATCTTGCTTTCCATGTCCAGAGCCAGGTGCAGCATCAAACCCAACGCATAATTCAGCTACCAGATTTCACTGCAGATCTGGAAGTCTGCTAAGGTACAAAGGTTATTCAGCACACACTACTGCCTAGTGATCATTTGCCTATTCGTAGCATGTCATTTACATTTTCTGGAGTTTTTTAGCAATGTTATTCTATGGTTAGTAAATATTATAATAAAACATTCAATATATATCAAAAAGTCATCAGTTCTTGTTTTATTTTTGAAGATTGGAGGGTACATTTCAGGACAGCATGAAGCAGATGTGTAATTTTTTTATGCCTTGTAGTGGTCTCAATCAAAGAGTGAATGACCATTCTTTAAATCTAATGGCAAACTCTGTCCAGCAACAAAGACATTCCTCCTGCATCAGAGGCACTTCTGAGAATGTTGTAAGGTATCCCCATCTATGCCTTTTCATACCCAGCTCTTCTCCTCAGAGATCCTTTTGCCCATCTCATATATTCATTTTGCATCCACCTCACACATCCACACCAGAGTTTGAATTTGCATCTCAATCACTCTGCAGTCAACAGAAAGGCTCTCCCTCTCTCCTAAACTAAGGCTGATTGATATTTTCATCAAGCTAAATTTGTTTAAGTGGAAATTTTAGATATAAAGCCACAAATAAGAAGTCCAGAAAGAAAATCACAGCAGTATAACATCTTTGTGAGGTCTGCAGACCTCGACTGCAAAAACTGTTGTACGGGTCATGAGTCCTTTTTACAAAGTAGAAAATAAAAAGTTTATACAATCCTACAAAAAAATTCCTGTTCCTCCTGTAAAATCTTAAGTCTTTTAATGTATGTTGTCCTCTCTGTGTGGACTCCTCTGCCTCTGCGTATGGGTTTATTGCTGCTCCAAATGCCACCAGAGCATCCATGTTTCCAATGGAGCAGGAACTCTACCACCAGCAACTTTTCAAGGTGTGAAACATGTCCAAGTGGCTAATGGCCTTCTGGAGTTTTTCCTTTGGAGCCAGCTAGAGTAAAAAACCACTTCTGCCACATGTAACTTCAGTTTTTCAATTTTGTTAAGGTTATTTTGGGACCAGCCCACAACACTCCAATGGCATCTTCCAGAAACAGGGAAGGGAATAGAGAAGAGAATCCTTCCCCCTCTCCTAAATGCAGAACCATCCATCAAACAGGACTCCTCACTGTTGACATCTCTCAGGGACACAATTTGGGAATGGTTTTAATTATTTGCCTCTTGGCTGATGTGCTACAGTCTTTGCTTGGGAAGAACAGGTAAAGAAGCCTGGGAGGAAACGTGGCTTGTGGCAGTTCTTGGCACAGTGGTTTTACTGAGGGTTGTTTTATTTTTTTGTTTGTTTTGTTGAGTCTCTTCTGTCTTGCTGTCAGCTCTGAAGCAAATCTTCCTGCACTGCAAGCCTAAATTTTCCGTTGCACAGAGACATGAGACTACACCACCCAAGACTAAATGCTACATGTGGTTATTTCCAGCTGGTGATGCCGGGAAATTCACCCAGAGCCAGACAGGAGCTCCAGACCAGATTATAGCACAGCTCCTCCTCTGCTCACCCTTTTCAGTCAAACCTCTATGTCTGTGTCTCAGCCCAAGCCCTAGACAGCTACACATGGCAGAAGGAGAAGGAGAAAAGAGAAATATGAGTTTTAAGGCGACAACTACAATGTCTAAACTTTTACTGTCTGCATGCTATAATTCCTTACAAGGCTCCTCCATAAAAAGAAAAGCCTTTTTAACAATGCTGAGGATTAAACCCCAGTGAAACCTGACAAAGAAAAGCTTATTCAGAAACTGATTTACTTCTTGGGGATTAATGACACTTGAAAGCAGAACAAACCATCACAACACAATAAACAAGCATAAAGAGAAATCAGCACATAATAGTGATTTATTTCTCGGTACAGAAAACAGAAAAAATTGAACTATTACAGATGAATCAAATGAAAACCATCATTTTTGGCTATTAAAAACCCTTTTATTTCAAATTAATGCAGCAACTAAGCGCTGTGTTCCAATTTGGGACACTTTAAATCCTTTCTAATAAAAGCAAAGGCCAATTTCACAGGGGGACTGCCGAGTGTGATTTCACAACCACTGCGGAAGCTGCCTTGGGTCTGTGCTGCAGATCTCTGTTCTGGCCAACTCTCTTCTCTGGAAGTGAGAAAGTCATGCAGAGGTGCAGTGAGCTGGGGTGGGTGCTGCAGCCTGGGGTACCACCTCCTGCCCACTGCCCAGGCTCCTTCCGAGCCCTCCTTCATTTCCAAGTGGGCTGTTCCAAGAACAAGTTGTTCTTGCAAAACCAGTAAGCATTAATTATGGAGTAAATCAGTAAAACTGATTAAAACAGGGTGTCCTGCACTATTGTCATTTTGGTTTGCATTTGTGCTTTTTAAAGCTGTTTTCCCAAAGGAAACTCTTACTGATTGAAAGAAACTTGGTGCATCCTTAGGTGATCAGCTGAATACATTATTCAGTATTAAAACCCAATAAGCAATTACACAATTTAACTATACTTGTATTCAGAATTTTTAATTTTTACATTAGCTCAGGCAAAATTAATGACATACATTTTGTATTTCAAAGGGGTGTTTTTTTCTGGTTTTGATTTGCACACTGTGTAGCAATGGAATTTTGAATTTTAATTCATAGCACATAAGAATAAGTTCCATCTAAAAATTAACTTTAAAAATACTACAAAATAAATATAAAATATCATTTGCCCTAACACCTTGCTGACAGACTTTAAGCTTGGTCTCCTCCACAGCTTTAACACTACCAGGTTACATTTGTATTGATAATTCTAGTCATAATTAGAACACAGAAGGTGAAAGAAAACAAACCCCAGAACATTATGTTCATTCTATTCAGTCTGCAAATTTTGAATTCACATTCAGAGTTAATGCAGTGCTCTCAATACTTCTGCAGGAAGAGGCTATGGTGGTTCAACACTTAAAACACCACCTACTTTCTAACCTCCACCTCTTCTGTAAGTAGACATTCTTCTAAACTTCATGAGCCAGCATGGAGAACTTACTAAAATATTCCTAGTTGAAGGCAGTTTTTAACCGTTCTTTTTAAAATTTATAAAACTAGCAGAGAAAAGCCTCCATCCATAATTCACAACTAACAAAGATACTGATTTCTGATTTCATCCACAATTTTCTACCTGATGCTTCTTCTAATCAAGTAGAACTTCCTCCTGGTCTCTGAAGGCTGCTCAGCCATACTTTACCATGTAGCTATAGAAGTAGCTCAACATCTGCAGCAAGACTTCAAGGGGAAATCTCTCACATCTCCCACCTTTTCCAAGCAATGATCAGAATAATGATCAGGTAATCAGATCCATTGAAAACAGAAAATAGTCTAATAATGACTTTCTTGGTCTCAAATTTTCCCAACATCTGTTTTTCCTGCTGTGTTTCATTTCCAGACTCCTTTTAAATAAAAAGTCCTCATTTTAATCACACCTTTTAAGCATGTCATTAATAACATCCCACTAACAGAGACACCAAGATAAATACAAATAATTTAATACACGCTATTCGAGATTGTTTTTTAATCTCATTAACTCATTAACCTTTTCTATTTCCCATTTAAATGTCTTCTTTAACTGTCTGCTCTTTTTTTTTTTTTTTTTTTTTTTTTTTAATTTTTATGCAATCATAATAAATCCTGAAAATAAGGATTTTTCTTTTTATTTCTGAACTCAGTCAATACTAGACAGGTGATACCCTCCCATCTAAGCAGACTCATGCAGCAATACACTTGATGGTTGTGCAAGATTGTTCAGTCCCATCTGGGAATAACCACCTGGAATAACTCTAACAGGTACTTCAGGAGGACCTGAAGATGGAGTTCTACCATCAAAAGGCAACTGCCCAGCCAGCACATGCAGTCCAGGAATGAGACCTGATAATGTGCTGCACCAGGGTCTTGTGCTCTTCAAGCTCTTTCCAGTGTCCCATGCTGGAAGATCCAGCATCACAGGCTCACTCCCACAGTGCCATCCCAACACTTCTCCCACACAATTCACTGGTGCCAGCACAGAGCTGCTGTACCTGTCTGCCACAGGACTTCACCTGCCTCTTGCAAGTTCTCCACCAGCCTTTTTCAAAACCAAAGGCACCATTTGCTTCCTGTAATATCTAAGTGGCAAGAAGGCAAAATTGTCCTGGGGTTACTCCAGACTAACAGTGTTTGTAGTAGTAGTAGTGTGTTTGTGTAGTAGTAGTGTGTTTGTACTTCTGATCCTTGTGGCAGGAGGAAGAAGGGAAAAGATCAGAACAAGGGAGATGGGGAAAGATGAGGGGACAGATTGCTGAGAGACAAAAGAGAAGGGGATATTGCTGGTTAGAAAGAAAACAAGTGGGGGTTTTTTGGTGTTATGTTAACCTAGTGGTCCTGGGTCAAATCCAGTGGAGGCTGGCCAGCTTCCATGAGCTAAGCAGCCAGCCTGCTGCATGTTCCACTTGGGGATTGTTGTCTCATTTCTAGAGGCCTTCAAGACACCTGCTAGGGCTCTCTGCTACCACAGCCAAGCATTGCATACAACTGAAAATATGCTTTGTTTATTCAAATGGAACTTCAACAGACTGAGGAGCTTGTGGACTGCTGTCAACAGCAGTGAATCTGTTTACCCAGAAAACAGGTGCAATGGAAGCAAGAGCTCTCCCTCCCTCGGCACACAGCAGGACACTGGCAGCAGAAGGAAAGGGAAAAACCCACAGCATAAGAGAAGTCTGAAGGATCAATAAGGCCAAGACAGAGATATTTCAGTCTCCTGTCCCCAGCCCCCTTTTATCCCAGAGGTTAAGATCCCACATTCACTTCTGACTGTGAGATAAGATTATGCTCTTTGGCATTAAGATCTTGCTAAATGATACATTTTTAGGACATTTTCCAGTGCAGTAGTCTCCTTCTGGACCACATCCCAGCACTTTTGCTGCTCCACGGCCCCATACTCCAGCCATGCTGGATCACTGGTCACACATCAGCTGCAACTGTGGGATCCCCAGCTGTGAGAAGCCTGTAACATGCTGTCCAGAGCATGAGTCACTTGTTCCCCACAGGCTGCACACACAGGGACAGGCCAGCCTTCGTTCTTCTCTTTACCCACTGCATTCACTCGCTTCAGACTAGAGTTAGCCACCTCTTCCACACACCTCTCTCTGAGATAACCCCTGTTGGCAGACAGATGATGTGTTTGGGAGGAAAAGGAAGGAGCAAGAAATCTTATCTTGCAAAGAAGATTTGTGACTTAAGTTCATTCCTCCAACATAAGCATTTGGACAGAAATACAAGTCCGGAGATTCCAGGTCTAGTGCTCTACAGACAGAAAGCCAAAGAGATCCCAGGAGAAAAGTGCCATGGCTGGCAAATCAGAACACAGGTTCCAGGAAGAAAGAGGAGAGGCTTCTTGTGTGTCCCCACAATTCCAAATATAATACCCACAGGACTCTAAAACATGCTAGAGCTGAAATATGAATGGATGTTTAAATAGACTGTTGTCATCTAGTACATCGAACAAATCTAATCAGAACTAACAAATGCTGCTAAAAGCCTGCTGCAATGGCATCAGATGTAGCATTTAAGAGTCAATTTGCAAAAGCTATCAGTTTCATTCCTCCTCTTCAGATGTGTTTTGTTGATATTTTGTATCAGGTTCCATTCCTGTCCCGATCTGTGTTGACTTCAGCCTGTGACCATAAAAACACCTGTCTGTCAGATCCCCTACTTCCTAAGGGCAAAAAGGTAAGATTCACTGGTAAGAGGTGCTCAAATACTAATCTAGTGGATGCAGTGTGAAATCTCAAAAATTAACAGTAAACAGGACATTTTCCTGTCAAATCAAGAAATCTTTATCTAAAAACTGCTGCTGTGCCTCATGAGAGCATTTGCAGGCAGAACACTCTAGTGGCAACAACCACTTTAAGCACGAAGATGCACGGGAAATGTCGGGCACACATTTGGATGTGTGTACAGTTAAGGATGTGACACAAAGCCTGCTGAAACCAGTGGCTCTGAGAGCAGTCTTAGGAACAAAAATTTAGTTACTTTGTATAAAAAAAGGGGGAAAAATGATGGAAAAATTTGTGATCCATGACTGAATACAGCTAAAGAGAATGGCTTTTCCTAATATATTTATCAGGAGAATCTTTTTGATTTAAACACTTGCATAGCTGTAACAATGTTATCTAATTTTGGCAGAGTGGAATGGAGTAGACTGACTAAAATTAGGTTTGCAAACATGCACTAAGAGACACAAGGCTTCACATGACTCATCTCCATCTCTACTAACCACCTCCCTGATAGACTAATGGAGGGATCCTCAACAAGCAATCCTCAGCAAGGATGATAATTTTCTCAATAAAGACAGAAGATTTAAAGTAACCATGTTATGAGCAATAAGAAGATACTGCATTTTCCCTGAGGCAGGACATTAGTTTTCAGGATGTGTAGCAATAGAAAACCTTTTATGTGGAGAAGGTACTTCTAAATATTTTCCTGGAAAGGTAGTTAAATCTGAATGAATGTGTTAAAACCTATATATCCTCACCTCCTACCACAGATGGGCTTTGCTGGGAAGTCACATTATAAAACATGTGACATGGAAATACAGATGTAACTTTGTCCAGGAGGGGGTCATTCAAAAGAAAAACATCTGAGTAGAAGCTGTTTCCAAAAGTAGAGGTTGCTACCTCAGTAGGTTTATACTCCAGAAGTCTACATATCCCCATATGTTTTTTAGACGGTGAATATTTTTGCCCAAGAGACCCTAGTGCTAGCACAAGCCTAGGAATAAACCCAGGTCTTCCCAGGCCCTGCTCCCAGTCCATCCACCCATCCTGACTCTGGGTCTCTGTAACAGTGGTGGGAACAAGAATAAATCTGACAGTGATCTGCACTGAAATGGTGAAATTGCTGAACTCTAGTTTCTACCTTCATCTTTCCAGCTCAGACAAGAGCTCCTACATGCCACACATGCCTCATGTCCTCAAAAGGCTTGGAAGACACAACACTGCTAGACAAGGCTCTTCTTATCAGTGCCTCCAAGACCTTGCGAGCAGGCAGCAGGGTTACTACACTCTGAGACACGGGGGGTCCCTGTGATGATGAATTCTAGAAAATATAAGCAGTTAAATCAACACTGGGTGATGCACATCAGCATAGGGAAGACAAATTGTTTCACTGACAAGGATGGCAGAAGGACAAACACTGTGCCTCTCGTGCAAAAAAGAAGTGTGACTTCAAGTTCTGTGCATACAACTCATTCAAAATTATCATGGCACTAATAAACTGGGACCATGCCAACACAGACACAAGCTCAGCTTAGCTGAGTGCTATCTGACCAGATGAGCTTCAGTCTCTGCACCACCCCTGCTGCCAGGAGGCATCAGACAACAGCCTACTGATACACAGGCAACCACTGTCAGCCCCACTGACAGCTGCAGAAGGTCTGACTAACACTTTAAGTCAATGATAGATAACTGATGGGCAGGGAAGGTACGCAGAAATTACAACCCTGGGGCTAAAAGTGAACTGGCAGTTGGAGCGGCTCAGGGAAGGATATAAAATGATTTGCACCAAGGGAGGAAGCCTTGGAAGCTATGGAAGAGGGAAGAATGGTTTGTACTTTCGATCATAGACTAAACTTTTGATACTATTTACCTACCTCTCTTCTATTCCTGGCTAGACTCCTGCAGCTTTATTCCAGTAATGGCTTCAAACTGGGAAGCCAGGAGAGGAATGAGAAAATACCCACAATTTCTTGTTTTACCATACTACAACTTACATTCAATTACTCTGGTCCTCCCTCTCTGCTCAGGCTCTTGGGTGTTTTCTGTGAGGAGCTCTCACCTTGGGAACCAGGCAATACAGAACTGCCCTGGTCTTAGCATGGCCAGGGAGGGCTATGAAGAGCTTCTGATGCTGGAGGCTGCACTAGAGAACAGGCCTGTGTAAAGCAGGGGCCTTGTGATAATGAGGAAAGTTACTATTTAATTGATGTAATTGAAGGCACCACGCCTCATTTTATTGCAGGAAAATGAAATAGTCACATCTCATTCTCTCTCCCACCTTATATCCAGAAATATATTGGCACACAGATTTGACTGACTGGCAATAGCTCCATTTTCTCTGCAAGCAAAAAGTCAAGGAACTTTGTATTTTGTAAATCTGAAAACTGAGATTAGACCTGACATTTAGAAGCTTCCAAAACTGGAAGGCCCTAGGGCAGGGACTTTGCAGTCCCGAGAGGGCAGCTGTGCAAATTCAAAGAAATGAAGTGCAAGGAAATTGCATAAGTTGACCTCTTCTGCAGCAGGGAGAGAAAGCCCAACACTTCCATGCTTCACTGGGCAGGCATTCATGAAGATGAGTAAAATATTATGATCAAAAGCTGTCTCCACAAGGAAACTCACTGAGGCAGCTGGTCTCCATCCCAGCTTAAAAATTCAACTCTGCTGGTCCCCGTAGAGGAGCAGGACCCTGACAAAAGCATGTTACCTTCAGCTTTCTTTTCTTATATGACTTCACAACACTTACATCTGTAGATGAATGAAGCCTCTTTGCACAGCCACATTTCACTTGCAGACTGAGGCAGCAAACTCACAGAGCAGAATTGAGTCCAGCAAGCCAGTGAATGCATCTTTTCTGTCTTAAGGAACTGCAACACAGCATTTTCTGCCAGAAAGAAGGCTCGGTTGTTCAGCACCTTTTGAACACATGCTTCCAGATGAAAAATATCTGCCACTATAATTAAGGGTAGGGTGCTTAACTAAATATTTCTTTTGTCAGCCATTCATTTTAAAATGCGAGTTTGTTGCTATATTATGCCATTTCAATATTGGATTGCCCTCAACCAGAACATCTGTGTACTTCACCAGCTGCTTTAAGCAACTGCCTTTTTTAAAACTAAGTGAAACAGATTATGTGTTTTATTATAGTCAGATTTCACTGTGAAGTTCATTGTTTCATGTGCCACAGTTGGCAATAAGAGAATTATCAATTCACTTCAAAATTAAACAAAAAACTTAAAATTAAAGCTCCCTTACTAAAGGGCCAGCAACTGCTGTATATATTATAATTGCGATAAAGATGTTACCGCAGGAAGATTTAACATTATTCACATATTCTTCTGCTTAATATTTGCTAAGACATTTGGAAGCATGCTCCAGGAAACACAAAGGTTCAGTTACTCTGCACCTGGCAATGCCAGGGAAGAAGAGATCAGCTCCTGGGACATGTAGGTAATTGTAGCCTTAGTTCAACATAGGCTTGGTTGGAAAAACTATTGGCTCAGGATATTCATGTGCACTTTTCAGTGCACAGCAGTATCTCTCAGAGTAGTGAGATGTAAAAGCTTAGTCAGGTGTAAGAAGGGATATGGGATTTCTTGTCCCAGAGCTCAGCTTTTGAAACAAAAAGTCATCAGTTATCCTTGTGACCAAGAATTTAAAATGTAGACTGGATACAATGGGCACATCTGCTCAAGTTTTCAGAAAGCATGAACAATGTTTAAGGTCCATCCTTATTCCTTGTTATTTCAATGGTTAATAAATTATAAGCCAGATCCAGTGCAGGAATAAATTAGTACTGCATGGAGAACATTCCCAGCTACTCTACAAAAAGCACAACAGTTTGAGACTTTGACAAGATCATGTAAACAGGAGCACAGGGATTATTTCTTGAAGAGAATTTCTTTTTTAGTGTTTGCAAACTACTGCACTAGTGAAACCAGGCTGGTCTAGGATGACATTTAAAACAAAGCACTTCATAAAAACAAGTGGTTTCAGGCAAATGTCAGCTATCCCAGCTTCATTAAGTAATTGATTCAAAGCATAAAGATAGTATCACCCAAATGAGATGACGAAAGTTACACACTGTCAGTGTAAGTCACAGACTAGGAGAAGCTCAGATACACTTTGACATATTCACTTTTGTGTTTCAGGTGTTTTATACACCAGGAAACTTTTGAAATCCCCTGCAATTCTCTCCACAACTTCTCCAGCATCCCAAAGGGCAGGCAGGTAGAAAATGAAGGAAGCTATTCTGAGTTTTCCTCATCTGGATGGGTTTTACTATACAGGATCAGGTATCTGTTTGGACTTTTAAATACAACTTTCCCTTGGAAAGCTTCATGACAGCACAGAATTCAAGTGGTTTGGGTGCTATTGCATATACATAATCGAGCCAAAGCACAACAAAATCACAAGGCACATCAAACAACTTAACATAGAGAGGGATTTTATAAACAACCGTTATGGATACACAGGAGCACATTAACCTAAGAATACTGATGCAGTCATGCTTTGGGTACCCCTGTAGAAGTGGTCTTCAGATGGCTGTGTAAGCATCACAGGCACTGCATTCCAAATATATTTCAAGGAGAATTTAAAGTAAACTGAAAGAAAAAGAATATCCCAGGGGATGTGGTTAAGAATCAGCATAACAATGAACAGAACCCCTAAAATGCTCCCTGTAAGAGGGCAGTAGGTGATCTTGTTGGAAGAGGTGCTTGTACTGCAATCAGAAGACATGTTCAGTCTTGACTAACATCATGTTTTACAAGGGAGTTCATTTCCTCCATTTCCTGCAATAAAGAGATGCATTCAAGCAATAAACCGAATTCCAAGCTGTGGTCTCGCCCAAGTCAATGAGACAGTTCCTGGGTCATTCCCATATTTGTACTCTAAAACTGTAGTTAAATCTAATGGACATTAAAACACAGGCCAGAGGCTGAAGTAGAAAAGATAAACTGGAAAGTGACACATGCAAAACCCCAGTATAAAGAAGTTAAACTTCTGTAAACCACAGCTTGAACCAGACAAAATATTAGAGCTGCTTACACTCTTCTGAGTTCTGCTTCACCTTGTCCAGTCCAGACAACCTCTAAGTGTCAGTTCTTCATTTGGACTCCCTTAAAACCAGAAGAAATAAAAATGTTTATAGAGCATGCTTCATCTGCTCCTAAAGTAGGTGGCTAAAACAGGTCAGATGAATCATGTTAGCAGAAGTTTTTTCTCTCCATTGATTACACAAGGAGCCTACAGGGACCAGGACGGATGTAGACATTCAGAGTTAGGAGAAATGAAGCTCATCCCAGACATCTGCACAACTGCATCCACAGCACTACTGATCCTCTCGTGGCTGAAAGCAGGACTAATTTCCACTGCAGGAAAAAGACAAAAGTAGAAGACAACCATCTTTCTGAAGTGCAATTTCAAATGTGAATTCCCAACATGGCAAGGTCTTTCCACTTCAAACATTTGAATTAAGCCCATGGGTTGAGAGACTGAGCCTGTTCCCTATTCCCAGCACTACATCTAATCCAGAATCAGACCTTTGGCATTTTATTTAACCTTACTTTTCCTACTAACAGCAAAGTAGGGATAATTTTAACAACTCTGCCAAAACGCTGAGTTACTTGATGAACATCTTTAAAGTGTTCTGGGATTCTGTGCTCCTCATCAAAACAGTGATACTATTAACTATTATGTGAATACTACTTTGATGACCATTACAAAGACAGCATTTTTCTGATATTTGCCTTTAAAACAGCTGATATTAATTCTCATGTGCTTTCCTCTGAACAGTCCTTCTCAGTCATATTCCCATGCCTATTTCTCTGGGATTTATTTGTTCTGATCTGACACTTCGCAGGTTTATCACCAAATTCCCTTTTCTGTTGCCTGTTAAAATCATGTACTAATGAAAAAAAAAAAATCATTCTTTGCTTTCTGCCAAAATATGTCTATATATAAATAGATCTCTCCATATATATATAAAAGCCTACACATTCTGTCATTAAGTGTAGCAGACAAATAGATTTGAATTGCAGTAGTGTAAATAAACATGCAGCCTTTTCCCAAATCTAATGGACAGATATAAATAAGTCTTGAATCACTGTACACAGTAACTTGGGCTAGAAATCAAAACAAAGTGTCATTGTCTCTATACTTTATTCTCACAACCCCAGCAGGGAAAGGTCAAGGGAAGTGCTCACATAATACAAACTTTCATTTACAGGACAATATAGAAACATCCATACAAAAATATCTAAGTATGTTTATGCACATCTGTACACATACAGTCATGTTGCAGAGGGAAGGCATCCTTGGTCAAGGGAGACTCACAGAGCAGGGCTCAGACCTCACCCATCAGTGCCATTCCCAGGGTTTAGGACACTCTGTACCTCAATTTCTCTGCCTTTAACAACTGGTCTGGGGACAGCCCCCCATGTCCATGGGCACGCATCTGCATGCCGTGTCTGGCAGCATCTGCACTAAAACCCAGCATTAAAGACAAATCCTCAGCTCTATGGCACAACTGCCACTCTCAGATTTGATCCCCCCTTGAGTTTGCAGTGATTTTGGACTTCAGACTAGAGTCTGCACGCTGGGCACCAACTAAGGAAAGTCAGATGACTCCTCCAGCCCAAGTTGCTGGAGGGAGGCTTCCCATGAGGCACATTTCTGGGGATTGCAGTGAGAGGTGCAGTTCCAGCTCACCCCGTGCACCTGCACCCCCGCTGGCCCACCAGCTCTGTCCCCGCTTGCCTCGGCTTGCTTGAACCTCGAAGTAAAACTCAAACTGACAAGCAACACCTGTCTCCACAACTATTTTCCACACCCAGCTACATCTAATCCTTGCTTCATTGCCTTCTTTAGAGTTTAATAAAGGTTTCAGTGAGCAGTCTTAGTCAAGTTTCTGATTCTTTTTCTTAATGCTTCCATGACTGAGCTCAGACATCTGAAGGAATCTGGGTTTAAGTAATCTGCTCACAAAGAAGGCCCTGGAAATATGCTTTCTGCTTGTCATCACCTTAAACACAAGTGCAAGTCTGCAGTATGGTGCATTTTTCCTATGTAGCAATATGATGGCATGGTTTTGTTTCCCTTGCATCGGATTTTCTCAACAGCTCCTCTCCCAGATGGACTCAAAACAAATCAGGCTATATATCTTAAAATGCATTCTTAAAATTCAACTTCCTATTTATGCTACCCATCAAAAGGCTTGGTATCATCCTTTTGGAGTACAACTAAAAGATGCAGCAGAGTTTATAGGTTAGCTGTTTTAATTTAAACACATGTGATTTACAAGCATGCAATCTGACTATAAAGATTTGAAAACCTCAGAAATTCTAAGAAAGCAGCAGAAACTTTAACTTGGTGAAGCATGGCCATCTGAGTGCTGTACTTGTCTCACAACACATACTGGGGAAGGTGATGGGGTAAAGCCCCAAGAAGTAAGATCATAGCAGGCTCTGGGAGTTTAGCGGGACCCCAAAGGTGTCAACCCCTGTGAGTGACACCAAGGCAGAGCTGAGGCTCTCATCCTCAGCATCACCAGGACAGACAGATCAACCTCACATACTTCAGACAGAATAAACCAATAAAACAAAGGAAAACACATTCCAGACCTCAAGAGCCAAATTCTGCATCTACAGGGAAAACCAGTCTGTGTCAGACTCCTTGCTTTCCCCTCACCCACAGACACAAGAGCAGCCAGCTGAAATCCCCAGTACTTGGCAGTGGAGGTTATCCTGATGCAGACCTGGAAGACGCAAGTGTGGCTGGAGCTCAGAAGGAATGTGGGAAGCTGCAGGGACTGAGCTCACACCCACTCCCAAGGCTTGTGCACTTGCAGACACAAATGTGACCCTTTCTGGGGAGAGAAAATGGCATCTGAAAGGAGCAGAACTGCAGTGGGAGCTGAGGTGATGCCAAGTGCACTGTGTCCTCTCTGAACAAACCCCTCCATTTCCTAAGTCTTGATGCTAGGAAATCACATTGTATTTCAGGATTGATTTTTCTCTTACTTCGACCTTCAAAACGAGGATATTGTTACATCTTGGTCAGCGATGTCAGGATTTTCCACAATAAATCAGACATCGTTTTCATGTCAAATTACCAAGATACCTTACATGGTCTGTACCCTGTGGGTACTTAATTTTCACCTTCTTCTTTAATAACACATTTTCCTTCTTCTCCTTTTCACACTGAAATTTATAAAGTTTAAATAAATGCCTATCTTTGTTTAATGAGCTTGTGCTGAGTGAGCTTTGAAAATACTATTGGTTATATGAAGTAGCTGAAAATTACCATAGGCGAGCCACTGACATGAATGCATTACCTCTTACTAGTACTAATATTCTTGCCTAACAAGCCAGTAGAGTCTTTGAAGTGTCATCCTTCAGCTTTGAGATTGATCATTTTCCAAAAGTGGTGGTGGGTTTTCCCCCATCCTTTATTTACTGGTACTTAGGACTCCTAAATCCTTTGGTGTTTCTCGTGCAACAAAATTGTCCCAGTACCGTAACAGGACCAGTCCAGCTGCACCATATAGCACAGTGTTAGGGGTTAGGGCCAAAATGCCTGCTCTCCCCATTCTGCAATACACAGAAACAAGCTTAGAATCACATTTTCCACACTCTACACCACTGAAAAACAAACAGAGACTTTCAAATAATTCAAATACTCCACATCTATGTGAGTCTTTAAAGACAAAGGCCAATTTTCTATACAAATAGCATCCAGCTGGTCCTCCCTGGAATAATCAGAGCTGATACACGCTCTTGTGAAAATCTGATCTGTGTAAAATGATTTTTTCTTCATTTTTGAAATATGGTTCTTACGTTTCCATTCCCCAATTAAAACAAGAATGTGACTTTGATCTCAAATAATTTGCAATACATGTCAAGAGGAGTCTTATCTGTAACTTTCATTTTAATGTCACTTTATAAGAAACAGTCCCTTGCCAGACAGCAGCTAAGCCGTGATGGCTGGGCAGAACAGTGTTAACTGCATGAAATGGCATCAAAAAGTGCTGTCTCATGAAGCAAAGCTGGAAGGAATACTTATTTTATTATAAAATTATTACAGTCAGAAGAAAGAACAAGCTTTTTGATATAAAATCCTCCTTCAGTCTGAAGAACTTTCAATCATCTCTTTCCCTACATTTTTACCTGTCATTTTCTCCTTTTATTTCCTTTCAGCCTGTTTTTGTGCCCCATCTCCTTCCCTCCCATGGACAAATTCAATGGGAAGTTAGTCTGAGGCTTTACACCACAAGGATTAAAATAGATCATAGGAAGAATCCCCTATATTCTGTATCTACCTTATGAATAGCAGAAATTACAAGACCAGCAATTTTATCTATTTGGCCTTGTTGCACAAGAAAAGGCAAGAGGGATTTCAGACTTCCATGCTATCCTATAGCTGAAAATATGGACAGGGACAGAGATAATGAGCATCTCTGGGAGACACCAGGGTATTGAAACCAAGCACCCACCCCTACAAAGCAGGCACTGCAAGTAGGAAGCAGTGGGCAGCAGCTGTTTTCCACGAAAGTTCAGCTGAAATGCTTCAAATTTTCATAGACTTTATATTAAGGCTTAAAAAACACAGTACTAAGAATGACTTGCTCTAATGGATGCCTGTAGGTGGATTGAAAAATTATCATAAATTCTGTAATTTAAAGAAGACATTTGTACTTGTATTTGTTTGCATTTTAAAGATTGACATCAATTTTCACGTGTCTTGATAACTGCCTTCAGTTCTGAAAAGTGTGTCTGGATCTTCATTAAACAATAGCAGTTATTTCTTGTTTGTAAATATTACCACAAAGTTGGTTAAAAAAAAGGAGGGGGCTAAACATGTTTTGGAGATGAGAGAGAGTTAAAAAAAGGGAGAAAGGGATAAACCTGTTTTGGAGATGAGACAGACAAGATAAAAATGCAAAAATAGGTTATCATGCCTAGAAGGCAAAGGGAACAGAGAGGAAATTCCTTGGGTTTGGAAATGAATTACATTCTACAGATCTCTACAGATCTCAGGAAGGTGAACCAAGCCTTTGGCACCAGTGAGACCGGTGCTCTGTAGGGTTCACAGTTCAACAGGAGAAAACAAGGGAACACTCTTCCACATACAGCCCCCTGTTCTAGCCACCAAATACACACACCACAGACAATTTACACTGATTTAACTGTGACTGGAAATTACCTCCGAACATAGACAGTGGATGTCCTCCAATCCAGTGAATATCCTGGGATAAGTCTCCTTTCATGCTTATGTTTAGGATAAGATCATATGGCAAGCATCAGAATTTTTTCCTCTTAAAATCTATCCAAACCTGACTTCACCACCTCAAACAAAGTCTCTATCTATGCTGCTCTTCAGAAGAAATATTTCGACATAGCCACTATGAGAATAGTATGTGCTTATCTTCATTTCCAGCAACAGCATTCTCACATTACTTTCTTAGAAGCATTTCTCTCATTCTCTTCAAATGTCTCTGCGCTAAACCACTGAAATCTGTGGCAACTGCAGTGTCAGTTGTCACAGGGAAAAATATGTCAGCAAAAACATTTGATTCAATCTGCTGTTTAAGGAAGCAACATTTCCTCAGGGTGCCTGCCTTGTGTGGATAAATAACAACTGTCCTAAATCTGAGGATCTAAAATCAATTTCCAATGTCAAAGAACAGAATTGAGGCAATCACCTTCAGCAAAAAAAAATTTAAAAACTAGTTCCTTTTCCTCCTTTTTCAATTTAGTGCAAGTTTGTTTTGGGAAAAAAAAATCATAAAATTTAGTCTCTTAGTCACAAAATGAAGGGTGAAGGATTATGCAAAGGGTATTATTATTTGGACCATAATTTTCCCCCCAGGCTTGTGCATTTTCTCTGATGAAATGCATCATATGGAATATTCATATTTCCATATTGAACAACTAGAATTGCCAATTCCTGCAGATAATCAAAAACTTCTGTCTCAACAATGTGTTTTTATCAAGTTTGGTGTTCAGCTCTGAGACTCCCAGCACAAAAAGGACATCAACCTCTTGGAGCAAATCTGGAGGAGGCCATGAAGATCATCCAAAAGATGGAACACCTCTCCTACACGGACAGGCTGAGAGAATTGGGGTTGTTCAGCCTGGAGAAGAGAAGGCCCTGTGGAGACCTTACAGCACCTTCCAGTACCTAAAGGGGCTACAAGCAACATGGAGAGGATTTTTTACAAGGGCATGGAGTGATAGGACAAGTGGGAAGGGCTTCAGACTGAAAGAGGGAATGTTTAGATTAGGTATCAGGAAGACATTCTTCACTGTGAGGGTGGTGAGGCACTGGCACAGGCTGCCCAGAGAAGCTGTGGCTGCCCCATGTCTGAAAGTGTTCAAGGAAAGGTTGGATATTGTTTTCAATAACCTGGGGTACTGCCCATGGCTGGGGGCTTGGAACCAGATGGGCTTAAGGTCCCTTCCAGCCCAAAGCATTCCATGATTCTGTGAGTTTGTGCGTATCCATGTAAGGACAAAAGGGAGGAACATAAGCAGCTGGTTCACTGGTGGACACTCTATTGCAGAGAAAGCACTGATCAAGCAGAGACTTGGCCAGCCTGCAGCTTCCAGGTTCATATATTTGTGGTTATTTATTAAGCACATACAGGATATTTTGAACATGATATACAATTGGAGAGTTCAACTATGCAGGTCAGAAGATTGTACAACTAATTGTCTGCCAAGATACCGTCCTTGAATTTTCTCCTTTTTAAACTTGCTTCCCTCCTTTCATTTTAACACTTTTTCAACTCAGAAACAATTACTCCTCAGATTTTTTTCCCCTCTTGTCAGCAAAGATTAACTACATCATTTGGTGTGTTTTTCACTAGCTACTCCATCTAACCTGGAATGTCAGAGTCACCAACTTGGAAGAAGAATTTGTTCCACTTCTCCGTAGTGCTGCAATCCCATTACACCTCTGTACAGAAGCTAAACTCCTGTAGAAACTTGAAATAGTCTTCTGGCAACTCTCCTGATGCTTCTTACTCATCAATATGATCATATTTCTTGCAGCAAGGAACAGGAATCCTTTTCTACTGTCATAAAGTCATAGAATCATTCATTTCTTCTCAGTTGGAAGAGACCTTAAAGATCATCTAGTTCCAACCTCCCTGCCATGGACACCTTCCATATTCCCATATTACAATATTGGGATTGCCCTGAACCAGATGCAGGACCCTGCATTTGGCCTTGCTGACCTTCATGAGGTTCACATGGACCCACCTCTCAAGTCTGTCAAGGTCCCTTCCCTCCAGTGTTCTGACTGCTCCTCACAGCTTGGTGTCACTGGCAAACCTGCTGAGGGTGTGCTCAACCCCACTGTCCATGCTGCCAGCAAATATGTGAACAGTGCCAATTCCAGCAGTGACCCCTGAGAGTGCCACACATCACTCAGCACTGGTGTCCACTCTCACATCAAGCTGTTGACCACAGCTCTTTTAGTGTGACCGTGCAGCAAATTTCTCATCCTCGAGTTGCCCATCTGTCAAATCCATGCCTTTCCAGTTTAGAGCCAAGAGTCTTGTGCAGGACAGTGTCAAACATTTGGCCCAAATCCTGGCAGATGATGACAGTCGCTCTTCCCTTATCCACCAGCTCTGTATCCTCACTGCAGAAGGCTTCCGTATTTGTCAAGGACAATTCACCCATAGTGAAGCCATGCTGGCTGTCACCTCACCTACAGCTTCCTAAAGCTGCTTGGTTATTCAAACTGCAGTGTCACTTCTGAAAATTTGGATTATTTAAAAGGCCGCCTTCTTAGGTATTTTCAGCAGGAAAAGCTACTGGAGACAGGCCTGCATCCCTTCACAGCACCAGCCTTTTGTCCCTTTGATAAATCATCTTACTGTTTGTTGAGGAAGGGGGAAGGAAAAGTCATGTGGCTTTTACTGTAATATCTGTCTTTACAAAATGATCATGCTTTTCCTTTATACAGTTCTTTCATAATATGCCAGGTACCCTGGAGATACCTAAACTGTCAGCAGTGAAATTGCAGAATCATAGAATATCTCATGTTATAAGAGAACCATAAGCATCACCGAGTCCAATTCCCTGCTCCTACCAAAAACTAAACCATATGACAAAGAGCATTGTCCAGGCACTCCTTGAACTCTGACAGGTTTGGTGCTGTGACCACTTCCCTGGGGAACTGTTCCAGTGACCCACCACCCTCTCAGTGAAGAATGATTTCCTAAAGTCCAATGTGAACTTCCCCTGATGCAGCTTTATTCCATTTCCTTGTGTCCTTTTGTTGGTCACCAGAGAGAGAAGAATGCTGCACTCAAAGCCAGAGCAAGTATTTGATGGCACCTGTCACTAGAATTCATTTTTGCAGAATCATGTTAAAACCAAAATTCTTCACTAATTTGGCATATTCAGGGTTTTTTTTTTTTTCTTGGCATCAGCAAAAGCAGCTTAAACATCAGAATTCCTGTGTGCTGATCCAACTGTGCAGCTGAATTCAGCCATGAAATGCTTATAGGTACAATAAACTCAATGCCTTCATCTGCCCAAAGACATGGGTGATCACCTGCTCCCAGAGGACAGCTTCTGCTTCTGCTACTGCTGCTGCTTTGGGGATCAGCAGGTGAGAGGCTCTCCATGCACCACGGCACCCAAATGCTCTATGTTCATTCTGAGCTTTGCTTTCTATTCACCGGTGGGTTTCAGTTCCTCTGTTCAGAGCCAGCTTGCTTTGAGAGACTCATCTTCCTTCCTGTAGCATTCTCAGTTTTGCTCATTGGATGAGGGAATAGAAGATGTAGTTAAAAATACTGCGATGCTGTGGTGGGCGGTGTAGCAGAAATAGACAGACACCAGCTCACTGCGAAGAATACCAAGTAATATCCCAAAAAGATAAAGGCATAGCAACAAAAGAAAAGAAAAGGCATTTGTGTTCTGCCACTAAAGAGCTAAATCTGGGCAAAGATACCAAATGAGGAGCACTTCTCATGGCCAAGTGCACCATCCTCCTGATGGCTTCACGTGCAAAGTCATCTTTCAGCAGTGTGGTCAGCAGCAGATCATAAAAGCACAGCTTAATCCTGCCTCCAATTATAACTCAAATGTATGTGATCTTTGGAGTTTTATGAAGACAGTGCAGGAATCAGCAATAAAATGGGCCCAACTCATAGCACACAGAAACCAGAAGGCCATATGGACTAAGAAGGGGCTTAGTTACATTAACCTCTACTTTAAAAGCAAAGTTTTTCAGGGGATATTAGGTTCTTTCCAAGAGGAAGATAACCCAAGCTTGGCTGATACACAAAATTGTGAGATTATTCTATGGATTTATTCCCTATTTTTTCAGAGGATTAAGTCTCTTTTCATCCAGCCAGTAACCACACAGGAAAGATTTTATCCCAAAGGGCTTTACAAATAAGTTTTTCACAAACAGTACACCAGTCACTTACAGTCTTTAAGTGAGACAATTCTTCAGAGAGGTCCAGCAGCTGCTTAACACTTCACAAAAATAACCTGGCACCATTTCACCAGGGAAGTGAAGATGGCTGCATCAGAATGAAATCGGGGGGAACTTGGGTGGCCTGATTGCAGGGATGCCTCCTGGCACAGGCTCAGGGTGCCACAGCCCGCACCGTCCATCTGGGCAGTCCTGCAGGTCTTAAAGGCCCGGTGTGGGGATAGAAAAAAAAGAGCAGAGTAACATACAGAGATGTCATGGTTGGGTCTGAATGAGCAGGCACCGCTGGGCTCCCCACTTCTGGGGACACTTGGGGTACTCAAGGCCTTTGGGAGCACTGGAGGATGGAAACAGCCCTGCTGCTGCAACACGCACATGAGCATCCACTTCAGCTTAAAGTCTAGGTGAGAGGAGAGCAAGCCTGTGCTTTGTGCACACAGGAGACAGGAGCCTCTAAAGGAGAGTGGGGCAACCCTGGAGCCGGGGGCCATAGGCCAGAGAAGAGTGCCCTCTGCTGCTACAGCCACTTTGCTTCCAGGAGCCCATGGCGGGGAGGCTTCCACCCCACTGCTCAACCAGACCTCTTTTTAATCTTTGTCTTGCAAGATATGTTTTGATGCCACCAAAATCTAAAATAGCCACAGGCATGAGAATAATCATACCATTAAAAAACCCCATCAACATGCAGATGCAACCTCAACAAAACACCATGGAAATTTCTAATAAAATAAATGCCATTTAAATGCTGCATACAGAAACTGCAGCCCTACCAGTGCAGAAAACTTAAAAAAAAAAACATGTCTAGCAGTTTGCACATCAAATGTTAATACTATTTTCAAATAAAGTCTAAGAGAGGGTGACACATAATTTAATAAGACTAATGGGTGTGTAATCAGCATTTGACCATTCCTGCCATATAACTAGGTGTCTTTCTGGCCCAAGATGTCTAGGAAACCCACTGAAAGACAGCTAAGGCTTTTAAGGTAGAATTCTAAAAACATCCTTTTTTTATATCATTGTAGATTTATTGAGAATTTCACTCAATTAAGAATAGGACCCAACCAACTGGGAGAAATACAAACAACTCTGTGGGCACAGTAAGTGGCACAGTAAGTTTGGGGCCCATTTGCACCCTTAATTTACTGCCAACAATCAGCAATGTCAAGATTCCAAGCATCTCCTGACAGCCCTGACAACAGCAGTTACACAGCATTATCTGGTCTTCCAGTAAAATCTTTCCCCTCAGACAGCATTCATGCTGCATTTCACAACAGCAGGAATATCAGTCAGCCTGGATCTCCTCAGCCCTTGCAGCTGGAATCAGAAAATTCTGGGGAGTGGGGGTGTCCTGTACCTGCTTTTGCTGCTTTTGCCACCACACACACAGAACTAAGCAGCAAGTCACAAAGTAATAGAAATTGCCAATATATTGCCTATATATTTTGCCAATATTTTGCCTAACAAATAGGAAGAAATAATGTTAAAAATATCTCATCTGAGGGTAGAAAGTTTAATTTTAAGGTATTTGATAAAGAATGCTCATTGCGTACAGAAAAAGAATCCATCATCTCCTCTAGTTACACACTTGGTCAAACATTCCATTTTTTTGAATCAAAAAGAAAGGTACTTTTAAGATACATTACAATAACGATATACAGACAAACATTTCATAAGGTGATGTCTAGTCCTGTTTCAACATTGTCACCATTTTATCTGGACAATTTTATAACACAAGTTATAAGAACCGAACACATTAAGCAAAAATTTTTTTACAAAAAGTGAGACACTCCCTACCCCACAACTACTGACCAGAATTTTTTCAAGTCCCAAACTGCATAGGAAAATCACTGTCTGTTAGTGAAGGTAGAAATTCTGCTTCATGTCTTCAAATATCTGTTGGGGTTTTAATAGACCTCAATACTTCCATAAGAATGGAGTTACACTGGGTGTGGGGATGGAGGAGGAGAGGGGGCAGAGGCAATACTGAGCAGAACTGATATCAAATAAAAAGTGCTAATTTTATATTCTAACAATCACAGTTGCTCAAATGTTTGCCAACTACAAACCAACCCCAACAAACTTAACATTATTCTTATTTTAAATACAATTCATAAGGCATTCTTGCAGCTACAAGGTTATGAAAAAGACATGTATACTCTGCAGCAGCATAAAATATAATCCTATGAACAATCCAAGCATCAATTTTCTCTTCTCTACCACCATCAGTATTTTATCTTGAAGGAGCATCTGTCAGATTCTCCAGAACTAAAAATAGCAAAGATCCTTTTAAAGAGAACAGTTTCTGGTTTATATTTATAACTACCCTGTACTCGCTGTTTCTGGCTGCATGGCTATGAAATTTGTGCAAGATATAATCAATTACCCAGCTTTGCACTTCATCATGCAGTTAAGCTACCGTTACCTGCAACGAACCCTTCAAGCACTTCTCCCCATGCACAGGGTAGAGATTCTAAAACGCAATAAATATCTGCACATCGAAGAACTAACTGTAGAGCTGACTGACATTACACAGCAAAAACCTTGTGAGAACAAAAACCAAGCACACTGATGTATAAAACAGAGAGCCTACCTGAATTCTTCAAATGCATACATGGCCTAGCAACTACACAAATGCTCTGAAATTTCAAATAATCTTCTTAACGTGCAGAGGACCATTTAGTTTGTCAAACTGCAGCAAAATGCATAATGACGAGAGTATATTTGGAATATTCTGAGGAGAAAGGGTATGCAGATACTGGCCTGCAGCCTACAGCTCAGCCAGCTGCTGACAAGCAGCAGCTAACAGGAAAAGGCGATAGAGTACCATGTGATCATTCCTGCAAGTCTGATTAATGCAGTATACTCCAAGAATACAGGCTGATATCTTTAATATTCAAGCCAAATAAGTCAAATATGGTACGCGACAGGCTTCACAGCTAAATTATCATTCACATGCTACATCAAAATCAGCAAGCGCAAGCAGAGGATAATAAAAAACTAAATATATATTGTAACCGAAGAGATTAATTAGGCCCATTCAAGCTGATTTTCTTACCTTGTAGTGATATTTTAGTCTGTTTTTAGTCATCTAAACCATCAGTGATGGAACAAAAGACTGCATCCACAAACCTCCCCTTCCATGAATGCCAGAACATTTAAAGTAGTTTATCTGCTAGAAATCATTTCCTCTGTAGTCTATCCCCAACCACTTTAACTCCTTCAGCCCTGAACTCATTGCCATAAACCCTATTTGCAGTGCCATGCGGGCTTTTTAGGGTTTACAGGGTTAACACCAAGAAATCGCAGCGGTGCAACTGAACGAAGTGGGATAAGAGCCAAAGGAGTCATATCTGCGAGATCACAGAAGGGATACAGGAATGAGGAAAGTTGAGCATTTCGTGGCATTGCAGTGTGCAGGCGAGGATGCTTCAGCTGCCTAGCAACAGCGCACGCAATCTCCATGGCAACAGCGCAGCCAGCGCAGGGGGCAGAGCATCCGCTGCGCACCCCAGGGGCGACACACGGGGACAACCTCGCAGCACGGCCACCCCACCCCGAGCCGGCCCCCGCACCGCCGAAAGCCACTCCGGGGAGTGGAGCCACGGGCACCCACGCCCGGCGCAGCAGCCTGCGCCTACTCCGTCGGGCGGTCCCGCTGCTGCGGCGTGCGGAAGCACACGGCCGCGCTCCTGGAGCAGCTCGGCAATGCACGGCACATCTGCTTCTCCCAAACAGCAAGGCCCGTTGAGTAAACACTGCTCACAGTGCCGGGGAACACACCCCAAACATCAGGAGCCAGAGCTCAACAGCCCCGTAGCAATCCCTACGGAAAATTTTGGACGTGCAAGAATCGCAGGCTGGATGACTTCCATCACCAGTTTGCTTAGGGACTGTACGGCTGCTAGCCATGAGACTGGGGAGACTGCCCAGGCAGCCGAACTCGGCAGCGTGATGGGGAGGGCCAGGGGGAGGTTTAACCCTGAGGCTGTGCACACTGCATCAGCCTCAGCATCAGCCACCACAGCGTGGGGACACCAGGGCTGCCAGCGCTGGCCAGAGCAGGGACAGACTCTGCCCATCACCTGCTGGCTGGAGAGCCCGTGAAAGGTGAGGACTGCTGGAAATGAGGGAGATGCAAATCCTGGGAAATCAACCCCAACCCTGGGAAAGAGAGAGAACGGGGCAGCGGGAGAACATGATGTCTGGGAAGGTCACAGTGAGACAGCAAATTCAAAGCTATCTCTGGAGCTGCTCCTCACCTTGACTTGCCCCTTTTACTGCTAGGGCTGGTTTCTGGCACAAGGAAACACATGGAGGATTTTGGCTGGAGTCTGAAATATGCAAACCCAACTACAGCTCCTGAGGTTCAGTGTGCTCCAGGGCAATGGCTGTCCCACCAAGCTGCGGGATTTGGAGGCTGGAAAAGCATCCAGAGGGTACAGGCTGCCACATCTCCTAGACACAGTGATTTGGGACAGGCCATGGTAACTGTGGTATCTGATCTCATGGCTCTGAAAAATATAAGCAGAAAGGGCTGGAATGAAAGGAAAAGGCACTCATATCAAAAAGAAAACCCAAACAAACCAGCACTGAAAAAAAAAATACACATTTACTGGAGACATGGTGTTTTTTAATGTAGTAGTGACCTTGGGTTTCATTTTATTTCCTTTAAACAAATGTGATAGTGTTAAGTGACAATAAAGGCACGCTGTAGGAACACTAAAACACATGCAGTCACACCATCTGACAGAAATTAATTCTTCCACAAGCATCCAGCAAGAGAAGGACTGCAAGGTAGGTGATTCTGGCTACAGCCTAATAAAAGATTAAAATCGGCAGAGAGAAGAAAACAATGCAACCATCGAGAGAAGCTGCCTTCCATATTTAGGCTGAACTTCACTACAAGTATGCTCACTGTATCCAGCACCCAAGCAGCTGGGCACAGGAGAGGTACCCTCTGCAAGCAACTGTTCTGCTACTCACTTTGTAGGAAATAGTTTTATACCTTCAGAGCTAGCCAAGATCCCTCATGGGAGAAGGATGGAATTCTGAAGTTCTGCTTTCTTGTTCACCACAATCTTCCAATAAGTTGAATCAAGTGGAAGAGGGCTGGTTTTCACTTTACACATGTTTCTTTTTCATGCTGTTTTTCTAAAATAAAACCTTTCTACAGAATTAAGAGCAGATATACTGCTTCCCCTAAGCAGTCTTCTTGAAACAAAGTTGACAAAATCACTATCTTCTCTTCCAATTTCTGCAGTTTCTCAACAGCCACAATGCAAATAAATAGTCAGCTGTCCGAGTCAAGGCTTCTGTCATCAATGAGTTCACTGTGAAGGACTAGAAAAGCAAACATCCTCCACAAAGTTTTCATATACAGCAGAGGTCAGCTGTTGAAACATTTCATTAGGATAACATTTTAGCTTTTTTTTTTTTTTTTTCTTGGCCAACAGTTTCACAACAGCTGATAGCATTACAGACAGAAACAGTAGGACTTCTATCTTGTGAGACAACCAATAGTCTCAATTCTGGTTAATTAAGTACTAGGATTCCCATATTTAACAGTAAGACCTGAGACCATCATGTCCTACTGTGGACATGAATGAGTCTCAGCATGAAATTTTACCAAACAGAACTTGCATGGGCTTCAGAAAGTCACAGTTACACATGCACACATGCAATGGCCAAACACATAAATAAATGCAAGGCTGTAATAGCTCCTTATAACTTTTTACCAAAGACTGTAACTTCCTGTGCCTTGAGCCAGACTGAAGGTCTTGAAAAGCAGACAGAAATTATGTCAGAAACCACAATCAGCAATGAAATTTTTTACACATTGTTTATTCCCTTCCCGGCAGTATGACCAGTCCAGACATTTGATGACAAATGTCCCACACTTTACCAAAAATTGAAATTATGTCGCATGAAAGAAAAATTTACTAAAGTGGGAAAATTAATGTAATGGGAACTGTGGGACCCAGACCTCACCTTCTGATCAGAGGCCAAAAAGATGTGACATTGACACATGTGTCTCCCCCACTGAAGACAAGCAGTAGCTTTTGGGAAACAATTTGCAATTTTAATGCTGATCCCTAACAAACAAGTGAGACTATAACAGAAGTGGTTTCCTTGATGAAAGCTTGTCAAAAAAACAAAGCATGCAAAAAAAGCCTGGAAATGTGACAAACTAGAACAAGGCAGAGGATACTGGTGAAATTTCTGGCTTTATCTAGTATTTCAGTGCCATCCAAGGGCCTCATGCTGATGCTCTTCTAAGAGCCTGACTTCCTCAAGTGTAACATCTTGCATTATTGTTATTTAGTATACCAGTGTATCAGTATTTGTCCTGACCTGAGATTCCATGAAAGCTTTTGCCAGATGCTTGGTGACATTATCCGATCACAGACCGAGATATTTTAATGAAGTAACTACTTATTCCCTTGCTCAAGAAAGGATGAAAGCCACTAACACAGTGGACTTCTGTCATTAAGCCTGCATTATCATTATGCTGAAGTGATATTCAGACCACTCTAAAAAATCCCTGCAACTGTGCTGAAAAATTCATCATTCACTTCAATTCATGAGGAAGAAAACAGAAAGGAGAAGGGAAATGAGCCAACAAAAGCATATCTAATGAGTGTTCATTCACTGCAGCTCCAACATTTCTGCACAGTGGAGAATGTGGCAATCACAAGCAGCATCCCAGAATATGCTAAAAAAATCTCCTTTCAACAGTATTGTCTCTGAGTTCAAAAGTCTTTCTTGGGCTTAAGAAAATAAGATTTTAAATGTTTATCGAAATAGAAAAGGAGTGGCTACCTTAGTTTGTCCAGGTACTGGGGAAATTGTACAAATAATTGCAGTGCCCTTATGTTTACAGGGATACAAGGATGTATTCAGTATGGGAGTATTGACTCAAAGCTTCAGCTGTTAAAGGGGAGGATGGGTGGGGCAAAAATGAACATTTTTTTCTTCCTTTTATCAATGGGATTTCTATTATGTGTTGCCTTAAAATACGAAGTGAATTTTGATGCACAAGGATAATCCAACATATTTCAGGCTTCTCCTTTCACTCTCAGGTTTTCAGGTTGACAACGAGTTTGATTTTCTGATGTCAACCTTCACCAAAAAAATCCTACCTCATTTATATATCTTGGCATTATCACAGCCCAGGAATATTTGTACAGAAAAAATCAATTTTTTCCCCCTCAACTTTGGCCCAAGTATGCTTCATGATTTGCAGATCTCAGGGCTTGAGATTCCTCACCACAGGATGGCTGATGCCTTCTCCACGTTCTTCTCCCATGGCTTTACTCTTGTTGTGCTGGGAGTATCACATACCATTTTCATGAACAGATACCCTGTAGCAGGTGCAGATGAGCACACAGCAACTCACAGGGCTGAAAGGGGATGTTTTTCCAAATACAGCCTCATCTGCCTTAGTCTAGTGCTTTAGGGAAGAGGCACTGGAGTGAATCAGAGAGAATGGGGTTCCTACTGATTTTCTATCAGCCCTTGGGGATAGCACCAAGCCCCAACTAGCAATCCAACAGAATAGAGCCAGAAGGGGTGAAAACTAAAAGCTCCATACGAATTATTAAGTTATCGATCACTGCCACAGTGCCTGAAATATCCAGTCAAGTGGAGGGCTGTATGGTGCTGAATGCCATAGAAAGCTGAAAATGGAAAAGCAGTTTACATATACAACAGACAAGGATATATAAGATCAATTCAAATTAGTAAAAAGAAGAAATATGGTCAAGCCACCAAACATCTAAAAATTAAGATTCAGTCTATAGAGATTGCCAGTGTTAGCTGATATGACCAGGATTTGGGTATTGCTTCCTGTTTATGAGAAATTTAAAATCATACAAAATCTAGTGCCAGAACAAGGGACAACTGCTCCGGACTGAAAGGTCAGTTAGGAGTAGATATTAGGAAGAAATTCTTTCCTGTGTGGGTGGCAAGGCACTGGAACAAGTCGCTCAGAGAAGCTGTGGACAACCCATCCCTGGAAATGTTCAAGGCCAGGCTGGACAAAGCTCTGAGCAACCTGGTCTAATGGACCTTGTAGTGGAAGGTGTCCCCACCCAAGGCAGGGGGATGTGAACTAGGTGGTCTGTAAAGTCCCTTCCAACCCAAACCATTCTATGACCCTATTGATTAAAAAACAAAAATCCCTTCTAAGGAAAGGAACAAGGCTATAGAAATTTGAAGTGTAAGGTAGTAATGTATTATTTTTCCTAGATAAATAATTATCAACCTTTTTTTTTCAGTTCAGCACAGATAAATTTGAGTCATGCTGCAGACAGAAGTCTGCTTTGAAATAATTAATTACACTGCCTCAATATTCACCTGACAGCCACAGTATCTTACATGAGCTACATCTTTGCTGATTGGTATCTGTGCAATCACAGAGCGGAACACAGAAGACACTATCAGAGAAAATAAAAGGAAATGCATGTTGGAAACTTCCTTAAAGCTAGCTGAAATTAGTCAATTTGGCTTTTTCCAAGTTGTAAGGGATTAAGTGGGGGAAAAAGGGAAATTCGAGGCTAAAACACAACCAGCATTATCACCTCTATCAAATGAAATGTCAGTGGAACTGGAAATAGTGTCTGAATAAACCATGGTCCTCCACTAAAGGGCACTTCATAATAAAACATTTGGACACGTATGTGGGGTGTATGCCTCATATCTCAACAAACACACAACCTGTGTGCTTCAGACATGAATACAAATACATGTACCACCACAAACACCCCGGCTTCTTGTCATCTCCAAGCAAGCCAGTGGCCTAGATCTTAATAAGTGTTTCAACTGTAGTGGCATACTTGCAGTCAAAAGCAGCAGCCATCATGAACCAAGCGACTTCCCCCAGACAAATGGGCACAGCCTGAATTTGTGACTCATTACCAAGTACACTGGCAAGACAGAAGTTACTCTGCACAGAAAATACCACTGTCTGCTAGACATCTTCACTGGTAAATATTAGAAGAGTATTCCTAGTAACAACTGGGTCTTCTTATTGTGAGAGACTGAAACAGTTGATGGATTAAACATTTCTAAAACCATAGAAGGTTTTTGCCCACTGGACCAAACTACAAAGAAGCAGGTGTCCACCTGCAACCATCCCTGAAGCCCACGCCTCCCCAGATATACCCACCAACTGGAATTTGGACTGTGACTGGAACATGAGACAAGATAATGGGGATACTATTGTTTAATCGTCCCAGGTCTGGGGAGAGGAACGTATCCACAAGGGGTACTGGAAGACAGGCTGGCATGCTGATGGCTCAGACATCCAGGGGGAAGCTGCTGATGTGCCAAGGGAGTGATCCCAGCCCTACAGGCTGCAGTGGGTGTTGAGCAAGGTAAGGACAGAGGCAAACTGCACCAGGCAGGTCCTGTCACTTCATCCTTACTCCAGAGAACTCAGCTGTGACAAAGCCCCTGCCAGGCACTATCGGGACATTCACATGCAGCCTGGAGGTTCTCATCTCTGCTGATGGGCCATAAAGGGCCATAATGGACTCAACATAATGCACTGATACAACACCCAGCTGTAACATCTCAGAAGGTGTCACAGACTCCCACAGCATCCCCTGATCCACAACATTTCATCATCTGGTTTAAAGTCCCCGCCCCAAGGAAGGTTCCTGGGTGTTTCTACCTGAATCTGACTGAATAAAACCCATAGATGATGTGGTCTGGGCATTTTTCTCTACTGCCTCTTTTGTGATTTCCACCACTACCACCTCCTCATGGAATCAGTCTGCAACCATCACTTTGACCAACAAACATCAAAAATAAAACCAAGCCTCAGCATGAGGCCCTTGGGTGGTGACATCTTTCTACTCTTATCTTTTCTTTCTTACACATTTCCTTAAGGGATACTTTTATGTTTTCATATTGTCATATTGCTGTAGATAACCAAACAACCAAAATGGGCACATATCTGTTTCCCTGTGGAACTAAACTGTTCTACAATGAACCCTACATGTGTATATTTACAGACACTGAACATTCAGTGTCATGTCCCTCTATTCTGCCCCAAGGGATCTATTAACAAAACCTGGGTTACCCTTGCCTTCTGGGGTGGGTTGCAACACTTACACCTCTCCACTCTCTAGCTAGATGGTAGGATGTAAGCAAGAGAAAAATGAAGGCTAGGTTTTACAGTTCTGCTTCTTGGCCAAAAGTAACTTCACTGCAGCTGATAAAACTCCATGGCTAAACTGTCAAGCAAGCTCCCTGCAGCACAAGGTCACAGCACCCAGGTCTTAGGAGCCATTGACTTATGGGGATTTTACATACACATAAAGTGAAAGCTCAGACCAGATCAAGGCCCAGAGTTTCACCTGGAGCATAGAATTATAGAATGTGTTGGAAGGGATCTTAAATATTCATTCCAACCTGTGCAATGGGTGAGGACATCTTCTACTAGATCAGGTTGTTCCAAGCCCCATCCAACCTGGCCCTGAACAATTCCAGAGACGGGGCAGCCACAGCTTCTCTGGGTAACCTGTGCCAGTGCCTCACCACCCTCACAGTAAGGAATTTCTTCCTGATACCAAATTTAAACATCCCTCTTTTAATTTGAAGCCACTCTCCCTTGGCCTATCATTACAAGCCCTCATAAAAGACCCTCTCCAGCTCTCCTTTAGGTGCTGGAAGGCTGCTGTATGTGGGGGTTATTCAGTGTAAGGTGCTGTTGATAGAGAACCTGCCAAAACTGAGCTGCATTGCTATCACACTAGCATATATTCTCCCCCTTCTCCCTACAAAAAAACCTGAAAAAAACCCCAAACCCCACAAATTTTTCTGTCCTTACATCTGATGCAAAAGACATTAGAATAAGTGTATGCAGGAATTATTCAAACACACTGTGGAATTCTTTGTTCAGAAACAGCTTCTGATAGCAGCACCAGACCTAAGCTGTGGCAATTTCAGAACAACGTTCCTCACTCCCATGAGAACACACAGAGTTCTGATTCCTCCAAGGCTTCATTACATCCTAGCACTGATCAGCACTGTTACACACTAACTCAAATGACCTCGCTGGCAGGAGAGAGCTGCCAGTGTGTGGTGCCACTGGAGCTGTGTTTCTAGCCAGAGGAAGGTGACACCATTGTCACCCTGGTCAGGTTCTGGCCTACTCTGCACAAACAAGTCTTGCCTCCAGTAAGGCTTTTGACATCACATCATTATAGACATGTTCACCACTGTAAAAATACACAATGGGGGAGTAAAGCACTCAGACTCTTCTCAGAGGTGACAGGACAAGAGGCAATAGGGACAAATTTTGAAATACAGGAAGTTCAGAAATAAGAAGAAACTTCTCTACCAGGAGTACTCAACCATTGGCACAGGTTGCCTAGAAAGGTTGGATCAGCATCTTGGGAGATATTCAAAACTCATTAGGACAAGGTCCTGAGCAAGCACTGGACATTCTCCAGATGTCCCTGCAACTTCCACAACCTTTGGTTCTGTGAGCAGAACCTTCCCACCCCCTGGGCACAGAACAGTTTGCTCCCGAAGTGTGTCTGGCTGCTACAGCAGATGTTCCACAAGCAGCATCAGGTCATTCCCACAACCTCTCCCCTCTGTGATATCTCGTGTGGAATTTACTTATTGACAATGCCTGGTCCCTAAGGAAAGCACACACAGGGGAGGAAGATTATACATCATCTTTAACGAGAACCACTGACAGACCAATGCCGAGACTTCATGCTGCCTTCTTCCTTTGAGGCTGGAGGAAAGTTAGGGGTGGCCAAAGTATATTCTACAACCCAGGAGAACCTCAGGGGGTCCTTTCTCTGAAATACCTGTGGCTTGGCCATGCTGACCTCCGCAGAGGGTCAGTGGGTAAGTGCCAACTTTACCAATCTCTTTGCAGAGCATCCGTAAGACAGAATATTTTTGAGCCAGACCTGGCAAGGAGAGATGTTTTATGATATTCTATGGCATATAAAAACCAAAGAGGAAGCTTATGTTGCAAAGTATTGTTTTGAATATCATGTTTCTATCCCTCATTTGTTCTTCACCTAAAGACTGAAGATTGAACAACTGTGGGGTTTTGGTTAGTTTTTGTTTAAGAAGCTGAGAAATATCACAGCTCCTGTTTTCTTCTGCTTCTGCTGGACTCATTGGAGAGGGTCCACTGGCTTTTTCAATGAAACAGTATTAGGTCTGACACTCTAATTAAAGGATGTGTCAAAGTTAATATAAAAATATATTTTTAACATAAGCTGCATGTTGCCCTTTAGAGTCAAATGCATGAAAATCACAAAAACCACAGCATAGCAAAAGCCTTTACACAATCCATGAACCCAGGCAGCATTTAGGACCCTACATCATCTGAACATCATCAGTTCTCCAGTTTCCAGTGGTTGTAGGGATGAGATTCAATTTCCTAACAAAAGGACAAGTACTAACATTCATAAAAGCAAAACCTCATGTTAGGGGGAGTTTGTTTTGCATTCTATAACCAGAATTTTCTGTGCATCTCCTAATCTTCCTGTATCTTCTGTAATAAGAACAGGATTTCTAAGGTGGTGGCTGGAATAGCAAGTAAAGCTCCACTGTTTGCTTCAGGACTGTGTAGCAAAGTTACTGGTGAAGTCTGAACTATTATTTTGGCTCTGCCAGCCCCCAGACCTCTGCTCTATGCACAGTCTGAACCAGTCTTCCACAAATCAAGCCATTACTGTGACCTGTCCCAGCAGCCCTAAGCCCTGCCATCCACCACTTCTGCTCAAGACCCAGCCAGAAGAAACCAGGACAGCTTGGGAGGAGGAGCAGAACAGGAGGTCACACATACACACCACTTGCCCAGCTATAATTGCATGGCTTATCATTTCTCAACTGAATGATCCCATTTTCTCACTCTGTCTTTAAAAAAATGTCTACTTAGCCTGTACAACCATGATTAACTACCTATGGTAGAGCTAGTAGCATTTCTGCAGCCAAGTAAGGAGTAGTAGTACGAGTTGCCCTACACTACCATGAATCAAGCTTAGTGCAACCCCAATTGCCTCCCTACCTGTGCTGAGGGGGCCTTTTTCATCACTTAGGCTAGACTAAGAGGCAAGTCACATAGAACATATCCAATCTGCCCCGCAACCAGGTCACAACCTTGGGAAAAGCAATAGGAAACACTTTTGTCCATCCCAAAACTGCAGAAAGGAGGTGTCCAGGACCAGGAAAGGGCAGAAGGGGAAATCCGGAGTGGGTTCTGCAATCACAGCAATCTGGCTCTAGTTCCACTTGCTCATATTTGTACACCAAACCCCACAGCAAAATGCAGCAAGCAAAAGCTTTTCCCTCCTGGCAGCACTCACAGCAGAAACATTGTGTATTCCCACTGCCATCCTGCCTAGCATTGCCTGGGGTTCAAATCCAGGGGTCCAAGCATGTGGACAGTGCCTGACACCTTGCTGGATGCTGGTCATGGCCATCAGCCACACATCCAGCACTTGGGTACTCCGGGTACTTGAAATGGAACTGGGCACCAATTCCGTTCAGACAACTGACTCGTATCTTCAAGTATTAAGCACTTGTTCATGAGTCAAATTCTACTTCTATTATCTCTGGAGGGAAAGAGAAGTGAGCATGACTTGTCCCTTAACATGAGATACATTTGTCTTTTCAAGTATGAATGACTTCCTGAAGCAAATGGTTCAGGTCATCCCAGATAAACATCCTAGTCAAATCCCAGTTTAGCTAATTTCCAATGAATGAAGCTACAGAGTAACCAGTGCATCCAACGACCTTGAAAGGGAAGACAGAAATAGCAAGGATCTGGAAGTCAATTCACATAACTCACAAAATGAGAAAGGATCAGCAACCATCAAATATTATCCAAAAATTATTCCACTTGCTCCCGAAATTCCTTCTAAGTTTCCAGCCACAGACAAGAATCCCTATTCCTCAACATTTCTAACTCACATTTCTCTCTCAGAGCACTGCACATCAGCCTGACACATGCTCCGTCCAGCCTCACATTCCTAGATGCATTGCCCACATTGGCTGCAAATAGCTCAAGCTCTCTCAAGTTTCACAAATCTTCCTTTCCCATCCACTGCCATGGGCACTGCCCCTTGTGCTACCTCAGGCTGGTATTAGATGCACAATATTAAGTGGCATTAGTACTAAGCTGGACCCTTGGGTTGCTTCTGCTCCAGGTACTCTGCCCTCTCCCCCTGTCCTCTCTCCAAAGACACACCAGCACCAGCCAAACGTTTCCTCTGCCACTGCAGTGCAGGGCTGGGAACAGAGCCCAGCCTGTGCAGCTGCCTGCCCACCTCCCCAGGAACAGAAAGGCACTGGGCAGAGCAGACAAGAACTGAAATGAGTGTTGGGTCACTACAGGCACAGGAACGGCAAGAACAGGTCAAGGGAAACCTGGCAAGGATGCTGGAGGAGAGGATTCAACATCCTGGGGAGAAGGGTATTTTGTAGGAAGCAAAATCTGAAGGATAGGTACTAGTCCCACAGCCAGACTGTGTTGACCTCATCCTCTTCCCCCAACTTCCCAACTTTCCCCAAACTATAATTATTTAAGAGTATTGTTGATGCTTGAGGACGTCTTTTCTGTTATCCATGTTGTGACAGATCCATATGGCATTGCCCACCATTGTGGCCCAGGTCTCCAACATCAGTGTGGCCTGAAGGCCCTTCCTCCTTCCACTGTTCACTAAATTGCGCAGCTAAAGTCTCGGAAGTAATTTTATATTCCACCTCTATAACATATAGACAGAGGATTCAGAAACAGCCACAGCATTTTTTAGGTTATAATCACACCTTTCTTCTTGAATTCCCCTTTCTCTTTCAACTACCTCCTCTGAAACCCTTTCAAGATGCTGCTGAGATAATCTCTCTCCTCTCTATTTCTCCCCAGACAACTCCAAGTCTAAAATGCTTCTGTCTCTGACACCCTCCATTCAGTTTATTATTTATCTTTAGCATGCAGGCTCTTTTATGCCACCACAGTTCACAAGGTGTTAGGAACATAAAGGAAATGTTCCAAAGGAGTGTAAGGATCAAAAGTGTGATGTCAGACCAGATTATTCCTGAACAATCCCACACTTACATAAACAGAAGGCAGCACTCAACAAACAAGTAGTGAGAAATAAAAAGGGTATAGAGAAGTAATTATGATAAAAACATGCGAGTTTGCTCAGTAATACTGAAATACCAGGAATTTCTCATTTTATCTTTGAAAACCTGCTTTTTCTCTACCTACTTTGGACAAGAGACATCAAAAGGGGTTCTTGACCTCTTTTGACCAACATATTGCTTTCTCCTCAAGCGAATATTCCTGGGAAGAGGTGAAAAAGACACATAACACTTGCAAGCTATCACTGCACACACTCAGGAAATTCCTCACTGAAGAACCATATAAAAGAAAACTGTCATGGAGCCAAAATATCCTCCTGTGACAGCCAAGCTTCTTGCAAGTTCCCAAATAAGGCCATGACTTTAAAGAGTATGTCTTTTCAAGGCCTCATTGATTTTCATTGCCTCATGAAGAAGCACATTGTTTATGTGTCTGGGTGTGCTGATATTCAAACAGGATGAGATGGGCACAGCTTGGTGGTTTCAAAGCCTGGTTTCCAGAGAGAATGAACCAAATAATCCCAGGAAGCTTCTAAAGGCTGAAAGCACTGCTTTGGCCACTATTTGGGAGTGATTTCTGGTACAAACTCAAACTAGAAGGTGTGAAGATGCTAGCAGAAACAGCCAGCATTTCCTAGTACTCTGGGGATAGTCTTCAAGAGAATTTTGAAGCACAATATTATATTCCACCTCACTTTCCGAAGCTCAGAGGCTTTTGCATCAAAGTTTGCATTCTTGTTAAAGTTCAGGGTGTGTTTTGGAGAATTTCTCTATTCTTCAAATACCAGTTTACTCCTATTCAGAGAAGGAAATAAATAAATAAATGCCTCAAACTCCTCTCCTCAAGTCTCTCCAGTATTTTCAACTTGGCAAATTGCTGAAAATGATCAGGTGCTGCAGTTCAAGTTTTATCCTTGAATCACAGCATTGTTTTGCACAATTCTTTGAAAACAAAGTCCATCCTTATAAAACACCCTTCACAAAGGTATGCAGGTCTCAGCCAGTCCAGTTATCCCATCTTCACAATTATGGTGTGTCTATTCCCATAATAATCATACAGCAAAAAATACACTCACAGAACTTCAAGGCCACCAACAGAAAAGGAATAAAAGCAGTCAGAAAGTGGGTCAGTAGAGCTTGTGTGTATTGAGGGCATGAGCTACTTGGGTGATGCTGCTCAGAAGCCACATGCTCTGTAGTACTACTGAGGCACAGAGACAAAATGCCAGAGGGAAAGAGTACCAGCCAAAGCCAAACAATACACCACAGTTGTACCTAAACACCAGGAAAATCAAAACTGGCAGTATGTGACTTTAAGCAACTCCAGCAAAGCTCATTTCTTCTGTCCATGTGCTGTGTAACCCAACAGAGTGTGGATGCAAGCAGGGCGTCTCTTGCACAAAGGGTTGACATGAAGTGAGTTCCCACCCTCTTCACCTTGATCACACATTCACACTCTGTCTTCACTCTGTGGAGCACCGTGCAGCCACAAATCAGGTATTAAGTCAACAGAAAACTGATAAATTTCCTTTGCCTGGATTAACAAATTATCAAAACATCCCATAGCAAATTGCTCATGAACTGCCATAAGAGGAGAGCAGTGGGAAGGTCCTTCTAGAGCCAAGGGGGAATAAACACACAATTACACCAGTTTAGGCCTAACTAATAAACTGTCCTGTAAGGTTTATCTACACGAGAAAATTTTAGAAAGGTAATCTGAATTAACATTTCTGTAATGAATCAAACCACATTAGATCCCTGCAGACACACTCATTATTAATTAAATCAACCCTATTTCATATTTAGTATCATTTACTTTGATGTGAATTAAGCTTAATCAAATTAAGGTCACTTGAATGCTGAATCAGAAAATATATACAATGGTTTAGTTTAGTTTACCTAATTTACTTTACATTCACATTTTTGGTGATTTGGATTAGTTTTCCTTCAAATCCTTGTTCATACAGCTTTAGAATAGAGAGACAGCAAAAACCTGAGGATACGCTACAAAAGTTCCCCACATTTTTGAGCTGTCAATGTATTCACAGCAATGTTCCCCACAGTTTTGAGCTGTCAATGTATTCACCCCCAAGAAAGGGGTACTCAAAGCTGTGCATCCCACTGAGGACACACTGTCAGGGCTGCTGCATGCTCAGTCTCCATGAAGGCTCTCCCCTGTCCCTGTCTTCACTAAAGTTTCCCTGCTGCCCAGAGGCTGGAGAGAAAATCAAACCCTGGAAGTCTTCACTTCATCCTCCTGCATTGAAAAGAGCTGAACAGATGTTGATGGGCCATGAGAAATGCATGTCCTGAAGGAAAATGCAAAAATCCTCAAGGAAGCTAAAGCATTTGATGTGGTTATTTTTTAAATAGCAGGTCACGAAAATATTTGACTTGTTTTTTACTGTTGGGAAAACACAGCAGTTATCAAAATTCTTGTTTGTAATAAAATAATAAAAAATCCTAAAAGCCTGCTTCTTTGGGCAGACATGTTAAATTGAGTTGCCATGTTTATTCAGTTTTAAGGTCTTCTCATTTTGCTTACCCTGCTCCAACACTTAAAAAGTCACCACCGAGTCTTCTAGCAAACTCCTTTCACATTCCTCTTATGTGACTATGCTTTTTACCATTAAAGAGATTTTTCTGTATACACAGATGTGTAGACAAATGCACTCTGTCGTATTTAGGACACTAGTCATCTAATATTTTCTGTGATGCAGGTACCATCTGTGAAACTGGACTGCAGTTCAGGCCTATCATACTGAGATGGGTGTTGGGGAATCAGAAATGGAAATTGATATTAGATTATAATCCCACTGCATTCAAATAGAAGACAAGGGCTCTAGCAAGGTCAGGCTTAACCTTTAATAACCAGGCATACCTTTAAATATTTTTTCAGGGAACCTTTAGCTGTGTTGTTTGTTTTGCAGTGTCCACTCAGGATTATCTCTTTTAAGGGTCACAAAAGGTGCCCAAACCTCTGAAGCAAAAGGATGATGAAGAGGCACTGATAGCAACAACAGATAACAGCTGGCATCAGGGTGCAACTAAGGTTGCAGTGGCAAACTTCGACCAAAGTGACAAAGAGATCAGAGACTGGAGACCATAGAAAGCATTTCTGGGTGAGGAAAAAAGGACTACTCTTTTAGCAATTTAGCATTAACCACTGGGTTAATCATTAACCATGCAGTGATCTAAATGTGAGCTCTTGCAAGGATGAAATCAGCACTGTGAGGAGGGTCAGACACGGAGCATCATTTTCACTTGGGCTGGCCTGCTGCATTGTGGGGCATCATAGCCTTCTCTGCCACTCCCACTGGTGCTGACAGACATTTACACAGCTCCTCGGGGAACTGATTCAGGAGACAGAGCCAGCTGGAAACTGGGAGAACTGACTAAACCAGACCTGCACCAGTACTCAGCACAGCAGTAACACCTAAATGCACACGCAAGGCATTCACCCTGCACACCCCTGAACACACTTCATAGCTTGAGGAATGTCCTTGTGTGCCTTTACTGCTATTACAAACTTGTTTCCACATTCCCTAGCTTGCTGGCTCAGTGTCCCCTCTGCTATTTCTGTAACACTCTCATATTTAATACCATGAAATTTTAAAATAGTATGCTGGCTCAGGTTTTATGAACTCCTGAAAAGGGTTGCAGCCATGCAGTTCCAGCGCTATTTTTGTTTAGCAAGCCAGGACAGAAGAGACAAACTGACCCTTGCAGCTCACCCTTGGATCACATCTTGAGGAATATAAAATGAGGAGGCATTCCCTGGGGTCAATACAACAAGCCCTGGGGAACCCTCCAATAAGACACACACACTCCTCAGCTATGCTAAACACACTGACCATCTTTCTGTTCCCTTCTTATTTCCATTTTTGCTTGTGAACCCCTGAAAAGGAAGAACCCACCTCATCTGCCTCACTAGGATGACTCTGGCAGCCTCAGCCAGCAGCAAACCTGTTCCTTGTACCACCTGCCATCTCCTTTGCTCCCCCAGGGGCTGGGGTTGTTTTCGACTTACTGACAGGTCTTCAGGAAATAATTGTTCATTGTGGGTAGGGGGGATATTTTTAACAAGATGCTTATATTCCTATTTGTATACGTTAAAGGTGAGGACTTCCATACAGAGGACAGGAATAACTGGAATAACTTTTATCTCACCTCCTAAAAGCTACAAATTTCCCCTGCTGAGTTCTGCCCTCAAATGAAATGAGGGCCTTCACTGCTCCATCAGACCCCAACCCCTTCAATACAAGCACGTACACTCACATTTATTACGGTCAGTGGTCTCGTCACAACGCCATTAGGTTCACAGACATCAAGGATGCAGTTCCCTGTAATAAGGTCAAGAATGTGCACAAGTCCATTCAAGATCAGGGCCTCAATGCCCCAGCATCAGCCAGCTTTCTCCCTGCCTCCAGCAGTAGATGTGGGCAGCTGAACTTCCCAAGGATGGAGGCTGATGGCTCCAGGCTGACTTGCAGGTACAGGCAAGTGCCTCTGGACTACTCCTGGCTGTGTGATGAACCAGACATCCCTGGGCATCACCCCTCACCACAGCAGCCTCAGAGACAGTGTGTGATTCCACAAGCTGTGAACTAATGTTTGACAGCTCAGCACCAATTAAAACAAACACAAAGCCAAGAGGCAGCAGGTCAGGCTCTGGGAGGATCCATCAGAGCACTGGGCTACCAGTGGAATCTGAGCTGGTGTGAGTTGTGGATCACTTTGGTGACAGCTGACAAAGCAGCACCTCTAGTGTACAGTACTGTGTGTGCCAAAGTGTGATGAAGAGACGTAAATTCTTGTTCCACCTACACAAACATGGTTCTTACTACTAGAAGAGCAAAATGACAAACAGGGACAGATAAAGGACATTTTATTAAGCAGGTTATTAATACAGGTAAAATGAACAAGTCCATGTTTTCTCTCTTCTACTTACTGAATAGTCAAAGAAATTAATTGCCTGAGAAGCCTGCTTTATTTGGATGATACTTCTCAACATAACAACCCTTACTTCTCAACATAACAGCTGTGCGATCAAAAACTGACTTACATTCACCTAGGTGATATATTTAGCTAATTAAAAGAAAGATTAACATGCAAATGTGTTGCAGCACTCAACACTAATTCATGACGAAGTCATAATATTAAAGTTACCTCATTCTGTCAAAATATACTCGTCCAGTATTTCTCTCATTTTAAATCACAAATCCTTTTCAAAAAGAAATTCACAGATTATCTCAAGTCCCACTACTATTTGGCATGTAGGAACTAGAATTACACAAAAACAGAGCCTTGTAATAAAATAATTTTAGTATCAAAAGTATTTTAAGAGGGTAATAAGAACAGTAAGGAGCTAACAGGGATAGGTACACACATACAAACTGCATGAAATATGTGCATATGGGGATGATTTTAAACTGCCTCATTTCTGATTTTAAAAGTTTTTGTAGGCATTTTTTGATCTCTCTTTTGATGCCCTCTGGACCCTGAACCACGAATTGAGCAATGCTAGTCTGTCCAGTGCTGAAGACATATTCCTATTCATCCAGCATGCACATAACAGACATTTCCAATTACAGCTTCTACACTTGAATTTACTTATTTAAGCTATCCTTTCATCGTGAGCATTCAGCAGCCCTGGGTGTGTTTGGCCGTTCCTGTTGCATGCAAACACACCCTGGGAACATCGCTGCAGCCGAGCTCCGGCACTCTGCACAGCTGGGGAAAGAAAAGCATTCAGCATGCAATTAAAGGGATTATGGTGGCCACGGCCCTGCTTCTCCCTAATGCCATTTCACTGTATTTTCTAGATCTCCTCATTACTGAGGGAGTGGCTTACTGACGAGGGATAAAGGAAGGAAGCTACACACATGCTGACTAAGAAGCAGTGAATGATGGGAATGGAAAAAGAAGAAAGGGGAGGAAGGAATGAATGGATGGCAATACACAATAAACTTTGCTGTAATGCCTAGCATTTACTACAAAGATGGCTGTCATCCTCAGAAATGCTTTTTGAACAGGACACTCCAATCTAGCAAAGCAAGGACTTCAACAGGACCAAACTTAAGCCTTAAATCCTGTGCTAGACTGAGACACAGCTACTTAATCATCTTAATTCCCTCTCAGGTAAGAATTGTCATCCTCCAGCAGATAAAGAAATGATGCCAAAAAGGTTAAGCGATTTAGCAGCTGCAGACCAGGAAGTACAGCATGCCTGTACCATGGAGCTCACCCCAACAACAAGGACTGGGCCTGACCTGCCTTGCAGAAACACAAACTGCTGGAGCATCTCCCTGTGCCTGCACCCGTGGCACACCACGAGTCACAGTAAAACACGGCTTGCTTTTTTTTCTCTCTTTTACTCCCTTTTCACAGAAAAAGATGTCTATCCATCCTGACACCTATGTGAAGCTGAAGAAAGACAGAAATACAACTGTGAGATCTCAAGTTGCAGGAATGACACCTACTGCCTGGGAAATGAACTGCTCACCTAAATGAGATCGAACTCAATGGCGAGGAGCTCCCACGGAACAAAACAGCCCATGGACATGAGCCAGCAATGTGTGCTCACAGCCCAGAAAGCCAACTGAATCTTGGGCTGCATCAAGAAGGGGTTGGCCAGCAGGTAGAGGAAGGTGATTCTGCCTCTCTTCTTCATTCTGGTGAGACCCCACATGCAGGGCTACATCCAGCTCTGGGGTCCCCAGCACACAAGAAACAGGGACCTGTTGGAAGGATTTTTAAAGTTCCTTCCAACCCAAACCATTCTGTGATTCTACACAAACAGGTCCAGCCCCAGTGCTGGCTGTGAGGGTGATCACACGAAAGCCCACAGGAAATTCAGTCAGGGAAGGAGGTTCAGTGATTTAAGAAGGGTGTTTAATTCCTGAAAAATAGTATATAAAACTCAGGACAGGTAAAAACACCTTCATCATGAACTCAGGTGAAAAATACCTGATTTGGACAGGGAACACAGTTAGTAGTTAGAAAATGCTCATTCATACCAACAGCTAGGCTACACAGTTTGTACCTCAAAGCACTTGGGAGCCTGCAGTGGAAGGATCTGCAGAGCATAAGAAGAACAGGAGCAGCACATCAGTAAAATAAATATTTTAATTTGTAGTAATAGCATTCCCTGAAGAAATTATTTCTTGAGCATTTCTGGTGTCAGGGAACACTGCCACAACCTACCTTATATATATATCCTTTGCATATGGAAAGTGAATTTTTCTTTTCTTCTGTCTTTCTATGTAAAGTCTTCATGACCCAGCTCACCCTACCAAACCACAAGTGGCTAAATTGGCATAGCTGAGGGGAACAAGAATGGGAACTCAGGAGAAATATATAAACTAATACCAAATTTGAAAATAATGTAAGGCTTGAACGCCTGCATCAAGAAGCAAAGTTAAAAGTTTCTGGAGGCCACATGTCTCTACGACTTTTGGACTGTGAAATATCCAGTGAAATGTAATGCTTCACTGGTTGTTGTGGTATTACAGAATGGCACTCTGGATAGACAGAAATGTGAAGGTTTCCAGGCTCAAATTTTTGGCAAGTATTTGCCCACTCTGTCTCCTCTGACTAATAAAGATAGGTATCCTTAGTGCTTCTACATCTCTCAAATGATGAATAGTTTTGGAAAGACTGTCAATAATATTCCAAGGATTTGCTCAATGCAAAAATGCTAAGTGTCACAGGAAGTAGCATTCTGCAGTGCTAAATATACCAGAAATGGGGGTGAGGGGTGGAGGAAATAATGAAACTGTTTTCAGTTTCATGGGGTCACAGCTTGGACTGAAACACGCTTTGAGCGTTACTGGGTGATGCGCACACACGCCCATGAACCCGGAGCTGTCTCGGGAAAAACGTGCCAGCTGAGCCAGGAGGATCCTCCAGCGCAGGGCAGAGATGGCCCCACGGGCCCAGTTACTGGAAACAACCGGCCCTTACACTGCAAAGCTCCCCGTGGGCTAATTAGGAACGAGGGGGGTTAACCCAAGCAAGGCTGAGTGCTGCCATGACTGGCAGCCTGTCCAGAGCCTGGAGTCTTCTCCCTGGGCGGATCAGGGCTCCACTGTGACAGGGACAGGGCTTTACAGGGGCGCCCACCAAGGGTGCCCTGCTGGGTTTGGGTCGTTCCCCCTCATTAGGGCACGTCAGATCAAAAAGCAGATGAAATGGAAGTCTTGGGTAGGTGACTGCAGACAAAATCTGCCTGAGGGTGAACAACAGACCCAGAGGAAGGAACGGTGGCACAGTTCCTCCACCTCTCCTCCCTGCTCCTGAGAAACCGAGACCAGGCCACAAGGCTGAGAAAGAGGGGAAGCACTGTGGATTCCTAGAGTTCTGCAATGACTATGAAGAAAACAAAAAATACGTGGGGGCAATACCAATATACATCTGGGGCAGATTTTTTGCTGCTTACCTACTGCAGTGAAGGATAATACCAAAATATCGATGAGATTTTCTTAAATGTAAAAAAAGAGTGAATGAGATGATACTATGGCTCTGATTCCACGAAGAACCCTGAAATATTTATAACAATTTTCTCAAAAAAAGAAAACCTGTAACTCATCCAACTTACTTTATTTTGTCTTATTTCGATTCTGTAATTATTAGGATTAAAAATTAGTTATAATTCATTTCATTTTGACAGCAGTTTTAGAAATATTTTTAAAGAGGTTCCATACTGCTCCGTACACAGTGCTCAGAACCGAGTGAAACTATGACATAGCAAGAAAAAGAAAATCACAAAACTTCCAAGATACAGGAAATTATTTGAAACTGAATTGTGTTTGCGCTTTGGAAAGATTTTTATGATTTCTTACAAGAAACAGAAATATTTAAAGTAAAATATTTCAAAAGAGAGAAGTACTGTAACTGCCCAAAGAAGTAGCCAGCCAAGTGCAGACAGAGTATGCAGACACCTTTAATTGTGACACATTTTAATGGAGCTGTTCTGTATTGGTGCAACTGTTGTTTAACATGGTTTGCGTGACCCAGGACAGACAGAAGGGACACAACACACAAACCCACAACACTGTGTTAAACAGACCTGTGCACATTTGGAAGATTATCTTCAGCCTCAGTTATACCGCTACAAAACCCAAGACAATACCGAAAACATGAGGGAATGCACAAAAAGATGTCCAGGAGCTATGCTTTATTTTAGAGATGGGAAAAAAAGTTGAAAGTATACAGAGTAACAGTATGAAAGAGGCACAGCTGGCCTGCAAGAGGGTGCTGACAGTCAGGGTATGCTGATAGAAAACTAGTGTTGCCTATTCCCAGTGGAACACCACTTCTGCCTTCAAATGGCCACAGCCAGCATGGTACAACCTTCAGGGAGGTCCAAAATCTCCTGACAACGAGTTTGTCTGCAGCTAGAGCTTACCTAGCCTCTAAAGCTCAAGGCTGAGCTAACAAAAGGAATTTTCTGTCAGCAGCATAGTACACACACTTGGGATTTTGCTGACCAAAGCACGACAGGCAAAGGGCTGGGTGTTCTCCTATGGAGAGATGCTGGCAGAACTGTGTGGCACAAGTTCAGCTTGAAAGGCTGCAAACCTAAATATATCCAAAGGCAGGGCTGTGGAGGGTGGTCTGACAGCTCCCAAGTGACCCCAGGAACCCACAAACACACACAGCATGATGCTACAGCACACGGCAGGAGGCAGAACATGGCAGGACAGAGCCTTCGAATTAAACAAAAATTAGCCATATTACAGGCATATTGCTCCAGCTCAGAAATCAATTACTAAGTGACAAGGTTAAATGATATTTTATAGCCAACTTGATTTTATTATCCATCTCAGAGTGTGCTCCTCCTTTTCTACTGGGAACACTGAGCTACAAAGTCCACCAGTCCAGTGAGGCTGATAACCCCAATTTTGATGACATTATAAATAAAAACATCATGGTCTCTCTTGTTTTTTGCAGAAGCAAACAGAAGGAAATGGTAAAGAGAGTCAAGTTAGAAAATAACACATGCAACTCCAGTTACCTTCCATGCAAACTGAAAGAATTGGCCAGACTCTTGAGTTATCTCATGAACTGCTTAATGAATAGAAAATGGAGAGGACACTGAAATGCTCAATACATTGTGTTAATTGGTATAAATGTAAAGACTTTGCTTGTTTTAGTCTGAAAACAAAAGTGTTAAGAAATATAATGTGCATACATTCCTGTTAGTGAAACAAGATTGTACTATGAATATTCAGTCCTCTTTTTCCCAACATGTTGCTCCATCATTTAAATTAGAGCTAAATAAAACATCTTTTTCAGATTTTCAGTTGATAGCTATATAAAAACCTCAGAACAAAAAGGCTGACTTTAGCTGAACTTTAAGGTGGTCAGTGATGCTGTTTCCCCCCATAATTTCTGTACTGAACTCATTACTTTGGCTTGGATTAAAGCACGTGCCACCACAAAAAAAGTAAGGAGGTATAGTTTTAATCTGAATAATCCTGTCTGGAGGCTGGTTCCCCCTCCAGATATTAACTGTATGTTCTGTTTAGAAAAAAACTAAGTGCTTAAAGTGGGAGGCTTCCCCCCCCCCCCCCATCATTGCCTCAGAAGCACAGCACAGAGAGCAAATATACACTCACTAGAGCCATGGCAAAAAGAGAGATGGATTTTTTCAGGGATACACCCAAAATGCTATGTCTGGTTTTATTTTTAAGAATAGGGACCACTGAAACACAGATGCCTTATAAACTACAGGTATGACTAAGAAATTACAGGTTACGCCTCTGTTGACAGAATGTAAAAAATTTATTTTCACCTACAGCGATATTCATAGACATTTTCCCCAACCTGAGCTAATTCTCTTACTTCTAAGAATAAATGAATATCCGCTGTCAAATAACCGCTCCATTTGTTGTACTAAAGCAGTATTATTGTGTACTAAAAAATAATGCACCTCTGCACTTTAACATTTTCCACACAGGGATCCTAATCTATTTTTGAGGCAGAACATCTATTATAATCTGTTTTATTACTAAGGTGTTTGGTACACCCACTATTCACACACTTCATACCTTTGAAGTGAAGACATAAAGAATTACCAAAAAATGGAAACCATCACACAAATGCAATAGCGCAAAGAATAGCACTGTAATCTATTCACCATAAAAAGTGATATAAATAAAACACTCATGGCTAAACAAATGTTTCAAGGAGGTTTTTATTAAATGATTATATAGCCTACCAGTGTATTTTGGAATTATACAGCCTGTATTTATTAAACAAGAATTGTTATTAGAAAAGCTTTTAGGTGATTTACAGACATATATTTACTGACAAGTACAACCTATTCAGTAATATCTGTATATATGCAAGGGAAAAAATTCTGTAAGAGAAGCCTTTAAAAACAGGGATCAAATAAAAAAAGAAAAATCCAACAAAATAATAACATATGTTAAGTATGAAAGTGGTACTTATAACAAAAGACTACTTTAAGTGTGATCCACCTGCAGATGCCAAGTGTCACGTGGGGAAAGCAGGAAAGGGCAGCTGCACAGCACACGCCCAGCAGCACGCACAGACAGCTCTGGCTGCCTTAGGTAGAGCAGAGGCAGCCTTGGGGGTGCAACCTAGAATACACCCCCTCCCCCATTGTCAAAAGTGAGGGTATGGGGAAGTTCTGGAGCCTGTCCTGGAGTTAAGCTGCTTGTTCCTTCCAAAACACCCTGTGGCAGACCTCCTCTGAGAGTGCCATAGCTCTCCTGGTGGGGATTACTTAGATTATTTTTAGATTATTACTTAGATGACATTTTGATACTGTAATTCACAGTCTGTCTTGGTGGGTGTCTCCCTCCTATTCCCTCTTCCAACAAAAAGTGCAACTACCAACTGTGGAAGTTCATGTGGAGCAGAACATCTTCAATGGGAGAAACACATCATCGCTGCAGCCTTCCTGTCTGCCCATGGTGCCTCCGTGGGGTGAAAGACGGGCTTATGAGTCAGTAGCCAACTTTCCTTCCTCCTGGGGGAAAAGAGCTCTAGCAACCCTTCTTCATGGGCAAGAGTTCTCTCAACCGGGCTGTTAAGTGAGCAGGAGGGAGCAAGGGAAAACTTCCCTGTCATCTGTTGTGTTTGATGACTTCTCCCCGGAGGTCTCTGGCTCGCACTCTGATCAGACCAGGTGAGACTGATGCAGACACACCTTTTGCATGGAGACCAGAGACACATGACACAGCAGGTCTGTGTGCTTTTGGCTTGCCCCAAGAATGCAATTTTAAGCAAGTGAGAAAAATTAACTGTAATGTAAATGGCGAAAAATGCAGCTCCAAGTTTTTAACACACTTGATAGTGCCAGGAGTAAATGTAACTGTAAATGCAGGCGAAGGCTTTTCTGGACTCCCACTGCACTTGCTAGGAGCAATGCCAACCCTGCAATTCAGGAATCAGGTACCACAGAAAGACATCTGGCTTCAAACTGTTATTTCCATTTTTAAGATTCCCAAAGCAATTTTACTTTGCTAAAGATAATTATTAAGTGGGAAAATCCACTAGTATTAAAGATGAATCAGGGGCTGGGTTGCTCCGAGATACCGACAGCTCAATTTATTCAGCGAATTCGAATAAGTGAGGAAAGAGGGAGGTTTGGACGAGCATGAACCAAACCAAATAACGTTTCCCCTCCATTCTTCCACCAGGAAATTGAGTTGGTGGGGCTTTTTTGCCCTTCCTGTTCACAACTGACAAATTGATCTCGGGAAAACTACGAGTTGGATGTAGCACTCGCTGCCGAGGAGAGGGAGACTGGGAGATCCGGCACGGCCCATGCTGTTTGCTCTGGAGAAATATCCCATCTCCGCTTCTCCGGTGAACTCTTCGTTCCCTTCTTCGCACACCGCTCTCCCCGCCCGGGGCTCCCTCGCCCGGCGCAGCTCTCGCCGTCCCCCCGGGTTGCACGGCCCGGCACTACCGGGCGGATCCCGGCTGCGGGGCCCGGCATCACCGGGTAGATCCCATTAGCAAGGCACGGCAACACCGGGCACATCCCTGGCTAAGGACACGGCTCGGCAGCATGGGGCACATCCCGGCTGCAGGGCACGGAAGCATCGGGCACATCCCGGCTGCAGGCACGCAGCACCGGGCACATCCCGGTATTAGGGCACGACAGCACCGGGCACATCCCGGCTGCAGGGCACGCAGCACCAGGCACATCCCGGTATTAGGGCACGACAGCACCGGGCACATCCCGGTATTAGGACACGACAGCACCGGGCACATCCCGGCTGCACACCGCGTCAGTTTCACAGGCGCTTACAGCCTTTTGTAACCGCCTGATAATCTGTCAGATGGATTTAGGTACTGACAGTCAAACATGCCAAAAACGTCACCACCCACTCGTACTATCCATCCGGTGAAGGACTAGGAAGCGCCGCATTGCTTAACCTCTCCTCCGCCTTCCACTCGCACAGGAAATCCCCACCCCCACAGCGTGACACCGCCGCGGGGGACCCGAGGTCCCCGCGCCCCTCCGGCGGGACCTCCGCGACCGCCCTGCCCGCAGCGCATCCCCGCCCGCCCGCACTCACCTCATCTTCCCGGCGGGGCGCGGCGGCGGCCGGGGCCGGGGCCGGGGCCGGGACCGGGCGGGTGGCGGCGGCGGCGGCGGGACAGGGGGGACTCCGGCGGCGGCGCCGCCCCAGCGGCAGCGCCGGGCCCCGGGGCGCTAGCCGGGCAGCGCGGCGCCGGGCAGCCCCTCCGCCGGCCCGGCCATGTTGCCGGCTCCCGCCCGGCTGCGCTGCCTGTCTCTGTGTGTGTGGGCAGGACAAAGCGCCGCCGCCGCCGCCCGCCCCGCGCCGCTCCGCTCCCACGCGCGGCGGGGCCGCACCGCCGCCCGCCCCGCCCCGCGCCGCCCCCGCCGCGGGTGTCGCGGGAGCCCCCGGCCCTGCCCGGTCCCCGCCCGGGTCCCCGCCCGGCACAGGCGAGCGGGCAGCGGCCGCGCACCGTGCCAGGCACCGACCGGCCGCTCCGGGCTCCGCCGGGCTCCGCGGCCGGTGCCGGTGCGAGGTGCCGGGGACTTGGCCGTGCCGCGTCCCCGAACCGTCCCCGTCTGGAGCGGGGCAGTGCCGAGGTTGGAGAGATCTCCTCTGCACAGGGCTGTCCTGTGCAGGGGCAGAACCGGTGCTTTTGTGGGTAGAAGCAGGAGAAGAAATGGCATTTCCAGCTAACACCGGAGGGCTGCTGTGGTTCCTGCTCCGTCACCCTGGCCACATGAATCAACGAGTGTCCCTGTGAGCTCTCTCGCCCTGCTTTCAGCCTCATCATTTCTCCAAACCGACCTTCCCATTACCCACCCCGGGAACCCTGGGCTGCCTCCAAGTCCCGTGTTTCTCCCATCCAAGTCTCCTCCCCAGTCCACATCCCAGTCCCGTCCCTAACCCATTGACCTCCTTCCAGTAACCTCCTGCCAACTCCCTTGTGCAGCCCAAACCACAGGGTGATGATGTCCAGAGCCTGGAACTTGCCTTGCCCCTCTCCATGCCTCTTTACCTCTTCCCATGCACCACTCAGTAGAAAAAAGATTATGCTGAAATTGGTATCACTTGAATATCCTCAAGGATCTGCCATGATGCAGGACAAAATTATGCAGGTGTTTCTCAGATCTTCCATACATAGGTCACCATAACTTGTTTGCCATTTCTCAAGAGTAAAGACTCTTCACTCTGTCTGTGGCTCTGACTCTCTATGGATCATCTCCCACTGATCTCTTGCAGTTCTGCTCACACAGTTTAGACACCCAACCAACCATGATATCCTACAGCAAGCAGTGGGTTTCCAGGCAGCTGGCACATGTGCGCACACGGGGTCTGGAACAGTAAAGGCTTCTGTCCCTCTCCCTCCCTCTGTGAGTCTGTGTCCCAATTAACACCGCCCCCATCACTCCCTGAGACCCACCTCCATCCGCATGTGCCCTGAAGGGCACGAGAGCTATAGCTCCTGTCTGTGCGTAGGGGCAGCTTTGGGAAGGTGCAGGCAGTGTGGCTGGGAGGGTGGGCTGTGGGCAGCCGGCTGGGAGTGTGGCTTGTGAGTGGCAGTGCTGGCTGGGAAGGTGGGCTGTGTGCAGTGTGCGTGGGCTGGGGGGGCTGGTGCAGTGTGCTGGGAGGGTGGGCTGTGTGCAGTGTGGCTGGGAGGGTGGGCTGTGTGCAGTGTGGCTGGAGGGTGGGCTGTGTGCAGTGTGGCTGGAGGGGGCTGTGTGCAGTGTGGCTGGGAGGGCGGGCTGTGTGCAGTGTGGCTGGAGGGTGCGGCTGTGTGCAGTGTGGCTGGGAAGGTGGGCTGTGTGCAGTGTGGCTGGGAGGGTGGGCTGGGAGTGCGGCTGGGGGGGCTGGTGTGCAGTGTGGCTGGGAGGGTGGGCTGTGTGCAGTGTGGCTGGGAGGGGGGCTGTGTGCAGTGTGGCTGGGAGGGGGGCTGTGTGCAGTGTGGCTGGGAGGGCGGGCTGTGTGCAGTGTGGCTGGGAGGGTGGGCTGTGTGCAGTGTGGCTGGGAGGGCGGGCTGTGTGCAGTGTGGCTGGGAGGGGGGCTGTGTGCAGTGTGGCTGGGAGGGTGGGCTTGTGCAGTGGGCTGGAGGGGCTGGGATGGGCTGGGGTGGCAGTGTGGCTGGGAGGGTGGGCTGTGTGCAGTGTGGCTGGGAGGGTGGGCTGTGTGCAGTGTGGCTGGGAGGGCGGGCTGTGTGCAGTGTGGCTGGGAGGGCGGGCTGTGTGCAGTGTGGCTGGGAGGGTGGGCTCTGGGCAGTGTGGCTGGGAGGGTGGGCTGTGTGCAGTGGGCTGGGAAGGTGGCTGTGTGCAGTGTGGCTGGAGGCGGCTGTGCAGTGTGGCTGGGAGGCGGGCTGTGTGCAGTGTGGCTGGGAGGGTGGGCTCTGGGCAGTGCGGCTGGGAGGGTGGGCTCTGGGTAGTGCCTACGGTGCAAGGTTGTGTGAGGGCTCAGGGGAAGGCGCCCATTGTGCAGAGCAGACTGTGGGACAGAACACGCAGGACATGAAGAGCAAAGCAGTAGGGGCCATTTTCCACATAAATACTTCACATTTTTATTTCAATTTCTCTGAAAAGTTTTGTATACTCATGCCAATACAACACTTATTTTTACTGTAGTAGTAACCTATGCCACCAGAATAAATGTTGCAAAAATCAAGCCCATAGATTTGATGTCCTACAGAGCTATTTCACCACTCGCTTAGCAAGCTTTGCTGCTGTCCACTGCAGCTCCATACCAAATAAATATACTACAACAACAAAAAAAATATGAAAGCAGCAAAGCCCATGGCAGTAATCATGTATATGCCTTTTGTTCAAGGCCATGCTATTTTCTTGGTAGCTAATACATATCTGATATCTGCTGTTTTCAATGATCATTAATATGTTAAAAAAATAATTAGAGACAGAGTTACTGAAGGGTTATGGGGGAGGGAACCCCCACCACTTCTGTGCTCCACAAGCACAAATCCCGGCTTGTGCTTTCCCTGTCCTATGGCAGGTCTGCTCCACCTTCTTCGCAAGTGACCTCACCAATGAATCTAAGTTCACTTCAGATAGAGAGGGTCTCCTAAAGAAGCTGCTTCCCTTATATCTAAGGGACCTCCTTGTTTGTTTGAAACCGAAACTTACAGTCCTTTCTTATAAGCAATTGTCCTAAATCTCCTAGTAGGCACAATATATGCTGTTTGTATAAAGAACCAACTGTGTCAGACCACAGATCTGATATGCAGTCTCCCCCAAGTGACAGTGGCTTGGAGAAACTCATCCACATAATTTGTGATGAGCTTGCTGAAGGTAGTAAGCATATGAAGAAATAATGAGCAAAAAATAAAACCTATTTTCTTATTACTGTCATCTGACTAATCCTTTAGAATGTGGATCACTGACCAGCACATGGGACATATGGGAGACAGCATAAGGCAGGGAGGATGCTTATTAAACTAGAGAGTTTCATGGTAATACTAGAATTTAAAACTTGATTAAAATAGAAAATCCATATGTGATTTCACTGATAATCTCTTTTTTAAAAATGTAATTTCCTTAAGATAGGTTTATACAGACACAAATCAAACAGGCAAATAAATTTGTGTAAATAACACTATGGTTGAGATATAAAACTAGGATGTCTAGTTTTATAGAAGCAAAAATGTCTTCTGCAAAGACTTTTATCTGTGCACCTTGGCTGCACAGCATAAAGGGGCACAAAGAGCTGAAATCACAGCTGCCATGTGCCCCAGCACTGACACATCCAGCCCTGCAGCTGCCCACGAGGGACTGCAAACCACCAGGTAAGGACAGGGGGGGCTTCTGCCACTCACCACTCTGTACCTGCACTGCCTCCTGTGCACAGGCACTCTCTCTCCCTGGGCAAGCTGCAACTCCTCACTGGATATGAACCTGTGCAGTGTCTACCTTTGGTTGTGAGGCTTAATTGCCCATGAGGTGGTTGAGAAGTGATGCAGAAATACAGTGAGGTCACTAGACTAGACAACTATATTTGCTGTTTATTTTATTCTTACAGAAAGAAGCAAGAGAGGAAAGACAGATGTCAATCTTGCTGGCCGCTAATGGCACAAAAATAGAACAGCATTGAAAACATTTCTTGTATCAGAATCCACGAGGCTTCCTTACCAACATTTGTTGGTTGACCACCAGATCACTGTTGTTGACAGAAAGACATGACTGGACCATGTAATAATTGTTTTGCTGGGACAAATCTGACATAATATTGCAATCAGAACTATATATCTTCTAAGACACTTAAAGCTGGTAATTTGTATCAACAGATATATAATCTTTGACTGCAGTCTTGTTAATCCACCTGCTCTTTGCCCAAGGGGAAATCCTGACCCAGCAGAGTGGTCTCCAACCTGCTGGACTCATTGGTCTTCCCTCTTCCCATTGCACCTCTCCCTAATTGCAAAATCTCCTGCACAGCCCAGCAAAGACCTACACAAGAGAAGTGCTGTCCCTATGGCTGCATCCTTCCCAGCTGAGACCTCCTGCATGGCAAACCCTGATGGATCTGCTGCCATGCCTCTGGGTCCTGTTGCAAAAACTGCCCTGGGGCCTCTCTGTTTGTTGCTTCAGAGTGTTCATGTTCGGAGAGGAGGAGGAGGAGGAAGATGACACCATCCTTATGCAGTCACACAGCCTGGGGCAACATCCTCTGCAAACATCCTCCTATAAGGAGCTCAAGATCATCCAGCTGCTTTTCTCAGAGACCCCATGCCATGTGCAGGCTGGTGCAGGCAAGAGTCTTGTGGTCATTTCTCTTGAAACTCTGGAACTTTCTTGTGGACTTGTCCACAAAACCACCTCTTTTCAAGGAAAACAAATGCCCACAATAGTTTGTTTTACACACTTATGATTGGAAGGCTTTTCCTAGGCAAGGAGGATTTAGTCTTGTGAAAGACACCCTTGAGAGGAATTCATTATATCAATTCATTATACCACATCCAGTAATATATATATGCTCTTATTTCTAAAAGGAATTGTTCCTCACACGGCAACATGACTCAGAACTTTTGCCAAAGATTTAAGTTGTACAATTTCACAGAGACCTTGCTGAGGCAGAAAAACATGATTACCAAATTCAGGCACAAAGCAAGATTCAAAGATTCCCAAATTCAGAGAGGTTCAGTCCTGGATGCTGGGTTTTCACCCATCACCACATCCCTACGATCTTTGGTACCATTTGGCAAAGGCTCCATCTCCGGTTTATTGTGGCAGCCCAAAGGAGCATGGTGAGGTCACTCACGCACTGCACCTGGATTTCCTTAGCAACACTTCATCCAGTCCTGGGATGAAGAGGGAAGGATGAGAAGGGAGTGGAACAAAGAATCAAGTAGCAGAAGAGTATGCCAGTTCCTAAAGGGGATAGGAAAATGGAGACTACAGAAAACGAAGGAATTACATAAGTTTGGAATTTTCATTTTCACAAGAAAAGGAGAGAAAAGGAAATTACATGAAAAGGAAAAAAAATGAGGAAGAAGGGAAAGACTATAGCAAAGGGCAGAAAATAAGTAGGGAAAATAGATTGTCGATGTACTTTAATTCTATTTTATTACACTTCCTCCAGTGAAGATGGGAGTCCAACTTTGCTTTCAGTGTGATAGTCAGTGCCTCCTCTTGGAAAGGGAGGAGCTCACTGGCACTTTTATTTTTCCTGTTATGCCTTCTGAGAGCAGGGTTTACAATCACTAGGGAGGCTGAAACAAGAAGCCACAGACTTCCAGGCAGCAGGAAGGAGCTCTGCCTTTCAGGCAGACCCTGGGGACCTGTTCAAGGCCAAAGGTGACTTTCCCTCTCGCCCAAAACTAGTCGGGAGGGAGGCGGCACAGAGGTGATGCTGTGCTCCCGAAGTCAGAGGCAGCTGGGGCTCTCCAGGCTGCTACACCGCGTGTGGCCAGATTTTCTGCGAGCAGGAGCTGCACATACGGGAAATGCCACAGGGCTTTTCACTTCGGCTGAGCCTCCTGTCAGCTCACTCTCCAGCTGCTCGAGCTGTAGACAGAGACTCTCGGACACAGCTTGGCTTCTGCTCTTTTTAGGTGCTGTAAACAGGCCAAAACAGTTGAACCTCTGGCGTAATAAGTTTCCCTGTGGTTATACACTGATGTCATAAATTTGATGTTATAATGTCAGTGAAAGCTGATGAAAAGGAAAAGCAGGGCAGGGAGGAAGGAACCCTAAAATGTTGACATTTATCTCAATGAGAAACTGAATCCAGAAAGAACAGCCAAGCAATTATTTTGTAGAGAAGTTCTCTTCAGGCTTGTGCAGACTGTTCCCCCTTCAGCACATCTCTGCAGTGTGAGGGCAAAGCAAGGCAACAGCAAATTACAATAATCTAACGTAGCTGCAGAATTCGCCCAGGCTTTTTAATTTTTTTCTTTCTAACCATAATGACTGAACAGCCTGAAGGAGATTTCTTTATCCTACAACCTGGAATTTGGAGCAACTGTAGCTCATGTAGTGCTGACAGAATCCACAGAGCAGATGAATTTGCTCCCTCTGGCTACATGCTTATTCTAGGTAATTCCAAAGAGAAGATTTAAAAAATGTTCATCTCTTACAAGCTCAGGCTAAAAACCCATTCAGTTGAATGGAGAGCCAGAAAGCAGGTCACCATTCCCATGGTTCTGAGCTCAGCACCTCAGACTAGACCCAAAGAGGCAGCCTATAAGGACAGATTTGTCCACTACAAACAAACAGAAATGTCTAAGTTCCTTTAGCATAGTCTGTAGTCAGCCAAAAGATGGTAGAACCAAAGCTCTGTGAAGCTGGTGAGGAGGAAACACTTGAGTCCAAGGCATCAAGCTTTCCTAACAACAGACAAAAGGAGTTCCTACAGCATCAGGTGACACTGAGAGGCCCTGTTGAAATGAGGCCTCTTCTTACACTTCTACATTTGGCAGGAAATGAGGGGATCCAGTGCTGCGATCCTTCCTCATTGACAAAGGTGTCCAAAGTGGCTTTTGAAGATCAGCCCACCGCTGTCCCTGCTGACTCAAATAAGGTCTGTCAGACTCAGAGCTAGATGACAGCTTTGGCTGCACCACCACTGATACCTCCATGTGAATTATCACTTGGTCTTCTGCGATTATTTAATTAATTCAGGGGGCAAAGTAGTTTCATTAAGAAAAATGAAATTGCCATGGAAGTTCATGACTAAGGAGAAACATAACTCTCTTCCAGTGAGAGCATGGACCGCTAATGTCCTCGCTCAGCCGGCAGCCAGCAGCCTCCCTCCCCGAGCAGACATCCGGGAACGTGTCTGTCCTTCCCCAGGAGCCGCCTCCTCATCCCCCCTTCAGGAGGAGGACGTGCCCTGGCTTGGGGCATCTCTCGTGCAGGGCAGGCTGAGCTGCAGTTGCACGGCAGTGAACAGACTGCTGCAGCACAGCTGTCGATCCAGGCCAGGAATGGGAGAAAAAGATTTCAGTTTAGGCTTCCCATAAGTCTGTTCTTTCCAGTAGTAATTAAAGTGACATTTTCCTTGCCATCTGTAGGATTTTTTGAGGATGCAATTGAGTGATCTGTCAACAGCCCTATTTCCAGTAGAAAAGAGAGCAAAAAGACTGCCTGCTTCCCTGAGCAGAAGAAATTAAAATTACCAACCCTTGCAAAAAATGGGGCTGTTTGCCCTTGTAAGCCCTTGTTACATGAATACTTTTGAAGGAAAATAATATCCTCTAATATTAAATCTTCTGAAGAATAAAAATAATCCAAACATTTCAAATTGGAAATATGACCTTAAATTAACTAACCCCATATTAATTACAATAGTAAAAAATCCATTTTAACAAAATTAATTTGCTCCACAAGGAATTTTTTTAAATAATTTGAAATTATAGGGTTTTTTTAATTCACCAACATTGCAAAAACTATCTTCTTTTACAATTATCTCCTTCTTTGCCTCTTTTTTTAAACTTTTTCTTTAATATAGTGACTACTTTTTGTAGAGCTTATCTGTTGGAAATTGTTAATACCTCTCAGGTTTCAACGACCTGTCAAAACCAAGCACAATCAGAAACATTTAAGTAATAATCATCTTTCAGGAAATAATTAAAATAGTAGGCAGATAGGATTAAGTTGGAAACGGCTGTAGTTTTGATATCATACAAATATACATCCTTTTGGAGTAAAATAAATATATGAAGACAGGCAGAAGAGTCAAACAAAATAATGAAAAGTCTCTACTTGGAAATGGGTGATGATCCTAAAAACCACCTTAAGTCTACGTTTATTTTAAAAGTGCGTAAAAGAGGGAGAAAGAAGTATTTTGAAAATATTTGCATTGTTTTCTGAATAATTTAAGACTAAAGAGAACAGATAGTATCAACCTTAGTAGCTAGTCACTTTGAATACCTTAACAGAGAAGCATTACCTGAGTACATGCTCATCATTCTGGACAAATATGACAGTCATATTGAAAAATCCCATTGCTAAATGCCACAGAACAGAGAAAACAAATCCCTACCCTAAAAATACTTCAAAATCTAAGTACATGATACAAATTACAAGCTGCCCACAGACAAACAGAGACAATCAAGAAACAATGGGACAGTGCTGGTCCCCTCAGTGTCCCCACACAATGAGATGGGAGGGCACGGAGAAAGGGCTAAAAGCACATGCACGCACTGATATCCCAAAGCACAAGTCACAGAAGAATTGTGAACAGAGATACAATAAGAAACCAGGAACACAGCCCCAAAACTATCAGAGAGGTAGTCAGGGCCACTGGCTTTATGAGCAGGTAAGGGCAGCAGCATGTGCCAATCATGGATGCAGTCCTGGAAGCCGAAGAATATGCTAGAAATGAAGGGAAGAAGAGCAAGAAATGGGAACTGAAACCAAAGGAAGTTGAAGGGGAGCATCTGAATGTTTGGTAGACAATGGCAATACACAAAAGACATGAAGAGATGAGTTTCTTCTTCAAGCAACACTGCACTTGCTGCAGCCAGGATGAGAGGAGGGAAGGGACAGAAGCAGAAGCCCAGGTGTGTCTTCAGCCATGAACTTTAGACCAGCATTATGATCCCTGGCAGGGCAGGAAGAGAGAGCTGCTGCAGACAGAATGTCAGGTAAAGAATTCAGGTGTTTCTGAGAGAATAAAATACACAAAGTGTGGGCACAACTCTTTCTTTATTTTATTTTGTTCTCTTTTAAATAAAAAAGAAGACACTCCTGAGAAAACAAATAAATGCAAGAACAAAGGAACAAGGATAGAAGAGAGGAGAGCTGAAGATTAGCTACAACAATGGCAAAATTGTGTAGAGTTTCCTGGATAAAGAAAGGAGAATCACTTTAACATTCATCAAACGGATATTTGGCTTAAGACATTACCCATCATTTGCCAATTCAGCTAATACGTTTATCAGGTTTTCATAGAGGAACAAAGACACATTTAACAGCAAAAGTTAGAAACAGAGGAGCAGCAGAGGCACAGATGGGATGGGACTGTTGAAAAGCCCTTTGATCAGTAACCCTAGGGATGAACTTGCAGTATTCCTCATCTATTTCTTCTAAAGGATAACAGTTTAAAATGAAGAAAGGGATCACAAATGCTTTACTATATCCCAAGAGTAGCACCATGTGAAAAGGATAAAAAGGGAATGAGCCAAGCCAATTTGCAACTCCTGTTTTCTCTGCTGCAAGTAATGACAAATCACCTATAGTTCCAAAAGCAGAAAACCTGAAAGCACCCCATTTGCAAAAGCATATTAAAAAAAAATTAAAAATCAGCAAACAGTAGGTAATGTAGATAACCAAGCATCCAGACAAAAAGAAAACCTGTTGCTTCTGTATTATAGAGTCTTATGACTGGATTAACCTTAGAAAGGGTAAGAGTATTATGCCTTAGCTTCACACACTTCAAGAAGAGGGAGATTAATATCACTATTAAAAAAAGTTCCAGTGCTCCTCTGACCATTTATTTTTCCATATTGCACAGCTAGATCAGAAACTGAGGAAACAGGCTTTTTGTCTTCACCAGTTGTTGTGTCCCAGCTGGGTTCTGTTTATGGCCACAGTAACTCTTGTGCTGCTGCACGGGATCAGAGTAACCAGCTGGGATCAAGACCTCTGCCTTCAGTGACAGTGCCAGGTAACATCAGGTTAAAGTGGCCCTGAAACCATGGCCTCCAAAGGTCTTGCCTGAGGACAAGTTCCTAACAGAAATTGTCAGGAGCTCTTGCCATGAGCATAACTCTGAGCAGTGGAACAGCATTCCACCAGCTGAGTACCCAGAAAGAGGAGATGTGTACTGGGAGGCAGGACCAAGGCAGTTTGTAGGTGAGAGCATGTGATGTATCCTTCCCTGCTGCAAAGCTGGAGCTTCACTCTCTCGGTATGCATTGTCATTAAGTCCGCAGGGTCATGGGCACACATAAAATTATGAACCCCAAAATCTAGATTTTACTGCTTAGAATTTTCAAATGCATCTCTAATCGAGAAATCACAAATGTGTTGTTAACTAAAAGCCTCTCTCTTCTATATCATGCTTAAACAAAGACACCTTACTAAACAGGAAGAATGCACTGAGAATTCACTTTAATACATGTTTATTGGTGTCCTGCACTTTCAGTGTAGGAGGTTGGAGATGTAATAAAAAAGTTTCAAAATTTATTGATTCAATTTCATTTAAATCACTCTAAACAACCAGTGCTTTAGAGTTCAGAGAATTAACATTTACTGTCCATTACAAGCAAAATTTTAATATTACCTTTTTTGAGTCCACTTAGAACTCCTCTTTTAAAATTCTTCAGATACATTCCTCATAGTAAACAATACATTTCAATCTGTGTCACAATCAACATTGATAAGGCCTTCTTAACCATTTTATACCACCTCCACTGTTACTTCATTGCAAAACACAATCTTATTTCATACTATAAATACCCATCCATGCACAAAACACAGGGGCCAGAAGTTACACATTAATATTTCATGTAGGCTTCCAAGTCTTTCTTTACCCTCTGCAGGTTTATGGTACACTTAAAAAGATATCTTTAGACTTGGTCTACTTGGTCTTAAAATACAAATATACAATATCCATAAGCATAAAAAAGTAAAGCTAGATGGCCTTACCATTTGTTATGAACTGCTAAAATCTTATACATGTACAATATAGCATCATGCTGATTAATATACATATTAGTTAAATATATGAGCCAATAACGGGGATGTGGCCAAGCTTTATTGGTTTGTTTTCAAAATTTTTCATATACAATTAAAAAGATTCTTAATTTAAACTCATATAGACTACCTGAACCACACAGACATCTGAAAACCCTGCTGAGAAATTCAGGTTAAAGTGGGACAAAGCTTGCTGATTCGTTGGAAAAAGGACACAACTCATTATGGGTGACACCCACGGTGTGTTGTTCCCAAGAGAATGCAAATTTACCAGCATTCACATTTTCAGGTCTAGAACACTAATTTTTGCATCTTACATCGCAGCTTATACTTTTTGTATCTATTCATCAGCCTCCAGCAGAAACAGTTCAGTACCTTGACATTGTCATAGATTTTTCTAAATAAGTAGATATATAGTACAAAGTGTAGATAGTGAAACGAATAAGCACATATATACAGTCTTTGAAAGGCATTTTTGTGACCAGTTTAGCAGTGTTTATAGAAAACATTTAAGATAGTCACATTCTGCTGATACCACTGTATTGCAAACTGTCAAGCCACATTTCTTATATTAAACTTGTACTGCATTGTATATAGTACAACAGAGAACGATCAATCTTAAGGTGTGACACAATGAAAAAAAATACTAGACTGAGTAAGGTAACCAGCACAGGGCTTAATTTTCCTGAGGTTTGTAAGAATTTTTTTAAACAAAAATCACAGTGACCAGGCTAAACTGCAAACATACTGTTAAGTTTTAAATATACAGTTTATACATAAGTTCTGTGCATGGTCGACTCAACTGTGTATGTTCATGCTGATGTTTCCTTTAAATGACTCGCCACTGCATAATACTTGTGTCCTTTCCTCCTGTGGAGATGAGATGGGTGTCTTCACAGAGAAAATCTACATTAGTTACATGACTACTATGTCCACCGTACACATGGCTTGGAGCCTAGAAAACACCACAGTAGTGAGAATAGCAGCTGTCATAAAAGCATCTCGTTAGAACATTAATGCAACAATGAAACCAAGGCATCACATGATTCTCTTAAAGGATTTTAATATTAAATTAACTTATAAATTTAATTGTTGTCTCAATCAACCTTAAATAAATCCCTTAGATGTATAAAGACTCCCATTTTTCCTGTTTTGATGTGTTTGGGGTTGTTTTATTCACAGGAAAACGTTTAATGCATTTGTTCAAACTACAAGAGTAAATTTTTGGGAAATACCTTACCCTAAACTGTGAGCATGGATATGAGAAGAGATGTACTTTGCCAAAGTCATCTCCTGTTGATAGCAGTTTCCTCCCATGGGATCGGCAGACAGCGTTGATATCTGTACCATCTGAGCCTTCAGGCCATACACCTGAAACACAGAGGAACTCATTAAAGGCTTCTATAATGGAAATAAAAGTGGCAGCCTAAGTTTCTGTTAAAATATTAAAAAAAAAGGATGACTTAAGGAAAAGAAAAACCTATAAAAATAACTGCATCTGAGTCAGAATGTGTGCTTCCATACCTGCTAAAGTCCAGATCCTAATAGGAAATCAAGCACATAAAAACCCTCTTTATTCCCTCTAGTCAGCAAACTGCTTTTTACTCTGAGAAGACACATTCTGCTGAATTACAGTCACGTGTCTGAGCCTGAAAGAATTTTCGTATGGTTATGTGGAAAAGTAACAGTTACTGCTTTTATTTTCTCTTCTCCTTATGTATGAGCTAACACACTGTTTTCATATTACATGGGTATATTTTTTAGACTAGAATATGATCCAAAAGTAATTTCTTTGCATTATGAAAGTCTAAAGTTAGGAAAAAAGACATTATATAGTTTAAATTATTATTTATTAATTAATAGATCCCTTGAAAAGGAACTGAACCTACTATAAGGTTTTTAAATGTTTTTCTTCTACTGTAAGTACATCTCTTCCTTCCCTACATACTGTACTCTTTGCTGTCCTTGCACAAAGTAGTGTCCTGAAATCAAACTGTAAGGTGAACAGTGCAGAGAACAAATCTGTGCACCACATCTTTAAAGCCTCTGAATACTTGGCTGTAATAAATTGCAATTCTACTAAAATACACCTAGTTATTGAAATGTCAGGATTTTGTATGCAGTACGGCAGGCCTTTTTTGGTTATGATTTTCTAATTTAGATTTTATCTAATCCCTCCTCAACATAAAGAGCACCAAGCTTTCAGAGATCACTGCCATCTTCAGTCATACTGCGTATTCTGCCGTTATGACTTGGCAAAACCCCTGCCATGTCTTGGCTCTGTGATTTTCAATGCTGTCCCTCTGCCACCCGTGCTCTGCAGTGTGCCCCTGCAGCCCTGCCTACTCAGGTGCATGCTCCTCCTCTGGTGCTGCTGCAGGTCAGGTGAGAGAGTTGTGACTCCCCTGAGAACTCCCGAGGCACACTCCAGTTCTCCTTCTTCAGGATACTTCTAACCCCAGAGCGGGCATTTGCCATGCACCCTGGGAACAGCTATCCTTCAATCACTGGGATTCTTCCCAAATACAGCCTTTGTATCACTGCACAGCAATTCGTGAGGAGGCGATTCCATCTCTTTATAAGGAATTACAAATTGCTGTCAATAAAATGCAAAGTCTCATTTGTAGACAGTTCTTAATGTTTCTGATGTGTGTGGAAACACCGCGTTGCTAGATCAGGGACAGTGAAAGAGACTCGAAGAAACAGAAGCTGCAAAGAAACATGATAATTGCTACTCATGGAATTATGAATATGCAGAACAAAGAGACACAGAAAAGCTTTCTTAAATATCTGCTTTGACAAGAAGGAGGCTATATGAATATCAAATTCTAGCCAAAAAGAGGCATGAGTCTTCCCAAGAGGTCACTATGAGAAGCGGGAAATAACCCCTGAAGGAAATGGTTGAAGAAACAAGACTGCCATTTTGAAACAGGGAAAGGATAATAGCAGGGTTTTTCTTTGAATTTAATAGTTCTTTCAAAATTTATCCCTGTGCCTCACTATCGGTTTTTATGAATATGCAAATTGAATCTCCCTTGCTGAAAAAGTAGTCCTTATTTTTTCCCATCCTCTGCAGATCTGTAAAAGAGACCATTTCCTTTCTCTCATTTAAAGACTGATGCCATGCTATTTTTACCTCCTCTTCTCTAAAATTCATTCACTACAACTCTTCTCCCAGAACAATATTTAGGTGGATAATTAATTATTCTTGCTAGTCAGCACATTATCTGTTGGTCCAATGTGCAAAAAACCAGAAGCAGCCATTCCAGCTGTGACTGAAGCCGATACTGATAAATGGATGACTGCTTCACATTGTGCATGGCATCCTTTTCATTACACATCCCACTAATGTATCTGCCTTTCCTACAACACCAAAATGCTGTTGACTCATGTTTGGTTTGTATGCAAGAATAATCTGATCTTTCTGTGCAGATCTTCTCTCATCTGTTCTGCATTTTTACAACTGGGTTCTGCCATTCTAGTGGGGAGCCTCCTCTTTGGCTCTATCGAATTCCTGCCTTTTTTCATACCACTCCTCTGTTTCTCAAGACAACTTGCTAATCCTGCACCTTTACACCACCTACAAACTTTACATGCTGATTTATCATGCATGCATGCATGCTATGCAAACAAACATAATATTCAATTTACAGTGTTCTAGTTAGTTTTGAACCCAACCAGCCTGAGTTCTGCTTTGCTTGCAATGTTGTCAGGCTTTGTACAATATCTTAGATTTCTTCTGTTCTTGTCCTTCACCTCAAACACTGTTTTTTTCAAAACTGGGCATGTGCTGTGACTGACACCTTATTTGTGTATCCAGTAGCACATGGCTCTTGAAAGAGCTTATCAATCAGTAAGTGTTTTAAAGTCAGCTCCTTCACATTTATATGTTTGTATCACTAAAACATCTTCCCTCAAGCACACTTCTTTACATGCTACTGACTTTTCAGCTGAATCATCTCTGAACACTTCCAGACTGACTAATCTGTTCCCATGCACAAAGACAGGTGTTAACAGACCAGTGCTCCTTTTCCCCTGCATTGGTTACGCTGATCTGTGGGTGCTACGCATAGTTCGGGATTTTTATGTGTTTCTACCAGAGAGAGAAAATATCCCTAGTTTCAGTCAGCCATAGCTACTGAAAGATCAATATACTTGTCTCACATCCTGGATGCTGTGATTGCTGCTTCTGTGTCCAGTGGGGACATCCCAGCAAACATATGAAGACTGTTCTGACTGGCTGCTCTGAAGTCCCAAAGTACTGATTGACTTCCAATAAAAATGGACTAGTTTACAACTCATAATCTATGTGCTTCTTTAATTTATTATTCTAGCCACTCACTTTGCACTTTAGCCTCTCCATATGGGCTCTGAATATATAAATATACTGCAGATGCTGCATTCATTCTCCAGTTTTTCAGTACTTTGCCTGTTCTCTGTGAGGTGTTGAAAATAAGTACTAATGGTCTCAAGTTTACACTAACCAGTTGCTTTTACAGATACAAGAAGGTTCATCACACTCAAATACTTTGAAAATACCTGACTTATTTCAGCTTTCCAAACTGCTCCTTCCCTACTGAAAGCAATAGGCACTAACTGGGTTTGTCATCAAATTGTAGTAAGTCTTTTATTAAAGTAATATTTTTAAAAGCACTGGGCTTTGTAACACTTCAGATTTAGCAGTGTCATCTCTCCTCCCCCCTCAGAAGATTATTTTGTCCCATGGTCCAGCCCAAAAAACTGATTTGCTGCAAGGCATGGGGAGAATCCCTCTAATAGCAGTGTATTTTGCAGGAATCTGAATTAAAAAGTAAGGAACCCTCACATAAAGTATTCAGTATCTCAGTGTATCTGAACCTGTGATGCTAAATGGAAAGACTGTAGCTCTGTAACTATGTGTAGGGTGTACTCAAACCACAGAAATATTTTAATAGTTCCAAAAGGACCTCTATCCCTTAAATGAAAAATACATTATGTCAACACGCAGCTAATCTTCCAGGACTTTCTGCTTTTACTAAATCTGCATACTGTGATATCCAAGTGATCTCCAAGCACTGCTTGTTAGCTAAATGATAGCAAATTTGAACGTGTTTTCCCAGCATACTGCTACTGCCACAGCACCTCCAGGCATTGAAAACATGCCCTTTCTGGCTGCCTTCGAACACATCACTGCAATCTATTCTACTTGAAACAAGGGTACAAACATTCCTTGTTTACCACTTATACTAAACCAGACACTTCTCTGAATTTCTATCATGGCTTCCTAGTTCTTCTTGAGGACTCAAGAATTTGAAGCTTCTCGTACTCAGTGTTTGTAACCATCTGTCCAGTTCTGCACACATTGTAGAATGAGTACAAAGCTTCAGACTACACTGGAGAAAATGGATCCTTCAAAACTTCAAAAGAGAAGTCCCATGGAAACAAACCATTGGGTTTTGTTATGTTTTTCTTTTTGAATTTCTTTTGCTCAATTTAATTGCTACTGAGACTATCACAATACATGATAAGTTCTTAATAAGGGAGGCTATCATTGATTTTGTGTTTGCACACTATCCAGAGCAAATGAAACGAGTTCTGGTAAGGGGATTCAACCCAATAACTGCCTAAATATATGACAATTTCACAGAACTGGTACTTTACATTAAAAATTATGAGATGCTGCTCAACTGTGACAGAAAGGGCAGTGTGTGATTTTTTCCTTATCTTCCACTTATGTTGCAATATGATATTTGTACTTGAAGCTAGCAAGAACATTAAATCAGAGTCTTTCTGGATTGAAATAAGAAGACAGATTGTAATAAAAATGGCATAACAGAAGTTCTGTATTTTTCCCCAATTATGAATAGTCATGTTTCATAAGCAAAAGTTGGCATTCCAAATGTTTGTTAATAAGAAGAATGGTAAGACCTTGTAAGAGGAAATATACTTACCAAAAACATGGAATCCTAAAGTACAGGTGTAAGTGGCCCATTCTATATCCCTAGTTGTTTCAACACTCACAACTTGTTTACAAGCAGAGGGGATCCCTACAAAAGAAAAAACCCCACATAACAACATATTTCATTCTCAAATTGTATAGATTTCTGATTACACCAGATGAATTAAAACATATGGTTGATCTTGGCAGTAATATGGTCTCATTTAAATTTTAAATCTTTGTTAGACTGCCTGAACTTTGCACAAAAGGACTAAATATAATTCTTACTCACAGTATAAGATTTCATAGTCTCCTGAATTGGACACGAGATATTGTGAATTAACAGACCAATCCAGATGAGTAATGAAGCTGGAATGACCCTACAAAAGGAAAAGGTATTGTATTAACTGCACTAACAGTGTGCCACAATGTGACACTGTTAATACAGTGCTAGAAAATACACTTTAGGTGTTGATACTGAACCAGAAGAAGAAAGGTTACTTACTGAACATTTGCCAATTCTAGTGTACTTTCTTCCATTTTCACTTACACCATATATATAAATACAGTTGTCATGGGAACCTATTGCCAAGAAGTTTCCATCTATAAACACAAAAGTGAAACTGCAATTATTCCTGTAAGAAAAAACTTAGGCTAATTTTGAAAAGTCTGTATGTCATAGAAAAGAACAGTTCTTAAAGGCCTTGATACTGAAAAATGAATAAATGAAATTATATTTTCAATTTTCCAGTTGCATATTGATGTATCTAGCAAGACTACAAAGCAGCAATTTTATACTAAAAAATACTACTGTTAAAAACATAACATTTCTGGAAGCAACTATAGTCCATTTAGGGCTAACCCAACTGCAACAACCTGCAGAGTTAAGTCTTTTTTTTTTTCCCTTCTTCACAATAAAACCATATTGAATGTGTTGGGGTGGAAGGTAAAACAACACCAGAGCTTAAGACACCACCCATAAAGTCCTGCCAATGTTTTATGGCACACTTATTTTCAACTCCAGCGTGGCAAGCCATTTTAAAAGAAACCAACCCCTAATTTAATAAAAAAATTCAACGCCTTTTTTTTCCCCAGTAAATGAATGCTCTCAAACCTGGTGAGTAACGCATTACAGACAGCTGTTCGTTTCCATCTGTGTGTACAGTGACCAAGTCTTTTGTTTCTGTGTCAAACACAAACCACCTGTTGTAAACACAGAAAGAGGCCATTAAATCATTCCATAAGGAATTTAGATCTACTGTAATCTTGACCAACTTTTCTTCTGTCAAAACAGCATAAGTTTTATACCAAGAAGAGAAAAACAGCAACTGCTACTCAGTTTGGTCTAGTTTTACATTAACGCAGGGATAGTTTATTTCACATCTTTTTTAGCCATAAAATGTTTGGGCATTGACCCCAATATCAGTCTTCAGATTTTAGTGTGTTTTAATATGTCATGCATTAGAAAAAAGTAAGCATTGCTTGCAATGTCCCTTCTCCTTTAAAGACCTTGCTCTATGCTATGCTGATGTTTAAATTGATGCCTACATTAAATCTTAGAGCAAGGGAAAACACAAGCAAGCATCAGGACCATTCCCTTCTGATAGAAGAAAGAGATGGATTAATTTATTTTAAAGTGAAATTTTTTTTGCAGCTTATTTAATTAAGTAATTTTAATGAACCAAAAATTAGTTCGTGAAAACATTCTACATTAGTTTGTAGAAATTACAAAGATAAAATCTGCATTTCAATACTTGCATCAGATTACTAAAGACAAAGAGAAGATTCCTCTCAAAGCTTCTCCTTTTGTTTTACTTTATTTAGTAAATAAAGTACATTCAGAAACAAAAGTAAGTCCTTTTATTAGGGCTGATATAAAACCTGAAATAAGCTTGCCTCATAACCTACAAGCTTCCTATATGTTCTCAGTGAACTGAAACTGTTTTCAGTACTAACAGCCAAGTCTGCCCTCAAGTGACATTAAAGGAGAGGGTGAAGTTAGGCAAAGGCAGTCCCTCCTATGAGAGACAACCATGGATAAACCCAGCAGCTGCCACTGCTGTCACCAAGGGCTCAACCTTCTGTCCAAAATACTCTCCTGCACCTCAGTTTCCTCTGCCTTATTTATCCCTCACACTCCTCATGCAGAACAAGTCTCTTAATGTGCATTTTTACACTATGCTTCTGGTTGTCACTGCATTAGGGATCATGAACCTCTTGCTACATTGTCCAATGACAAATTTTTTCTATGTGTGATTTCCTGCATGCAGTCCTAAAGGCCTTGGGAGGAAATCTCCCTCCACATCTGCAAAGTTAACCCACTGTATCAGACTCCTCCTTCAGCTTTTCCTTTTCCCCAGTGGACACAAAGATTTAACATTTAGGTCACTGGTATAATGACAGCACTTCCCCAGCCTTGTCTCACAGCTGACCTAGAATTCCAGCACTCTCTAAATGTCCTCCTCCCACTGATCTTATGCTGGCACTCTCCCAGGGCAGAAACCATCTCTGAGTGTTCATGCAACACTCAGCAAACACAGGGTGCTGGCCCAAGCCTAGGGTTTCTAGGCACTAAGGCAGTGCAAATAAATTTCACAGTAACATTCAGTAGAAATCAATAGGGAATAAGATGTGTCATTGCATACATCTGCAAAGTCAGAACTGGAAAAATCAATGTTTGTTGGTGCCCAAGGTGTAGCTCTGCACCTCTTACCTTCCAGTCAGTGTCCCTACTGCAACAACAGCTGCTGAAGGATGAAAACCTGAAGACTGTGCTGGATCCTGAAATGTTTCAGAAAGAAACATGCTTATTTACCAGTCCAAGTTATCAAGTTATTATAAAAAACCAATTCAATTATCTGCCTCTGGAACATAGTAAAACTATCTTGTTGATTTTCAGGGGTCATTTTTTCTACTTCAATATAAACTTGAGGAGTAAAAAAGTATTTTTAACTAATTGAAATATTATCCAATTAACTTCTTTTCCCTCTATACAAGGCCACTCTTTTCCTTTCTTTACTATCTAAAAATAATTTGGCAAGTGATTTCGTAACAACAACATTGGCAATGACAGCTTCTCAACTAATCACAAAGAAGTAAAAGATAAAAATAGCTTCTTAAACTAGAGCTGACCTTAGAATTAAACATCAAGGCTGCAGTTTACCTACAGTCTGAAGAACAAACAAGTCCCTTATTCAACATAAGTGCCCTTATGTGGCACTTTGCAGGAGGGGTGAAGCCCAACTCCTACACACACCAACACCTTTCTCCAGCACCTGCCAAGCTGCAGCTCAGTGGGAGATTAAGGGCATAAACTGGGTTTCTTATTTGGATGTGCAATTTTAAAACATTTTTCTTCATTAAACTCTAGTGTTTTTCTTTCAATTTAAACACATGCCTAAAAACAAGGTAAACATTTTCTTTCTAATACTTGTCCAGTTAGAAAGAATGAGGTCCAGAACGCTTCAGGTTACAGAAGTAAATACCAATATAGCTTTTTTTTTCCCCCTCATACTATTAGAAATAATTTTAAAATGTAAGCAAAAAACCCATCCATCTCATGGAAATCCTTGTGTCCTTAATTTTCTGTATTTTAAAACAGTATCACATTGTAGCTGTTTCAGTAAACCTGTTGACATTTTTAGTAATGGGAAATCACTAGCCCTAGAGGCTAGGTGGAAAGGATATTCTCATTAATAATAAGCAAGTGACTAATTTAAAAGAATTACTAACACTAAAGAAAATTTCAGAGAATTGTTGAGATCTCTTGATTTGTTGAGGATTGTTGGTTTGTCTCTCAGAATTGTTGAGGATTTCTATGCACAGCTTCTAAAACACTAGAGCATTCCAGAAAAGAAAATTTACTGATTTTTTAAAAGTATAATTTCATGGCGAATACTAAGATATTTCATTGAATAAACCAGAGGTTCTGGCATTTACTCTAACTTGTACTCAGAATAGCTACATTAAAAAGCTTTTACATTGATCTCTATGACAAAAATAGATTAACGTGAAATTACTTTTTTCCCTCAAGTTAATATTTAAGGTATTTGAAAAAATAATCTTAAGAAAAACCAAAATGACTAGAGAATTTCTGAACAGGAGAGCTGTATGTAATAAATTTATACCTCTATAATCTTGTCCCAGATAGGATGATGAGTGGTTGCATCCCAGAGTGTAATGTGTTTGTCATGTCCACATGTGAAGAACTGAGGCTTAGAGGAATGGACTGCAAGTCCCCAAAGCTCATCGGTGTGACCCTACACAAGCAGAGATGCTTTTAGACAAGAAGGATAGGCCATCAAAAATAAACATGTTTAAACAGTATTAAAATGACCAAACAATATATTAAAACATTCCAAAAGTATGTTAACTCTAGATAGATACATATTTATAATGATTCTTATTGCCAAAAATACTGTAATAATAAATCGATGAATATTTATGAAAATGAACTTTAAACAGGATATTTACTGCTCTTACACTCTTAGAAGTGTTCTTGTTAGGAAACCCAGCTTACCTGGGTAATTGGGAAAAAATCTCCTGACAGCGTGCCCTGTAGGACGAAGTTTCTGGTGGTTCCTATTAATACAACGTCCCCTTTTCCCTCTGCTACTGTTCTTATTGGACCAAACTGCTCTGGAATCTGTGGTCATAACAGATAAAAGGATAAATAAGTCAGAAAATTTGTCAGGTATTGCCATTTTTCAAGACACGTGGCCTAGTAAATGTGTTTTAATAAATATTGCACAGTGAAGAAATTAAACAAATTAGTACATGTGCCTGTCTTGCAAAACTTTATAATAGCTTGTGTCAGCCCAGTAACTTATAGAACACTGCAAGACAAGACATTCTTATCTACAGAATACTCAGATAAACCAAGTATTTCAAGAAACACAAAAGGTTCCTTCATGCTGTGCTAATTCAATAGTATTTAATTGCAGCTGTGATATCAGACTAAGCATTTCTACTCAGACTATTTTCTTGCAATGAATGTTTCTTTAATTGCAGCCTAGGTTCTGAAAGAGCCAGTGCAAATCTCTAAAATAAAGCTCAAGGGAAGATGTAAAATAACAAGGAATAGCAGAGTATGAACAAATAAGAGAAAAAGAAGAACACATGGTTAGAAACAGCACAACAAGCATGTCCCTTGTGCTGTGTTAAAAACTGAATTACTTAAACAGACATGCCATTCCAATTGTATATATATTTTCAAGATTAAATATTATATAAATATTAAGTATTATTATTTAATATTACATAGTAGAAGCTCTTCCTCAGTCTTTTCTGCTGCTTCTTCTCTTACATTCAGTATATAAACAAAGTAGTTCTGTCCAAACAAATTCTGCTTTAATCTTTTAAGTTCCTACATAGCAGCTGGAGTAATTTTCAAATTTTGTTTAAATTGTATTTAAAAACAACAACATCAACCAAGAAATTAATGAAAAATTTTAAGTATTAATACCGTCAAAAAATCCTGACATCATTCTGGGAACGAGGAATGTATAAACCATTTCAATACTGTAGTACTATGAAGTTAAGCATTATCTCACATTATTAAATGCAAAGAAAGGAAGAAATAATGAACACAAGACTTGTTTTCCAGTTACATAGAACTTAGAAAGGAAATACTATGTGAATGAATAGGGAATCACAGGAATGACCTGAACACTGAAAACTTGAGGTGTCCTGTGCAGGGCCAGGAGTTGGACTTGATAATCCTGATGGGTCCCTTCCAACTCAGCATATGAAAATATTGTATTTTACCATTGATTTTCTTTCCCATAGAAATCATATCCATAAGAAAAATATTTGATTTTAAAGCTGCTCAGAAGACAAAGGAATTTAATTTTAAGTAGCAGAGTAATTTAAGATAGGCGATATCACCTCAGTTTTGTGAATTTTTTGGTAATTTCCATTCCAAGATATCAGCTTTCTGTCTTTTCCACCTCCTGAGACCAATGTGCCATCTCGAAGCATACACAGTGCAAATATTCCACCCTCGTGTGCTCCTTGAACTGCATGGCTTATTCTGTTGGTACCTGAATAGAAAAAAAAAGAAGACACTACTACTGAAATACTCAGCTTAATAGACCTTTCCCCCCATTTTTTTTCCTCCATTTCTCTATTATCTCTCAAGGATTGCATTTAAACACTGGTAACAGTGGGCATGGGGTGCTGGACCAAAACACACAGACCCACAGAAGAAGCTGAATTAGTACACCTTATGATATATTCCCCCACCTCAAAAATGAAAAGTATACATACTCAGTCTAGGCCAAGGACAAAGGACAATAGGTTCCTTTCAACCTTTCAAGTAGGTCTAAGCAAAGTAATTTGACATCACATTTGACCTGCAGTAGCACCACACACCTTATAAGCAAAAAATCCAGAACCCAGTCACTTTTACCCTCCAAAGATATTCTACAGCCTCCAGACCCTGAACTTGTACCAAAATCTGACAAAGCTAGAGGTCCTTGTATATCTGGTAGAACGTGTTGTCACTCTCCAGAGGAGCCTGTACTTTATTGATGAATTTGGCTTGTTCAAGTAGCTTCTTAAACTCAACACTGTCAAAACCAACTACATTGGATTAAGTATCTCTAATTTGGTGAATCATTAATATTACAAAGTACAAAGAAATGATTACTAGTGATTCTGTTACTGAAATGTGCACCTTGCATCAAAGCTTGGCTAACTTGATGTTTAGCACAAGTGAGGGGCTGATGCAAGTTAGGAAAAAAAAATTGCCTTTTCCTTCATCCATGTCTACGGATATAATGTGTCAGGCACAACTGATTTCTACTAAGAGAAGTTTTTGCTAAGGGTACTCTGACCTGGAGGAAGCAGCCCTCTCTTGCACATACAGCTCTGAGTCAAAAATAGTGAAGACACAGAAAGTACACAGCACTGAGAAAAACAAGAAAAACATTTTTGTCCAACCCTAAAGAGCTGGCACAAGTTGAGATCTTGAGCACACTGAGAATTCCCTTTTATTTCTGAGAGAAAGGGCAGAGAGGCTGCTTGCATTCAAGGTAGAAATTAGTCTACCAGCATGATAGCAAACTGACCCTGAGCAATGCACTGCCCCTGTCTCCCTTGTCTGCTGGCAGCCCAAAATTACAATAAAGGATATGGGACAATGCAATTTCTAAAGTCAGTTTAGAAGGAAAACTGTTGAAGTGCCTTGCTTTAAATCACCACAGGAAAAAGGAAAGGGAAATAAATGAGAAGCCAAGTTGCAAGTTGCACCATATCCATCACTGTCCTCAGCAGTGTACTGGCCAAGGAAATAATGAGCTGACAGTCCTTGGTTGAAAAAGAAATCTACAAAACCAGCTCAGTAAGGCTCAACTGTACAACTGATTCACTGTATTGTTTTCAGGGTCTTATCCCTTTGAGTATTGGGAGAAAGCACTGAGTAAATAGGAAAAAGCTGTCATCCATGTCTCTTCTCCTTACTAATAAGGCCTCCTTTAAGGGATTCTCCTTATTTCTATGCATGGCACCTCAGAACTAAGTAAATGTTTAGGATGTTGCTGCTGTTTGCCCTCTGGCAGGCATTGCCTTCTGCTGCCTAAAAAAAGGTCTCTTCTTACTAGAAGATGCTTTTTAAGAAGTTCTTCCTATCCATCTGTTCTTCTGAAATTAAGATGAGGAATTAAATTAGATCTGAATACATTTTAGCTTGACTTCCTAGGAGAACAAATTGTTTTGTTGTCTTTTAAAAAGTGTGTGTCCATAGGCATTCTGCAAACAGTAGAGAGGGACAGGATAGGAGACTGGAGATCATCAATTATATTGTTAATGTTTTTTTACATACAGTGATTAAAGAAAGAACTTTTCTTGGCATCTCTTACATCAGTAAAAGCCCCACATGCTGGCATAGCTCTGTGATTCAGTATTTGACCATAGGGAACACATTTGATAGAATTTTGTGCTCTAGCAGTTAGGTACAGATATTCTTTAGCTTCTTGTAGAAATGAATACAGGCAAAATCTGCTGGATTGGTCTTTGGAAGAAGCTCAAGATAAAATAAAATTTATTCTTCTTGAAATGAAGCTCTACACTCAAGTCTACACTCACAGTCTAATATTAAGATGGAAATTAATAGTGAAATTTTATCTTACCTTTCCCCCAAACCAAAATGTTTCCACTTGAGTCTCCTGTAATAGTATCACCATTTTCAGAAAAGGTCACACACAGGACAAACTTTGGCTTCTCTTGTTTCTGCATGGTTATGAAAAATATACACTCACAGCAACACACAACCCATGGATTTTAACTTTATGCATTTGGTTAATTTAGTTTAGTCTTATACAGTTCTATTATCACTTAAATATTTACAAGAGTTAAACACATATCTATAGTCTAAACAGAATAATCTGTGCAAGGGCAGAAGATGCATCAACTGAGGTTTGTGGCTCAATCCTGCACCCTTTAATTGCAAGCTGGGGACAGTAAGTGAGAAGGCCTGCCAACATATAACACATGACCAGGAATGCTCTGAGATAAACCAAATCCCCCAACTACTGCAGAATGCCAAAGACTTTGAGTATTTATAAATGGCCAAAGTCTCAAACAAGCTTTATTATTATAATTCTTAACTCCAAAGTTTCTAGGACAAAAAAATGTATTACTAGAGAGTTTGGCCATAGTGTAAGAATTATGGAATCATCTCTTGAAAGAAGCCCATGTTTCAGTAATGAAACCCCTCCATTTAAGACATTGACAGCAACAAAACAATTGAATGTGTAAGGGAACAAAAATATCACTGGTAGCTTCTAAGGACTTTATACATTCCTTGTTGACAATCTATGTGTATGACCTCTTTCTCCCCAAACTAAGAGCTCTATCTGTACTAGGGCCACCATCTTGTTCCAGCTGTAACTATCAAGACCAACAGAGCCAGAACAAAGAGAAAAATCCATTAAAATGCATGAAAAATATGTAACAAAATTTAAATGCATGCTTTCAGCATCTCCTCCTGATTTCACACAAAGTATATTAACTGACATTGTAAATAGTTGTACTGGCTATCCTTGGGAGCCACGACTCCACAAGCAGTTAACTAGCAGTCATTGGGGTTATCTGCAGTTATTGCAAACATCCCTCACTTGTGCATGCAAGTGCTGTATTGCTTAGTCTGTATTCAAGAAGCAAACCAAATCAAAACCTTGAAATGAAAATGATATTTACCAAATAGTGGCCAGCTCAATCTATTCAATCTGTGCATGTGTCTGAGCAGAACATAGGGAAAAAAATTCATACAGATGTATTTTTATGGGGTCTTTCCTCTCACAAAATAAAAATCTCCTCCATCATAGTCTCTTTTTTTTTCTTTCTTTTTTTTTTAAAGTCAGTTAATCAAGAGAGTTTTAAGGTAATTTTATTTTGTACAGTTTGTGGGTGGGAGGGTGAGGTTATGTAGAAAAAAGAATATAGGAAAAAGAATACAAAGAACAATTGACAATTGCATTTCAAAATTTCAGTGTGGAAGTTTTAACCATGGAAAAGTTCTCTGTGCCGTACCATGAATGTCACCTGAACTTCTGCAACATTTCAGGTTTAATAATGATTGCTTGTTTTGATTTACTCAAACCTTATTAAACCTTATTTCTGTATGTCTGTATCATTACAATAAACATAAAATTAGAGAAATATTTTATTTTACCTCAAATAATCCTTGCTTTTTAATAAGGGAATTCCCTTCTAGTGTCCAAAAATAAAGGTGTGATTTTCCACAAGTAACTATTATATTTGTATCAGTAGGGTGAAAATCTGCAGCAAATACAGCCTCATTAGAGCACTTGGGAGGAAAAAGAAAAACATTGTATCAAAATTTAAAATGTAAGGAAAGAAAACAATATTACAATGGTTCTCTACTTAGGTAATCTGATACTTCTGATATAAGAAAAATTCTGAGCTATTAATTTACTAACAGAGACTGGAATACTTTGTAGTCAAAAGATTTTATGACTTTATAAGTTAGTATCAAAATGTCTCCTTAAAAATCAAAGTCAGATAATGAGAATTTCTACACAAAAGATTAGTTTAGAACATTTTTCCTGCACATGTTCCTATCATTGCTGCCTAGAATTTTCCATCAATTCTAGAATGACAAAACCAGCAAAATTTTAAAAAATCCCAAAATATTGGGAGACTCTCAACAGAGAGAAAATAGTCCCTTTCTTCATATTCCTTGACTTTTATACAGTAGAAGTGTTAAAAAGGCACAAAAAATTAAATACAGAAAGACATTTTATTACAAGAAACCAGATCTACATACAAGCAAGTAGTACAAAATATCTTATTGCAACACCTTGACATCTGCCAGCTTTTCTTCTTTCTGCCAGTCCCACACTGAAAGCACATGATCGTTGGAGTCATCCACAGAGCACAGGCTACTTCCTCCATTCTGAGGCAAAACAGGGGAAATACTAATGCATCACCCAAGCAACATGAGGAACATATAAATACACATTCAAAATAATTAAATACTTATGTGTAAGTGGAGATATTTACACATATTTACACTGTAACTGTTATACTTGTAGTAAGATCTCCATAAAATATAATAACTTATACGGTCATTGAAAAGATGGCTAAAAAGGGACCTAGAAGAGGAACCCTTGCAAACTGCAGATAAGTGTCAGGAATGTGGTAGGTATCTCTTTACAAATATTCAGTAGTGGAAATTCCAAAGGCAAACGACATATCATTGTCTATTTTATTAAGAAAGCTTTTCTTGATAACGATACTGGATTTTTTTTCTTTTCAATTCAAGCAAATTATTTCTGCTCAGATATTTGTTAATACATGAAACAATCTTATTCTTCATATTGGTATCATGGATCAAAATCAGAGAACACAGTAAGGAATTAGAAAACAACTTATTCCTGACAGGTGTCTTTTTGATGGTTACGACATTTATCACTTTCTAGTCTTAATTACCCTAATTCCTTCATTCTTCCTTCATGCATCTTATTTCCTAGGCCTTCTCTTGTTGGTACCCATTTTTCTGGTGTGTCTTTTTACATATGAGGCTCTTGGTTGTTATCCTGATAATTCAGGCCCACAATACACATCAGACAGAACTACAAACACAACTCTGCTGAAGGAACCCTCAAGGTGGGGCAGAGGCAGGACTAAGAAACCTGAAGAGAGGGCCATGTAAAGTGAGAGAAGTGCTCCTACGAATGGGAAGAGATGCGCAGAACAGGCCAAAGCTGTGACTGAAATCACAAAGCGAACATATTAAATACTGTCATTCTTCTGGCAAATGCCAATAGTGCTCCTCTGTTACTGTGCATCTCTTTCCCTCCAGATGGGTATTTACAGAGCATTTGCTTGCTAGTTCTTTTTATTTATCCTTCAAAGGTGATGGCAAACTGTGTTAGCTTTCACCTTCATATTCTTAACTAGTTCTCCCAATACACCCCTCTCTTTTCTACTTTCTATAAACATAGTTATCAGTGGATTTCAAGTGTTTGTAGAAACTTTCGCTGAAGTAAATTTTACCTAGGGAATACATCAGGTAGTCCTCTCCTATCTAAAAATGCTGTCAAGACAATCAGACACCACCACATGCACTGCTTTCAGATTCTGTTGTACACAGGGGGCTTTGCAGCTTGCACAGGTCAGGTCACAGACTCAAGTTTTTATATGGGACTCAAATGCTGCCTATATCAGCATGTAAATATTTCCTTTATCTCTCTAACAGATTAGAGTTCAAAGGATGGTGCCAAGAGGCAAACAACAGGATTTTTTTTTGTACAATCCTTTATCCATATGCCTTTGCTGCTTTTCAGCAAAAGATTTTGATTCTCCTATGGGAGTGTCCATTTTTTAAAAGCCTTTCATCAATCATTTTAGACACAGTGAGAGGTTAAAAGGTGCAGAGAGAGTAAATTTCTTACATAGGTAGAAACAGAATAGGATGAATCAAGGAAACTAGGGATGTTGAAATTTCAAGTACACAAGTATTATTGCAACTGCCAGAGAAATTAATTGCAGTTTATTTTAAGTATATGGTAAATCTCTGAGATGGCTGAGATATTGTTAACTTTAATAGCAACCTAAGCTGTTGGAAACAATTGGGCTGCAAGTTTTCCTCCTCTAAAGAGGAACCTGAGAGAAGAGATAGCTTGGAAGTTTGTTTTGGTCTCCTAAATTTGAAAGATTTCAAAGATCTTTCCAGCAAATGGTCTTAATATAACTATTCATATATTTTACTTACCGATTTAGAAAAAGCAATGCAAGTGACAGCTCGGTCAAAAAACCCCATTCCGATGACATGCAGCGTATTCAGAGTGACAGAATCCCAGACACGCACGTGTGGTGGCAATTGCTATAAAACAGACACAGAAAACATCAGCTCAAACAGTGGTGGAGAAAAGTCATCAGAATTTGAAAAAATAAGAATGCATCTGAAAAAGAAATCACAACTGAAGGTATAAAAATTATCAGAACTTCTCTGGAGTCATGCATGTAAGCACAGATACATTACAAATGGTTTGCTGCTTACTGTGCCTAGGACCAATATCTGGAACTGACTATCCAGAGTGTACAGCACATCAGATCTCACTGACTTCAGTCTGTTCACTGAAGTTCATAGCCACGGAGGTACTCAGTATGAACTGATAACTGTTTACCACTTTGTGACATGGGATTTACTGGTAGACCCAGGTAGAGTTTAAACTGTGCAAACTGAGATAACTCTAGTAAAAGGTAAAAGTGTGAAAAGAAGCTCAGGAATTTCTAAAATGTCATTCATTTCAACATTATAAAAATGGCTGGGAAAAATAACTTTATGTTCAAACTCTTCTTTACCACTGTAGTCAGAACGGGCCTTCTTTTAGTAAATGAAATTCCATGTGTACATGCCGGCGCAGAGGAACCGCCTGTTGAAGGCCGGGTCCCGCTCCCCGCGCTCGGCCACCAGGGGGCAGCCGCGGGCAGGCGGTGGAGCCCCTCTGCTCGCGAGCGGTGCAACCGCGCTCGAACACAAACGAGCACCGGCACAGAGACCCCAAGGGAACAGCACCTCGGCTATACAAGCGGATTTTACATACCCGTATACCACATTCCCCTCAAGCGCAAACCTCAAACTCTTACGTTTTATTTCATAAATACAGTGGCAAGTAAAAAACTCCAACACATAATAAAAATCAATAGTTTGTGTTACTCAGCTAAGTTATCTTTTTATAAAATTTATATCACATAATTGGGATTTCCTTTATTTTGCACTGTCCTGGTTTTGACTGGGATAGAGTTAATTTTCTTTGAGTAGTTGGTGCAGTGCTGTGTTTTGGATGAGAATAATGTGGATAACACAGATGTCTTGGCTGTTGCTGAGCAGTGCTTACCCTAAAGTCAAGGACTCTTCAGTTTCCCATACTCTGACAGTGAGGAATAGCATGTGAAGCCAGGAGGCAGCATGGTCCAGACAGCTGATCTGAACCGGCCAAATGGATATTCCATACCCTAGAATAGTTTATGTACACGCCCAGTACATAAACTGGGGAGTTAGCCACGAGAGGCCAGTTGCTGCTGGGGGACAAGCTGGCCATCAGTCAGTGGGTGATAAGCCATTGCATTGTACATCACTTTTCTTTCTTGGGTCTTATTTCTCTCTTTTTATTGTCTTTATTTTTGTTATAATTATTTAAATAAAATTTAATAATAATAATAACAATTACAACAACTGTTTTTCAAACCACAGGGTTTATCCTTTCTCCAATCCTCTTCCACATCCCACTGAGGGGTGGGGGGGTGGATGAGTGTCTGCATGGTACTTGATTGCTGACCAGGGTTAAATTGGCATATTGATAATCCAGTTTTCATCTCAAAATTCTTCTTTGGTGCTTGCCAAAACGTTTGCAATAGTTTGTTTTTGTCAACAGCTGCATACTCTGCTGAGTAACTTTTTCTTCATGGTTTTTACTGTCTCTGCTTGTTCCCATTCTTTTTGCCTTTTGTTAGCTCTTTGGAGCAATGTTCATCTTACTCTGTTCAAATAAAGTCCTAACTTACAGCTAAACTTACAATAATACAGGTTTCAATAGAAATATTCTTGCCTAGATAATAAGAGTAGAAGTTTATTTTTTTCAGCAAACAACCCAAACCCATTCTTTGTAGTTTGGTTTTGATAGCTGTGATCAAAAACGATGTTGTATACTGTACAATTTAATGTCCTCCTTTTCTCCACATCCATCTGCCCTCTGAGGTCTCCTTTGAAGCCTTATCCCTCCATGCCTCTCAGAGACCAGCTTCAAATTTACCTTCAGTCTAAGTCATGGAACCAGAAATCATTGACCAGTCTTGATAATGGAATTGGGTAACATTGATAGTGTGCAATAGGAAATCTCAAATTATGTTTTGCTTCCGTTCACTCCAAAAATGTAAGGCCAGTTACAATAGGAAAAGAATACAGCATCTATCTTCTTAATGACATAGTCTTATGAAATATAAACAATTATACATCAGTAAAGAAGCCACTTACTTTCCCATCCTTGGATGTTCCTGCAACTTGACCTGTTGCTATAGTGATCCTATCAGGATGAACAGCCAGGCTACAAAAGAAAAGAAGAAGAGGCCAAACTTAAATCTATTTACTATCTATTTCAACAAGCTGTTACTCGAGCTTGTAATAAATAGCCCTATTTTAGTCATATAAAGCACACAGCATACGTGTAAACTTTTAAAGAATATAAAAAGAGAACTGACAAAACAATTGTCATACTCTGGTATTTTAAAATCCTTTGAACTCCTTTTTCACTGCATTTGCTTTGCATGAAGTTCTAGAGGCCAAGTACACTACAAAATGAATTGTGGCAATCATTCATCTAGCTTTACAAACGAGAAAGACATCCTCTTTCCAGTAAACCTGATAGGTTTGAAATATCTAGAGACAGAAAATTTGAAAGAAGGAAATGAGATGGAACAGGTCCAAGGTAAAAATCTCCTTGTAAACCAACCAGATTACACAAATAAATCAATTTATGAAACATGTTCACAATTCAAGCAGATTTGGTTTTCAGGCCTATTTTTGGCTTTGAGGGACAATAGGTGTTTCATAATGCCTAATCTAAAGAAGGGATGTCAAACACATTTCATACATTAGGGCCAATCAGATAATCCAGGTGCTCTTTTTCAGCTACACTGTGCAAGCAGACTGATACCATCAAGATAAACCATATGGTTATTTAGATTTAATGTTTCTGTTATTTAGTTTAATGATTCTGTTCTTTGCTGGTATCTGGTATCCTCTGATCTATCTGGTATCTTCAGCACAATAAAATCACTTTGAAGCAAAATCTGGCATGTGTGCATGGCAGCAAACAAACCAGGTCTAGTTTACAGGCTATCTGCCATGGGGTCAGCATGCCTGAAGACTACCAGGTAGACTACAGGTGAAATTACAACTATTTTGCTAGTTAGGTTGAACCTAAAGGAACTTTACAGGGCACCCGGGCCCTGGTGAAGGGCAAAAATTCAACCCTACTTTCAAAAGGCAAGGAGAAGATTCTAAAGAAGAAGATAATGATCAATCATCCTAAAAGAAGAATAAGGAAAATGAGTGGATCTATCTCAATACTGTTTTATGAAGAAAAAAAGAACTATTATTAGATGACTTACCACTTCACATCATCGTTATGACCAGTGTAATGCCTCTGAAGTTGCTCTTCGACATTGAATAACACAACTACAGACGCGATGAAATACACGGTCTCACCCGTTGGCAGGAGATAAAGATTGCTGCGACAGTCCCGACCCCTATATCCATAGCTAGAGTGTTGGTCAAGCTGCAATAACATTATCTATCTATGAAGAATGTTAAAAACAAGAAAAAACAAAACCAAAAAACCCAAGCACACAAACAAAAGGATTCTCTGTCTTTGTAGTCTGTAGTCTCTGTCCTAGAATCACCATCTCTTGGCTTGAGCACAGCTTGGTTACTTGACAACCTTCTTTCCCTTACTACAACACAGAGTTGAAGCACTTTGCAGACTTTAAAGCCTGTATATCCTACAGAAAATCCATAGCAAAGAATACAGGAATTCACAGATGTACTATTCCTTTAGCTTCCTTTAGAATTTGCTAAATACCAGACAAAGGCAATACTAATTTTGTCCCAGGTGCATTTACCACTTACACTGCTTGACTAATTAAAATAAAAAATTAGACTTGATAGAAACACTAATAAGTCATTCAGCACATCTCCCTGCATTACATGAGGATTGATTTCATTATCCTGTGTGCAGGTTGATTGATTTCATTAATGTGGACATGACCAGCCAGATGGATAAAAACCATAAAAGGGTTACATCATCCATTCCAATTTATTTTTGTAGTATTTAAAAGGCAGTGGCCCAGATTCAGATGCTAGCCATATCAACATGAATCTAAAATTAATTCAATGAAATGACTGGAATAATAATCTCATTTAGACTGAATGTTAATTCAGCTAAATTTTGTAGTTTTACTCTTCTGAAGAGTCATTAGGGACTACAACTATTTTGGCTTTCTTTTTTTTTAGTGGGAACAGAAACAGCATTAGCAGAATCTTGGCTACAGAAATGCATTCTAATGCAGTCAATATGGAGAAACTGTCTGTGAAAAATATATGGACAGATAATGAAACTCCAATTACACGATCTAAACAAGATATTTGTGCACTATTCTGTATGGTCAATGATAAGACACTCAAATTAAAATAGTCATGTTAATGTTGTTGAAGTAATAAGGTCAATAGTATCATACATAAATACCAATTTTAGAGCAGCTTGCTGATTTTTTCTTATAAATGCCGTAGAACTAGTGCTGCATACCCAATTATTAAAGTGTGAATTCAGAAATAGAGCTTTTAGTCTCAAAATCTGAAACATCTCAGCCAAAGTTTCTTCAAGATATTAAAATACAATGACATTGAAACAATCAATATCTTCAATTCAAAGAACTTACTATCAATTTGAATCTGTGACTGTTGGTGTTACTAGTCTAGATTGCTGGACAATGCTTTATTTGTTTAAATTTATTTTTCATTCTTAGGCCAGAAACCATTACAAATTGAAGCCGACATGTTTCCCTAGTTCAACAACATATAGTCAAATTTATAGTGAACCAGCAGCTGGAATTAGTGTAAGGAATTGAACTTCTAAAAAAGTGAAGAACACTATAAAGATATGCATAAGGAACAAATCTCAGCTCATGAAAATAGCCATTAAAAGGAAAAGATTACATTCTTTAGGGAAAATCTCCTTTCTTTACTATTCTTCCTGTGGGGAACAATGCTGCATTCAGCCCTTCACATGACTGCTGTTGTCAAACACTCAATTTCTTTCTATCAGCCTTTTTTCTCAGATGCAAACTCCCAGGGTTGATCCCTCCTTCTCCTGTTTCCCACACTCGGATTTGGTAGCTTCGACTTGGATTTGGTGAGCTGGCACTTCACGAGTGTTACCTTGACCTTTTCTTTTCATTTGGCCTGCAGTTTTTGTTTCAAACCTCCTGCTTGCCAAATGAGTTGCTCTCAAATGTATCTGGGCAGGCCACTGCTCCCACCCTGATGTCCCCAGTGCTGATTTCTCACGTGGATTTTCCACCTCTGTTTCAGCCCCCCTCACACTTCATCACTCAGCACTTTTGTTTCTTCGTGTCCTAATATATATGATAATATATCAAAGGTGTCAACCTTTTTCAGCTTTCCCAGACAGAGGCTAATGTGACCTTTATGGTTTTGGTATGCCCTGAAATCTATACAAGTTAGATTTTTTGCCTTCTGTTTGTCATCATAGTCTGTTTTCCTTTCCATTTGTCCACGCCACCTCCAATATCTTGTTTCTCTATCCCCATCCTAACATTACAGAGCATTGCTGGCTGGACTCCCACAGCTGGACTCATTTGTCCAAAAAACAAAGATGTTTTTTCCTATTCCAGTTCCCTTACCCTCCAATCAAACAGTGCAACTTCTCCAACTCAACTGGAGTGAATGCCTGCAATATTGCTTGGTTTTCTGCTGTATTTGTCTTCTTAAATGATCTTATGCTTCCGCTCACAGTTTCTCTTCTCCTTGCTATAGTGTAAACTGGGCAATTCCTTCTCCCTCTTTTTCTTTAAATTATTTTTTAATTGTCTTTCTAAACCTTCCATATACCTAGTCATTGCTATAAATACTAAGTATGTATACCATGATTGGATTTAATTGCAAATAAATTAGAAACAGAAGAAGCTAGCACAGTATTTTTGGGAAAAAAAAATACCTCTCCCTCAATATCATTTAGAATAACCATCTAGGGTTAGTTAGATTGTTTTATTAATTCACAGACAACCTTAGAGAGGATTCTGATGGGTATATGGACACCTGGAAGGACATAAAAATAACAGTCCATCTGGCAAATATTCAATTATTTAAATAAGCTTAAGTGGGAAACTAATGAGACTGAAATCATGACCTACCCTAATTATAATTTTTTATAATAGTCTGAAACATTGACACCAGGTTCCACCTATATGCTGCTAACAACATTCTGCTTTGTTTCATGTTGGGTGTTCTGTTGTTTCCCCAAGCTTTCTTACACTTTCTCCTTACCATCCTTAGGTGCCCGAGTGAGGAGCTCCTTGCAGCTGTAAAAAGACATCATTCAATTCTCTTGTGATCAATGGGGAAAACCCATACAATTAGATGGTACAATGCTGCAAGCAGTGTTTATCACTCTAATCTCAACTGTTTTATTAATTTTATGGATTTTTTTGTCTTTTTAACTCAGCTTCACTTATTTGTGCATGCACTATCTATGCAGTTCCAGCAGAATGGGATAGAACTTACAGCCTCAGTGGCAATAGGAATAATAAGAATGGTTACTAAATCTGTCATTAATCTCTTGTGAATACAAAGGGACTTTTAGAAACTTTCTGAACATTTTGAAACCACATGCAGTTCTATTTATAGAACTTTGAAAAAGACTATATGCAGTCTGTCTTCTTTTATGAAGACGAAGTAATTTCCTATTTACACTGCAACCAAAAAAGAGATTTTTTGTTAAAAGAGAAAACCTTATGAGGACGACATCTCTCTAAAGATAATGAATACTACAAATAGACTCAGATCTTATTGCGTTTATATTTTATCTTGAATCATCTATTATATATAATAAGATTATACAAAAGTGAAATGTTTTCTTTTCAAACAAAGAATAAATTCTATCATTAGACTTAAAAGTGAAATAGGAAAACTTTTGTACGTAACGAAACACTGATTTCTTTCAACTTAAATTTCTGCAATTATGTCCACTCATAGAAGACAACAGAATAATCTGGTTGTTCAGTATTTATGGTGTATAAGCCCCTTCAAGATAAAAATCCAAATATTATTTTATATATTATATTTTATAAATTTTATGGCTAAGCATGTATCAGTTGCACAACAGCACTACGCAATTCAGGGCTTATTCAAGTTGAATGTACCATCCTCTTAAGGATGATGGTGTACATTTTATAAAACAGTTAAAAATGATAAATTACTGCTAAGAACTAGAAAAATAAATGAGCTTGTGTTATGCATATTATAATTAATAATTCTAGATCACTACATTCTTATGATATGCCTAGTTTAATCTTTGGCTAATTAGCATGCTTCAGACTTAACCTTCAGGCAACATTTAAGCAAAATCTTTTTTAAGCTGCCACTCTGTACTTTACAAGGTGAAGAACAGCGGCCTCAAGAAATTAACACCTATTTTCAATGAAATGTCACTTCACCAATTAAATGAACACTATGACCTTAATCCTGCTATACTTCAGCTCAAAAGTTATTTAAACCAAATCGTTATGGAATGATTGATTTCCAGTAGTCCTCCAGCACAGAAAGGATACACCCATTCCAGTTTAAGCCTCTTGGCTGGTAGTTCTACTTTTGCTTCCAAATTGTAAGATTCCACTTGCTCTTTGGGCATGTACATGGTAACAGGACGTCCACGAAGAAACATTTTTACGTATCCTTCCTCTACAAAAGGTCAGAAATGTTTAATGTTACACAAAAAGCCATTGGGGAGAATTCCAGTGTTCCTCCATCCCTTCCCACATAACAGCTTGGTTAAAAAAATTACAGAATGACATGCAATTTCAAACTTAGAAATTTAGCAGGTTTCTTTTTTTTGTAAATCATAATAACTAGGCAGAATTTTTTAAAAACATATGAAGTCCCTTCTTCCTCTAAATATTCTGAGTAGCAGAATTAGAACTGAACAATGTCATGAAGAACTACAGAACAGAAAGGTCTGAAATTGCAACTTTTCTAAAAAAAAAGGTTACAATATTACGTTTTTTAAATATTAAAAATGGAGGGGAATACATCAAAAATTACAATTAACGCAGAAATGCCACTTTAAATTAATTTTTATTTTTTTTAATCAATGTTTACAATTGAGCATCAGCATCTAAATTATTTTCCAACACTCAGTCGCATTCTTTGCATCCCAGTGTAAAGATATGCTTTACACTTGATACAGTGTTAGAGATACATTCAAAATAAGGAACACAAACAATTAGTAAGAAGAATCATGCTGATGTACATGCAGAAAAGATATGTGCTTTAAGAATTACTAAACATTGAAAAGGAATGACAACATTGACAGCACATTAAAAGAAAGGAAAATGACATACAGGAGAGAAGCTACAAAACTCAATTGGCTGACAGAAATAAACATTTCTAGAATAAAATACTAAAAGTAATGTGCTGAACTGGTAAGAAATATTTTTGGGGCAGAGAAGCAGAGATTAATAACAGATCTGGAAGTACTGACTTGGGGACTTCATGGGGCTTATAAAACTAGGAGATCTGGGAAATGCCATGAAGGTCTGACTAGGACTTTTGGGAAGTGGCAAGGCCAAAGTGGGTGTCCTGTGAACTTCTGATGAAGTTTGTCCAGATTCAGAACGTGCTGGCTCTTGCTGCTCCATCGGCAGATCAAGGGGTTCAGCCTTGTTCGCATGCGAATCAAGCAGTTTTGGAGTCAGTGACATCTGTAGAGTTACTAGACAGAATAATCGTGGGCACAGAGGAAATGGAAGGGCAAAAGTAACAAAAATCATGTAAATGAAAAAAAAATATACAATTTAGGACTGTTAAATTATGCTATGAATTTTTCAGTATCATTTCAAATATACCACTATTTTTTTAAATTTGAAAGCTACAGCTTTATTTTAATTGGAAATATGCATATGCTACAAATTCTGACTGAATTATAAGAATTATTGATTGAACAAATAAACATCATAGCTATGCTGTATTACCTAACTAGATGTGTAGATGTGCCTTTAGACTAAGTCATATGGGAAAGAGATCTACCTGATCTGTCACAATAAAGTTACAGCTAGGTCTCTCTAGCTTCATTTACAGAATACAAACATAAAACGAAAGCAACAGAAAACTTAATGTTAAAAAGAAGAGATAATAATGAAGAAATAATGGTGACAGAAGGTTGGAACTTCAAGATGCCCATTAAAATGATAGGATATTGGAATTGTTTTTAAAAGTCTACTCCAATATATCTGTATTGGAAAATAAATTAGAGGGTAGAGCATTAAATAGCAAAGCATTACAGCACTATTTGTATGCGCATGCAGCATCTATTTAATGAGCTTCAAACACGTGCCAACACTGCTGATGCTGGTGCACTGGAAGTCAACAGATTTTCAGCAATGACAACCACTATCTGTATTTATCAAAGGCTGTAAATGAACCAAAGTTTAATTCCCCAAGCTGCTTTTCTCACCTGAAGCTTATGGGACTCATCAAACTTGTATTTAGCCATCTACAGTGGGAGCATTTGGCCTAGACACACCAGACTGGGAAAGTATATACTAACCAGTAAACTGTACCAAGTATATTACAGCAAGTATATCAATTATGCCTTCAGAATGTGTGTATGTCTCACTCCTAACTATAAAGAGGAACTTAGGCTAATTAGGTCAGGCATAGAAGTCATACTGTGTATTTATTTCTAACTTTTGGTAATATTCCATCTCTACTAGTTTTTGTTCCTAACCCAAATACATTCTCTACACAATCAATCTCCATCCTTTTTTCATACTTTTCTTAAGTTTATAAGACAGTAGAGTTCTAAATGTAAAGATATAGATGTAAAGACAGACAATCATCAAAGACAGACCAACAGTGAACCTTTTAGACAAATGTATCTTTTACATCTGCAATTTTGTAAATTTGATATTGTTGTTGCAGAAATTAACAGTTAATGAACTGAAATAAGAAGGCACATCAATGCCAGTGGGATCTGCACTGACTGCAGGTATAAATTTATACAAAGAATACACAGAGGTAGAGACTCTAATAGACTTTGCCTTGAGAATAAATGTTTTTTGCTTTGTGAAATTCACGTTTATTGCAAAGCTAAAAGACGCTGATTAGTGGAAAAACTGTTAGGATATAGCTATTTCTAAAAAGCAGATATATCTGTGATTAGATCACAGATATAAACATGCATCAAAAATGTGCATATTTACACTACAACTTAACTAAAGCTTTATACACCAACATGGTACGTTTACCAAATGTAACTCTGCTTTATGACACTAAGCAAAAAGCAATGAGAAATTAGTTGTAGGCCTAGGTCTGTTTATTTAAGATTCAGAAAAATCTACAATCTACTCAGTAAGAAAAAGCAAGAAAAAACAAAAGCTTCTATGATCATGTTAGGCCAACAGCAGAACAGCCAACAAGGGGCAAATTTTATACGAATTTCAGCAAAAGTGCAGAATGCCATTTCAAACACAGTGAACATCCATGTGTTGCCATATAGCTCTCTCAACATTTTTTTTCTAATTAAAATTCTAAGGAATAAGTCCATAGGAATGTAAATTATAACTTTAATCGTTATTACGATTAAAGTGCACCTGAGGGTTATAATTCAGTAGATCATATAATAAAAGGCATAATATTTTTTTCACTCAAAAGAGAAAGGTTTTAACATTGCAAAATGCGCACAAGCTAGAAATATACATTGAGCTTTTATCCCACCAGAGCCATTTTGCTTCGAGAGCTATGAGGTTTTGGAAGTGAAGCCTACCTTTGCAGTGTGTCACACGGCGCTTCCCTTGTGGATTACAGAGACAGAGACAGAAGGGCTAGATAAAGATGTGTTTGAATACAGTAACTCTCTAAATACCTGCTCTACAGGCTGTCCAGTCTTAGACTGATGCAGGCTAACCTGGGGCTTGACAAAACACTGAGCCATACACTGGATAATTACCTTCTAAAACTCCTTCCTGTTAGGGGCCTCTGTTTGGCTCTACCATTAAAACACTAGCTTAAACTCAATTAAGTAACTGTATACTTAAATAAAATGCCAAGTATAATCTTAGAAAAAACATTTATTTCAGTAAAAATGGTCTAGGTGAAAAGGACATCAATGTAGTGACACACTGGTTTAATTACTGACCTATATCTATAGGAAAAGTGGCAGAAGAAAAAATATTACTAACACCTTTGCTTACATGGTATAAGGGAAGGAGACAAATTAAGCAAGAAAAGCATATTCTGTGCAAATCAGAAGTTTTCTTTTTCTAAATCATCAGTTTTCATGGAAGGGACATGAACCATGATTATATTGTCACAAGAGACTTAAGTGCTTATTTAATTTCATGTATAATCGACTTCAAAATTAGTTACATTAAACCTTGAAATATGCTTAAGAGCTTTGTTGGATGCTGACCAATCCGTGCAGTAAACAAAAGATCTCCAGCTTTTTCAGCTTAATGTATGATTACAGTCACAGAACTATGCATAAAAATAATACAGTACATCTGATAAATCAAAAGAGGTTTATTCCTTCCCTGTTTTGTTAAAATAAATCTTTATTTAAGTTGTTGACTTTTCAGAACAAAAATAACTGTAGCATACACTATTCAGCTTCATATTTTTATTGAGACTCTTCAAAATTTTTAACTGTCTAATGACAAGGACAAATCCTGCTTTCACTTACACCTACTATTTCACTTTCAAAATCTTTCAGCAGCAATAATACCTAAGTTGGAAAAAACTGAAGGGCTTTTCAGATTAAAGATAGATTACCAAAACTGTAGTAACAAACCACCTTTTTATTTGTAATTTGACAAATTACATTACAAGGCTTTGGGACAGATGGCAATCTTTAGAGGGCAACGTTTTATGATTAACTTGACAGCATCGTAGCTGGAACTTGGCATTGCTTTAATTACCAAAACCTTAATTCTGCTTTGAAAGAAAAGACATATGCGAAGTAAGAAGACATGATATTTTTTTGTCCTTGTCTTCTTACAAAGAATCCCAACTGTAAAATAAATCTACTGGACAAATAAAATCTAGAGTGAACTGATCAACTTTTTGAAAATATATCAGCAACAGCCTGTAAGTATCACGTTTAGATTCCCAATAGCTATTTCTAGGCATCCACAGAAGAGAGGGGACTAGTGGGGGAACCCAAATACATTATCACAGTTACTATCTGCTTAAAAATTTTAGAAGTTCCTACCTGCACTGAACATTGGTTCCTTGGGTTTGCTGTGAAAATAATGAAGAAATTACTATTTTAAAAGCATGCACATACAGTCTGCACATGTATTTGTAAAAAGATAATATAAAATTAAAAATATAATATAAATTTTTGTTAAGTGTATGTATGAATAAAATACTTTTTCAATTAAATTATTTACAAAGTAAGTCCCCAGGCAAACACAGTTAAAACCAGGAAACATCCTTGATGGCACTTTTACATTCAATTCTCATTACATTTTCAAAATTATAGATTTTTGTCTACTAACTACCAAATTCTCTTCTTGAAGTTAGTCCAGATACAGGAGAACACAGGAACCGGCCACAAGCAGCTGTATCATTCTTTGTTTCAAGCCTGGATTCAAGGAGCAAACCAAAGTCTGAATCCTGCTTTTTCCAAGGACTTCACATAAAACATAGAACTGCCCAGATGTTCCTTGGTGAATTACAGTACTTGATAAAACACAGAAAGCACATAACCTTGATTAAAACATCTTTGTTTTGTCACTGCACAGCTGCCTGCAAGACAACTGGAAATGGGTTTTTCTTTTTGTCTTGAGAAAATATTTGGGAAAACTTGAGGGGAAAATACATACAGCATGTTGAGAAGCTCTCTGGATAGTACTACCCTGGCCAAAAGGAAGGAATCTTTCTTAAGAAGTGCTAGTCATTTGGGGAATTTTTGTCTTTTGCCCCTGTAAATCAAGTTTGAGAGTGTTGTTTCTGATGAAGAATGGAAGGGAGACAAAGTTATCATGCAGGTTTTTTTCTTCCCAGTTGCCTCTTTTTTAGTGCAATAAAACTTTTTAAGTATCAGATAAATGCCATTAGTTTCTTAGGGTGATCTCGAAAAGGTTGAACCCCCTATCATTCTGATGGAGAAATAATGAAGCATGAAGTATTCCTAGAGCTTGAAGACATCTCAACACCCTCTCCTAGACTGCAGTGGGCAGATAAGGAGAAATAATAAAAAAAAGAAACAAGATTGTGTTGGATTTCTGTACACAGGTTTTTTTCAAAGCATAAAAGATTCTCTCTCCCTACAATGAAATATGTAGCAAATAATTCTGTTGTATTTTTCCTTTTGCTTTGGTTTGACACTTGAGAATATTGAGAATAATACTTTACTTAATGATAAACCCAAATCAAACCTAATTAATTCTGATTCTACTCTCGATTTAGCAACTTTCCATAATATCAGCCTTTGTGTTAATCATGCATCAAAATACATGCTTCAAGTTGGCATACACAGCCAATGTCATTTATATAAATAGCACGATGTGCTGCCATTGTTAACACCAAGATGAACATTTTCTCTTATGAATGAAGATATTTTTAGAAAACAAAAACACTTTATGGGATGGAAACTAGTCAGAAATGCAGCCATATTAGAAACAAAACAGTCCTTAGCTCTGAACAGACCATGCTGACCTATTCAAGCTAATCAAGTAAATGGTGAAAGGCTGATTCATGACAATAATAAAGCAAATCATCTGTACTTTCTAATTACACAAATCCTAACCACACATAGCTCAGGGCTCTGGCTACCCTTTTTCCTGAACTTGAGTCACATCCTACTTAACTAACCCTCAGGAAGACTTACTCCTGGTTGATAGCTACAGGTGTAGGGACACTTCATAGTGGCATGGGAGATTATGGTCATCTCCTTATGCTTAAAGCTTCTTGCAAGAGCTTTCCATAGCATTCTGGCTTTGCATAACAGCCGACTGCCCTATATGCTTCGAATGATAGAGTCATAGAATATCTCGAGCTGGAAGGGATGCAAAGGGGTCAAGGATACAAACAGATGAGAGTAGATGGTTAGGTTAAGACACTCTTCCTCACTCATACACATACAGTCAGCTTTTGGGATACAATCTTAGCCCCAGTATAACAGAACCATCATTTTCCTTCCCATAACTCTTGCTTTGTATTTTGCATGGTGGCTCAGTTTCAAGAAAAAGCATGAGGCAAGTCTTTAGCCAGCCTCTTCCATAGGATAAGGACACTCATTCTTCAAGGAGGTGAAAACTGGGGTGCTGAACAGGCTGCATGGGATAGAAATGAGGGGAGAAGTCTCTAACCATACCATGATTGTTTTCACAGTGGTACCAACATCACGAGCACCAGTTGAGGCAATCTAAGACATGCTCTTAATTAGTTCCTTGCACTTGACTTAAGCGTTGCATGCCTTGTGTGCTAGATGGCCTCCCCAAGTCCTAAGTGGGTGATTTCTCATCAGTGCTCAACCCTTTGTAACCTAACAATTGCAAAATGACATAACCACTGAGATTCTGTTGAAATAGTTTGTAAAAATTAAAAATGCATCTCAAGCACTGTGGTCAACCTTAGAGCAAAACTGAAATATTTTGCAGATAGCGATTCTTTTGATGCAATGTTTTATTTCTCAGCAATTTTGGAATCAATTTGCAGGTGTTCAGTACATCTATATAGCTCGTAGAAGTCATAGCTTTCCTTAATTTAAATGAATAACCTAACTAATAGTCTCGCTTTATGTGTTTAGGGGCTTTAAGATAGAACTAATTTCAGATAATTGTCACATTAAACAGGTAACAGGAACAGAGATATATCCATAAAACAGACTTTGCAAAGCAGTGTATTGTATTTAGATTTTGACGTGTAGATCTTCCACTGCACAACACACACTGAATTCACCTTTTGGGCACTTGATCTAATGCAATTTTTTATATAAGATAAAATACACAGAGAAGGGTAGTGTAGGATCATGTTTGTTAAAACTTTTTCAAAAACTACAGTACACTACTACAGAAAAATGGATAAGCAATGAGATTCACCACTGGTAGGTGAAATAATTGCTGTTCATAGTCCAGAAAAAAGTCTACTCATTTAAGTATAGAAACTTAGGTTTTTAACAAAAACTATCCATAAGATGTATGTCTTGTTTACAGAAGGTTATTTTAATTAATCAGGTCACCACACAATGGCTGTTGATATAATTTGATATGTGTGACAGAGTAGGAAGTTATACATAGATGCAAAATAAAAGCAAAGCCTTAGAAAAAAAATCCAACTATTTCAAAAGATTAATATAAAAACCAGCAGCTCCATGCTAATGACTTCACCAAGGCAAAGTAACTGCATGATGTTACACACCATTGCAACACTTCACAGAATTTGCAGCTTAAATTAAGAGTGAGCTGTTTTTTTAGCTGTCCCTTCACTGATCATTTATGAGTTTTGCTTGGTTTTGCCTTTCAAACCTTTCAGGCTCATTTTCCCTAAGATTGTTGATGCTTGGTTTGCTGATTCAGATGTGTGCAGATATACATTCTCTGTGCTACAAGGGTCTGAGAAAAGATTTTGTTCAAATCTACACATGCAGAAAGGTACTTTGTTCCTAAGTAAACTAATAGATTGCTTTTCCTCTCAAAAGTAATATTTATTTATGGATATTATGTATTGCTACAGTAATTTTTTTCAGTTTTATTTTTCTTTTAGAAATGTAGAAGTACAAAAATCTTAGAAACAAAATGAAACCCACATCTATTAGTTATTCGTTGTTAATAATTATTTTATAAAAATTTTACGGGGAGAAAATTCAGGTGCTAAGATAGAGTCAAATTTCCCTAAGTACCAGAAGGCCCAGTCCTGTGGAATTCTGTTGGCCCATCAAAACTTCATTCACAAGCATAGATGCAGAATGCAAACAAGATGTTAATTTGGGTAAATATTATAACTTCCTTGGTTACAGTTATACATTTTCTCTGATAGTATTTAAATTTTTTCTTTATTCCTTTAATTTGCTAAGCCTTTCACTGAGTCACAGAACAGGCCAGTTTGAAAGGGATAACAGTTGTTCATCTGGTCCAACCGCCCAGCTCAAGCAAGGTTATACCAGAATACATGGCACAAAATTGTGTCCAGTTTTTGGACATCTCCACTGAGGGAGACTCCATAACTCTCTGGGCAATTCGTTCCAGTGCTCACTCACCCACATTGTAAAAAAAATTTTCCTCCTATTCATCATTTTCTGCATTTCCTATGCATCAGTTTCTGCCCATTGCCTTTAGTTATTGCTTGGCACCACCCAAAAGAGCCTGGCTTCATCTTCTTGACACCCTCTGTTCAGATACTTGTGGACATTGATGAGGGCCTCTTTCAGTTGTCTCTTCTTGAGGCTGAACAGGCCCAGCTCTGTCAGCCTTTCCTCATGAGACATGCTCCAGTTCCTTGATCAACCTTGCTGCCCTTTGCTGACTCACTCCAGGAGCTCCATGTCCCTGTTGTTCTGAGTAGCCCAGAACTGCACACAGCACTCTAGATGTACCTCACTAGGGCTGAGTAGATTGGCAGAATTGGATGGTTAGACTTGATCTAAAAGATGTCTCCCAAACTTGACAATTCTATGATTTTGTATAGGATCACCTCCCTCAATGCTCTGCCCTCAATTGCTGCTGGCAGTGCTCTTCCTAAATGCACCCTGTTACTGTGACACAGATAGAAATACACAGTAACACATACAACAGGTGTTTAGGTAGAGAAGAAGAAAGGAAGAAGATTCTAGTTTATTGTTGACTTCGTATATATAAGTTTCTGGACAGTGATCAGAGATTGGACAGAGAAGTTACCACTTTTCTATCTTCACTGGTCACTTGAGAAGTCTATTAGGTGATATCTTTTACAAAGGAATGTAAACATGATTCTTGTTTATTTTACAATTCATGAGAACTGATTCCACTATGCTAAAACAAATTAGAAGGCTTATTTTTAGGGACAACAGCACCCTAGGATTCCACTGGCCTTTCTGGCCACAAGGGCACACTGCTGGCCCATGGACAGCTCGTTGTCCACAAGAATACGTTCTTCTTTATCCATGCATGCAGGCCTCTTGCCCACTTTTCCTGATTTCTTGCTCATCCAGATGCATTGTTCTTGAGCCTGGAGGAAATGTTCCTTGAGTATCAACTAACTCTCTTGGATCCCTGTTCCCTGCAGGTCCTGTTCCCACAGGATTCTTCCAAGACCCCTGAGCAGGCTAAAGTTAACTCTTTGGAAGTCCATGGTTAAAATCTTACTTACTGCCCTGCTTCATCTGCTCCTGGTACTGAACTCCACCTCATGGTCATTGCAGCCAAAGCTGCCTCCAGCCTTCACATCTGCAACAAAATCTTCCCTGCCTGTTATCACAAGGTCAAGTAGCACACTATTCCTTGTGGGATCTTCCACTACCTGTGACAGGAAGTTGTCATCAATGCTTTTCAGGTACCTCCTGGACTATTCATGTATTGCTGTGTTGCTTCTCCAGTAGATGTCTGCGTAGTTAAAATCTCCCACAAGAACCAGGGCCTGTGACTTCGAGACTGCCTCCTGCTGCCTGTAAAAGTTGCCATGAACTTCCTCCTGTTCAGACAGCTGTAGCAAACAGCCACAAAGCACCACCCTTACTTGTCTGCCCTTTTATCCCAACCCATAATTTATTCTAAATTCCATACTTTGCACACTTGCTGTTTTGCTTCATAGCTGAAAACATAAGCCAGAAACCAAGATATTAATAACATTTGCACTGTTAAATAGTATACAACCAGCTCAGTCACTCCTTACTCAAGCAACTATGCTGAAGGCAATAAAAAGGAAGGAACATTTTGTGCCACACCACTGACACTGAGTCATGTAATGGCACTGATGACCAAACAGAGCAGGTAAATTAAGTTATTAGTTGAGCTTCATTAACAATGTGTTTTTATGGTCACATCATCTGTGAGACAGTGAAACGGTACCATCAACACCATTTCTTGCAAAGGAAACTGCAATAGAACAGGTCAAGTGAAATGGCCAAAACTAAATTCTGACTAGGAAATACAGGAAAGGACTGCTTGACCTATCCTGACAATACTGATGAACCTCAACAAAACAGCTATTTTTTCAAGGCTATCCTAAGTCTGAAACCCTTGGACAAGATATCCTCTTTCCTCTGTGCTGTCAGCAATACAGAGAAGCATGATCAGAGATACACAGAGATAGGCATCACTTCATTCTGCTTCATCGAACAGCACTTGCATGTAAACCTCTCCCTTTGTTTATCTTTAATCTGGCTCTCAGACCAAGGCATTCATAGTTCAGAGGCTGAACATCAGTCCACATGTGAGATGTGGTTACTGAATGTTTTTCAGCAATTATTTTGGTTTTTCTCCCTCTTTCCTTCACTTCTTAAACTATCTTTCTGTTGATTTATAAGTTTTATCACTTTTGCTTTTCCTGTTTTCTTCTCCCCATCCCATTAGAGGACAAGAAGTGAATGGTTGGGTGATACTTAGATGCCAGCTGGGGTCAATGCACCAGAACCAGAAACTCAAAGAAGTACTTGTCAGGAATATGAAGACCGAGGGAAACCACTAAGACTTTAGAAAAGGCATGTTTAATAATTATGAACTTTCCTGGGAAACTCTAAGTTCTCACACTGTTTATAGTTGGAAATAAGGCAAATAAATTTAATCTAAATAAGAAAACCTGTTTTATTTCTAACGTTTTATTATGTACTTTGGTCCAAGAATTGGAGCTTTGTAAAAAAAGAAAGCTTCCAATATTTTAAACAAGAAAAGCTAAGATGACTAAAGAAACTAATTTCATTATTAGAGCAGGAGGCAGAGAAAGGGGATAGATACTTAGATAACATTACCTTTCACTGTTCTTTTTACCACTAGATGAACTGCTGGTGGAACCAGTGCGGTTGCGACTCCCTTTGGAATCTCCATAGCTTTCCCTCCGACTTCCTGGGGACACACGCTCAGCTGAACTGGTTCTCTTAATGGTGCTAATAAAACAAGGAGCAAGTTTCACAGCGGCACTTGTAAAAGTATATATTCTACAATAAATATTTTTGAGAAGTGTATCAAGTAGAACACTGACGCTAAAAAATAGCTACAATTTTTTTAAAAAAGTCTTAACTTGGTTTGTTAAAGAGTTTATGTAAGAGTTTTGCTGAGTACCTGGTGCAACAGACACAAACATACTGCTTTTTCCTTAATCATAAAATAGAAGATGGGCTAAACCAATTTCATAGAGTAGTTGCAATCATTTCTCCAGGTCATGTTTCAAATCTCTGACTACCACTCCATACTTCTGAACTTTTGGATTCTCTTATAAAGAAGTGCAAGATTTAAAAAGAAGGCCTATTGCCTGACATTTCTAGCCAGACTACAGAGAATGCCAAAAGTATATCAAAATTTGAACACAAGCAAGCTAACTTTGGGTCTTCATCCAATATCAATTACTCTGTGGTTCACAGCTAGTTTTAACATACTCTAAACTGCACTTAATAGTGAGCTGGTCTGCATTCTTTTTATTGTTGACAAAAATGTATGCTTCCTAGTTACATGTATGAATAGATTAGATTCCCCCATGTCCTGACAGGAGGTTTCTCAAAGGCTTAAAGCTCACCCTTCCCTCTCACTCTTCAACCAGCCTTCCTGCCAAGAGAGCTATCAGGGACTGTGTCGCTTTATGGCACCCATTACACATCCATTCTATCCCATGATGGAAAAATGTCAGCCAAAACACAAGCAGTGCTACTTAGTAAATTAATAGAAGCTCAGTCAGAACTTACACCTTATAGGAGACAAGTTAATGACCAAAGCACTTATCCCTAAAGCAGTGCTTCCTGGCAAGAGAGGGAGCAGCTAAGGGTGAGGCCCCGAAGTGGGTAATGTTTTCCACGTTGCTTCAGGCCCTTCGCAGAGAGGGGCTTGGGCAGCAGTATCCAGGCTGAGGCAGGAATCACCCCCATGGCAGCAGCTGAACTACAGGACTCAGTGTCAGGGTCTCATGTCCCCCCATTTCAGTCCTGTACTGTTTCCTCCCCTGCAGAAAGCACTATGAAAATATCCTCTTTAAGCCATAAAATCCCCATACTAAGTAACGGCCTTCAGCAGCTCTCTCACCCCAGAAACCAGGGACACCAATGATTGCTCACATTTCTCTACCTGAACCCCAACCACAGGCTCCATCCCACTGTGAAAACTTTGGTATTTGCTCCTTTAAGGCCAGTCTCATCCTAGTCCTACCTTTTATCATCCCCAGCCACCTCCCCCTTGGCCTCCATACACCCCCAGAGATGCTCTGCTTACCAGAATACTCATCTCATGCACTCTTGAGGACTACTCCATCAGCGCCTAACAGCTCCTCTGTCTCTATCCCACTTTATGTGTGGTGTAAGTTGGCTCTCCATAACTAGAGGAACCAAGATAGACTTTTCTTTCTGGTCAAAAAATGCTTAGCTTAGCAACTGTACACCACCTGCTTTAAAAAAACCCCAAACTTATTTCTGCTCCCCCATGTCTTTTTACCACCAAGGAGGGGAATGCTTCAACACCTCAACTGAGACTCAGTTACAGAAACGCTGGGAACACTGAACCAGAGTCTTTCTGCAAAGCAATTGCCCTTCTGAAAAGAAGGCAGTGCCCATTCAGGGGCAGATCTGCAGAGGCAATGCATGTTAAGGTGCATCTCAGGCAGCTTGACAAAAAAACCTTCTGGTACATGCGATGGTAGGACAGATGTTCAGTGCTGCATTCTTGTAATAAAAACAAGCTTCAAATGATTAAGCTGAAATTCAAAAAATAGCATTTCTGTGGAGAAAGCAATGTAAGAGCAAGCAGAATGCAAAATTACACAAAGAACAAAATACATTCATAGGAGAAGAGAAAAGGCAGCAACAAGAATTTAGTTCTGTCTTAATTTCAGAAGTGTACTTTCTACACTAGACTAACATCATCTAAGTCATCTCAATGTCAAATGCATGAAAAAAACCTTCTCTATAAATTAATTATATACTCTTAATATTTAACTATTGTCCCTGCATCCCATAACATCATCCAATTTAATACTACTCCAGTTAAAAAATAAAATCTTGGTTGTAAAACTATTTGTTCCACATTAAATAGTCTTATAAGCAAGCACCTTCCACTATTATATACATTAATTACAGAAACATCCTGTGTGATTTGGCAGGATCAAATCTTTATTTTGGCATCCTTTCCTAGTTACGAAAATTTCATTGTAGGCTGATGTTGACGCACATTTTCTTTGTTAAGGATAAGAGTCGACAACATCAGCCTACACCGAAATGAAATATTAAATTAAGGATATTATCAAAGTATATTAATCTTAGGAAAAAAAAAATGTTACAGAAACAATTTGATACTAATTTTAATGTTGCTTAGTTTTATTTTTATAGCTGTCAACATTCAAAAGATGAAATAGAAGATAAGAAATGGAAGGGTAGAACTAAAGTTTAAAAGTTTAATTCTATCTTCTTTCTGAATAATGAAAATAATCATAATATCAGTATAAAAACTACTTGAACCACAGGTGTAAAATTCTTTTAAACCCTTATGATTTATGTCCATCACTGCTTAAACTAATTAGTAATGCTATCTTCTGACAAATTCTATTTTAAACTTTCAACAACAACAAAAGCCCAGTGAAAAATATTAGTTGGTGGTTGGAAACAAGGATTGTAACTCCATTATATTAACTCAGCTTTGGCATTATACACATTTTTTTAGCTAGACTGTTAAACACCAGTGATTATATCCACGGCTAGAGTAGATACACTGTCACCTGAGGAGGAATTCAGAATGACAGAAAATACTCATTTAACTTACAGATTTGTAACAGTATAACTGGATTCCAGAATTTGACTTCCACATTAGTGATATGAAAGGAGAGCATTTGCAATTATTTAAGAAGATAATATTTAGTTATACAATTTTTAACTTGTTTAAGACAGTAATGTGGTAATACCCCTATAATAAAAAATACGTTAGTATGAAATAATGCAGATAACCATCACTGATTATTATCTAAGTTGTGTGATGCATTTACCAATGATGAGAAAGTTTTAGACATGTTCTTCTGGAAATGTTAAAAATGGCAATAATTACAGTTCTATCATGTTAATGCTTTTACTAAAACAGCCACTTTCTATGTGTTGAATTGAAATGGAAAGGAAAAACAACTGAACTTCAACACTACAAAGCTATTAAGGATCCCTCACCTTAGAGCAGGCTTTTTCAGTTTGCATGCATTGAGAAGATTCACAGACCTGCTTAATCCAGATTGAGAGGTGCATAAACAAAGCAGAATAAAAAGTGAATGCAACAATAAAATGTGGAAACAAGACATTTACAAGACTTACATTAAAAGACAAAATTGCATGCTTTCAAGATATGAAGTCACGTGCAAGAGTAAACAACAAAGTGCTTATTGACTCAGTTAGATGTTTGATCATTTCAAACCATACATTTAAGAACATCAATGTATCTTTGAATGACAAAATCTCAGCAGTGTCCCAACAGACTGACCATTTGTAAAGTGACTCAGAAATAAAATTAAAAAAACCAAACCAAAACAAAAAAAAACCCAAAAGAGGCTATCTGAAGGAACACGACAGATGATCCAGCTAGAAGACAAATACTATTAAAAAAGCAACAACAAAGACAAGAAAATAAATCCTCATGTATACATACATACACCACTGCATAGCATGAATGTTTCAGGTAGTTGCATTACTGAATTGTGGTGAACAAATCTGGCCAAAATTAAAAAGATATATATCGTATTACTAAATCTATTTGGGAAAATATAAAAGCTTTTTAATAAAAGAAATTAAAAACCAGTGCACAATGCTCTTAAGACAGAAACTGATGGCATTAATATTTTGTCTAGCACTCATTCTGACCCTCATTTAAATCAATTAGAATGAACACAGGAATAACATATGACTTTAATTTCATTACGCCTCTGAGCAAAACACACTAATAACTTTAATTGTTAGAGATATTGTGGTGTAATAGTTTTGCCAGCCAAAGTTCGGTGGAGAGGGATTTCTTTTTTAATTTACATTCTAAATATTTTAAACTATTTTCTTTGAGAGACAACTGTTACACAGAGCATTTAATTGAAGATTCAATTCAGAGTTTGTGTGTGTGCCAGTTACAAACCTTTGCTGCCCCCCAACAGAACGCACAACATTAATTCCAGGCGACTGAACAATTTCCTAAGGGCCATGTGTTTAGAGTTTAGAAGAACAGGAATTTATCATATTAAAGTATTTTATTCTCCCTGCAAACAAAGCTCTTTATGTTTTCTTTGTTCCTGCTTCTTCCTTTTGATCTCCATTGTCAGAGTTTTGCACCATTGTAATACTTTGCAATCTGCTGAGGGAGAAAGAATGACTGATTGTCTCCTTTTGAAAAGCAAAGTATTTGCAAGCCTGCAGCCTACACCAGCATCCCTACTGGGAAAGGTACTGTCTGCATTCTCCTCCCTTACTTTTTTTTTCCCCCTTTTTCCCCCTCAACTCTTGGAAACAAAGCTATCCTAGATGAGTCACAAAACCTTAGATTTTAATAGGGAACACAAAACATCGCTACTACGCATTGGCCAAATTCCAGAGACAAATTTAGTGTTAAGCAGCAAACTTCAAGCCGCATTACATGCCAAAGAAAGATTGCAGGGGGAAGGGAATGTTTGGCTCACAATACACTAAACTTATCTTATTTGGAATGAACATTTCAAATAAGTATTGTAAGCAAAAGTTTAGAATAAAACTATGGCAGCATTCAAAAAGCTGTTACTCAAAATATCTCATACACTTCTAAATCATAGAATTAGTAAACATATTAAAATTCAAATCAAATCTGCTGATCAAAGGTTTCTTGTGAAGATGACACGAAAACACTTTTCAAAGCCAGGCAATTCTTGATTGTCCATCTGTGTCAGGTGATTATTCAGTCCATCTCAGAATCACTCCAGCTCTCTGTTAGTTGGATGGCACCCAGAGCCTCCCAGTTGTGTTCACGTGGTCCCCAGAGCCTGAGTGCAGCAGCTCCTTTTGGTGCTTGACCACAATTTTTGGTGTCAGTATGACCAGCATCACCAGGCTTTCTATCTTGCACTGTATTACTACCATATACTTTTATAATCCAGTTGATCCATCTTTTAGATTTGTGCTTTTGCTCTAGTCAGGTTATTTCAGTCCTTCCTTAACCTGGATAATTGGGTATTGACTGTATGAGATCTGAATGCTGAAGCAGGGTTTGGTGCCCTCAATTCTAATTGAAGTCAGAGTCAGTTGAGGTTACTCAATGCTTTGCAAGATCTGGATCTAATTATCACATTAGGCACAAGAACCTACTGATATCCAGAGATACATGTTTTACATATGGAAAAGCAATATGTGCAGAGGTTAAATGATTTGCATAAGGTCACTGAGAGAATATATGGCACAACTCAAATAAAAGCCTACCAGTTCCACCCTTTCAGCCTCAAGCCTTTTTTATTACCTCCAATTTTATATTCCTGCCAGAAGTCATTTCCATTTCAAATATTAAACAGGAAATCAGAAAATGTAGTGAACTCTGAACCACATCTCCTTGGTAATCCAGCAAGGCAGATAAGCTATATACCAACCTGTGGGCTCAAACGAGTTAACCAACACATTTAATACCACTATTGTATGAAATGAGATTGTGTCTGCAGACATACCAGTAAATACATCTATCTCTAAGCAGGAGAATGTATGGATGCACACTTAGTCCCATGCAGACTATTTGCATATATTTACATAAATAATGCACAACAAATGGTTTCAAGGGACAGACTGATGTCACTTCAATCGGACATCATAAAGTCTTAACCTAAACAGTGCTAAGTATAGAAGAGAGGAATCAGAAATCATTTGATTGTAAGCCTTCTTTTCATAAGGCAATAAAATATTTGGGAAAGATTCCAGTCACCTGCACTTTCTCTTGGATATATGGTCACAGGTAATAAAACAATGGAAAATGATATTTTTTACCATTGCAATCCTAGCAGCTATATGTCAGTCTCAACAGCAGATCAAAAGTTTAGAGGATGACTAAGCAAAAAGTATTTTTTTCCTTTTCTATTGCTGTTTTTAACTTTACTTTCACTTTTCAAATTCTACCTTTTCAATTGTGAACCTGTGTTGTATAGAAAAATTACTAAAAGCATTCAAGCAGAAATTAAGCTTAAAAACATCAATAAACACTTAAAACTATTTACAGCTGCTATTTCACATGACCATATCTTGGACTAAAGAATACCTACAACACAAATTAGCCATAGTTCTGGAAGCAGTTCATAAGAAAAGAGCACTGCTTAGAAATAAGAACTTAAAAAAAACCCCTCAAAATTTCCCACCATCTGTAAACTGTGCAGTGCTGAGAGAAGCTGCTAGCACAAATAAACAAGTCCTACCCCTTGAAAAAGGAAGCTATTTGATTTTGCTGATGTTTTTCCATTGCTGTTTTATGCATAAACACATGCAGTTCCTGAAGGTAAAAGGGTCCAACATGAAGTGTGATTGAATTCATCTTAAGGATGCATAATGAATTATTCTTCTTGACTGTATCCAAGATAGATATTCAAAGCACTTACTGTATCATCTTTGAATACTGAATATCTGGAACACCACTTACTATAAAACCCTGAAATCTGACCAGTTATTTCAAGGTTCACTATAAAATGATTACAGAATAATTTACCAAAACATGTTTTGTACAGTAATTAATTGATGAGGTCCTTACCATTCCACTTTACTACTGAAGTATATTTATAGGCAAGGCATAGAAATATTCTTTAATATAGTTTAATAAAGGTAACAATAAAGAACATTTTCACATTAAAGACACCAATACAGAATTTCAGAAGAGAACATTTGAAGGGAACAATAATTCTACAGCACTTGAATTTATGACTGCTTTTTTCAGGACATGGAGCAACCCCACTCTCCTAAGCACTCTTAGTAAGTGTTCACCTATTTCAACAAAATTGTCCATATGTATTATTTCTTTTCCAAATATACATTTTCATGATGAATATTTAAAGCACCTTTAGCCTAGCTTCTTCAGCAATGAGAAGGGACAAAGCATAAAGAAAGGACCCTAAATACTTCCCTGTGGAAAAATTTCTACACAGGAATCAAGACAGTCTAAAAATACTCCCTAATGATTCTCTCTAAGGACTTTCACACCGGCATTCTGGGTATCCAGGCTGCACATGGGTCAGGTGGAAGGGATACAGGGCGCCACTTATCTACAGGGATCCTAAGCTGGGATAATGCCTACAGGCTGCAGGCAATACCAGATGGAACACCTGAATGACATAAAGGCCTCCAAGAATAGAGAAAGCATGAGTATGATCCTGACCTGCACTTCATCCACCCCACTGTGGGGCAGAAAGTCCTATGCTGAACCCTAGAGACAGAGCATAGAGACTCAGAAAATACACCCTCTGTACACAGGTGAAATTTCCCAATGCCTTTGCTCTAATACATTTTATAACTAGTAGTTGAAACTTAATTAGGAAGGGTGAAATTAATAATAATTATTAAGAAAAAAGAATTTGTAAAGAAGAAATGTATTTTAAAATTCAGCATGTGTTAAACAGTACTCCTTTTTAAACACTAATACATTTCCTTTTCTGAAAGAAAAGTTCTTTCACCCATTTTCAAACTTCTGATAACACAAATCTAATAATGGAACCATTTGGACAGTATTTGCTTTCCTTCTCTTCTGTTAAAGGCTGATCCAGACCAGCCTGGCAAAGCCTACAGCTGCAGTGAGCTCCAGCTCATAAGAGCTGACAGGAGCTCATTTTTGTGACATAAACAATTATGGTATTTTCCAATTTTAATTGTGCACAGTGCAAACTCTCTCTACTCTACAATAACAAAACCTAGTTTCTTGAAAATCAGTCCTCTTCAACACAGTAACAAAAAATGGCATATCTTTAGCCACCATCTTCTCTTTGAGGAAAAATTCTCTTTACAAGAGAGACCTCAGATCTTAGCAGGTTAATGCTCTCATCCATACAACTTACCCTCCCTCAGAGCTGACAGCATCATCACTACAAAAAGATGAGGAGACACACAAAAGATATGCACAAAAAAGAAACCCCAACCCAAACCCCAAACTATTATCTTTTACACACATACCACACAGCAGATTAGCACCACAGTAATTGTCACGTATAACTTGAACTTGCTTCACCCAATCCATTCCATTCCTTTTAACCCAGATGTATAAAACATTTAGTCTATTTAAAAACAGCTACACACAAAGCAAATTAGGACAGAGCAGTAATTTTTAAAAGGGCTTAAATACATGCTAATGGTAAGATATCTAAAGATGGATGTTTTCATTTGCATAAATATGTGCTAGGCAGAGAATTTTCCTCCTCCCTGAGATGCTGCTAACCCTGTGCATGCAGTTTATATGATAATTTTGTTAGTGAGAGAAAACCACCAGATAACATACTGATTTGAAATGATAACACTGTTTCTCTGCAGATTATATATTTTCTACTAGCTACTCAAACAATTCTTGTACCACTTTTCACATCATGTTGGAAATGAGCACATTAGAAATCATGAGCACAGTAGAAATGCTTTATTCTCTCTATGCTAAATTCTTAAAAGTAAGAAATGAACACAAACCAGTAAGACCAAGCACTGTGCATTCTTTCAATACCCATGGTAATAACCTTAATTGTAATTAGAATGAATAAATTTAAAGCCTCTTAGAATGAAATCCATCTCCTTTTCTTTCCGAACTAAATATTTAGACTGCTGCTTTGCAAGTAGGAAAAACTACATATCTAGAAGGTTAAAAGAGGAGCTATACCATGTTTTCAATTCCATGGTTATAAGGTTTCTCACAGATGCCTACCTTTTTGCTGCTGGTGGTACAGTCTCCTTTCTGGTTCCTGATGGAGAAGGTAAAGAGCCACTTGGTTTCTTTGGTAATACAGTTCCATTGTTAACTGTAGTCCTTAAAGGCAGGGTTTGTACTAGTGGTCTTGCTGTAAAACAAGTGTAAGATGAAATCATTGCCTTCATTTACTTTTCTGTGTTTCTCCTCAGCAAACAACACTAGAATATTTTAAATTTTCCATATGGTGTGCCATTTTTGTGTCATTATGGCCAAATTCAGCACAGATGAGGGTTTTAACATTGAGGATTTTATTATTGTTATTACTATTACTACTACTACTACTATAATAATAATAATAGTTGTCCTATCAAGTAAAAACTCTGACCTAGACCAAGGAGCTTAGTGGTAAGCACAAAAGTAGTTGCTGTCCTCAAAACCAATCCTGGTCTGTCAAAAGAGCATCAGTCTCTTGTCCACCTGGATACCATCCAGAGGAGTGCTAGAAATGAAGGTAAGTTGTCATCCCAGAAACTCTTGCTTTTCATCCCTCAGTCTTCTTGGAGGTTTTCCACAAGCAAATTATCTATTAAGAAATTTCTACTCCCCCAAGAGGTCTTTTTTCAAAGAATGTGGGCTTATGTTTGACAGAAAGGATTTGTAGCCTTTATTCAGAAAAAAGCTAATGAAATCAGCAGAAGAGTGAAGGTAATAAGCTGGCATTATCTACCTACATTCTTCTGATCAAACGTTGGTTCAAAAAAAGGATCTACATGTCATAGCTGTAATTAAAATTAGAATAATAGGGAAGTCCCATTCAAGTAGTTAGAAGTTAGTTGCAAAAACAGTGTTTAAAACTGCAAGCAATGAGCACCAACACAAAAACTACTGTGGATCATAGCCTCGAAACAAAGACACAAACAAGACTAGTGCTCTCTCTACAGTAAGGGAACAAGCTTGAATCACTTGAAATTTGACAGGACTCTGTATTACAAGCAATTGTAAAGATACTGAAAACCTCTGGGTTCAGAGAAACACCACCTCAGAAAAAGCACCAGTCACAAGTCACTTTAGGAACATAAAATTTTCATTGCACTCAGAGAGGATGGCAGGGAGAATACATTTGAGAAATGTTCTTCAAAAAAGACTGCAAAAGATAAAAGATCTAAAAGTCTAAACTGAAACAGTAGCAATTGTATGCAATTAAGGTCATATTGTAACAACATCTTATTGTAGCACTGACAGCAAGCATTTATTGACTTGTTCACCCTAAGTTTTCATATACTGAACAAAAAGATAGAAGTGAAAAACTGTGCCTTCAGAAGATTGTCAGTAAATAGGGTCTACTAGACAGTGCAACTTGCAAGACAGACTTTGTATTGAAACTTCACTAGAATACACACTTATTATGCATTTGTCATTTATTTGTTCAGAGGAGAGAAATTTAGAAAACAACCTATAAGGAAAATACTGAAGGAATGAGGCTTATTTGGCTTAGAAGAGTGAAGGATGACAGGAAAGAAAGTCAACAAAGGAGATAAAAGAAGAACATTCTCTCTATGCTCACTGAGGGTGTCTTCCGGCCCTGCCTTCCATGATCTGTTTTAACTGACTAATGCTGCCTTTAGAGCTCATACAACAGATCTGAAGTTTACTTGGCTTCCCAAGCCTCTATCTATTTTTTATTAATGAATTCAGATATCATAATTCTATTTACTTCCCCTTTGTTCGTTTTTTTTTGTATATTAAATTCTTTTTACAATTTTATGCTGGAAGCTCTGCTGCTTGTTTCCTAATTGCTCCACTGCTATAATTAATCCATATGTATAAAACTGATACTGTTGCATTCTACAGAATCACAGGTAGCTACAGCTGAGAAGCTGTGGACCTGTCTCCTGACAAGCTTTCTGTTGCTCACAAAACTTTAATGAGCTTTGAGAAGACAAATTAGAACAGCAATTGAAGTTAAAAAATTAATTATTAAAATATTTTCCATATTTGTAGTCATTTTAAAAGAATGCCTACTAAAGAGTAGCTGGAGTGAACTAGCTGGAGTCTGTTTACTCTCCTAACCTTATGAGATCGAAACTAACAGCAGCCAGAAATAAACCCTGCAACCTTTAACAGAAGTTTTCCTTCAGATCCAGCACCAACCCACAATCCACGCTTCTGGAAATAGAGATCTAAATGATCAGCTAGTGTAGAAAGCAACACCATGAAACCCTTGCACAACACACAGAAAAACTGTGCATTAGTCTATAAATCCACTGATTACTCGGGAGCTATTTAGTTTTACAACACCTAGTTCACACCAGCAGTAACTGACACCACAGTCACATAATCCCAAGCATGTCATTGCTATTAGAAGTCAGTAACACAATGCTATTATTGTTTTGTCAGTAACATTTATTTTGGAAGTTCTGGTGCTTCAAGGTCTTACCTGTGGTAGCAGGACTGACAAGTTTATCAGCCTCAGCAGCAGCTTTTTTAATCATACTCTGATCTATGGATTAATAGGGCTGTTAAGTTTACAAACCAACCAATAATTGCAAAAGGAAAGAACAACAAACACAAGTAAAACAAAGGCAGGAAGCCATACTGAAACTCCACCAAGTAGCAGAATTAAATAAGGAAAGGAAAAAAAAAAACCCAAACAACTAAACAAAAACTCAAAACACCATTAGGGAAGGAGCTCCACAAATGGACAAGATAAGCTGCTCCCTTTCCATGATATATGCTGCTTTTAAGCTGCTTAGCTCAAGTTTAGAACAAGAACACAAAGACTGAAAACAAGCTCAAGATTTTTCCATTATATATTTTTTAAGTCTGAAACTTGAAAACTTTAAATTAATTTTAAATCTGAAGTACTCAGAAAAATGAAGTTGTTTGTCCCCTGAAGACTTTTGTTCCAGACTTTATAAAGTACCCAGGGGATCATGTTTTTCCAAAGGCACAGATGTCCCCCAACACACACTCACTTAATCCTGATCTACGTCATCTATAGATCAAACAATAACAGCAGCACACAGCATACATTATGCTTCAAACACCAGTTTATTTGGACACAATTTCTGTGACTTTCTGCAGGATCAAATCCCACTTTTTAAAATTCCAAACATGGAATTAGTCATTAAACAATTTAGGGAAAATAAACAGGTTCAGTCCATGCAGCCCAAGGGTAAAGCATGAGAAGCCAACAATCCAGCTCCTCCCATGTTTAAAAAAGCCTGTCTCCTAAGAGTTTACATCAGGATCTATAATGCTATTCCAAACTAAAATTAGTCTTCTGCTAAGTAATTGCATACAATTTGTTATAAAGGAGTCGAGCGTACTAAGAAATAATAGGCCATGATGTGAAATATATCATATTTAGCAAAACAAGTGATCAGAATACTTTGGATTCACTTTCATGTTTATAATTCACATTTAATAAGGTTGACTATACACTAAATGATACAGCTGATGTACAGAAAACTGAAATTTCTTTACTGTAATTTCACACACCTGTTAAGAACTAGGCATGCCATATATACATTAAAAAAAAAACCCAAACCACACGCACACAAAAATCCCACAAACAAACAAATAACCCCCTAAAAAAACAGCAATAGAAGACAGGGATAGTCTTACAGTAGCTTTTCTTCAGTGTACATCAAACTATGGCTCTAATGGTCTGCCATGACCAAGAAAACCTATCCTGATTTAGAGTTCAACTCTGCTCACAGAATCCATGAAAATCTGGTTTGTATTTTGCTAAGTAAAGCCAGCAGGCAAGAAGAACAGATTTGGTTACAACTCAGTAATAATTTTTAGACTGTGTTTCCTCCATGCATCAGATAATATCTATTTTACAGGCAGCATGAAGCCTCATAATCCCTTGTAAAACCAAATTTGATGGAACATTTTATCACAGTGGAAGCTATCTTTAGTAACATTTAACTTATCTGATATTTTAAATTGTTTTCTCAATAAAACAAAGACAAAATAAGGAGATTACGACAGAAAGGGAAGAGAACATGAAGACAAGATCACAGATATTTGGTGCCTGTTCCAACTGAGTTAGCATAAGACACAACCAACTCATTATCTGGCTCTGTAATTCTGTCCCTGTCAGCTTTCCTCATCTCCCAACACAAAACTTTGAAAAAAATATGACATCCCAGTTCAGCAAATTAAGTAGTTCCTATCTATCCTGCTGAATCAATGACTAGAAGTAAATATTTGTTGCAGGGTCACAAATATATAACCAAGATTAAAGGAAGTCCTAGCTTTAAACTGAGAAAATTATGAATCCATGAATACAGAACATAATTCTCATGCAAAGTAAGGCTTTAATTAATATTAATATATATCAGGACCCCAAAAGAAAGAACTTCTTAAATTAGACAACAGAGAGCCTATGAAGTCAATATTTTCTTCTCATATCTAGGTTGCCACCACTCTTACTCCTAAAACCACCCTAAAATACCTGTGTGTTTCTCTAAGCTGCATTCAGGCAGCCTCCCAGGCCTTTGGAGCTTCTCGCACTACAGTAAATCACATTGGTTGGGTTCTAATAAACATGTGAAGTGTTGGATGTTCTGGTCCAGCTTTTCTGAATTGTGTACAGAAAAACCCATTCCTGCAGAGCAGGAGCCATGAGAGAGCACCCTGTGGCATGTGGGCACAGCACAGAATTCTGCCAAGCAGTGACATTTGTCACACCTTGTACCTTCCTGGCTCTGGCTCTGCTGCTCTGGAACATGGTCAGGCAACAGCCACAGCTCTACCTTTCTTTCGTAGCTGAGCAGCTGGTGTTGTACCATCTCCTTAGTCATGTCAACTCTGTGCTAGCTTAGAGTTCTGTCTTATGTCTGTATGATACATAGACACTTACGACATTTTAAATTAAATTTTAATTACATTTTACTTAAGTTTAATTTATTTTTTAGGATAAGGAAGATCCCAACTTATTAGGCGTTTCACTCACAGAAGACAATGCCTTCCCTAAAGAGTTTATAAAATATCTTGATCAGAAGTAAGGAAGTTGTAGCAATGGTTAAATGTAGATTGTGGATTAAACATTAAGAAAATGTAAATGCTTTGCTGGTTCATGTAAACTGTAGAAGGCTCACAGACTTAACCACCTAGATTTCTGTCTGTTCTTTTTAACAGGTTGAATTTCAAATGTGTTTGATTTGTTGATTTTGAATATTTCAAGAACTAATGAATAACCTATTTTAATACATATGAAACACTCATTGAACTGCACTATCTATTTTACATCTATCTGAAATGCAAACCTTTGGTAGGTCCTTTCTTGTTCTGCATAGCCTGCTGCTCCTCTGTAATATTCAAGCGCCGGACCACATCAGCAAGGGCAGATTTGAGCAGCTGGATGTCATCTTCCTGCATCTGGACACGCTGCTCCAGAGAGGCAATGCGATCTGTGACCTCCATACTGCTTGCAGCAGAGGCACTGTCATCTAAACAAAACAGCAGGAAAAGAAAAAGCATTATCAATAATGGATAGCCATCCAGAAGTACCTTATGCAATTGGCTGCAGGTAAAAGCAAGGCTTTTCTCAGACCTGACAACTTCTTGAGGAAGAAAGTTTTTAAATGATCAAAAGGAAGAGATGGAAATGAAAATAAATAAATAGAAGATACATACTTAGGTAAGATGTGATGATGAGGTTGGCTTCAGGGCCAGTGGTTAATTGGGTTCCACTCCCAATTATCTGCCTGTCAGGACTGCAGTGATCAATCGTCACCCTTCACTGTTCTGCTCAACACAACATTCTGACGCCGCTGGCCATTCAGGTAGAGAGCTACATTTTCTGATATGCTACAACCCTTCCAGACTTTTCTGTCTCATACAGGTCACAGAGATACATCATAAATACATAAGTAACAGATAGGCTTACACTTTTTCAAGCTACCATATCCAGACTGAAGATCAGATATTGACCCAATCTGCTAACCCCTAATTTATACCAGCAGCTTTGAGAACATTCCCTCTGACTGAAATAAAACCCCAAATAAATTCCAAATTACTCAGTAACTATACTATAAGCCATACTTAGAGTCATTACTTTGCATACAATTCAGCCATTATTTGGAAGTAACCCATAGAAGATTTCAAGACTGCAAAACCGTGATGAGGACTATGGATTCTTTCCACTCAAAACTAGCAATAAGAATATTTTTCCTAAATGAGTACTTTTGTTCCTATCACATAGAAACATTGTCTCTTATTACAACACTAAGTTAGGAGAAATAAGAAGAAATCAACACCAAAGACATCAAATTCAGTATCAAATAGGGAAATAATGCACAGTTTTTAAAGGGAATTGCAAAGTTTTATTTAATTAGGCTTTGAAACTTAAAAAAGTTAGGTACTAACTTATTGGATGATCCTAAGTAATGTTATTTAAGGATCATAGCTTTAAACTCATGATTTAGTAAGTCATATTGTAGCAAAAATGGATATTTATGCTACTATCTGCAAGCATAATTGACTTCTCCCTCATTCCCAATGCAAGTCTGCAGCCTGTATTTCTGCAGCTAAAGCTGAGTTCTCTTTGTGAAGAAGGTGGTATTTGTTTTCATTTCTTGTGTTCTTAATTCTCCTCCATTCCAAACCAGAGTTTTCCACTTTCTTTGCAAAAGGGCACAATACGAAAGTTAAATTGTTTGTGTATAATAATAACTCCTGTTGAATTTTAAAACAAAGTTAAATATTTAAAAAAGGAAAACAACTGTTTCTGAGTACATCTAAAAGTATATCCAAAAATGCTAATACATACAAACTTTTAATCATAAGGGTCTAGGGAAAAATGGCATTAATTTTCAATTTTTTTTATCTATTCATCTCCAAACCAGTCCAATACGGATTGGTTTTGAAATCTGTTCATAAGATCAGTTTTGGCTTCTTCATCCCTCACACCCCCAATAGCTATCTGTGGTTATCAAAAGCTGATTAGAAACAAATCAGAAACTGTGGGAACAGGACATCCCTCTGACGGTCCTGGGAAATTTATAAGTTACAAGAATTTAGGTAGAATGATAATTAACATATCACAGGGTGAAAAAGTAGAATTCTGGTGGTTTAAAATGTGAGTTTAAAGGGCAAAGATGGAAGAAATAGGGTGTGTCCCTGTCCTTCTTCTTCATCTCTTGTTCTCCATCTTCTGCTGTGATGGTGGCACATTTTAATTGCTCTAGAGTAAAGGTTCACTGTTCAATATAGTCAACAGGTATTGGAAAGCATACGTAGTATGCTTTAGTATATTTTAGTATAAAAGATATTTTTAGTGTAAAAGATAGCACCGTCCTAGGGGCGGGGGGAGTTTGTCACAACCTGGCCTGCAAAGAAGATCTCAGCAGGCCAGAGCCACAAATGTAAGATAACAAGAATAAACAAGTCCTTGAACAAGAGGACAGGCGGTCTTGACCTCTTCTTCAGAAGCTGGGCTGGGGGAATCAGAAACTTTCACAGACACAGAGAAAGTCAAGTCAGGTTGAAACAACAACAAAAAATATTCTTTCTAAAAACCCGACAAGAAACAATGTAACAATACTGACTGTCCATAAATAGCTACAGGCTATTATAGTTTAAAATGGTCATTAATTCTGTTATAGAAGTTTCAGACCTGATTTAAAGTATAAGTATTAGGATATTATTAGGCTGAATATAGCAGTAAGGTAAGCATCTGGTTCCGAACTAAATTAGAACTCAAGTTCCTGAAAAATATTAAAAAACTTTCCCATGACAAAGCTTTCCAAGCTTTGGCCTAATAAGACTTCTGCTCAACTTCAGGACTCTGTCCTGTAGCTATTACAGGTAATTAGTCCCCAAACTCAGATTAGCAGCTATGCTGGCAGCAGTAAGAGCTGCCTGTAGAATTTAACCTTTCCTCTACAAACAAAAGCCCCACACTGTTCTAATGACTTTACACTTTAACTCAGCTGGAAATAACATGGATTAGCATACTGGACAATAGGCAACCAAATCAAAAGCTTGATTTAACCAATACAAGCCAAATTCAAACTTCAGCCAAATTCAATATCATCAGGAATGGTTCTCCTCTGCATCCAGTCAACAAGAAATAGCCAAATCCAGGGCAGCAATGGAAACCCAGGGGAAAATCAGTTGGTGTTGAAATGATCTACCCTTGCTACAAAAGAAAACATCCTCATTGAAGTATCCATTTCACTTTTAAGTGTGTAGAAACAGTAATTTTGCCCAGACATTAATCTTCAAGTGGTAAATCAGTGGCACTGGTTTATTTACAGTCCTGTAACAAATCACTCCCACTAATAACTATTAAGATGTACAGATGTACTCTCCCTTCTTCCCCCTTCCCCCATCTGCCACTGTGACTCTTCCCCTCCCACCCTCACTGACCAACAGGCTCCAGCAAACCCTTTATTAGACACAACATCTGTACCTTCCACTACCATCATTCCTGTAGGGTCCTGGCAACATAACCCTTATCCTTGCTGTAACCTACAGCTTGTTTGGCTTTTATGGTGGTTACCTCACTGGGTGCAGTTCCCTTCCAAGGTTGCAGAAAAAAAACAGAACGGTCACAGCTTTCAGTAAGACTGCAGCTGGAGACAAGATTGCTTACAGTCCAGTATTACTTCACGTTACCTCCTCTTTGCACGCATATACAAGTAAACTACAATACAAAAATACAATAAAACTACATTTTTTGAAGAATGCAAAGTTCAATTATAAAATAAGCATAACCTGTTTGTTATGCAAGTTAAGGATGGAATGCTGCCATTGAGATCATTACATCCCAGTATGTTGAGCAATAAAGTTGCACCTTCAACACAGCCAAATAAACTAAATGGTACGGCATCAGGAGAGAAAAAACAATTAACACTATAAACTAACAAGACAACACCAAAAACGTCACTGCAGATGTCACCTACTCTGCCCACACAAGCAAGATATTGCTAGCAAGGTATTGCTAGCCTAATTTGTGACCTGTCTCTGCAGTGTACCACTCATCCTCACAGCAAAGGGCATTTGCAAGGAATAATTTAGCATACATTTGTAATGAAATTTGGAAAGGCATATGAAGGAGACTGCAAATCCAGACAAATTGCCTTCAAGCATTAGATCTCCTTATCAGTCACCACCACCCTTGCCCATGGATGGACAGAACAGACATCACAGCACCTACATGGGTAGCATCAATAGCACAACAAGAATTAATCATTACCTTTTTTCATCAATGGGAAGACAATGGACTTTACAGTTAAATTTATGCAATGTGTTTCTACAAACCTGAAGTGAGTCACTTTCTACAATGTTCATTTCTTTTCACCGATTTTAAGGCAAATCTAAATCATTGTATCAAACATGTAAATCATAGAACAGATTTCATTGCAAGGGACCTTAGAGATTCCAGCCCACTTGCAATTGGCAGGAAGTTAATCTACATCTCACGAGATAGATGCCACCTACAATGTCCAAAAGTAGATAAAACAAAGAGGTATCAATTCAGATGCCTGAATTTTTATTGCAATATGTATTTGTGGTAAAACTTGGAAAAAAGAGTCATTTATCATTTCTGCTTTGCTGAGATTCTACAAGTTTCAAAGGGAATGCAGCGAAAAAGGGGAATGTACTACATGCCTCTTTAAATTGTCCAACCAGCTAATCCATGATCTCATAGATTGGAAAGATTTCTCATGGCAAACTAAAAGACAATACTGAGTCAGATGATTAATCTGCTTCCAGAGTGTATTCCAGTTTTACAGCAATTTATTACTTGAGCTTAGCCAAATGTGAAGAAACAGCTGAAGCAAAGCCAACAACAGGACGTGTATGCTGTTTATAAAAGTGATTTCAATACTATTTCATTGTATGTAGGCTAAAGCTAAATTACATACTTACATTATTAGTTAGAAGGAAGCCTATTAGACGCATACTATTTTCTATATATTTCTACCTTCTGAAAAACCTAAATCTTAACTGTATGTTAATGTGTATGAAATAATTAAAATAAGACTTGGCATTCTCCCCCCAGAAGAACTACTGTATTAAAAATATTCCACCTTTGCATTGTGCAGACAATAATTTTGAGGCTATCTTGTCCAGCTCAGACCACAGCAGTTGTCCATGCAGTGGAAATATTAGGTACTGATTCTCAAAAGAATGGCAAACAAATTTGAGTTTATTCAACCTATGTGGCCTCTGTGGAGTGCCAATTAAAAGGATAAAACTGTAAATGAAGTACTTCCAAAACTGATTACAACTGTGGTTGCTAGACACTTTTTTTTATAATACATTTTCAATGCGGTATCTTAAAAGTCTTTGCAGAGTTGTCCTTGTGTTTAGACACACTGCAGAACATCAGGAAAGAAAATGCAAGCCTTCTGAGGACAGCAGATTCCAGCAGTGGTCTTTGGCAAAAACTAAAGATAGGCCAAATGATGGAAAACATGGAAAGGGATGGCAGTGGAAAGGCAGCATCACCCGCACACAGAGCAGCTCTTCTTCTAGCATAAAGACATAGATTGTGCAGCAAGCCTGAATTGAGCTCAACTGGCAGGAATACTTTCCGTCACTGAGAGATTTCATTAAGTGTATCACGTTCTGCATTTCTCCTGAAAACAGTTGGTACAAGTATTTACATTCCTCAGAAATAGCTAAGAACTTCAGGGCCACTACGACAGCCTTGTGAAACTGTACATGGACAGAAAGGAATTCTCCACCCTCAGCATGCAGATAACTCTATGGCAGAACACAACAGCTGCTGAGAAAGCCATGCCATCAAAGGAGAGAAAGTTAAAAATAGTACTTATGAAAAAATAAGCAAACAAAATACAGCACAATCCTGCAGATTAGGAGATCCATAGCCTGGATTTGACCCAATACAGTAGCCAGCAATTAAGAACACTGAAGATCCTTCACTTCCAGAAACATCTTTCCACCCATAAAGGCCCATGGTTTTTGCACGCCACTAACTGCAAAGCTGTCCAATGTGGCACATGTCACTCAGCACACATTTGGCAAGTTCCCCTTCTCCTGCCCACATCATTGCTGAGTTCTCACATAAGTAACTGAGATACTTCAACTAATTTCCTTCAAGCATCCTGGGAGTAACACTACCACTAACTTTCAAATGACCTCTCTGCTTCACCTCTCATATGTTTAGCTTTGAAACTCTAAGAGAGCAGAAAAACATCCCTCCGTGGCAGGCATCTCCGACACCTTCCTAAATCCTGCCCTCCCTTTTTGGTTCATTTCATGCATCTTTGAGTCTGGGCCACAGAAGTCAGGCAGACAAGCTATTTGATAGATACATTTTTTCTGAACTGACAGAAACAGAGAGAGAAAAAAAAAATCTGAGAAGAGAGACAATCATCCAACTTCTCTCAGAATGAACATAAGCAATTCACTGAAGCACAGAAACAGGGGAATGCAGCCATAACGCTGTTGCCAGGCTTCGAAGCAAGATTGGAAAGTACCAAGTATTCTCCTTGTATCAATTTCTGTGGCATATTGTCAGCGGTCATTTGCAGACCAGAGTCTCTGTGCAAGGGAACAATGGGAAAATAAAACAGCAGGTTTAGTTTCCTTTGACAACACCACGCCAAGCTCCTTTGTTTAAAAGATTAGTGTCAACAGTATTTCACAGACTAAATATCTTTCCTCTGCTCACTTTTCTAATGCAAAACACTGTATCATACCTGAAACATAGCAGCAGCCCTCCAGGTTTGTCTCCTGGGGACAATGACAACACATATGGGCAACAGTTTATCATAAAGTCTGGTACATACTGGACTGGTCTGCCAGATTAGAGCTTTCCACTGTGAGAAGCAAGTGGATTTAAAGTCCAAAATAATGTTATCCTATTTAATCTTATTACTTTGTGTGGTTAGGGGAAAAAACCAGGCAGAATCTTTTAACTACAGGTAAAACTGTGAACATTATTGCTTTACATGAAGTTTCAGAAATCAAAACTGGTTGCCAGCTGAACATCTAATCCTCTAACTGTATTTTGCTATAAATGTATATATATTAGGATAAAAATGCAAGCACCATATATACTTTTTGAGATGGAAAATTTTGATTATGAGGAACAAGAAATCATATCTAATATTCAAACCCAATAGCTACAAGAACAATGCCATGCCTATCTATAAGCTTATGTATGTATACACACATACCATTTTTGAACAGGTAGGACAACTTTTCAGTTCATTCTGTATTCTAATGCATGTTCTTAAGAGTGATTAGCAATGCAAGGAGATGCCCTAGTTGGGTACAATCAGGTGTAGATCACATTAAGTAACCCGAACAGCCCAGATTAGTTTTTCCATGTCCTCACAAGGTATGAATGTGTAGGAGGAAATGGGAAGAAAACTTTATCCCACACATCTGCCTAATGCCCTACTCTGGATGGACTGGAAATCACAGTAGCAGTAAAGTAAAACATCACCTTGTGAAAACAGATCACTTCTAAACCATTCTAATAAAAAAATAATAATACAAATATTTTTGACAACTAATATGGACTAGAGACAGTTATTTTTGTGAACAGTTTTTTCCCTCCTCTAATACAGCTAGCTATTGAAACCAAATATTTATAAAACCTTATTACTGTATTTCCCAACACTCACTGAGGAATAACTTAGTTTTTACCACTAGAAACTCAAAGATAGGAAATATAATTTCCTAAAATTAGAGGCAGAATTTGAAAGGATAAATCTATAATAGCAATCATCACTCAGAGCTTCACAGCTGGAAGCACTGCATTCATTAACAAAATGGGAGAGAACATTCTCAGAAAGTTCCTCGTGGCTAATTAGTTAGGAATCACTGCAGCAAAATTATAAGCATGTGCCCTTGACCTGCCTGTAGCTGTCAAGCTATAGCCAGCAGCTTACTATTTTTTCCCAAGCAGATGGTAAATGAGCTTCTACTTGGAAATCAACCAGTTAAAAATTATCTTCCCCAACAGTGCTTAAGGAGAAGATGGAAATTTTTGACACATCAATAAATTAGAGGAATTTTACCCAGAAGAGGTCTATCAACATAAATGCTTTAAGAGTTCAGAGCTACTATACTAGCTCTGTTGAACACAGAAGTCAAGAGAAAATGTTTTAGCCAGTTATGATTCCTCCACGTTATGCTAGGATCAGCCCATACCATTGAAAAAAAACCCAAATTCCAGCATTGCAAACAGAAACCAGGAAAGTAAAGATAATATTCTGTAGCATAATAATAATGCAAGGACAGTAGTTTGAAAAGGAAGTGACTCCGTGGCACCTGCCTGGAGTTAAGAAGCTGAAGATGCAGCCCAACAAAAACTTGCTAATAAAGGAACCAGTAGGGTAATTAAGGTATCAGGGCAGAATAGCTGGGCTGTGTTTTACTGTCTTATATTCTCAGTGATGTGCTGAGAGTGTATCTGTATCACATCCTTAAAACAAAAGAAAAATAGATTGTGGGACATGGGAAAATATCTCCAGTGACTCTCCATGTCACAGATATGGCTCAATGTCCAAGTCATCCAACAAGAGCTAGGAAGGAATTAATGCAAATTCATCACGATGTAAAAAAACTTCAGCTTTTGTTTAGCACTACTAGACTAAAAGAACCAATTCAAAAGAGATTTGCTTCTCCTAAACATACTATAAAGCACATGCAAATAAACACCACACTTCAGTTCACAAAAATTCATTCTCCTAGAAACTTTATAGTGTTTAGTTCAATATCTTTTCACTGCCATAAAAAACTGGATGTCTCCATTTTATTCTTCAACTATGCCATTTGCATAAAAGCAGAAAGATTTAGTTTTACTTGTGGTCAGGAGAGATTCAAAAGGCAAGAAAACTGATTTAAAACACCTTTTAAAACTTACTAATATTAGCCCGTGGCAATGCATTACAAGCCAATTTTGTTTTTTCTTGATTGTTGTGTATTTAAGTTATTTTACAAAAGAAAAGTTGATTCACACCATCAAGAAACCCTAAAATATATCAGCCAGTAGCTGATCTGCAGTTAAATTCAGCCTTTATGTAATGTTAGAGACAGGACCATTTAAACATTTAAGAAACTACTTAGGTCAGCATACATTTTGTCATCTTCCTAATTTCCATATTCAATATTGAAATGGCAACTCGAATTTACTTGGACCACTAGCTTTTTACCTATATTTTTTTACAATCTACAGTTTAATGAAAATTATAATTTTTATAAACATATGGCTTTTTAAAAACAAATATTTATTTATATTAAACTCCAGAAATACATAAGCAATTAAACACCTTTCCATTTAAGAAAGTACAAATTTACTAAACTGAGACTGCATCAATAGCAAGTAATCCATAGCTATCAATCTGAAATAGTTCATGTTTTATCTTATTTCATAAGTGTATCCTCCCAGAAATAAGAATTGGAAAATCTCAGCCTCTAATCAATAGCATTTATTTGTAAAATAAATACCACTCCCAAACATTCTACATTTACATTTCTGAAAGGCTTATCAGCTTAATTATTTTCTGTAGTCTCAAACTAGGGCCACAATACAAAGAGAATAAAACGTTCCTTCTGCACCTGCAGAAGGGGCCATTGATATCTAAAGCAGATTTATCACTTTCACAAACTCTGTGTACTTGCTCTCAGCTAATGGCTTTACTTCCAGCAGTGGTATGACATCTCTTGAGAACTCTGTACCTCGTGAATATTTTAGTTTCTGAAATTAATGCAGTGTTAGGCTTCATTACAGGTTGTCACAAAGACAAATCACAATCTAAATATTTAAAGAAAAAATTATTTCAAATTTAGGAAACTATTATAAGCCTTCTTTTAAAACCTGTCTTGTTCAGTACTGTCTCTCACAGGAACGGAGAATTTTTTTCTAGAATGGGCAGTTAATCTAGTGCATGTGAGAAGTACTTGAATTAACTAGTGATAGCCTTGCTTGGATGGCAGATCCAAAAAAGCATCCAGGATGCCCATAACAGACTGGAATATTACCACACTGTCCATCTTCATCTTCAGTTACAGTTAAGTCTTCCCTTCATTTAATTCTGACAAATAGAATACAGTTAGTATTAATATACTTTTCTTACTGTAAACTCTTCCAATTACATATTCCCACTCTCCAGCAAAAAATATTTGCTGACATAAATGCAGAAAGTACAAACTGCTCTTGCCAAGGACTCAAACACAGCCAGAGATACCACATTTGATAGTGTTTGATGCCCTGGTATTAACCAGGAAGATGATGGCTTTAAGACTGTTTAAGAGAAAGAAGTAAAAAATTCCTTTATTTGCCATCCTTAAATAAAAAATGAATTCAGGTTTATTTCAGGAAACAGAGAAACACACATAACCTGAAAAATTATATGGTTAAAAAGGCAACTCCTCTAATCAAAGATAATTTGCATTCTTTTTATTTTTAATTGGGTTCCCTAGCATGAGATCACATTCTTATTTCACCACAATACGGTGCACAGCATTGTTACAAATTTCACCCAGCTGCGATGCCATTCCCAGCACACTGTGCAAGTGTGGTCCTGCTGCCCTGTGAGAACCAGTGAGTTGTATTCCAAGGCTTGTCCCATCCTCCACAGCACTTGGCAACGCTACAGCATGCACATTACCTATTTTTAAAAGAAACTCATGTTTTCATGGAGGAGGAGATTGAGGAGGAGACAGAAGATAAACTATTTTATATCTTTCATGTTGGGTGAAAAAAGTTTACTAGTATGCTTTGATCAATGAATGCAATATTGTCTCTCCCCAGGGCTACGGAGAGACTCCAGTAAAAGTGACAGAGTCAGCAGATGTCTGGTCTGCCCTTGGCTGGGAACAAGCCCCAGGCCAAGGTCCAAGCAGAGCCTGGCTCATGACTGTTCCTCTCCTTCAAGGACTTCGTGGCACTGATTCCTCCTGGCGGCAGTCAGTACTTCTGCCATATGAGTTTCCACTCGAGAGATTAGATGGGCGAAGGCTGTGCAGAGCAAATCCTTTTCCAAAAGCCATCTCCTAATAGCACTGTGCTGAAGGACTAGTGTGAACAAACCCTGCAGAGAGCCTGGCTGATAAGGCTCTTGCAGCCCTGTGATTACTGAGAATCTGAGCTTCAACCTTCATGATAAGGTGGAGCTTATCAGCAAAGACAAAACTTTAAGGCTAATATGGCCGTTCAGCCTTGGAGCAAGAGTTCTCTATGCTTTCTTAGCTTTGGATGTGGGTGGAACCTCACATAAGTCAGGCTTCTGTATACAAGTGTACAGACACAAGTTAGGTCAAGCACAGCCACTTGCACTAAATGAATTTAGTATTTTAAAGGCACTGTTTAACAATATAATCTTTACTTGCAATTCAAGAAGGAACATTTTTAAAAGCGTTCCTGCACATAGATTAGTGGTTTACAAGTACATAAAGATTACTGCAGTGATAAGATTTGCCCAAAACAACATTCAGGTACAGTAAACTTCCTCAACAGCACAGAGCAGTGACTTCCTTGGGCAGTAAACTAAGCACCACATTGAACTTCAAAATCACTAGATTTACAAGAGATAGAAAAAGTTGAAACTGGATGGAAAACATTTCTCCTAACTCCACTGAAGAAATAGTTCAGAAAACAATATCTGCTCACAGCACATGAATTTTTTAAGTCGGTCATGGCAAGCAGGAGATGCCTTTTTCAAAATATACTTCATTTTAGCAGAAGACAGTCAACAGTAAAGCCTAGTACAGCTTCTTCACAAAAATACCTAGTTACATAAAAGCCACAAAATAAATACACGAGCCCATGGTAAAATAAACAGATCAGATGGTCATATTTCAAGTATTTTACATGACCACTTAGGAAACCCCCCAGAAGTCAGGCTCTTTCCATAGCAGAGAAGTCCAACTCTCAGAGCTGCACATTCCCTGAGCCAATGACCCAACTCCTCACCCTCAATGGTCTTATTTGTAACAGTTTCCAAATGTTGATTCTTCACCAAAAGCAAGCATTCAGTATTCACAAAGCCAAAAGTTGAAAAGAAAGGAAAAATAATCCAGTTGATCAGGAATCCTGTTACACTTAAGCCAACAAGCAACTGTTGTAGCGGTGAGTGCCACTAAGACAAAGGGGTTATACACTAAAGCAAATCTATCCACACCTCTCCTTTTCTTCCTTTTAGATGGAAACAAGACAGCTCATAGGCACACTATCTAGTAAAAAAAAAAAAAAAAAAAAAAAAAAAAAAAAAGCAGCAACAAAACAAAACCCAAAGCAAAATAACAAAAAACTTGCTCCTCAAAAAATCCACACAAGAATAAACCATACTCAATACTCAAATACTTAACTGAAAACTACATTTTGAGAAGTCATTCACAGAATGTGATAATTCCTGCTTCCCTAATCATTAAAAGACAAAAATATTTTTCCTACTGTATTGCAAAGTAGTTCAATACCTTACTAGCTCGCCTTGCTTGAAAAAGAGGCTTTTGAACTGGATATAAAATTTACTGGTTACATATTTACTGCATTTCAAAATTACATTAAATACATTTATTGGCTTTATCTGACTTCAGGAAAATGAATGAGGCCTAATTCCTATAAAAACTATAGGGAATGATTAAGTAATTTTAAAAAAATCTTAAAACATGTGAATAAAAGAGTTTTGTTTTAAGCTTCATTATTCAGCCTTAGTTCATACATTTTCTTACTTCCCAGAGCTTAAAAAGGAAAGTTTAATAATATTTTTAATTTTTCCAGAGGTCCTAGAACTTTCTGTTTGCCATTTCATCCACAAAACAACCAACAGCAAGGAGAGTGGATTAGCATCCATGAATCTGTCCCAGATTAAAAACAACCCTTTTTGTTTCATGGACAACTGCTGACAGCAGAAAAAAAAGGCAAGTTCCAGGAATTTTCAAAGCATTTCCTCACAAACTCTGCAAGAGACTACCCTCTCATGGTGCAGGTTCTGAAGCCATCTTCTCTTCAACCTGCTCAGTGACTGATGAGGCACCAGAGTGCCCAGAGAAGCTCCAGATGCCCCATAATCAGAAACATTCAAGGTCAGGCTGGATGGGACTGCAAGAAACCTGATCTAGTGGAAGGTGTCCCCTACCTCCATCATCAATAAAATCTACCCAGCCCCACCCCTGCAGCCCTCAGTCAGGGCTGTTCTGTGGGGCTAAAGACTACCCAGTCAGGCACGGCAAAGGCTGGGGGACATAAAGCTGTGCTGCTGAGACCTGCACACAAAGCCTGATCAGCATCAGTGCTGTGAGAGATTACAGCACACTCAGCAGAAACATCTGCTATTTTGGCAGCTCCCATCTGATTTCTGAAGGACTTGGAGCCTGGCAAAAAGGACAGGGCAGTGGTGGCATAGGATAAGTATCCCCCCAACAGTGCTGAGTCCTCCAGAACTCAGCCTGACCTTCTCTCAGGAAATCAAAATGGTACTAAAAATTTGCAAAGAAAATAATACCTAAAAGCTTCCAGCACAGACCAGGCCCTCACAACTGCCTCTTTGACTGCCCACAGACAAGTCCCTACAATACAGGCAGCTGTTCCTGCTCCCACCTTCATGGAAGAGATTGCCCCATATCTCAAGTCGGTACATGCAGGGACTTCACATCTGAGCGGCACTCAGGAGTTGTGGTCCCAGGGCACAGGGTGACTGACTACCACCAGCAGGTACTAGACAGAGCTGGCAGCACTGCCAGGCTGGAAGCTCAGGGGGCTTCAGCAGGTAGGAGTGGGTCTCCATTTGTTGTGGGAGAGAGCTGGGTTCCAGTGTGCAGGTGGAAAGTATGGAATCAGGTTCCCAGATGGCACAGCATGCAGAATATGAACAAAATCCAATGCAAGCAGCCAGAAAAATGGCAAGAGGAGAGAGCAGTTGCCATCACCTGAACTCAATTCTGGTGCCACCACTACATTTGGCCTGCTGATGATACCCTGCCAAATTAAGCTGAAGATCCCCAAATCCCACAGGAATACTAAATGCCATGATTTGTCTTCTGCCTTATGTGTACCGCCCCATAATTCATTTTCCTGTGGATTAATCATAAAATTAATACACTATAGGTGGGTCAAGGCCCTGATTCATCTTCACTCCCTCTTCCCCTTCTTCCTTCTCAATGCAAATTACAAAAATCACCATCTCCTTTAGCTGTTTTCCTGCATTCTCAACAGGTTGTAAAGGCAATAAGGGGAATGTTCAGAACATACAGGGCAAGAAAAAGCTTATTATTCCTGAAAGTTAATTTGAAAGTGAATAAATAAGATACTGGGTAAGGCAATACACACAGTTCTAAGATTATACCCATAATATGCTATATTAACCACTTCTTAATGAGGCAAAGAAGTTATTCAGAAAAAGAAATGAGAGTGCCAGTAGCTTTCTCCAGCTTCCCTTGAATTATTTCAAACAGATACAATCTATTTTCACTTTAAAACCTCTGCTTCACAACAGTTCAGAGCGCTTCATCTTCAGTGCAACATTGCTTAAAGAAAAATGGATACGAACCTGCATATCATTCATATCTAATGCCTTGCCAACCCACACCTTCTTTTTTACTATCTAATTATCATGTGCAAGCCTGTCAAAAGTGTCAAAAGCTTTTTTTTTTAAGCTGCTACTTTTATCATCTGAAAGATGTCATCACTTTAACAACACTCATTCGTTCCCCAAGGTTTGTGCCTCCAAAAGGTCAGAAGAAATCCCTGGACCTCAGTGCACTCTGCACCAGTCACCTTGGGAAGAGCCTTGAGGGACTGAGCTTATTTGACTGCTTCCCATTTCTACTCCCACAGCTGCAGAAGTGGGAATTCTGCTCATACAGATTGCACAATATGCTGACTGACATTTAGCATGCAGCGCTCAACCGCAGCTTGCTAAAGGACAGGTAACAGGGACTGGTAAGAGCAACAACGTGTCAATTATTCCCAGTCATAACAGGAAAAAAGAGGAAAGATTTTGCAACTGTTGTTGCAAGTTGTTGACTTATCAACAGAGTAAAAGAATTGCTGTTTGCAGCAAAAAGTGATTTAAAATTTTTATATAGGTCTACCTATATATGCAGCAGAACAAAAGGTACTCCAATAAATTGCATGTAAAACCAAATGATTTGCACTTCTTAAGATAAATTAAGTTTCTACAAAAAAATTTTGCAACTAAATTTACAGTAAAGATAAAACTTCCACAGGCAAGAACAGACAGCTTCGGAAACTGAGCAATGGCTCACCAATTGTTTTAAAATCACTTTATTTTAGCTACTACCAAATCTAGTAGATCTAGTTAATACAAACCAGCATAGTGTCACAAGTTCTCTATGCCAGAAACAGCTGGAAACACCCAAACAGAAAGACTTTTACCATGTCATAACCAAGATGTTTGAAATAGTTTACTTTCCTCCCTGATGTATTGTCCTACTTCTGATTCCATACAACAAGACACTTATTTTAAGGGAGCCAGTCTGGAAACAGGAATAGCCAGGAAAAGGTGGCCTGTATCTATCTCGTTCCTGGGGGAAGTACAAGAGCAGTGCTGAGACAGAGCCTTCCTCGACAAGGTGCTTGCTGTTTGGGATACAGCCTGCTTGGACTTGGCAACTGTTTGCTCACTAAGCATGGGACTGGTAGACACAATGTAGAACAAGAATTACAAAGAATGAAAAACTTCGGCTGGGGTTTTTGCATCCACCCAAATATCTTTCTTTGCTTTTTCTGGTATTTGTCAGTGGTCCATTGGGCAACATCTAAGAAAACTGGGCTGCAACATCTTGAATCTCTTGTTCCATTTCTTAAGTGGATTAACCAGTTCCTAATGCCAGATATTAAAACACTGACAAAATGCATGTTGCTTTCCACACCACTGAATTTAACAATTGTTCTAAATTAAAACCAAACCACAAAAGAGACAGTCTTAGCAATTCTGTAATTTTAGGGCCTTTACTAAAAATCAGCTGTTTCACTTCTGTTAAAATATCTGCATGATGGAAAGAAAGAAAATGTCAAAACTTTATTATCCTTCTCCTTGCCTCCAGAGACGCTTCAGCCAGGCAACAGCTACTTCAAAGCTTCACATCACACATGCCTAGAGACTTAAACCAGGAGAAGCAACTGCCAAATTCAAGAGGCAGTAAAAGGCTTAGATTTAGAGGGCTCCCTGAGGCTAAACGTTTTTTAAATTAAAAACTCAAATATAAAAACTGGAAAGGAGTAAAAGCCCTGAAGTTACCCCCTCCTGGAACAACACGCACACAAATCTCTCATAACCTTCTGAGTCACAACTACCAAGGTTAATAATCCAAAAGGTTTCTGGGCTTCACAAAATCCTACAGAGACTTGCAGGAATCACTGGAGCTGCTTTAGGCTTATTTAATCTTCTTGGAAACAACAAAGAGTAAACAAAAAGGACACAACTGCTCTCTCTCAAGTGCAAAGTCTTTAATCCAGGCCTTCCTGTATGGGACCAATGAAGATGTTTACTAGCTCCTGCAAGAGTATTTGTGCTTAAATTCCTCAGTGCACAGAGATCTTGTGGATCTTCCTCTTCTCCTTGCAATGAGGCTCCTGCAATCAAAAGAATGCCCCAACTTGGTTCTGAGAACAGAGCAGCAGCATCACACTGATGATATTTGTTATTGATTAATTCTGGGTTTAGGGTACGTCTTTTCTTGAAAAGTTACAAAATAATCCAATAAACATGCCCCTGAAACAAGTATGTTCCCAAGAAAAGTAAAGTAAGAAAAAAGGGATCATTTTTCTTTTGATAGAAATTTTATTTATATCTCAAAACTATAAAGGAAAATTCTAAGAAATACAAAGTTACAAATTTCCAAAGTGCAAGATAAAAGGTAGGTGATATTTAATTACTAATTAAAGTTTCAGTTCAAAAAATACTGAGTACACCTGTGTGTCTGGGGATAATTATGATTTTTTTTTTATTTGGATGTGATTTCATGTTCTGAAAAAAAAAAAAAAAAAAAAAAAAAAGGGATTACAAAAAAGATTTAGATTCACAGTTTCCAGGGAGGGAAAAAAATTTAAAAAACACACACAGACACACATGAAAAGCAACAACAAAAACTAAACATTCACTAAAGAAAGACGGGAAACTAAATGCAAAAAATTTATGTTAGTTCACTCTGGTTAGAATGGGTAGGTGGACTGGAAATTAAATTTATGATGCATAGGTAATTTTCCACCTCTATGAACCTTAATTCAATTTTCAATCATATTTGTAGCATTTAAAAAGTAGTTCCCCTCTTTATTAGTCTTCAGCAGCTGCATGTCTCTCCCTTGTACTGCCTTATGCATTGTTATAAAAGTTTGCCTACCACCACTATGCCTGGCACTAGACAGAAAAAAAGAGATCACTTCTACCTGCTACAATACATAACAGATGGGCAACACTTCTAACTTGGATTAATTTATTGATGCTGTGCAACACACGGTGCTGCAAGCAGCTGCAATGACAAAAGCAAGGGTCCAGTTCCACAAGACACAATGGCCATTCTAGAAGCCCCAGTCTGCCTGCAGCACCCACTTCTCCTACAATTTATCTTCTGCTGCCTCTGGATGCTGATTTAATTCTCCAACTTGGCAGAAAACTAACCCAGCAAAAGCAAAACCAAAATACCACACACAGATACTGCCTGGTTTTAATTTTTTTTTTTCTGTTGGGCTAGCATGGTGAACTAACTCCTGACAATTTAGTGCCTCAATAGGTAAAACCACAGAGAGCAAGTGAGGGAAAGGGAAACAAGACCTTCCTCCTGAGCAGCTGCACAGTGTGGCGTGGTTTATCAGCCCCAGTTGAAAATGGAAACGGGCAGTGGGGCAGGGACATCAGGTTTGCCCTCAAGACCAGAATTCACTTAACCTCCAACTTCTGGATTTTAAAGTACTATCTTCCAGCTCCCACAGCTTTCTGGTTTATTAACCTTTACTTCTAAGGAACACTATACACCCTCTTATCACATAACATCTGAAGGACCAAGCCTGTCATCTTTAACATCCCTTTGTCTCCCCCATCTATGTTACTTTGTATCCTTTCATTTCATTGAAACAGTTGAAACATTATCACATAGTGTTTACTCATCTTCAAAGTTATAAAAATGATTGTATTACATCAGTATGCATCAGAAACAAGGTACTTTGATTTTAAAAGGGCAGATGAAAGGAGAAAGAGTTCTTTTGATTCATCTTGGCCCTGTGGGAGGGTGGGAAGGGGTAGGTTGGCTTGCTATAGACTCCCCCTATTTAAACAAAATTTAGAAATAAGCAAATCAATCACCCAGGGTATATGTTCACAGAAGAAGCTACAATCCCAGCAAGAGTATCTTACCAAGGACTGACAGCTACAGAACAGGATCTCTCAAATAATTTACACATGAGGCAATGCTGGAATAAACCACACTACTCTGTTCACTGCTGTAGTTTTCACCTTAATGCCTAAAACCCTGTGCTCCATAAAAAATGAGTGAGCAGATACAAATATATCGCTCTCAAAAGACCATACCAACAAATGTGTCTTCCAACTTCCATGAATTTTAGTTATAAAGCAACCACTTAACCAACAGCAACAATTTATCAATCTCATAGCTGAACATTTAATCCCACAAGTCAGTTATTTAACTCTTTCTAAAACCAAAACAAAGCCTCCAGATCATAAAAGAACGCTGAAATACTATTCTAATAACTAACAATGTAATTCAGCTATAAATTTGTTCTAAAATACTACTGGTGTGATAGTCAGAACCAATTTTTTTTCAGGCTTGCACAGATAAAATGCTTATCCTAAGTCTTTCAAACAACAGGTCATCCAATGCAGCAAAAACAATCTAAGCAAAACCCACCAAACAATAACCAATAACAACTGGGGGAGGGAACCCCATAGCCAAAGCCCTTACTATTCACATCTTGTTTATTCAGCTTTAAAAAGAGAGATGTATACACCAAGCTATTAAATAATAAAAAGGACAGGTAGACGGCTACACCCATATTCCTTCCTCTCTCTGCCTTAAAAATGAATGGGCTTAGATCTTTCAACAAAGCGGAACTGTTGTAAATGTAAAGCCTTGATTTTAGTTCTGTCTGATCAAGTAAAACTTGCTTAAAAGAAAGAAATTCAGAGTTTTAATTTTTTTGTTCTGGACATGATCAACACTCATAATGATCTTTCTGACAGAAAAAAAAAATCTACAAAAATATTCAGACCAAAAATGCTCAAGCCCAACATAGGTCTTGTGGTCCCTTGCACACAATATTAAGAATCTCTTCTCAAGAAAACCAGAACAGAACATGAAGGAAGCAACCTCTCTGTTGGTACTGACCATGTTACTTCCCAAATCAGAATGAACAATGGTTAAAGACTAGAGAGTGGGAGAGAATATCTCTCAAAGACTACGACAATACAACTGCCCCCGCTGCAGCTGCCACAGCTCCCTGTAGGTATTTCAGTTTGGACCCAAAGGGTACTTAGGCTGTGTTTATCACACATCAACCCTCTTTGGTTCATGGGGAGGGTAAGGCTTGAGAGAGCCCTCCAGCAGCACAGCAGGAGTGCTCCAGTACTGAAGTGTTTTGTACACAGCTTTAAGTTACAGCTGGCCCACAGTAAATGCTGAGACACTGGATGCCCCAGCCTTCACCACAAACTGTTTTGCTTTACAGATTTCTTGCTCTTGTCCCACAGTTCCTGCTAATGTGGACATAGTGCTGAAATGCAGCACCACAGAGCTAGTGTACCCTCTATATGCCTCTTTAAAGTATTCAGCCCTTCAGCTGCAAAATCCTGCAGTACACCAGTCAAGAAAAGGTTTATCTGTATGCCACCAGGAGCTGACCCCAGCCTACATATCTGCTGGACCACACACCAAAACCCCAAATTTTTGAAATGGATCTTTCCTCACTTCTCAGTAGAGAAAGGACTCAAGCCTTGCAAAACATAAAAACGCTTAACTTAAAAATCGTAGATATAAAACATTTTGTCCCAAAGGACCCCTCATTAGTTCATTAAAACTTCTGAACACAGAGGAAATCACTTATTTCCAAACTGAAATACAGCTGCCACAAGGACTTCTCACACTGTCTAGCATAAAAGGTAGAAAAAGAAAGAACCTACCCTCACACCTCCTTCCCTGCATGGTATTGCAGAGTTCACTAAATTACAATAGATAAATATTTTACTATGAGTGCCAAAATTTCTAAGAATCCTCATTTTTTTAGATTCAACTGGACTTTGCCAGGATCATTTCCAGAGTCTCAAACTACAGTCCTACTGAAGACTACAATTAAATTTCTGTCACTTGCACATTGTCTGGATTTTGCTTCTTACCCCAAATCACATCAGCAATTATTTACTGTGTTACACTGAGGTATTGCACATCTGCTTTTTAACACTGCCTCATATAATACATGGACAGAAATTCCTTAAATTGAATTTTAAAATTCAATTAAAAATTCAATGTTCAGGTTCACAGTTAGTAACCTAAAAACAATGGCCTGATTTTTCAGATCATTTAAGCATAGTCCTGTTTGTCAGTGCCCTATAATTTTGGCATATATTTGGAAGATGTAAAGCAAAAATGCAGCAATGCAGACACTGGTTTGAATAAAGACTGGCCTGAGCCTCAGAATATGCTAATGCCTGTAAGGTTTTTATCACTTTAGATAAAGACCTGGTTGCCCCCTGTGGACCACCCATGCAGCCGCAGACCTTGGTCACCTCCAAGAAGCCACCCGCAGGCACAGAGCAGTGGGACAATGTGGGTAACACACGAACCCTGTGCTTCAGGGGCAGCACGAGCACCCACCTGCCACATCCTGCAAGCTCTCGAAAGCAGCATCTCCTCGTGGGAGATGGAAGGATGCTTCCTAGGCAGCAAGAGGTCTGGCTAAAACAGCTTGTGAAATGCTGCATAGGGAAGGGGAAAAGGAAGCAACAAAATGGTAATTGGTTTTAGTAAGCATAAAAAAAAATATGAAACTGTCTGTTAGGATCGTTATCAAGAAAAAAAAATGAAGGAAGAGCTGCACCTAATGCTGCTGACTTCAGGGTACAGAAATCTTTAACAGCCTCAAGGAAATTTTAGACACCAGTGCCCAATCAGCCCCACTCGAGTGTACAGGAGCTGCACTGGGAAATGCCAAAGGCTGTTTTACTCTGCTATGTTTTTCAACACAGCTGTAAGAAAAAGAAAGATCTAGTTTTCATAAAACACAAGGTTTTTTACAAAGTTTTAATTTGAAAATATTTGCCTTTACTAACATGAAATAAAGACTGTTTCTCTATTTTTGTTTCTCTATTTACCTATTGAAACGTGTTCATCTATCCCACATCTTAAGAACCTCACATTTCAAAGCTTAGCTTAGGCTCCTGTTCACACTCAATTCTCAGATAACTAAAAGGCAGTAGCAATGCTTCATATATTGGCCTGCAACAGATTATAGAAGATGTACTTGAAACCAGAAAACACTTCTTTATTCCTGTTTGCAGGAACCTGGATGTAAGTTTCCAATCAAATACAGGGTCTATGCTGTTAAGAAATACAAACTGCTTTTATCACAATAAAGTGTTTATTTCAGATTTTAAATCCAAAAAGGCGATTACTTTCTACATTCCACAATGCCTAAAAACAGGGCTAGAGATCTCCAATGCTAGTTTTTAAATTAATTTATTATATTGAGTCAATAATCAGTCATTTCAAAGCAAGACAAGAATATGATGGACCATGTCATATTTTACCCTTTGGAAGTAATGGAGTGTGGACAATCTCACTTAATTATTTTCCAAAGAATTAATTTAGTGAAATCATGTTAACATATCATTATCCCCACCCCATCTCCCTAAAAAACCTCAGGGACCTACTTCCACATTTTAATCATGTAACGGACGAACGTTTTAAATTGTATTTCATGGAAGAAGAGCATCATCCACAGCTCCTTTTGCACTCCCTTAAGCTTTCACAATTCCTTATGGTTGCTCAATTAGTGTCATTTGCAAAGAGCAAGCACCCAACTAAAAATGTAGTCATTACACTGTTTCATGCAACCTTTCTACTTATTCTCTCTCATCATCCCCAAGATTTTAGAGATCAAAAGACAGGTTCTTTATTACAGCTTCACAAAACTTCTCTTGACAAAAGAACTGTACATCAACTTTAAAATCTTCATCTTAAATTTCTAAGGAAAGGAAAAAGAAAAGGGAAGTAGGAATAAAACCTATTAAAATGTATGTCACTGACTGGTGCACACCCTCACTGTCTCCTCACGTATATTCACTTTTTAATAATGTACTTTTAATATAATTTTAATCCTTATTTGAATTATTTGCATGTGGTTTAAGGTTCAATAAAAGAATTTCAGATTTGCCATTTTTAATTAGAACTTAAAACACATATTTTATCAGCTCTGTAAAGTACTATTACATTTTTTTAAAATTCCTTGAATATCAGATAAAGCATGTTTTTCTGCTGAGAGCCCAATGCTTTAATTTGCAATTCTGTATGTTGTTTTATTCATGATAAAATACTTGATACTCGTAGTTTCTCTCCATATTGCTAACACTGACACAGATTCTCTGTTGAGGTTTGACTACCACTAGAGGATTCTCTCATGACTGGTCTACATTTTCATTTGTTTTTAGAAGCTTAGTTAAAAAAAGAAAAAAAGGAAAAAATTAAATTCCAGTAACTATAATTAACACCATTCATGACTAAAAGAAGTGTTAATAATTCATGTTTTGGAAATAAATAGCTAATTAAAGGGCAACAAATTCAGTCTACTTATATAGTGTCTTATTAGTAGTAATAGTTTGAGCTCTAATAGGCTAACAATATATATTGTGCAAGTGTCCATTGCAGCAAGTTATTTTTAATTCATAGCACACTGATTTATTCTGCATTCAATTACTGCAAATACCAACAAAAAAAAAAGTGTTTCTGTATGCCACCCCTGTCTCCCCTTTATGCAGTAGTGAAGAAAAATATTCTAGAGTCAATTTATACTCTGCACAGCCCCAATATTCATAAAATTGACACTTAATGTAGACTCCAATTTAGCATTTCATTTAAGAGTTTGACTGCAAGGCCCAGAACAAATCTCACTGAAAGAAAAATTAAGAAAATGCCGTCTAAGCAATGCTAAGGTAATAAAATCTTCTGTCCTACAAAACTGGTGGAAGCTTCAAGTGGGTTATTGCCTCCATTCCTGAGTTCAAAACATGCTGTTGTTCTGGAGAGAAGAGATCTAGAGATGAAACATGAGAAAGCCTGATTTGTCTCTCTGACTGTGTTGTTGTGGACTTCTGAGAAAAACAACATGAGTAATGCTATTAACATGTTTGCAACATCTTTTTGAACATGCTTGCAACACCTTTTCCTACACACAGTGGATGAATCTTCCCAGTGAGAACTGAATTAAATCCAATTTTGTTTTGCATTATTGCTAGGAAGTGATCACAATAAAACAAATTACAGTCTCTTCCAGCCCTTGACAGATTTGAACTGGTGCCCTGAAAGCTACAAGGCTCAATTACCATTGTTCCTTCCCTAACCCATTCCATATTGTGTGACTTTGGTCCAGCTGTAGGAAGAGGGTAACTGGCTGCATTTAGGAAGGTTAAGGAGAGGAAGTGCAAGAGTCAAATGGGAAAGAAGAGACAACCACCAGGAGAATATTGTCCATACAGATTTCCTGTTTGTGGTGCTCACTTCCTCACTGAGGCATTGCTCCACTTGCAGATACAGGAGTTGGAGAGAAGAGATGTATTCACAAATTCACATATTCAATTTGTTTTCAGGAATGGAGGAGAACTACTGAAACAGAAGATTCAAACTGTAAATAGGCTGACAAAAACTGAGTCACATAATTTACTTTTTATGACTTAAGAGTGACTGGCAGTTCTCAAAGCTATTACCTGTCAAAAATCTTAATATGATTTAGTGATTTGGGGGAAGGGAGCCAAAAGAAACCATTACTTTTTAAGAGGTTTTCTTTATTATTGGTCTGTTCAGCCTGGAGAACAGGAGACTAAGAGGAGTCCTCATCACAGTCTATAACAGAGGACAGGCAGCCACTGCAGTGACCAGTGTCAGAATCAGAGGGCATAACCAGAAGCTGCGTCAAGGGAGGTTTAGGCTGGCTATCAGGAAAAGATTCTTCCCCCAGAGGGTGGTTGGGCACTGGAACAGGCTACCCAGGAAGTGTTCACAGCCCCAAGCCTGAGAGGGCTCAAGAAGTGTTTGGACAATGCTCTTGGCACATCATGTGACTCTTGGGGATGGTCCTGTGCAGGGCTAAGAGTTGGCTGATCTATGATCCTTGTGGGTCCCTTCCAACTCAGCTTATTCTGTGACTATTCTGCTCTTTTTTAAAAATAATTCATAGCACAGTTTGCATCAATTTAAATTTTTTTACTAACAATTACACTTCACGTAATCTGTTAAACAGAACTGTAATTAATATTACGGAGTCCCTTGCCAAATATATCAATTTCATTAAGAAATAATGTTTCACATTTTCTTTTACTGCTTTACCCGGATAGTCTTAAGTTGAAGCTTCTGTCAAACAAGGCATTTGTGATTGCAGGAATGGCCATTTGACAGCTATGATTTACCCAGCAGCCACATGAAGGACATTTAAAAAATGCTACAGGTTCCAAAGAAATCATAGATAAATTTTCACTTCCATCTTTAAGTCTACAGAGGCATTTTGCAGGAATCCCAGATTTCACCCTTTCCATTTCACATACCTAATAATCCTGCCCACAGCAATTACTGTGGTGAAGGATGTGTAAATAGATGGTGAATAGATAGGGATTTGTGGTCAGAGGACCCACAAAACTCTGCCCACACCCTATGTGTGTTCCCAACCTGTCTTTAGTCAGTACTGATCACATCTGCAGCTTAGTAAATCAGCTGGAGGCAAGGTGAGCACTGACTCTAATTCCAGTATGTGTCTTGTTTGGTAGTGTTTTCCTGTCCAGCATGATTCTCTCCATCGGTTTATAAGGAGATGCTAAAACCCACAACACTATCTTGCCTTATCAGTATCCTTCCACTTTTACCTGCAGCTTAAATAACACGACTAACAACCTGATTGACTGTAGATTAACATACTGGCTTTCTACCCAAAAGTAACTTCTATACCAAGAAAGGTATCAATAACCAGGCACAGTTAATGTTATCTAAACTCTGCTTTACAACATGCAAAATAAACCAACAGAGTCCTTCATTACCTGGAAAGTGACATGTAAGTTGAGAATTACCTTGGGCTTTAAAATGAGTTATTTTAGTGTCTTTCTTAAAATAAACAAACAGAACAGGCAGAGCAACTAATAAAACTTTTTTTGCATCTGAAGACTGTCCTCTGAAACTGAAGAGGGAGATACCAAATAAATCAATAAATCAATAAATCAATATGATAAACTCCTCCAAAGTAGACATGTACTTTCTGCTCAGTTTGCAACTAAGGCAACTAAGGCATCAAGAATGAAATAACTTCCCTAAAATCACATTGGAAGTTTGTATTTCTTGCTTTGATGTTATCTCAGATTGACACTTGTGTTCATTAACACAATGTTTCTCAAATGCTAACTGTACCTTTACTATTCTGTATAAAGGAGTTTGAAGAAAGTAGGTGTCTTTGAACTAGGTGTGCTAAATATTTGCCCTAGATTTTAGACATGCAGCTCAAAACTAACATATTTTCCTCACCTCTTTCTTCTCTCCCTTCCTTCTCCATTTACGTTATTTTTTACACATCACAAGCCGTAAAAATACGTTACTAAATAATCATGCAAACTAAATCTGCATGTGAGTGAAGACCCAAATTCTTCTCCTGAACCCGGGGCCTTTCTAGAAAGAAAGGAGCAAGTTTGGGGCAAATCTGCTCTCATATTTTTTTCTCCCTGACCAGGTCCTCCACCAGCCAAGGTCCTGCTCCCCCATCCCCATCACAGACTCCTGCCCACAGCTGCTTCCTCCCTACCCTCTCGGGCTCCCACCCACTCTGAACAAGGAGAATGTATTGACAAGTGAGAGAAGGTGCAGCCATCCTTGGCCCAGGCCAGACCTTGGTTGCTACCCTACAGGTCACCCACAGATATTTTTTCAGGACCACAGCCTTTGCATCCTGATCTTTCAAAAAGATACATATGGGCAGTCTCTTTATCATTTCTTCTGTTTGAGAGCACTGGAAAATTCCATCATGTCTTTTCTTGTACAACTAAAATTAATCCAATTCAGAACAGGAACCCTTACAGCATACAACTATGATCACATTGAGTGCTTACCAGCCATTCTGTATTTCATTTTATCATATACTAAAATCATATTGTCTTTCTCTCTACCACTTGCTTGCTTTGTTTGGTTTCTGCTACACATCTGCCCCGCTCCCAACTTCACATCATTTTTCATAGTGTCCATTATACTTGCAAGAGCTTTCCATTTCCCTGTAAAGCAATTTTATTTACCACTTTCCAGCCTCAAAACCCTCACTGGCATCCTCTATCTCTATTTTCTTCCTCATGGGTCATGTGTGAACCTGATTACCTCAAGGCTGTACTCAAAGGCCTGATTATCTTCAATTCTTCAACTCATTTAATATAGTCTCACTAAAGGCTAACTCGTAAAATGAAGGGCTTCTGAATTTAACCATTTTCTTTTATAAGCACAGATTAATACAAACTTACAACAGCCCTTGAGGTCACTATCTACAATGAGACAAGGCTAAGCAAGTGATTTGTTCTAGAAATACATTGTAGAATATAATACTTAAGGATTAATTAAGATTTTAAAACGTGTGCACAGTATAAATACATATGGCTTATTTCCATCGAGTATAATAGGTGCAAATCAACATGAGGGACAGTCCACGATACAGGAATACGATACTTTGCTTTTTCAAACTATTCAGAAAGTGATGCTACTCCTTCTGCTCCCATATGTAGGCTACTATGATGATCACTGTAAAAGCAAAGCCCAGGGATTTTGGTAGGAAGACAGCTTGCTTATAAATGGATTAGAGTATAAACTTCTAAATGCATTGCTGTATGTTTCCTTATTAAAAGAACTTACAATGAAATATTTATTAAGTTTGGGCAAAACAGGCATCTGCTATTAGTGTACAACCCCCGTACACAGTCATAGTTTTCTCTCCTGAAGAGCTCCAAAAATACAGTGTCACCACACAATGCACAGCCCACACACACAACTCCTGCTGCCCTGAAAAAACTGCTCCCACAACCTCCAGGTCCACATGTATCCGAGTTTTCTGCAAACCTGTCCCTTTCTTGCACCATAAAGAAAATAATGTGAAATTTATCATCTTCATATCTTGCAAGGAAAGAGGCAGCTATGTCTGATGCAGTTGCTGTCATGAAGCAATTTCATATGAACCTGACTCCACCTGTTCAGACAGCAGTAGAAAACAGAGACCACTACTAAAACGTAGAGGAATAAGAGATCTGCAAATAAGAAATATGAGATTATGAATGCTCACAATTTTGCTACTAGAAAGCAATAATCCGTTTCAAAGTAAGGTATTTTGAGATTATAGTTTACCATGAAGAACTCTCTGTAATATTTAGAATAGCTGATTTATTTCTCCCAAGGGAAATATCAGCTAGTTGAATAATCCCAAGTACTGTGCAGGCCAATCTCCAACACTGCCTGTGAGGATACTTGCAGTTCCTCATCTCCTTCCTTTTTACGACCCGTCACTGCAGCCTGGCAGCTCCCCTGTCACGCTGCCACCCAGGTGACGCCACCACCCCAACAACCCCTACCCTAAAAAAGAGCAGAAAGAAAAATCAGTAACTGCATGCCAACTCCCGTAACTCCACACAGGCATCTCGCACCTCAACACCGCCCTTGGCTGGCGCAGAGAGGCGCCGGCGGGCTCTGCGAGCGGGGGCGGGCAGGGGGCTGAAGGACACCTGCCCCCGCCGCGGCGTCCCACCGCGCCCCCGGGGTCACGGGCAGCTCGGCCCTGTACATGGGTATGAATGCATGTCTTATACATATATACATGCTTATTTATATATATACGCATACACATATTCATATGTATATGTGTGTGTGTATATGTTGGCATACGCGAAACGGAGACACGCAGCGGTAGGTCATCGCTTCAGTTACCAGATCTGCCTTTGGGAAAGATGCATACAGACACCCACACCATCCACACACGCACACGTCTCTCTGCATATTCCCATGAAGGAGGCGCAGAAGTTGCTCGCAGAGGCGCCCCGAGGGCTGGCAGGTTTCCCGCCGAATAACGGGGGAGGCTAAAGGGGGTGAAGTTTCCTCCCTCCTCCTCCTCCTCTCCCCGAGTTGCGCGGCGGAGCCGGGCGGCCCTGGCCGGCGGAGACGCCGCCGGCAGCCTGGACCAGGCCCGCTCCCGGCGCTGCCTTCCCCGCGCCGGCCTCCGCCTCCGCCCCGCCGGAGCGCCGGGACCCCGCCGCTCGCCGGGCTGGCCCCCGCCCTTACCGTTGCAGAACTGGAGCAGCGAGGAGGTGTCGTAGAGGCTGCTGTAGCTGGAGAAGCCGTCCTCCATCCTGCCGCTGCGCTCCCGGCGTCCCCTCGGCTGTCCCGGCGGCCGCCCGCTGCCTGCTCGCCCACACGCTGCGGAGCGGAGGCGGCTGGGGCCGCGGCGGCCTCGCTGCCTGCCTCACTCAGTTGCCATGGCAACCCATTCACTCCGCCGCGGCTGGGGCGGCGGCCGCTCCGCTCCGCTCCGCCGCCGAGGCGCGGGGGGAGACCCGCGGGGCGGGCCGGGGCGGGCCGGGGCGGAGCGGCCGCCGTGACGGCGCCGCCCGGGAGGCGGGGGGGACCCCGGGGCGGCGGGGCGAGCGGGGAGCCGCGTCCTGCGGCCGGCGCGGCCATCTCTCCTCGGCGGCCCCCGGGTGCGGGCCGCGGCTGAGAGAAGGGCGAGCCGTGGGGTCCCCCCGCCGCGCCCGGTGTCCCGATCGAGCCGAGGCGGAGCAGAGACCCTGCCCGGCCCCGCGGCCGGAGATGTCGGCCGATGACCCGGGGGTTAACCCGAAGTACGATCATGGACACGGTTAGGGCCAGAGCGTCCCTGCGTGCGGGGCAGGGGTCCTGCGGTGGCGGCCGTGCAGCCGGGGTGCCCCGCGCACACAGCCTCAGCATCCCTCGCTGCTGCCTCCGCGCTCGCCTGCCTTAGCCGAGACTCCTCTCGTTCCTTCCACTGAAGCAACAGCCTGCCTGTAATTGCACCTTATGCCCTCCACTGATTTCAGTGGCGATTCTCCTGGCTACAGGATGGAGCTGTCAGGATAACATTGTAACTGATACTCTTACAAAACCAAAGAGAATTATACACACTATAATTCTTTATGCCATTTTATACAGTTTAAACTGTGCAGTTTGAAGAGTGATACGCTTTCCCATACTTACAGGATACTAAAACAGCTTTAACTGCTTAATATATTTTTGTCTAGATATGGTCCTAATGTCCATTCATGGTGAGATGAAAGTAGTGGTCCAAAACTGGTGGCTAGTAGTATTGTAAAATTCGTTCATACGTTTCGGGCTTCAATTTCTGTGCTAAGGGATGTTGAAGTGTCTCGTGACTGAAAGACCTTTCTAATTCTAGCTCCTCAAGGGACACAGAGGAAATAGTTCATTGCATATCTATAGCACCTTTCATCTTGAAAATTGCTGAAGCACTTAACACATCATGTCTTCAGAGCCCAGTCCTTCCAGGTGCTTTTTGTAGGGCAGTTCCGTCATGTGGATCCATTTATAGGCGTGGGTTTGGTATATGTGAGTCTTTTCACCAACCACTAAACCATGGCAGTGCTAACACAAAAGTATGCTATAAAATTAGGCAGAGATATCAGTTCCATGTTAAAGTGGAGTGAAAAGTGCTCCCTCCTGAATTGCCAGTGCCAATACTGGTAGAGTTGAAGTCATCTCCAAGCACAAGCATTTACCCAGCCTAATGTGCTTAATTTCTATCACACAAAAATAACTGCATTTTATAGCTGTGGGCTATAAACGACAGAAAATTGGGGTAGTTTAATGCTATATTTTTAAAAAACAAAACCAGAGATCAAAAAATAATAGAAGATCACTTCAAAAATACAAAACCTTATAGGTTTTCTTAGTGTTTTCAATTAGTCATAATTCTTTCTTGTCTTTAAAATTAACACAGACCCCTTAGGTTTCCTCATGACGTTTTCATTCATAAGCCGTCAAATGTTTCAGAGATGCTATGTAATTCTCAAACATTGTACACATGGAGAAAGATGTATATGGGATTTTTGGCAGACAAGTTGCAACAATAGTAAAATGAAGCTCATTTTCATTAAAAATTTTGACTAAGAATTTTCTTCATTTTAAAACATTATTGCCATAATTTCGTTATTATTTTTGAGGTTGAGAAGTGTTTTAATATGCTTATTTTCCACCATCTTGAGACAAGAATTGTGTTCCCCATAAGATGTCAATTTTATTTTAACCTCTATTTCCTTCTGATGTGTAAGTTTTGGAAAATAAAAATATGAAACCTATCCTATCTGAAGCAGTATGTTTGCAGTAAAAACTGTGTGGTCAGTGAGATTGCTACAAAGATAAGAGAAGTAAATGCCTGTTAACTTTTATGAGATTTGCCAAAGTAGGAGAAAGGCCAGAAAGACACAATGCAGCTCCATTTCAGAAAGTAGAAATTAAAAGTCACCTAGAAACTCAAATCTAATCCATTCCTAAAGAGAGATACAACATGTAAAACCTTACAATAGATTTCCCACTGAAATTAATGGTGAAGGTGTGAAGCCTTTCAGCTCAGTGCACTGCAAATCAGCTCAGAGATGTGACAGAAAATGATCTCGTTCCAGTCTCCAGATGCAGTTATGATGCCATTATACTCTAAGAGCAAGGGTTAGAAAAGGGAAACGCTTCTATAACTTAATGATTTTGAGACCTGTTACAATCTCATTATACTAAACTGCACCACAAGGCATGAAATGAAAAAGAAATTCTGTCTGGCTGTGGGAACAATGGGACAATGGATTAGACAGATTCACTAATGTGTCTCTGGGAGTTCTTCTGGTATGGTGAAACAACAAAATACTTTTAGTTGTCCATTTTTCAGTATACTGTGGCCTTCATTTGTACATTTCAAAACCATATCTTTGGTAAGTGTGAAACCGTAAAGGTGGGAATGTGGCATCCTGAGTGGTACAGTGGGGCTGGTATATCAGGAAAGGATTTGTTTCTGTACACTTGTGCACACTGACTGCTGGCAGTCAGAAACTGTACAATGTTACATTTTTGAAAGCTGTATTTTATACCTAATGATTTAACTTTTGTTTGCCTTGAGTAGTGTAATGAGAATAACTATTAGCTAAGTGAGAATAAAAGAGTTTTCACCCATTCCTTGATGAATTTTCAGGAATTAATATACTCCAATGTTAAGACAAAGAAGACTTGCTTTCACTCCCTTTTAACAGGCTGTAGTCAAATATCACTGAATCACAGAATATTCTGAGTTGTGAGGGGTTCACTAAGATCATCAAAGTCCAGCTCCTGAAAATTTTGATGTTCTCTTTACCCCTTCCTGAAAACAAGATCAGGATGCTTTCACCATGTGGTGGCAGCTTGGACAGCCTGCCCTTCATAGCTGACCCCTGGGTCTGTGCTGAATGCCACTGCTTCCAGCAGGCTTTTGTGGAGGGAGAGGTGATGGCACTTGCTAAAGGAAGGACGCTGGGATTTGGCTGTCAGTGGCAAAGCCCACTGTGCAAAGCTGCTGATGGCATCAGGTGCAGTGAGCCCTTCTGTGCAGAGAATACAGAAGGTGAAGGCTCAGTTCACCAGAAAGACTGGAGGGCTCTTCTTTCGGGTCAGTGCAAAGCCTGTCTGCTGAACATATCAGGGAAGCTTGGATGGCTGCTGCACACACTGAGCCTACATTGTAACTAGAGAAATCTTCATCAGGCAAAGCATCTAGCACCACCAGCAAATGTGCTGGTTTTGCTAAAATTTATCAGTGGATATAATTATCGCATCTATTTTACCATGACTAACTTTTGAAGATCCCCTCAAGCTCTTTAGCAATCATTTGATAGGTCACGTTTGCAGTAGCGTGATCAAAGGGAGCTGAGCTCATTTCTGTAGCTCACTGTGTTTCCATTTAACATGTAAGAGTCCATTTCACCATTCACAATCTTACTTAATGCAGTAGTTGGTCTCTGCTTGAGCCTGGAAGCTTTTAAATTGTATGTTTGTTCAAGTTTTGCTTTTCCTCTGAGTCAGAAGTTTCATCCATTAAAAGCTGAAGCACTGCAACTCTTGGTGCCTGGGCCCAGACTGCAATCCTAAACACAAGGTACGTATGTGCTTCTCCCTGAATCATCTCATTCAAAACAGAAGAAATAGGCATCTTTTCCAGCTGTTCACCCTCAGCACTGAGAGTTAGATGGTCTGAAAGCTGGCATCATAGCACAGGCACAGTGCCCTGCCTCAGCGTTGGAGGACACAGTGCTTTGACAAAAGCTGGGGGCCAGGGCTGAGCAGCACAATGCCCAGCAGCAGCAGCAGCAGCAGCAACAGCAGCAGGAGCAAGCTGCACACAGCAGGAGCCCTGGGGAAGGAAGAGCCAATGCCTGGTTTAGGCACTAGCAGGATGAGATCAGCACTTAGCAGAGAGAGGCTCTGGGGTTAGGTTTTGGGTTTAGCTTCCTGAAATCAGACAAAATCCTGATTTATACTGATTTTTTTTAATTGTCCATATTTTTTCCCTTTCTACTCAGAAAGCAGCAGGAATGTTTGGGTTTTTTAAGAGAATTTCATGCAGTGAATATATTGTCTTCATTCTTCAGAAGTGGCTTTTTTCTCATTGCTAAGACTATCTCCAGGTATCGACTGTCAGGATCCCATCATAGGCTCAAATAAGGATTTCCTCTCCCAGTGTGGTAGGAAAGGAAGAAGTGCCTTGCTGCCCAGTCTGCTTTGTGAGAACACTTCAACCACTGGAATAATCATCCGTTCTAAATAGCAGGACTCTAGTGTTTCAGCCACAGCAGGGAGCTTCATGAATGTCACTACAAAGCAGACATCATGCATGTGGGAAAGATGGGGTATAAGAGGAGGATCGCCATTATACCAGCACAGTCTGAGCACATTAAAAATACAATATAGCAAATGTGGGATGAAACCATCAAAGCTATGCAGGTTTAACAATCCAAATGAAAATACATCATCATATGTCTGTATTTATCATGTTGTTTTAAACTACATATATTGGAATTATGGAAGTTTCCTTATAATTAATAAGAATAGACTTAATCATACTGCCCAGGAAGGAAATACTGCTTTACAGATTGGTTAATTTGTAAATACAAAGAGCAGGCTTTGAAGATGAAAAGAATAATGCTTTCCACATCTTGACTCTTCCTATTCAAAGATGGGAGGCTGCTCAGCAAACACCGAGGCTTTCAGAATTGCACCACCTTTTTGAAATAAATGTTGGCTTTATTTCCTTGTTTGGAAAATAGAAGAAAAACATGACACAGCCAAAGTCCTGCTGGGAAGTCTGTGACAGAATCAAACAAGAATAACTACCAGTTACTGCATGAACTGCAATATGAGTCTACTGAGAATACCCTGCCTGTAAACACTGAAGATACTACTTGTATGGTTTGCTATGAAATGCTCTCAAGCACACTGCCTGCAGTAGAAATAGCTTTATTTCTGCAAGGCCCCCTAACACACTGGATTCAATGCACATTAATGTGTATAATGGCCGAGCGCAGACTTACTACATCCAGTGCTGTGACACTGTGATTTGAAACTGAGGAGAAGCAAAATATGCTACAGATACACAGGAATGCAACTCCTGTTCCCTATTCCTATTGCAATATGAGGATGGGAACAGCATTTCTGAGATATTAATAATCTGCAGGATTGATGTGAAGAGGCGCAGTGATGGATGGCATCACACAAAATAATCCATCCACTCTTCAAAATTACTCCTTAGAAGTTCTCAGTTGTAACTCAGTTCTGCAACCCTATATTTGGTGGCTTCAGCCCTCAATAGAGGCTGAAAGCTTCTGCTAGCAGAGGTCTTGAGATCTATGTTCCCAGGGGCACAAATCCTACCTCCTGTCAGGGGGTCATCTCAGGTTTCAGTTACAATAGCTTTGGAACAGGTTCACCAGTTCACCATTCAGGGCACAGGAGGATCATCCTTACAGGTCTGTGTCACTCTTCAAGGGCGATTCCCTCCCAACAGAAGGATCTTTCCTGCACCCGCTGGAATCTCAGGGAGCCCCCAGAATGTAGATATTGGGAAATGCTTTCAGCAAGTATGAAAAAGTGAGGTTTTTGTGTGGCTTGCAGCACACTGACACCCTTCTGAACATGGCTGAGATCAGTAGTTTTGTTTTAATTTCCATGCTATGATTATAAAGATGTTACTGTGACAGTATATATTCCAGAGATCTATTTTATGCATATATTTAAATAATATTTTGTTTAAATTTAATGTCTGAGTTACACAAAGCCAGAGCTACATAAATCTATGCCTTCTGAATTATATTAGAGAAGAATGAGACTAGACTAAGCTATAATATAGACATATTTCTTAAAGATATATATAAAGATATATAACAGCATAGCAAGTTGATAATTTAAGACATACACAAAAATTGCCATTTTTAAACAAAGTGGTTCTACAGTACCCATTCTGTTCACTTTTTAGAAGGAGCATTTTAACTGGACTGTAACAATGCACATAAACATGTAAAACCCAGAAGTACAAAACAGGATGTATGTCCAAATGATACGTCTGCTACACTGTGAGAAAGAAGTCCCTCTCTTCTGTAAACAGGTTCCCACAGCACCTATGATGAGAGGGAAGAATCTCATCACTCTATTTTATATTCCCTGGTAGGGAATCAGTAGGACAGTGGTTTAAACTTGCGCTTTGCCAGAACAGGTATTCCAAATTTCCCACCTTCCCATGTCACTGTTTCACTGTTTTGGGGATCCAGCGCAATTTAGGGCATCTTGTGGGAAATGATACATACCAGGAGAATTTACTGTCAGCCACATAGATAACAAAGCACACATAAAAATGTATGGGTAAGACAAAGCACCATGTTGGTTCAATATATTAATGTTAAAAGGGGCTAGACAAGCTCATTTATGACACTTTCTACATTTGCAGTTATGTTACTGGAAATTTGCCCAGATATGGAAAATGAATGATGGCAAATATCTTCTGAGAGATAGCTGAAAAAATATTGTATTTCTTCTAGTGAGTTAATATGTTCTGGTTGCTTTTAGTCAATGATTTATTGGAAAAACTCATTTGTCCTATTAGACAAGTCATAGGAAGTAACTGCAGAGAGTTTACCTGTAATTTTAACTCCTGTCATCACATGAGCCCATTTACCACTTCAACTGATTTAAAGTTTTGCTTATCTATCCCCCTGTATCTTTCACCAAATATAATATTAATTATTCCAAAAGAGGTAGGGGAAGAAAGAAGACAGTATTTCATTTGTATGGTGTAGGTTATTTCTGCAGGGGACCATACCAGCCCCACTGGTTCAAACTCATTGAATTTCTATGAGCTTTCCTTGAGTGGGTGGAGGGACAGGAGAGTGGATTGCAGTGTGACCTACAAGGGCTAGGCAGGAATTTCAATCCACTACACTTGCAGATTTCTTTGATATCTTACAGAGCCCAAGACCACCTACATTGAGACCTTCATTCTTCCACTGCTTTTGCTGCCTCAGTTTATTTCTGCTTTCCCAGTTCAAGATCCCAACACAACCTGGGATGGAAGGAAACAGTTAAATCATCAGCTAATCTAAACTTGTCTGGCTGGGGAAAGAAGCAACAGGAAAAAATCCTTTCCTACAATTTTCAAGATTACTTTACACTGATTTCTAGCATGGGCTGTAGCTTCTATTTTTGTGGGTAACTATAGTTCTGAATTTTTTTTAATTTACTTTGGAACAGAATTTGCCTTAGAATGAACTTTTATTTTGTTCTGGTCTGTGCAATCACCCAAGGCCCACAATGTGATCAAAGCAATTCTGTGTTAAATGTGATTTTTCAAAGTAATTTCTTTCTGTAGGTTCATAGCAAGTGCATCCAGAAATTTAGATAAATTTCACTTTTGAACTCCTTTGAACATGTAAAATATAAGAAATAAAATGCAAGAAAGGAAGTGTTTGAACCAAAGAAGCCTTCACTGAATTTCCCAGAAACATAAATAGGCGTTAGGGTTAAAATGGTAGGATCAGGTCCACACAGTAATAAAATATTTGGTTTTGGGGAAAGAATTCTGGTTGTTCTTAAAACACCTCTGCCAGTCAGAGCAAGGTGTAGGATTACTAATCCTCCTCAGGGTAAGCCATGCGTGGCATTCTTCTCTTTGATGGTGGCATTCAAGAGAGTCCTGGATGGAGGAAAAAGTAATAGGGGCAATAATGGCAGTGTCTGAATGAAGCCCTGAGAACAGGCGAGGCCCTGCTGCCTGGCTGCCAGCCATGCAAGCATGAAGAACAATCACACATTTGTTTCAGATACCAAGTTACCTAATTTTAAAAACGTTTCCTGATGCAGCCCTTTAATTCTTAAGTATTTCACCACCTGACATTTCTCTCTCAAGCTTTCAAAGAAGCAAGAGAAAACCAGAGCTAGGATAACTGAAGGAAGAAAAACTAAAAAGGATTTTGTCATTAGCAGTCATAATTCAAGAAAAAAAGGGCAAGAAGACAAGTTCTTTTCAACTTTTTGATGCCAGATAACCCCTCATTGTCCCACCACTTTCTGACAAAATAAATGCTAGAACAAATAATTGAGTGAATCTCAAAAGACAAATATGTATTGTGTGCCATAAATTATACAAGCAGATGCAGCCACAAACAAGAGAATTAGGAACATAAAACCCCTGCAGTGTGGACTGGCTGATGAAGGGCTGGGAGTTGCCAAGGGACGTTCTGTGACCACCATGCAGTCCAAGATAAGATCTTGCTCTAAACATCAACCTGCAGCCTGATATAAACCCTGTTATGCAGGGGTCTGCCACCTTTTCCTTTGCATTCTTCCTCTTAAACAGCTCTTTTATTTTTTCTCCTATTTTTTTTTTTTTGGCCATAACCAGCTTGTGATATATTTTACAGATATCTTAGAAATCTTGCACTGAAGAATTTTACATCTTCTGCCCAAACTATCCCTTCAGACAAATATTCCTATATTAAGGTGAATGAGCTTCCCTATACTAAGGGATGGGAAGAATAGGTCAAGGGCCAGCTTTTCATGTGTAATCTCACAGAGCACCATCAGCTTCAGCTGAATTCTTTGTTTCATTCCTTTTTATTTATTAAAGAAGTGTTATATAGCTTTGTGGCACTATACACAGAAATAGTTACAAATAACCTAGCTGCTTAATGCTCATCAAAGAGTCTATTCAACTTAACAGTCTTTTGGCAAAGTCAAAACTCTGGATCCAGATTTGGCAGATTTAAACATCTATGATATCTTCTCATTCTTTCATGACATGTTTTATTTCAAGACATCAGCAGATATTTTTATTCAGCAGTCATTTCAGCAGGGAAAAAGAGTTTTGCAATATTGATGCAACTTATCGTTCTATGGCCAATTCAGAAAATAAAGACATTTCAAAGAAGTTGATGGCATTCATTTCAGATAAGTAAGATGTTTTAAAGAAAGCCCACATAAGACTGTGGTAAAGGATACTTTTCCAACTTCACAAATGACATTAAATGCCATTTTATGACCATCCAAGAGTAAGGAGTAAATAATACTTTATGCTGTAAAAGAATGAAAGAATGCATGTGACTCATGATTTTCAGCTGTTGTAGATGTGAACTTGTGGAAAATGATGCAATTAGAGGCCAGAAACAGAGCAAAATATCTGTTTACATTCAGCTCTTTTGAGCAGCTCAGAACCACTGAAGGACTGGAGAAAAAAAATGGCGTTTTCTCTTTTGTTCATGTCCTCCATGGGCTACGTTCTGCTTGGAGTTGCTTCAGATTCAAGCAGTACAATTAAGGGAGAGTCTTGATATGATTTAGCATTTTTTCTATTTTCCATTTGTCTGACAAAAAGTGTTTGCTCTGTCATTCATTCATCATTTCCTCCCATGTGAAATTAGGAAATACAGCATTTGAAGTCTGAAACTCAGGGTTTTTCCATCTCTGCATGTTTTCCCTTGGAACTCAGAAACTCAAGTTCTGCCAGTGTAGAGCAAGGAGAGGAAATGTAGTAATAAAGTTCCTGGCTTCATCACAAGCCCCTTTCTGACCTGACTTGGGGAAGGCACATGGAAAGGGATTGAGCTATTCAGAGTAAGTATAGATGAATGGCAGATATATGTTCATGTAAAATCAGAAAGAAAAACCCACAAAATAAGATCTAAGAAGGGACAGAGAGGTTACAAGATGTCATACTACAAATGCATAGGAAAAAGGCCAGGAGTGTGCTGGTTCAGTTCTCAGTGGTGCAAGGCAACTAATGACACATGACATGAAGAACCTACAAGTGATTGATGACTTTTTTGTATCTGTCTTCATTAAACCTGTACTTCAACAAACATATTAAGACAATCCTATTGCTGAAAATGTAGTTACACCTTCCTTGCTTCACTCCACTCCCACCTCCTCACTGCTTTCCTTCATCCCTCAGTCACAGTGATTTGTAAGGGCCTGTAGAGGTCCGGATGGGGAACTGCTCCAGCTGAAAATTAATCCAGCAAATAGATGGTAGTTACAAAGATCAATTAGTTCTGCAGTTTGATCCATCCCTTAGCTGTACCGCAATCAATGCTATATTTTAAATTAGCTAGATGTATTAACTTCATCTTATGCTGCTTAAAGGGCAGACTGATTAAGTCTCTTGGTGACTGGATGTAATGAGTCAGAGGATCAGAAGTAGGAAACCTGTATTTAAATTGGGAAAAAAAGGGTAGCAGGTTATTGATCAGTTGATTAAATTAAGTTTCTGCTCCAAAGTTTAGGATTTTCGAGACATACATGCCATGAGTGGCTTTGTAATAAAAGGGAAGTGGGTAGCATTCACTTTTCATTGTAAGAACAAAGTCTGTCAAACCAGTTTAGTTCTTCCCATGCCTGTATTGTGCTGTGGACAGGGGAAAGGGAATTGGTGTCATATAACTCAACTTCCATAAGGCTTTCTGCACACTCATGACACTCTTAGAAGCAAATGAGGAAACACAACCTTGATGACACTGCTGCACCTGTTCAAACAGGTTCAAACCATACCTAAATAGAGGCACAAAATGGAAGTAGGTATGAAATACGATTCTGCACGTCTTCCACCTTAGTCCCACACAATCCACATTTTCATTAGTGACTGAAAAAGGAAGCAGAAGACATACTCAGTAAATGTGCTGGTCACAGCTTGGGAGCTCTTCAAGTATGCTAGTCAATAAGCACATAAATTTTTTTTGAAAATCTTGTCAGTTTGAAGGAACTATCTTTAAAAGCAAGATAAAATGTACTAAGGACCAGTACAAGGGACTGCATTTAGACAGGAATTATCTGCAGGAAGGTGGGTAATAACTAGTTAGGAAATAGCTTGACTGAGGGTAGACCACAAACCAAACATGGTGCTGTGCTATGCAGAGTGGAAAAGGCAAGCAATGGATAAATAGTCCTGAAAATGTATGAAGAGATCAGGTCACCCTATTCAGCATTGGTAGTGCCTCAGCTGGAACATTAAGTCCTGTTTAAATTACATCAACAAAGATTCTCATTCAGGTTAGACATTAGAATAAAAAATTTTTCTATTGTAAGAGCAATAAAGCACTGGGGTAAATTGCCTAGGAAAATAACAAAGCTCTCATGAAATCATTTTAGAGAGCTATATGTCCTGTTTGATGTGATATAGCTGGTCCTGCTTTGGATTAGATTGACAAGATGAGCTGTTAAGGTCTTTTCCAGCCTAGGTTTCCTAAGAGTTATTGCCTAACCATAAAGCTTTCTGGGGAAAAGTAGCTCCAAGCCCATTTCCATGGGCACTTTGCTGTTGTATTCATATGAGGTTCACAAGTAATTGACTGGTGCACCTCGAATAATACCAGTGTAATTTAAAAAAAAACAAAACAAAACAAAACAAAACAAAACAAAAAAAAAACAAAACAAAACAAAACAAAACAAAACATAACTCAGTTGCTATGAAGTTGGAATATAAATTACAATATTGTTCCATTGGTTTTAGTGTGTTCAAGGAGATCAATTTTTCCCCATTTAAGTCATTGGTAATATATTCCTACCATCTCCAAGAGCAGGTGGTAAAGAAAACAGTTTAGTTACCATCAGAGCAGAAAATAAAGTTGATTTACCAAAAAACGAGTCACTTTACTGAGTACTCATATGCAGTGCTACTATTCTAGAGGCTAGTGATGGAGAATCAATCTTTCTTCTCTCAGTCACTGGTGTGTGTCAGGTCAGGTCGACACAAAGCAACCACAGTCCACTAGTGCTTGTTTTAAAATGAGCTAATGCCTCTTTTATTCTTGTGTGGGTACAAAGCAGAGTCAAAACTTGGCCAAAAATCACTATCACAGTTGCAACAGTGAAATGCCAAAAGCCTGAGCAGGCATTAGGACTGAGGTGTCCTAGCTATCTGTTTCCCAAACAGTACATGGGGTGCCTGGGATCTCATTTTTCTACTCTGTTGTCTTTTTTGGATCCACTCCTTTAATGCTCATATGGACAAGCTAATGAAGTAGGAAGGCAATTCACACTGACTTAAGTATTTGTTTTGAGTTAAAAGCCACTATTTGATGTTTAGCAGGCAAACACAAACACCGATGGAAAGAAGAGTTCTCACAGCATTTAATGCTCCTGAGCATCTGTAATCAGCACATCTGAAAATATTTTAAAGTGAGTTCAGCCTATATATGTCTTCATATCACAAAGTATTTCTAGGGACAGAACTGAATGTTCCACATGTTTGTATGAAATGAAAGGCATTTATGCATCTCTTTTATCTGCATTCACACACGCCTACACGTAAAGGCATTCTGTCCTCCCTTTCCCTTTTAAAGAGTGATGATCTAATATGATTTATATCTTAGTGGCACAATCTCCTAAAGAGGTACTGAAACTGATCATTAACCTTGAAGGCTAGACTATCTATTTCCTGTACTTGCCCTTCACAGTACTAACAGAAACAGTTTCTACAAGAGAAATTTGTCTTTTACGTTATCTAAGACATGCCTTTGAAACAATAAAATATATTAATCTTTTATATATTTCTGAACCTAAACCACAACGTATAAAATTATGTCTTCACACTTAAAACACTCAGGTTCTGCTTGGGTATCATAGAGTGACATTTGAGAAAGCTGTGGCATTTGAATCTGTGTCCAACAGAGGGAGGTGTTCAGAAACACGGCTTTGGTCCAAACTCTTTCTAAGATTAAGGAATTCAACAGAAGGGGAGAGGAGGACACGCATAAATGCATGTGAGCAACACATGCTTTACTATTGCAATTCAATTCATTTAGCTGCTCTCTGAGAATTTAGGTGTGGAGTCACTGCTGCTTACAGATTCAGACCTGCTCAGAAGGTTTAAGATCAGAGGATTTTTAGATCAGATAGGTGACAATATCACCTCTGTTTTGAAAGGGAACTATGAAGCTCTTAAAAAGAAAAACCACTACTTATTTCATATCAACTTCTCGATGTAAGATAAACTCAAGCAACGGTCTAGTCTGGCAGGCACTTTGGGTTCAGTGAAAACCTGAGGTTACTCGGCTGTGCTTTCCTCACAGGCTGTCTCTATGGCAATGGGAAAATATTGTGAGGTATAGGAATGAAGGGAATATGACTCAGAGAGTACAGAAAAAGGAACATTCAGAAACATAATTCCCAATAGGCACATAGTACACTTTTCAAAAATACACACAAATCAAAGAGAATCTGCTGTTGCTTTGCCCTGATGTTTTTACTGGAGAATGCGATTAATAAATAAGGAGCCAATAGTGCTGCATATTTTCAGCCCCTCTGTTATCAGAGGGAAACAGAAGCTGGTGGTGAAGGAAACAGCAGCACTTTGCTCTGCTCCTTTGAGCTGTTCACCATTCTCCACAGGCTGCCATGTGGCTGGAAGTGCATTTATCGCTAAGGGACAAGTTTGGACAGACTCAGTTAAGTCAGTGTGCTAGTTCCGTGAAACCTTTCACTTGTGAAACCACAGAGGCCACAGGAAGCCCCTGTGTGAAGTCCCCTGTCCCACTGACCTGGGTCCCACCAAACTGGGATTTGGCCCAAATAAAAAGGCAGTAGCCCAAGGCAAGAACCATCCTGCAGGGAGACATCCCCACAGAGCATTGCATGAGCAAGAACTCCCAGGATAACCCAGACCTGTGCTCCGACTGGCCCAGTACCAGGTGGGCTTCAGCTTGCCACACAACAGGCATTCATAAAATAGCTTGTCCTCAGAAGAATTTCCTCTGTAGTTTTCCTCTTTAGTTATTTAGTCACATATACATATATATACACAAACATACATACACGAGACAAACTCAAGTGGATATATTTATATATATTTTTTTTTCCTTGTTTAAAAGGATCTACCTCTTGCAGCTAATGTTGATTTCATGGCCTGTATTAGCACTAGTCATTCTCTGAATCAGTTATGCTTTTGGCCTCACTCTGACACAGTTAGTCCCACGGGTCAGTTATGCATTGTACAAAAGTCTTTCTTTTAATCAAATTTATGTTCTGCCTTTTACTTAGTTTAATGACTCTTTATCCTTGAACTCCAAGAAGCATCAGATTAACTACTCTCTCTATAGCATTCAATTTTTCCTACATCTCTCTTAAGCTTCCCTTCCAATTTAACTCAACTCCTTCAGTCATTTCTGCCCTGTAGGAAGTGAGAGCTTCTTTCCTTCTGGGACCTGTGGAATTTTGGGACTGTCCCTAAGCTTTCCCTCCTGACCTGCAAGCTGCTGCTTCTTCATGACAAATGCAGTGAGCTGATGCAGTCCTGGGCATCCTTTGATCCTGCTCCCCTGAGTTTTACTGTGGGAGGTACAATGGAGTCCTGAGGCATCAACATGATTATTCTGTATTCCCTTACTTCAAAAGTGTTAGCCACCAGTATTGTTGCTCAGCAACATGAAACTGTGTATCACTGCTGGCTTCATTAAACTTTAAAAATATTTTTCCTTGCCAACTCAAATAAATAATTGACGATGGTTTCACTGTATATATATCGTGTCCATTCAAATTCCAGTATGGAGGTAAAACAGTTTCATATAACTAGAATTAAGAAGAAATGACTAACACTGGCTGTAAAATAAAATGCATGACTGAAAAATACTTGCACTTACCATACAATTTGTATATTGCTCAAAGCTGCTGTATCAAATAAATGTCCAAACCCTGTAATTATTTCTTTACTGAACATGCTGCACCTTCTTTTTTTGCAAAGATTATTAAATCTTACTTTATACTTTCTCTCTAGAAGACAGAGCAATAACTTACCTTTACTTTATTGTACTATTTATTTGCTATATTATGCCTATATTTGCTAATATAGGCAATTGAACACATTAAAAAATCATAAACAGAGAAGAACAGATTTCAACACAGATATTTTCTGGTTGAGTAATAGTGCCTGGGGTTATTCAAAGAGAATGGGTTGTAAAACTCAAGTGTACTTTCTGCCATCTAACTGATGGATCACTTGTTACTCACCTCTAGCATGGGTTCCAGCTAAAATAAATAGCTGCAGCCCTTATCAGTAATTTCTTTTCTATTATATGTGAGAAGTCCCAACTTTATCTAATTGGTGGCATTGCCAGAACATTTTTCTGCAAATATAGAAGCTTCCTGGTAAATGCAATTGCTACTTTAACCCATGAGAGTTGCAGTTAGATGCATATCTGCGAGCAGAATGGAGAGAACCTAAGCTGGGAGCTTTGGAGATCTCCAACTAAATGACTGCCAAAATAAACATGACTGGGGATAGAGGGATTAATCCTGTAATCCTCACTTCTGCAAAATTCCTGCTATCTTCAGTGAGATTCTCACTGGGGAACAGCTGTAGAAATTGGCCTAAATCAAGCAGAAATGAAAAAGGCCAAATTCTGCCTCTGGGTGTGAGCATGTGACTTCTGTAAAACCTGAAGTGTGACACCCTGGGTCTGGGATAATCAGCATATAAATTCTCTACAGTACCAGGACTTTACTTGGTATAAATATGAGACACATCCCCATGTAACCACACAGGGAATTGTTTCTAACCAAGGTTCACTAAAAAGTGAGAATACAAAAGCAAACTAGCATTCAGAAATAAAATGTGCATTCTATTAAAAACTGCCTTACATTTTAATCAATCCTAGGAGTGTTTAGAGCATTTCTCTTCACTGAACTCAGAATTATTGCCCCTATTTTCCATCTGGGGTGGAAAACCAACATGCAAAGTTAAGTGATTTTCCATAGACCACACAGCAAGTGATTAGTATCATAGGGATGAATTAATCTTGGGTGTAAATCCATAAAGATTAATGGAGCTCTAACAGGGATTAATTTGACCCATCATCTCTAAGGATAGCAAAACCAATTAGATGATGTCATTAATCTTCTGTTTTGTAGAGGACTGTTACTTAAGCAACACTGAAAGAAAGGCAAATAAAACAGGAATGACCAAAGGATCCACTATAACAGATGAATTGGTTGTTCCTTGGCAGAGGATTCACAGCAGGAGCCTTAAATAGTGACAGCAGCCTCTATGTGCCCTCAGGCTCCCATCCCAACTGAGATGCTCTGGGGCAATCATTTATTTGAGGATTGGACTGTCAGCCCAGGCTTCAATCACAGATGAGGTTCATGTCTTTTCTTAGGGCATGACTTCCACACCACTGATTTGGAGTCAAATATATTTATTTTGGCCCTGGGAGCCCAGATCTTTGGGAACTACCAAGTGCTTAATGTCCTTTGGAAAGTAGCACTTGAAAGATTCATGAATTTTAAAGCTTCCGCTTTTGAGCTGACAAAATGTGAACTACCCCATTAGAAACAAGCCAGTAAGAAGATATCAATCCAAAATCTGTATAACTGACTTGTTCTGAGATTTGGGGGAAAAATTCTTCTCGTTCACTGGTTGTGACAATGCATATTTTCTCATCTTAAATTCTGAAGATGTTTCTGGTGCTTGCAAAAGGATCAAAACTGGCCCACAGCAGAGTAGGGTCTTTCTACAATTTGCCTCAGAGATTTATATTTAAAAAGAAGCAAAACAGAAACGTTTTTGTTAAAGGGTAATGACCGGCTATAAAAATGAACACAAAGCAGTGATGAACAGAACAACAAAAAACACTGCTTCCAGATTATGGCTGATAGAATTTATGGAAAAAGAACATCTGTGACATTGGCAAGGTCTAGGATGAGGACATTGAATAGGAGATAGTGAATTTGTGCCTGAAAGTTGTGTGCATTACTTAATAGGCCTGGTAAAAATGTTCTGCTGGGATGTTGAAAGCAAAACTTGGCAACAGTGAGGTCATTAAAACCCTACTTCATAGAAGCCTTCATTCAAAATGTAATAATATGTATCAGGTTTTTCATTATTGTTATGAGAAAGAATAGTCAAGCTGTAATAGGGATCTTCCCATCAATGGTTCTGCCTCAGTAAGTGTTTAATGGCAGAGATTTCATAATCGGTGAAATTACTTAAAACTCCTTTCAAGGGGATGTTCTTGGATAAAATGAAACCTCGTTCCTCATTCTATATACTGTAGGAGTTCAAGTGAGGTGATGTGCTCGTGCAGCCCCACTCCAGAGGGATGATGTCCTTACATTCCCTCGCACCGTGGTACAGGAGCAGGGCTTGGAGGGGCGCGGATTTTCAGGTTCCTCCGCGCCCCGCTCACCCCAAGCACCTTTCAGGAATGCAATGACACACTGCTGCATCTATGTATGAACAAAGAACAGAGTGCTGAAGAGAGACTCGGTACAAGCACCTGATGAGAGTATGAAAGAAACCTGAACTTTGGCAGGGAGACTTGAATACGGAAGATGGAGGGGGGATGATATTGTTTGATAATGTTTCTGAGCCAGTGACGGTGATGTGATTACACAGGAGTTGCTACTGCTAAGTACTGCTGCACATAAGCCTAGAAAGTGTGATGTGGAGAATTCAGTCAGCCAGAAAGAGTAAATAAATGTACCAGGGGATATTCCTGGTATAGTCTATGTTTCAGAAGGGTAATGAAAAAACCAGGAAATGTGCTTCAGAAAAAGCTGTCAACTTAGGCCCATAATATATAAAGAGATAAAGAATGCCCGTTTTAGTATCTTCCTTTGACAGATGGATCTAAAGAACTATTCTGAGAAACGTTTCAACACAAGAAGACTTTTCAGACTATAAAATGAAAATATTTCTGTTTCAGTTTTTTTTCTGACAATTATATTCAGTCATTATTAGAGGAAGAAATTATAAAAATATCCTTTTCATAAGTAGACATTATATTTAACATTTTAATTTCTAGGCTGAAAGAAAATTGTGTATGTAGACAGTTGTGTTTTGGTAGACTAGCCAGCTTAATGCTAATTTTCCTTTTATTTTAGGCCAGCTTTGTCATTTTTGATTAGGGCAAATGAAAAATGATAACATCACCATTTATCCAAACTTTCTAAAGTGCAAATTTACCTACAGCACAAATACACCTGCTGTGCTATAAGCACAAGACCATGTAAAGCCATACAGTAAATGTAAAACTGTGCAAAAGTAGTGTAAAAAAGTTCAGTAAATGTAAACCTGGTCATGTTCTTAGCTCTGGTATGGCCAAGGTAGGAGCTGGGAATAGGTACCTTATCTCATCTTCTGTAGATGATGTTATATTGTTGTAGAAACAATATAACAACAAATGCAGCATCACAGATATTAGCTTTATGCAAAAAAATCCTATATTAAAAACCCTATTTATTGTTCAGGGGAACAAAATCAATACTTTATTGATGTAATGAGCACCACAGTAAAAATACTTGTGATTCAAACCCAAGTTATTTCATAAAAAATAACTGCACATAAATAATTACAGCTCATCTAGTTCATATATCTTTGTTGCCTTACTTAAACCATATATTCCAGAAATAATTTATGAGGGAAGATATATGCATAGTCATAGTAACTACTGCTTCACAAGTCCAGTTGCAAATCTTAAAGATCTTGGAGAATATCAGAAAAAAATTGGCAAAAAGATGTCAACTGCATCTAAGCACTGTGAAACTGAGCGGAGCCCAGACTTTGTCCTGTCAACAGTGTTAGCTCTTGGCTGATCATCTGATTGGCATGGGCCACTGTTGATTTCACTGGCAAATTAACTCTGGGTGTGTTTTAAGAGGAGTTACACGAACCTTGAAAAGGATATATTTATGGAAAAATTCTTTTATGTTGTAGTTTGAATATATCTGATACTATTCAGAGGATTACTGGGGTCTTTGTTTCAGATTGTAAGCACAACAATGGAAACATTTATTCCTGGCCTTGCAAAGCTATTTACTGCTATGTATATCTATTGTGGTGACACAAATGAAAAATTTGGCTTATATCACCAGTGTCATTTTCACATACCCATTTTACTTCCTGTTTACAGCAAATTAACAACAAATTAGCTCCTCACCATGTCCTTGCAAAGAATCAAGGAGCTTCAGCTGCAGTGGCAGCTTGTTTCCTTCAGAGGTACTATCTCAATCACTTGCTACCATACCACAGTGCCCAGTGTCACCCTGAGGGATGTAAAAACATCATCCCTTTAAAGTATCTTAGTCTGTCTGAAGCAGATAGTACAGGTCTGTCCCTGACAGGTCTTTAGGGAAGGTACCACCTTGAGCCCTGTTTTGGAGGGAACACAGTGCTCAGAAAACAGAAAAGGGAATTTTGGTGCCCCAGCAATTTAAGACAGATACAATCCCCTTCCTTCAGCCACACGGCTGTCAAGGGAGTAAACAGGAAGATGAGGTCTGAAGTACATCCCACTGAGTTAGTGTCCTTAAAGCATGAGCAGCTGGTTAATCTGATTAGAGGAGATGGAAAAACATCTTGAGGATGACATGGCCAGGAGGAGAACATCAGTATGCAATAAAAGCCAGATAAGTACCTGGGTGCACGCATGGCTCAGGTCAACAACAGAAGATGTGCTGGAGGCAACCCAGCATGACCATTCCCTGCACAGCTTTGTGGTACCTCCAAAAGCCACTGTCCCACCTCCCATGTGTGCCCTACACTCTGGGGATTCCCATCCCACACAAGCTGGGCAGTGTGAACTCCAGCAGTATGACAAAAGTAATATTATTTATCCACATCTAGCTATCTTAGCTCTTTATATTGAGCACAGAAGAACCCATGAGGATGGATTCATCACACCATCTATTACAAACTACTTTTGTTTAAAAGAAAAAATACCTGATCATCTACGAGCCCTGGCATTCTACCTCCCAGCTGGATAGCTTCAGATAGCTGTAGAGATCTCAGTGTACTTCTGGCTTTCAATAGTGGATGTCTGACAGAGTGCCAGCTTGGTGTGTGCCAAGATAAAATGTCTCAGGTCTTCAAGAGATCTCCTCAGTCCTCAGTGGACCTATTCCACATGATCAAGCATAAGATTTTTATGAAGATCTCTCTGAGCAAAGCAGCCAGCTCCAAAAGCATCTTTCTACCTGGGCCATCTCAGCTGCTCACTGTTAATGAGTCACACGCTATGAAATGCAGCAGTGGGGCTGTAAGAAGGACAGGTTTGAACCTGTTCTGGCTGTGCAGGGCCCAGGTTTCATCTGCAGCACAGATAAATCCCTTTGCTGCTGGGATGCCCATTGCTAGGCTCGGGCAGCTTTGTGGGCTCCAGTGCTGTCAAGGGAAGGACTGCTGAGGGCACCAGCAGTACACAGCAGTCACACAGCTCCTCCCAGGATCACACCTGCACCCCACCAAGCCACTGCCATTTCCTGACAGGTCGCTGTACCCTGGTACAGGACAGCTAGTATTTCTAGCATGGGGTAGAAATGCAACACATCCTTCTGTCTTAAATCTGGTTTGGGGGTATGCTGCCAAATGTAATCTACAGAGATTAGTCTCTGCATGAACTTCAGCCTTGGATTTTCTAGTCTAGATCTCAAATGTGGATTACTTTTGTTAATGAGTAAAATAAAAAGATCTGTAAGTCTACTACTTAGGAAATTGAAATATATTTAAAATTAATTATACTGATAACTTATCTTGGTTTTTTTTTCCTTACTGACTGAAAGTAGTTATATATAATGTCAAGCTAGTAAGCAACAAATCCTTTCTTATTAAAGTAACTTAAACCATTAATGGCATTATGGCTTGCTTTAGATTGGTAGTCCTTTTTTTTTACTGCCACCTGTCTACTTTCCAGTCTGTACTGGTGGAAAAGGAAAGCTATTTTCTGTTTTGTGCTCAGACTAAACTAGCCACCAGAACAGGTAATACTCATAAAGAATATATGATCAGAACAATTCTGCTTGCTGTAGTATCACATTTAAAATCAGACTATACAGAAATGGTCTATATTACAGTAGTGCATCCAGACCCCAGAAATCATCAATATCCCTGTCTACTTGCTACTTAACAGATATTCCCCATCACAATTAAAGAAAGTTAATTACTTTGTAAATTAAAATCCCAGCTGTTATAAAATGTAAGGCAATCATTTCAACAACCATGTGGATTTAAGTAATGGAAGAAACAAATGACCTGCACAGAACTCTGGTGCTCCACTGTGGTCTGCCTGGGCTGGTTCCTCAGGGATGGACTTCATGTTCCTCAGCGGTGCCCCTGGAGCTGCTGGTGGGTTATGCCCGGGACTCAAAGGGCTCTGCATGAGAGGCAGCTCAGTGCCTTCTCTTCTTTTTATTTATGTGGATGTTACAATGGCAGCAGACAGCAATGCATAGACACTAAATTAATTAAGCTGTTTTTAAGCCACAGCATTAAGGTGATGTCATAAGAACATGCTTAGGATAGCAAGGTCACTGGAAAGGGAGAGTACATGTCCTGCAGTAAAAAACTCTAGTTTGGAGGGCTTGTGTTGGATGCCGTCTCTGAATTTGTCAAATTTTTTTCTCAAGCCTGGCACCATGTGGAGAAATCCTTTTTCTATCCACTGAAATATGCAACAGCATTTCTGATTTAAATAGGAGAAGAGCTGGTACACCTGGTTCTACTCTGAGCAATACACTCTATATGCTCAGAAATGCATAAATTAGATATATTTGGAAACACACAGAACTGGGAAAATATTTTGATGCAAGATAACATAGTTCATCTAATTTATGTCAGACTGACTTTGTGTTTGCATACAAGCATGCTCGGAGAGGAGCATGTTGGGCAACCAGAAATCTGCTTATCTTACTGCTTCCATTGACGTGGCATTGCATTGCCTTTTTGTGTTGGTAGTCTGATTCTATTGTACAACTGATCCTGAGATTTTTTTGTCTGTTTCTTAAGTAAGTAGTTTTGTAAAAATCAAGAACAGCAATGGTTAGCTCTTATTTCATTGCAGCTTTACAAAACCAAAAAAACTTTATTTCCTTAACAGAAGAAATAAAACAGATGCTGATACATTGCAAACTTAATGGTGCTATTGCTTTGCTGTGAAATATTTTAACTAGGAAATGTTGAGCATCTGAACAGTAGCCATAATCCTGTCATACAGAAGCCTTTTCTACAGCTCATCCAGAGTAAGTGCAAGCCTGTGTCTTCAGCATTAATGGGATCAGCTGCAATGAGTAATGCTTTGTGTATGCTAAGGCTGTGATCCTGTACACGTGGTAAGAAGATGGCAGTGTTGGTTTTTCTAAGCAGTCGGTCCCACACGAGGTGAAGTGAGTCAGAGCATTCGAGATGGATGAGCAGCTCCCAGAAAGGAGCTTTTGTTCCTCATCTCCAGTCACTAACGGTCACAGTGAAATTGTCTCTACCATCTACCTATTAGCATCAACATCACTGGTGCTCTTTGCATCAGGAACTCTTGTGCATACAAGCAAAGGTTGCTCAAGGAGACCCTTGAATCAGGATTTATTTTGTAGCAAGCTTAAAGCAACCAAATTGATGACCCACCACTACCTCCCATAAGGAAAAGCTCGAGGCAGCTAGAGACGCAAATGGGGATCAATTTTTCACTGAGAACTTTACAGTTACAACTATTTATCCTTGTCTGTAGTGTTCATACAAGCAAATGAAGAGAAACATTTCTATTCACTACCTGAGTCTTCTACCCTTTCTTTAGCTGTTACTTGTAATTGCAGCAAGAATAATATCCTGAGGGCTTTATGCTGATCTGCTGGATTTGAACATCAACCTCTAAACTTACAGTCTCTATATCTCCCACCGCCAGACAAGTACACCCTGTCTTTGCTATCCGATAAAAGCTTAGGAAACAAGCTTAGACCTGCATAGATTTTACCACCAATTGCAAGAAGGAATTGAATGCAAAATCGACTTGGTAATCATGCAAAAGGGGAAGGCAGATGAAATAGCAGCGTTCGCCCTGGGTGTCACAGGGCACATTCCGTCCCGGTTTGTGGGTGACACAGCCGTGCTGCAGGCAGGGAGCTGCGCAGAGCCTGGCGCTGGGCGGTGCGTGCCACAGAGGGGATGTGCTCTCCTGAGTGTTACTTCTTGTGGCATCTCAGCACTTCAGAGTGCTCCAAGGTTATGTACTAGCTGTGCTTCAGTGGTGTGGAAAAGCACTTTCCATTCAAAGTGAATAGTCATCAAAGTAATAGAGAAAATTGCTGAGTGCTGTCAATGGAAACATCTTGGCTGTTTTTATAGACGTGTTAATGGAATGCCCTGCTACAAATCAAAGGGGCTTTGCAGTCCATTACTTCCGAGTGGTGAACATAATGACAAAACCAAATATTGTGTTACCAGCTGGTTTCCATTATTGGGCTAAATTGTTGGATTAGATCATGATCCTTACAGCTGAAGTCAAAGGATTTTTCCCAGAGCAATGATTAGGATATCAGAAGACGGAATCTCCCTGATCCCCACTGAGGAGTGGAAGGGAAGCATGGAAGTGGAGGTTGTCAGCACAAAGGGTGCCTGAGGACTCCCATTCTACCCACCTGGTTATGATGTATGTAGGGAAAGTGTACTACTACTCCATGGAGACACCTCACCTCACCTTGTTATTATCTATCTATCTATCTATCTATCTATCTATCTATCTAGTCTGTCTGTCTTTGTCTTGTCTGTCTGTCTGTCTATCTAGTCTATGGCACAGCCGGGCCAAAGGCACTCTGAATCCTGCCCATCTGTACAAGGAAGCCCAGCATTGCTCTGTATGGATTTTAACATCTATCTAGTGCTTCACAGTTTTCTCAATGCAAAAGGCAAAAGTAACATAGGCGCTGCTGCTAAAAATAGCCACTTATGCCTGGATGATTCATTTGCTGGTGGGGAGTACCCATAAGTGCCTCTATCTAAACATTCTGTTCCCTGTCTCAGTATCTCCCTTGCCAGCTTGTATATGTCCCTCCAGTCTTATTCAGACTGTTTTCCTATGGGTTATATATTCTTCAGCTAAATATGCTAGTTTGTTTATCTCCCTCCATGGCAGCATGACCCAAGTATGACTTCCTCCTCCTGTAGGAATTTAATAAATAAATCACTGTCTATTATTTCTCTGAGAGCATACAACTTTTCTCTGGGATTGTATTAAAAAAGTCCCAAAAAAATCCCAGCAAAAAAAACCCCAGCCCCCCAAAATTAAAAATAAAATAAGCTCCAACAAACAAACCCAAGGAATTTCCCCTTTCTTAGGTAAGATATGTTAGAGTAATAACAGAAACAGGAGTATGCTGCTAAACTTCAGTGGCAGACCTCTTTGCTTTGCTCTGGTTTATGCAAGTAATGAATAATTATACTGAATGGCTTCTAGAAGTACAGCTAAGGAAGGCTTCATGTGAGAAGGAAAGCTTCATGTGACTTAAATGCCCAGCCCCCAAACATACCCACTTAGGTTTATGATCAGGTTTTAAATCAGAGTCCTGTAAATTGCCATGGGCTGGGATGAAATTAAATTGGGCTCTTCGGTGACATCCTTGTAGTTCAAGTGATGATTTATTAAAGTGCAACTGAACTTACTGATAGGCATTTTGAGCCTGAAATGGGCTGCGTTTGGAGCTGTTGGATTTTTTACTATCTGTTAAAATATCACTATATTCCTGGAAGTATCCTTTATTTTTGTGTGCAAACTCTACCCACCACTAACAACGTTAGGAAGAATGATGGAACAAGATGCTTCTTTAGTTGTCGAATGGTCTTCCTTATGTCTGCTCCAATGTGAAGGGCAGGTAAATCAGAGATGTTTAGCTGAGAGGGCAGGACAAGGAGTGTATGTTGATGTTACTCATGTAACATCCAACAGAGGAGCCAAAACCTGCTTTTCCTCCAGAGCATCCCTGCAGCTGCACAAGGCTGAGTCAGACCCTCCCTGAGGCTGAAACTGCCACTCACTAATCAGTGTGCCCATGAACACCATCTTCAGAGGGAATGAAACTGGGATGCTGGGGTTAATGGTTTTTTCTTTTTTTCTTCTTTTCTTTTCTTTTCTTTTCTTTTCTTTTCTTTTCTTTTCTTTTCTTTTCTTTTCTTTTCTTTTCTTTTTCTTTCTTTTCTTTTCTTTTCTTTTCTTTTCTTTTCTTTTCTTTTCTTTTCTATTTTCTTTCTTGCTTGACATTGTTTATCTTTTGATGTGCATCAGTGATGATGCACATTCACTGGTAACTAATAAAATACAGCTGGTTTTAACTTTTGCTGCTAAGGACTGTTTTGTGTGGCATTTAAGTTGCAGTAGGATTACTGGGGAATAATGAATGAATCCTTTGGTCAGTTATACTTAGTTCATAGAACTGTAGAATTGGTTGGGTTGGAAGGAATCTTATTTACCAACAATTTAGTCTCTTCAGTTTATATAAGCCATGTAACCAGATTTTTATGTTTTATGGGGTTTTTTTCTAACTAAATAGCTTTTTCTTGATACATTCACTAATATTGTTTGACAGTCACCTCTTTTATTTTTCCCTGTAGGTGCAATCTGTCTTTGTTAGGAAACATTGTTACCACTGGCAAAGGCAGTGATGTCTTCATGCAATCTGCACATAATGCTACATGTTCTTACTGGAGCCCAACTGGAGATACCGGTGTATTTGTCTCCCAATTTGTAAAAGTTTCCCCAAACATTTTCCCTTTCAAAAGCATATTTATTATTACACATGCTTAGATTACACATATTATTTTAACAAGGTAACTTCGGAAAACTTGTGATTTATCCCTGTTCTCCTTCAAGAGCTGAGTGTGCACAGTCCACACTCAAAGAGGAAAACTATTGGCTCCCAGCAGCCAAAAAGCAAAGCAAGGCTCAAGTGCTGCAGTTCCCTCTTAATGAATAAACATCTGAAAATAATACCTCTTACAATGTCAACAGGGCTTATAGGCAATATTTATCCTTCTTTTAAATTTTCTGTATACCAACTAATGGAAGATCACAGTAAAAAACTGGAATACAGACTCTAGTTTGTAGTACTGTAGCTGGCTCCATTTCCACTGAAATGATGATAAATTAATCCATGAGATATTCTGCTCTCTTCTGCATAGTAGTGGACTTTGCTGCTAGTGTTTCTCCTTTCGTGTAATCTGACCCTATCTTGGTCCCACTCTTAATGCTCCTCACCATCAGCCAAGGCATTAATCTTGAGAATGTGTCCTAAGTCAATTCCTGGAAAGGCAGTGGAAGTAGGTACCAGTGATAATTTACAGTTCAACCAGTACATGCCATAAAGATTACATTTGTACCAGGCACAACAGACAAAGATACACTTGTCAGCTGATGCATTTTTGGATCAAAAATCTTCCAAGAAAAATAATAGTTGAGATCTTGAGATTTTAGGAGCATGAGTTCAGCCCAATCAGTAGGTCCAAGCTCAGCTCCCTGAAATCAGTGAAAATATAAGGAATGAGAGAGACTCAGCATGAATATCTCCAGACAGGAATGCAAACCACCTCCAGACATCCTGAAACTGAAAATTTCTACTGGTAGCAATGTCACATAGCACAGTTCAATGGCCTTTAGGGGTCGTGCTCATCCGGTGATGAGCACTTGGAGTACAAGTCCTGCAAGAGACTCACTGGGATTGACTCCCAAGCGGTGAAGTAGCAGGCTGCCCCACTGGAGGGCATTAGGAGGAAAGGGCAGCAACAGCTGGGAAGAGAAGCAGTGACCCAAGCAACTCCAATAAAAAAGAAGAGAATTAGAAAATACCTGTGAGTTGGATCCTTAAATCTAGATAATTAACGGCTGAAGAATGTCACTTTAAACCAGGGCCTTCATTGCCAAGCCCACAAAATGAACTCTCTAAACCGGTGTCTGAACCTTGTGTGATAGTTTTGATGCCTGCAGTAAATGAGAAATCATTTTACTGATTGCTGCTCCACATACCTGACACATTTACAGTAAGTTCTATTTAAATCAAGAAGATAATGATTGGATGCCTTTTTTTCTAACTGTTAAGTGAGTAAATCAACTTCATGGACACCTTTATTTTCCTCCTTTCCAGAAAAAGTAAAAGACCTCTAACAGCCTCAAAAAAGTTGGTCTTTTTTTCCAGGTATGATCACTCACAGAGGGTGCAGGCCAGCACACAGGGCTGGAGCATTGACATCTCATGCTGCACACCAGCCAAGAAGGGCTGTAGCCTCAGGGTTATGAGGCTACAGCAGCCCTTCCCAGCACAGCCTCACAGCATTGCCAGAGTAAAGTCAAGGTCAGTTGTGGAGGGTGGAGCAGTGGTTCTACACTGCTTCCTAAGAGCTTCTCCTCACCGTCTGCGAACAACACCACAGCCCAGCCAGCCAGGATGCCCTCTGCCAGAGGACTGGACCCTCTCAGGAGGCTGCAGGATAAGCACCAGCACTTATCTGCTCATCAGTGTCAAGGCTCAGGCATTTGTGTGCACATACGGAGGCAGAGGCGTCAAGCTCACCAGAAAGGTTTGAACTAGTCCTTTTATCAGAGTTCTGTCACATGTAGGATTTGAGACTCAGGTATCCAAACCTTTGCTCCTCCCGGGGATTCTGAGCAGTCTATGAGTTCAAAGTGACTTAGCAGCCTGTGATTTGCTCACAAGCCATGAAAGACCTCAGAGGCTAAATTCCAGCATCCTGTGAGGTCCATTCTGGTTGGAGCAGAGGCCAGCTGGGCCACCCTTGGCCACTGACTGGAGCAAGGTCTAAGAATCTCTTAAAATTGGCCTCTGTCCTTATTCAGGGAAACCTTCCTTGCATTTCTCATATTTCATATCTGTGTACAGTCACAAAACCCCCAAAACAAAGCCCAAATAAGGACTGAGTTCATTAACTACTAATACTATTCATTATTAGTATTTGTACAGTAGCATTTGTGCACATGAAACTTCAATACAAATGAAAATATATTCCTCCTTCATGTATTTTATGACCTCATTTATATGCAATGTAGCTTGTCAAGAGATGGCGAACAAAAGATATGGGAGGATGAGGATTTACTCTGGATAAGCTCATAGCTACAAATGATTTTGAATCATACTAGAATTAAGTAACTTAGTGCTACTAATGCCACTGGCACTGCTACTAGCCTTGACACTAGTGAGAGACTTAATCTAAAAGGCTCTTTTGATTTCTCAGAGGCTCCTAATGGTTAATTTTCTATTCATTTTCCTTTCATTTCTCCTTCTTTAAGGCTTGTCAGGCAGAAGGGCTGATATGTAAAGGATCTAATCTAGGCTAGGCTTAGATTATGGCAGGCAAGGAGATGAGGAACAAAATAGGAGTAGGGCTGAAAAAATATCTTGCAGTTTGTCTGAGGCACTAATATTTCTAATTGCAATAAATATAGTGCTGCACAAAAGCTCCTAATAAGCTTATATAAAGCATTTAAATGGGATGCTGTCAGGTTAAACATTGTGTTTTAAAATATAGATATTCTTAATAACTCCAAATTAAATAAAATGGAGTTTTTGACTGCTCAAATAATTTCCCCCTCTTCATACCAGAGTCTGAACTGCATTTAACACAACTCGGCCACTGAAAATAGACAGGGCTTTATTCTGCTGCTGTTGGGCTGAAGCACACCTAGTTCACCCAGGAGAGGACAGTGCAGGGATGTGCCAGGCAGTGCTGGAGATGCAGCTGCAGAGATTGAGGGGCCATGTTATGTCCTGGCTCACCAGGCTGCCTGGGAAGCTCTCGTTACCTTTGGCCCAGCCTTGGACTTCCAAGACAGCATCTCTGGGGCTTGCATGAGGGTTGTCCCCATGAGACAGCAGTTCTGGGGCTTGCAGAATGATTTCCACCCCAGGATGGCAACTCTGGGGCTTGCAGGGGGGTTTCTACCTAGGGACGACAGCTTTGGGGCTTGCAGAAGAGTTTCAACACTGAGCAAAGGCATGCCTGGTTTTTTCTTCCAGCATGGCAGCTCTGGGTCTTGCAAGAGGTTTTTACCTGGCTGTTAATGGGGCCATTGCAGGTCCACCAGGATCAGCCCAGGGGTCCTCACACAGCACTGGATGCAGCTTCATTTTCTTCTTTTAGAACATGACTTAAATGTTTCCATGTTTAGATTACAGGCCTTTCAGGGCACAGTTTAAATCCTGAGCCGTGACTATGTTGAGTTTAATCAAAATTGAAAGAAAGAGCCTGTGGAAACTTCTTAACAAAGAAGTTTTGTAAACAATGTCTTGATGCTATGGTGATGGGTCCTTAGAACTGCCGACTCCATTTTTCTTTCTATTTAATCCCTTATTTTTCTTCCAAACATTCAGATTTTAGTCCTGTCTACATAGCAGTGTTGATTGTACATTTCTGTGCATCTAACAAGTGCCAAAGAAATCAAACTTAGCAATGCTGGATCTGAGTCTCAGCTGACTCTCTCAGAAAGTGTTGGAGAGGGCCAAATGCTTTCCCTGCCTTAGTAGTCTTCAGGGCTCTCTGGATGTACTCATTTACTCTTGATTTGGGTAGACCACAAAGGATGGTCCAAATCTGAGAAGGGTGAGAGTACAATGTCCAAACAGGAAAATCCACTCCCAGGCCAAAGAGCTAGGCTAGGTTGCATGTGGAAGCAACACCAAGGACATGCTTGAGGTCATGTCCTCTGATGTTACGTCATCTGCCTGCTGAAGGCTCCCCTTGGTGCTGGTCCTGCAGTCTGCAGTCCACCCTCTCACCAGGATGAGCCTGAAGATGCTGCCTGCAGTAGGAAGAGCTGGACTGTGCTGGCAGCTTGAGCTTTGCCTGAGGATTATAGGATATCTGATCCCAAAAGCACCTGGGCTTCAGGGCGTGATCACCAGGAGTCTGTTTGGGAAGGAGCAGCCAGCCTTGAGCATTTGATACATCTGGGAGCATCTATTCACCCTCACCGGAAAGACACTGCAGCAAAGATGGGACCTGCTGCATTTGCTATCTAGCAAATTCTCCTCTCCCAGGTGTAAATATCATCTGCTTCTTTTATACTGAAAAAGAAGAGAAAAATGCTTCCAAATAACTCACAGTCTGGATGGCTTCAACAGAAGCAAGAAGAAGCACTTGGAGTGTGATAGAAGGATTACTGTCATCACATATCATGGTCTGCGGGAGGACAAGCCTGATGTGCTGGGAGCTTTGTAAACATCTCAGACTACTTAGGAACTCTGCAACACAAGCTGAAATGTTTGAAAATGTATTTTCCCTAACCCGTACATTTCCCTAATGGGTATGGATAAATTCAGGTCTGGAAGAAATCCAGTAAACACGGTGAACTACCATTAAAGAAGAGCAGATGCAATTGTTTTGTGCTTCCCGCTCCCTCATGGAATGATGCAATATCTTCTAAATTCTGTGAGAGGGGAAAAAGAATAAAAAAGCCTATGCAATGTAATCAGGATAAAAATTTTGTTTCAGTTTTCTCAGCCCGCAAGCTTGGCCACCAGCCTGTGTCTGCTCTGTACTGCAGTCTCATGGCCCAGCTGATTGAGCGACTGAGTGTTTTCTGTTTACTTCTTTTTCCAATCTCTTCTGTAAGCCAAAGATAAAGCCAGTACAGCTCCAGCTGTACTTTTGAACCCGTGTTTAAATGGGTTGGAAATAAATCTTAATGAGATTGTCTACCCCTATTACCTTAAGTAGTATACCTCAAATGAACCCTGCTTAAGGCTGTAATTCCCTTCTGAGGTTTCAGTGACATGAGCAAGAGGATCATATTTCACTATTGTAGTTTGTGTCATCATTGGATACTTGGTAGAATTCCATGTTTATCACATAAGTACTGGAGACACACACTTTTATTAAAGATGCAAAAATAGTAGAAGATGTTTTCTGTTAATAAGTACAAAGAATTTTCTCATGATCTTCATTGTGAACAGAAAATTACTTTGCATTTCTTCTTCATGAGTATTCAGATGCAAAAACTTTGCTCTCATGAATTCTTCCAATTGTTTTTTTTTGATGCTTCCTCTTTTCTCTTTGGATAAAATCAAGGAATTTTCCCAAGACTTGCTGGTGGGCAGAGTAAGCAAGGCAGCAACAGATGGGCAGGACTTGAAGAACTGAAGAAAGGCCAGAGAGGTCTCAGAGGAAGTGTCTCCAGGGAGTCCCACACTGCGGCAGAGACATCCTTTATTTAGGATATCTTGAGATCCCCATACACAGCTGAAGAGAGAATTTTTAAGAAGTGCTTGTCTTAGGTAACATGTAAAAAAGAAAGAGGTGATCCTAAGTCTTTGGAAATCCACAGCATCATCCCTCAGGGCACAAGGCATGTGTCCTTCACATGGAGGGCATGTGGGGGTCTAGTACGTAGCAAGAAGAAATCAGTTTTTCCAGCTCTAACCCACTTGGCTGTGCAGCAAATGGGATTTTAATTCTCATTATGCCCACAGCATTGAATGAGTAACCCACAAAACTAAGGTCCAGAGGAACAGAATCTCCTCCTTGTCTAAATTTAGCAGACAAACATAATCAGTAGCCAGAGAATTTAGACAAGGAAGATAACTCAGTTCTGGTAAGTGGTTTTGGGAATTAATAGAAGAAGAACCAGGGATCTAATAACCTCTTACTGAACTAAAGTTAACCTCCCTCTCTGGGCAGGAGCCTAGGACTATCTCTGACCATAGTCTGAGCTCAGTGAGTAATTAGCACTCCTGCTGATTTTTAAAACTTTTTATAGCTATTTGATATTGGATGAACACAGAAATTCGAGTACATGGGGTCATCAGATACTATGAACTGTTGAGAGGACAGGTCTGGGACTTATTGGAGGTAACAACTGATTTTGCACAGGAGAACAAGACCAAGTCTGCAGAAGCTGTATTGGAGGGTGCCTGCCCAGCTGTGTTCACTCCTTGGCATTCTCCAGGACTGACTTGTGAGCAGTTTGATCCATGGCAAGGCGCTGTGTCAAATAGTGGAAAATAAACTTGATCTCCCTGTGCGGGCCCTTCACTACAAAGAGCTCCATTCGGGATTGTTCTGAGAGCACAGGCACTCCAGGTGGCACACAGCAGCTGTTTGGGTGGGCTTGGGGCTGTGCTGGGATGGACTCCTGCTACAGCCTTGTCTCACTCTTTGTGAGACTCCTTAAAATGTCCAGTTGCCTCCAGTTCTTCACTGTCCCTCAAGGCAGCTTAATTAACAAGGCAGTTTGTCAATTGAGCAATCATCTCAGAGCAAGGAAATCTTTAAAGATTTGGCACCATTTTCTAGGATAACCCAGCTGCTGAACTTCATTAAGAAAAGGAAGCAAATGCACATGCTCAATTCTGAGGCACATTTCTGTGGGAGAAAATAAAATCAGTTTAGTTCAAAAAAGTATTTTCTAATCCTGCATCATCCCCTTGAACAAAACAGAGATGTTCAGCTCCTGGCTGCCTTTGTCTCATAGCCAGAGAGTAGTGATTTTTTCTCATGCATCTTGGGGTGCTCCTCTGCCTCCTTTCTTCTGCAGGGACACGTGACCTTGGGAATGAGGGACATGGAACAGGAGCACATGCACTGCTTCAGGAATTGGCTTTGTCCTGCTGAAATCCCAATGGCAGAATTAAGCAGGGAGATACTCTTGCTCAGGGTCTGATGATTTCTCTGCATCCCCAAAGCCCAAAATGGTGCTGGATCCTTGCTGGTTTTGATTGGCCTGAGCAGGGAAATTCCTACAGTAGGGAGTGAGACTCACCATTCCTCAACCAAAATGTGTCATCTGGTCAATTTTCCGTGGTTTTCTCCTTCCAGTGAAGTGGGAGAATAGTGAAGAGCTGTCTTCTTACTCCTCCCACTTTATTGGACATCAGAGTAGAAAGGGAATAGTAATGGACAGAAAAAACACTCTCCAGCTCCTGTGTGTGCCAGGATGCTCCCCAAAGATCTGGACAAACCAAATAATTGTAGGAGAGAAGTTTGCTGAGAAAACAAACACTCCTCCTGTGGAAAACTGTGAGCAGATTGAATGCTTTCCCTGGAGTTTTCCAATTTTTTCATTAAATGACTCAAAATGAAAACATGCAGAAATGTGGTTGGTGTTTAAAAAGATGGCTTTTGTTAGAGAAATATTATTCTCCATCCTACATATGTGAGCAGTATATGCCTCAGTCTGCCATATCTGTTCCAGAGATTGCATATTCTCTCACACTTTCCCACATGATGCTTCTCCCTAAGCCTTGGATGTTTAAGTACCTGTCCAAAACATCTTTGCAAAAAAATCCCCGCTCTCCAGTGGCATAACAAGCCCCATGTGTCACTGACTGGCTGAAAATAGACAGTGCATAGACATTTTGACAGCCACCAAAAAATCATGACCCAAGAAACCTGGCTTTAGGAAAAAAAAAAAATAAAACAAATCTTAAGAGGCTCATGATAAACATCAAAGAGTTGGCAGCACTAAGACTAATCAAACAGTTTAGATGAGATTTCCCAGATAAATTGTTTCCATTTCATCAATGCACGTTCTGTTTTCGAGCAGTTATGCCCGAATATACCATTTGGAATTTGTGATAAATGCAGGAAATAATAGCTTCCCTTCTCAAAATCTTTTCCACATGTGGTGCATATGCCGCCAGAACTAAGAGACTGCGATATCATGCCTAAGTCATATGGGTGTCAGAAGGCCAGCTGACTGTGTTAGCAACAAGATGAACCCAGAAGCCTCTGATTTGAGATAAAGAGCTGTAGAAAATGACAGATTTAGTGTCCCAAAGACAGGTTGCCTGTATCAGAAGTGTTTGTTTGTGAGGCTATTGACATTGCAGAGCATCTCCAAGCAATTGGTGAAAGACCATGTTATAACAGGTAAATTAATTGCCAGAGATCTAGTTATGAGCTGTCCGAGTATCTTGTATTTTATGACATATGTGTTTCAATATGCTGTTTATCATAATATCCTAGCCTCACCTGTTGAAGATACTGAACATGGTAAAGAATACCATTCCAGAAAGATCAAGGACAATTTCAGGTTAAGTTGCCTGAAAAAGTTCTGCTGGGAACTGGGTTGCATCTGTTCTGCAGCTGCAGAACAGCTCTTGGAGGGAGAAGAACTGGTCCGTGGAGCAACTGTGGGAACCCAGGTTTCCCTGAATGGCATGTTCCTCATCTCCTCATACTGGACCAGAGAGCACAGGTCTGATTTATGGACATGCCCAGTGCTCACAGCTGCCGATGAAGTTTGAATAGGTGAAATGCAGTGGTATGCTGGGTCCTCTGAAAGAAGAGCTCCTTGGCATCTCCAATTACACACCCACAGCACTAGGAACTGTTTTTAGCTTAATCTTGATGTGCCTCAGTCTCTCACATATAAACTCTGAATAATTCTGCACCCATGGCTCTTTGTGTGACTTGTTGCTGAGTCATATCTAGCAATGTTTCAGTAGGGGAAATATGAAACATTCACAAAGTTTTAATTAGTGTAAATATAAATACATTTCTCTGAGCAATTGTGCTGGGACAAAGTATGACTAATGCCTGGTGCTTACCATGCACCACGAGTGCTTGCTGGCAGGGCCTCACCCAGCAAACGTTACCAGCCACACAGAACAGGGTTCAGGCTGATGGTCTAAAGAGTACAACCAAAGTGACCCAGCCACAATTTGTACTCATGGGTCAGGGGACATAAGGATATTTCTGAGGTTTTTGAGAGTTGTGGTCCTAATTCATTGGACCGAGTGGGAAAGCTCCGTTTGACACCAAAAATTTGGATCATGCTCCCAAAGCATGAGTGGAAGATCTACAAATTAAGTTTAGGTCCTTCACAATCACATGATCAAGCACAACCTGAGACACTCAGCTTCCCATCACCTTTCCAGATTTTTGAGTTTCTATGAAAAATTGTTCAGGTGTTCACACATTACACATAGGTCTTATGTGTGACTGCTTTTATTTCTTCATTTCCACAGCAGAGCTCTTCAGGATAATTGTCTGACTGCAGGAGTTTTCACCTTCTGGTTCAGCAGCAAGGATTTGTCACAGTAACTGTTAGTCACTGGGAAGTGTTCTGGGTGCACTGTGTGATTACAAAGCCAGATCATATCCTGTAGCTCCACAAAGAACACATCATGAAGGATAAATGCATAAGTGTGTATTTATCTGTAAGAAAGGTGAGAATCACATGAAATGCTAAGTCTGCAAGTAGTACCTATGAGTTTATGAGGGGATATTGGGCCTAAACCTTTCAAACATCTCTCCAAATTCCTAATTTTATGCCCTCATAATACCTGGTGGGTATGAGCCTGTGTTCTCCCGAGGAGCACTGAAGTGGTGGAAACTTGAGCCTTGCAAAGAGTGCTGACTGCAGTGATGTGATGCTGGGATGTTCCCACCTGGGCAGGACAGAAAAGCTGCCTGAGATTAATCAGCAATTGGCACCTCTCTGAAATGCTACCTGTTTTTTGTGATGGAGACAGCACTGTACTTCCCAAAGTCTTCTTGGAATCTGTTGTGATTCCTCAAGGGTCACAACCATTTTACCTAGCCTAATTTGGAGTCATCTGAGCAAGGACTTGTTTTTCTTCCAAAAGCAATTTGTGTGATTGACAGACCGTGTGCAGAACCAAAGAGCAGCTATGACCAGTCCCCATGTGCTCTGCTGACTCAACGGTGGCTTCAGCTGCTCCGTGAAACCCAGGACTCCTTCGGGGAACTGATCCTGGGCACTGTTAACCTGTCCATGCCCAGCACCTGGCATTTGTCAGGAGTCTGCTCCTCTGCCCCAGAGTTTCTTTCCCACAAGGAAGAAAGCATTTGGAGGATCTTGACAATCTTTTATGTGAGTTTTAGAGGAGGCCTGAGATGTAAGGTAATCCTTAGTGTTACAAATGTAATTGTGGAAACCACTAGTGTGTGGTGAGGGAGCTGATTGCAGTCTGTAAGGAAAGAAATAACAGGGACAGAGAAGTGACTGAATATGATGATGAGAGACTGGGTACCTGCCAGGTTTTTGGGAGGGCACACTGAGCGTTCGATTTGCAGTCTGAATTGCAAAAGAAGGGAAGGGTGCCCCACCCTCTAAATTACTGCCTGTATTAACAGGTCTGTAGCAAGACAAGGCTCCAGACATTGTTAAATGCAATTGTGGCTTCTAAGTACTGATGGCTTAACACAGAATATGTTGGAAATACTGCAGATGTTATGAAGGGTGGAGGAGAAAAAACATACTGGGGTTTTTATTTGCATGCCTTAACTTACTGTAAAAATCATGAAATAAGACTGTTCAGAAATGTGCTGTACAGTGCAAGTGCTCTTGCTCACAGACCTTGAGACAAACTACAGCTTCCAAGTATTTCTGCAGATAAGGAAAATCCTCCCATTGGGTGATGGGGAAGGAGCACTTGGGAAAGATGTAGCATTTTCTGTACGTCCTAACTAGATTCTCGACCACTGTCCCAGCAGTAAATGTTCATACAAACTAGAAAGAGAGGAAAGGAAGAGAGAAAGAGAGAAAAGAAGAGAAAGAGAGAAAGAAAAGAGAGAGAAAGAGAAAGGAGAGAGAAAGATGAGAGAGAGAGAGAGAGAAAGAGAGAGAAAGAGAGAGAAGAAAGAGAGAGAAGAGAGAAAGAGAGAGAAAGAGAAGAGAGAAAGAGAAAGAGAGAGAAGAGAGAAAGAGAGAGAGAAAGAGAGAAGAGAGAGAAGAGAGAAGAGAGAAGAGAAGAGAGAGAGAAAGAGAGAGGAAGAGAGGAAGAGAGAAGAGAAGAGAGAAAGAGAGAAGAGAGAGAAGGAGAGAGAAAGAGAGAGAGAGAAGAGAGAAAGAGAGAAAAGAGGGAGAAAGGAGAGAAGAAAGAGAGGAGAGAAAGAAGAGAAGAAGAGAGAAAGAGAGAGAAGAAGAAAGAAGAGAGAGAAAGAGTGAGGAAGAGAGAAAGAGAAAGAGAGAAAGAGAAGAGAGAAGAAGGAGAAGAGAGAAAGAGAAAGAGAAAGAGGAAAGAGAGAAGAAGAGAAAGAGGAGAGAAAGAGAAAGAAGAGAAGAGAAGAGAGAAGAAAGAGAGAAAGAAGAGAGAGAGAAAGAGAGAAGAAGAGAGAAAGAAGGAGAAAGAGAGAAAGAGAGAAAGAAGGAGAAGAGAGAAGAAAGAAAAGAGAAGAAAGAGAGAAAGAAAAGAGAAAGAAGAAGAAAAGAAAGAAAGAAGAGAGAAGAAAGAAAGAAAGAAGAAAGAAAGAAAGAAAGAAGAAAGAAAGAAAAGAAAGAAAGAAAGAAAGAAAGAGAAAGAGAGAAAGAAAGAAAGAAAGAAAGAAAGAAGAAGAAAGAAAGAAAGAAAGAAAGAAAGAAGAAAGAAAGAAAAGAAAGAAGAAAAGAAAGAAGAAAGAAAGAAAGAAAGAAGAAAGAAAGAAGAAAGAAAGAAGAGAAAGAAAGAAAGAAAGAAAGAAAGAAAGAAAGAAAGAAAGAAAGAAAGAAAGAAAGAAAGAAAGAGAAAAGAAAGAAAGAAAGAAAGAAAGAAAGAAAGAAAAGAAAGAAAGAAAGAAGAAGAAAGAAAGAAAGAAAAAGAAAGAAAGAAAGAAAGAAAGAAAGAAAGAAAGAAAGAAAGAGAAAGAAAGAAAGAAAAAGAAAGAAAGAAAAGAAAGAAAGAAAAGAAAAGAAAGAAAGATTTTCTTTTGAAAATGGGTGTTAGTATGTCTGCTAGGTCAAATACCCCTACTTGGAGCCTGTGTAGCACATAGCACATATATTCACATTCTGCTTCAGAAAATCAGTGAACTGGCACAGCCTCTACTTGCCAGCTGAATAGTTAGACTAGTCCCATAGTCTAGCTCTGGTCAGCCTAGAAGGAAACCTCACCTGCTACTTTAAAGGCAGAGGCCGGAGACGAAGACTAACACAGTGCCTGTGCTCAGGACACTCCTGGAACATAGTCAGCTCCCACTGATCTACCACCAAGCCTAAGGGACAGGACACCCATGTTGGAGGAGAAGAACAGAGCTAACAACAGAGTATGCCATTTTTCTAATTCTAGGGGTTGCAAACTTTTAAGCTAGTTGTCAGAAATAACTTTATGAGCAGCAGAGGGGTACTGTACTACACAGCTATGTACAGGCACACGAAGTTTGCCTAAGCTAGGCTGAACCCCATTAAGAACCCCTAATACTGGGCTGCAACAGAAACCACCTTCTTTCATCTTTGCTTTTGATGAAAAAGGAACAGCTTTGCCATTTGTGGCATTCTGCCCAAGTGTAAATATGAAGTTGCTCCTTGCCCTCTGTCTCTCTCCCAGCTCTCTCCCTTTCTCAGCACTGAAGCAACTGCTTTGTGGTCTGGGGAGCCCTCAGATTTCTCCCAAATGGAAAAGTTCTTTTTCCCTCAATAAAACATCTAAGGAGGTGCATGGGAAGATACCACAGCTGAGTCATACAGTCCCAAGGCTTTGAAAGCCCTGTTGGGAGGTGGGAATCCTTCCTCAGCAGGGTGTGTCCTTTAACCCAGGTTCAGCCCTCACCAGCCTCTGTATCGGGTGAAGGCTGCACCCAGGTGCTTTTAACTCTTCATGTACTGTAAGCTGAATATTTTGGTTCATGGGCCTGTCTTAAAATGCTGTATGAAAAGAGAGGGATTTCCAGGCATGCCACTGGCAGTCTCCCGACCAGGTGTCTCCATGGGTCTTGCTCATCACCATAAATCTGCATCTGGGGACTTTTTGCAAAACATGAATTCCTGGGGCACCAGAGTTACTCATTTTTCCTTATGTGGTTGCCTGATCTTTATGTTCCAAGCCCTCTCTAAATTTTTAAACCGTAATGATTGGTTCATCATCACCGTCAGTGTTTGCCCCTGAATGCACAGCCTCTGCTGCTCAAAGCAATGCTTGGACAGACTGAGGATACATGGAATTGCTGCAGGAGCAATGGAGCTGGCTGCAAGGAGAACTCCCAGTTACCAAGATGATTCTGGTATTTCAATTCCATTTCCATCAAACTGGTGCAATATTTCCAGATATTATATTAGATTTTATTTTACCTGAGCATCCAAAGGCTCTCTGTCTTGCTTTCACTCAATTTCAATTTTCAAAAGTGTGATCTTTAGAAATGTATTAATATATTGACATTGTCAACAAAGTGTTGCATTTTGATTTAGTAACGTCTGCATTTTGTGATGAAAGAACACTCTCTTGGAGAATGTGTGACTTCTTCTAATAGCTAGCATTCATCTCCTAAGCTGACTTCCCAAATGCAAAAAGAAATGAGTTTGCCAAGGGGTCCATACACCAAGATCAGAGTTTCTGTGAAGTGTTTATCAGTCACAAACCTGGATAAATAATACAGGTACTCGCCAGGTTCTCATCACCCCAGCACACTGGGCTCCCCTTCCCCTGGTAGAGGGATACTCCTGGGGAGCTCTGAGCATGCAAGCCAGTGCTGGTGGGTTTAGTGCAGTCAGGAGCTATGGTTCATCCTGCAGACCCCTCTCCTGAGATGCTTGAGTCATGCCATGTAATTCCTAAGCTACAGCAGGTAACTGGTTTGATATGCTGGAAGAACCTTCCCCTTCTCTGCTTTAACTGCAGCCTGCACAGCCACTCTGCAAAGTGATTTCAGACCACTGCCTTTCACCAAGGGTCTCACCCTGCAAACTATAATGCAGCAGCGCTGCTCCACCCCTAAGGGAAGCATGGAGTTTCCTGCAAAAAAGATAGACATTATTTACCAAATCTAATGAAATGCTAATTTCAAGCATAGTCCTATGCTAAAATGAGTATGTGAAAGTGGGGCAGTTGTATCTGACAGGAGCAGTGCTCATGCATGTGCTGGGTCATGATTTTTTGTTACAGTAATGTATGTGGGCCATATTTTATTCCCAGTAGCTGTTTATAGACAGCCCAGCATGGGATCTGGAGGTCTTGCTCACTAACAGCCTTTCTGGCTGAGATAAATGGACTCCCCATGATACTGCAGAATGACTTGAATTTCAGGAAATATAAATTCCTGTATTTTTCTGGGATATCCTAATTCTGAAAACACCAGTTTTATCAACTGGCTCCAGTCTGTCTTAAAGACATGTTTGAAATACATAATTTTAGCTTTGAAAGGAAGTATTTAGCTAAAGAGTCAGGAACATACTTCAGATGAAAAGTCTTTCTTCCTCCTCTACTGAGAAAAGGCAAATAAATATTTGTGAGGCATTTTAAGGAAATTCAGCTAGATTCGCATGCCACCTGCTGCAGAACAAGCTACATAAATTCTGTTTCCTCCCTTCTTAACCCCGTTGCCGTAAATAACAGAGAAAGTATGCATATATGAGACTCCTGGTGTTCTTCTTCAGCATTATAATCTTCATCTGTTATGGCTCAGTACCCTGTGTTATTTCAACAGTGGTGTTATCCACAAGAAGTTACCCATGCTACTCAAAGTCAGTCTGTGAAAGGGAAAAGAAAGAAAAGAGGCACTTGAAGAACCTTTGCATGACTTCAGAGATTTTTTGGAAGTCAAAAGGTTTGTGTTAAGAACCAGAACCATCATGACTCATATATTCCTAATCAAAATGCTGGGTGCGTGAAAAGCTGTTCAGTCGTTCAGAGACTGAACTACGACTCCTTACAAGAGGAAAATAATACACACAAGGGGAAGCACTTTAATAATTGATGTGCTTTTCTTTTATCTGCTTGTAAGAGTGACAAGAAATCTATGTAGCTGGCACTAATGGATAGCATCTGTATGTCAATAATTGCTAATGGGGAAGAAATAGGAGTGCATTTGTCCTGAAGCAACTGATCTTTCTTTCTTTATCTCTCTGTATTACAAAGGGAAATTATTAGCACAAATTTTAGAATTCTGTTCACTTTCAAATCTCAAAAGGCTTCCAAATGCCTTTTTTTTTGGTATGAATTCAATCCAAAATGACTGTACATTTGCTTACATGTAATCTGCATTCCAGCATTTAAGATACTTTTTTTATATCTTCTGTACTACATTCAAACGACAAAATAAAACTTTGTTTGCATCACATGTTTAATTTTCCATTCCACAACAGTGAAAGGGTGCAGCCACACTGGAATTAAACAGAAACCAGTAATTTAAAAACATCCAATGCTTTCATCATGAAAAATTGCATAACCATTTCCAGCGCTGAAGTAGGATACTCTTACTGAATAAAGTCCCTTGAAAAATTATTGGTGTATCAAGCTGTTCGTGTCCAGCTATTTAAGTCAAAGATTGTATTCAGTCATTCCCCCCAAGTTGCTTTTCTAAAGGAACAATTACGCAGCTGTTCCTGCTACATTCTTGTGCAGACTGAAAGCAGTCTAAAAACTCTGGCATTAATTTCCTGTAACTACAAAGTGCAGTTCTCCAGGTTGTTCATGAGGCATACCCTTTGCAAAGAGGTTACTGAAGCAGTACATACACTTGACACTAATATTGTGCTTTGGCTAAACTTATTTATAGCTGTGTGCATGTGTATACACGGGCGCATGCACAGGGCTGTGGGGTTTGTGTTAGAAGCAGGGCCCTGGACTGCAGCCACATTGCAGTGCTAATGATATCTGTCACTGCACCAACTTTCTGTAGCTGTATTGTCTGGTTGCATTCAAAACCAAGGATTTTAGAAGTACAGTTCCAGCCTTGCTATGCACATTGGATTCAGCAAAGGGGCATTTCTGCACTAGTGAACACTAATCAGTGTATTAGAAAATTTGATGATGATTTTTGCAACTCTTTTTATGGAGCGTAAAGTTTTAAACTGCTAAAGTTTTAAACTTTCACCCAGCTAGTCAAAGAGCAATAGCTGCAAGGAGAATTATTTCAAAAATCCTTGAAAAGCAAGCTGTCAGCGACTGGTTCACAAAGATTCCTTAATAACCCTGATGGAGTACTACTATTTCTCTCTCCACTGCTGGTTTTGTGCATATTTTTATATGCATATATGCATCCACACCTCTGTAAGTACAGGAACCAGAATATTTTGCAAGGTCCACGAAGCAGGTGTCCCTTGGGGCAGGTTGGCTGTGTCTGGCATGGGGCAGGGTGAGCCCTGCTTCCTGGGAGCAGGCCTGGAAGCAGGGCTGGGCAGCATGGGAGAATTATTGGGGGAACAGAGAGAAATAAACCTTTGCTCTGTGTATGCTAGCACATTTCTGATTCACATCTAAACATCATTTTAATTTTCATTCCTGCCCATAGAAAATTGCTTCCTTCCCTCAATGCATCCGTGAATGTTTTTCCGGAAGAAAACTCAAAGGTCCGTTCAGCAGCAAAGGTAATTGAGCTATCAGTAACTTCTGCACCCCAGATACCATGCACTCTTGATATCAATTTCATCATTAATATCAGATGCCAGCTGATTCTGATACTGTCACCCTGAAATATCCCACCCCCAACTCAGAGTGCTTAATAAGCAAAATGCGGCCAGGCCCTTAAAATCAAAACCTGGATAAGCGAAACTTTGCTGGCTAACAGTTCACTCATTTGAGCAGGTAAGCAGGAAATACTCATTTTCATCTCTCACATCTTTAGCTGATAGCAACAGCCCGGGGAATTGTGTATGGTGCAGCTCACACTGCACCATATACATAATTTATATTTTTCCACTCTAGTTATGAGTGCACTGTTCTGGACTTGGATTTGCTTTGTGAAATGGAAGCAGAGAGAGAAGGAAAAAAGAAAACCACTGCAGCAGCCTTCTCCTTCCCCAGCTACACTTTTTAGCCCAGAACCTCCTCTTTGATGCACAGCCTTCACAGACCAATGGAACAGGAGTGCTACACAGTACTGTTGCATATACATATACATGTGAAAAGATAAATGCTTGCCATGGCAAAAGAAAAAATTAAAGGTGTATCCAGTAGTCCAGCTCTGTAAAAGTATCATTAGTAAAATGCCGTGGCAAAGAATTAGACTATCATTTTGAAAAGTTTCCTTTTGTGCAGCAGCCTGGATAATATTTACAGTTCCTACAGAAGTTTTAAAAAAAACAGCTGAGAAACATGCTTCTTGCTGACATGCTCTTTTGCTCAGCGAAGTTTGACAGATACAGCCCTAAGCTCTAGTAAAGGATTCCTTCCCAGATACAGGCAAAGTGTGTAATGCACTTGTTTTAAAAATAATGTACATTTCTATTTCCTTTCAGCAAATAAACACTTTTCATTACATTTATCTGCCCTTGCTCTGTCCGTTACCATCCAGGAATGTTTATCAAGGAGCAAACAGGACACACACACATCGCCTAGTCCTGCAGCACCCATCCCCACAAACTCTCCTTAGTGAGCTCGACTGCACACATTGATACCATCATTCCTATGGATACCGACACTTCAGTCCATCTGTCTGAATTCCAGAACTCTTCTTCCTACCCAGCCCCTGTGCCTTCAGAGAAAATGCAGGCATTACCACCCTCGCCAGCCCCGCACCACGGGCTCGTCAGGCTCGGCACCAGGATCTGCAGTGGTTTCAGGGAGTTTCTCCGCTCCCTGCTGCGGCTCCGGCTCCCTTTGAAAGCAAGCGGCTTCGCGTGTGACTTTGCAATCTGAGAATGTGAACCAGTCGGCAGGACACTGGGGTAAATATAAATCTGGCGCTTACCCACAGGCAGTCCCTCGCAGTCTGACATCGTGTAAGAAGTCCTCCTCACCGGGGCTTAGGAAAACCACTGCAGGACCGCAAGCGCGGGTCCTTCTGTTTGCAAAGGCAAGGGGAAAATATCTAACAGTTTACAGCCACCCTTCTCTTGCACTCCACATCTACCCACCCAGAGAGCTGTAGCAACACTCCCGTCCCTGCCTTCTCATTATGGGATGTAAAGATAAGAATGTGCTTTTGTGCCAAAAGAGTGTGCTATTGGTGGATAAATTTGTTGTCATCCCTCCCTTCGCAGAGTTTCCTCTTTAATGTCACAGAGGCACATTACCCTGTCGGAAAGGCCATCGAATATTTATGAAACAGCTTTTAAGAGCTAAGCCGCAAATCCGCGCGGGAGAACAGAGCTAATTGCTGTGCGGTGGGGCTGGTGGTGGCAGGGCTCTCCTGCTTCCCGGGGTCTGCGGGGGGAGCTGACGGGCTGGGGGATAGGCTCTGACATCTTGCTCGGTGCCTTCTCGTTCTACAGGGTCCGAGTACAAACACAGCTGGAAAGGGGGCAGAAGCCAGGGTGTATCTCTTTAAGGAGGAAGGAAGAAAAAGGTCTTTGTTTATATTGTTATATCTGAGAAATTGTTTTGTAACACTGTTACTAAAGGCTGTTTCGTAGTTTGTAATAATATTGTGAGTGCAGATTTCACTGTAACATCATGACTTTCCTCGCTTAAAACCTGCCACTTCAATGCCAGTTTAGTGGCTGCTCCTACAACTTATTTTTTAATCTCTGAAAATGTTTCTGTGGGATTTGCTTAATATGAGATCCCAAGACTTGCACAGTCAGTGGAGAGTACCCCTGCACACTGGTGTGCTCATTAGGCACCTTAATGAAGTGCAAGCAAAGGCTCTGGCAGCGTTAGAGCCAGGCTGGGCTTGGCAGAGACATGTGCAGGACCTGGTGGGAGCCTCGGCATCCGAAGGGGGGCCTGATTTGCTGCCACTTTTTCTCCTTGGTACAGTCAGGAACAGTCTGGGCTTTGCCTCACTCAGATCTTTACAGTCTGAGCCCTTCACAAATGTTGGGGTTTCAGACCCAGAGCCAGAGAGAGGGCTGAGAGGAGGCAAGTGGGGCTCCATGGGGGTGTTCCCTGGGAAGCACTTCCAGACCATGTGGCCACAGACAACCCCAGCGGGAAATGAGCCATAGGGAATGACTTTCTTCAAAATGCCTTTGAAGAAAAAAAAGCATAAATTACATGAAGTATACTAGGAGCTCTGAAACAGTTGGGCTGTTTTTACTCAGATGTTTCAGTCTGACCTCTCTCTGAAGAGAAGCCTTTTAATACTCTTCTGGTTACTCAGCAGCGTAGCTAGCCATGGATTCAATTCAGGATGTCAGGCCTCTGACTAAGAAGCAAAAATAGCTGCAAAAGTAGATTGTGACAAGTTCCCAAAACCATTCCTCGGGTTGCCTACACAGGGTTGGGCAAGCAGAGCCGGGAGTGTCTGGTGGCTACTGGGGCTGGCCAGCATGAAGATCTGTTGGCACAGTCCTGTCAGGACAGCCCTTGTCGGTGCCTGCTCCTCGATCTGCTCATGCAACACACATGGAGATACTCACTGGTAAGGCTCACCTGGAGAGCAGCTCTGGGGAGAAGCAGAGCCTCTGGCCATGCTCTCTTCCAAAGAGGCTGTACAAGAAGGAGAAGTGCAGGGCATCATGCCTAACCTCTCCATTCTCCATTCCGCTGCCACCCACAGACCCAAGGACTGGCCACTAGCTATTCTGGCAGCCAGGGAGATGTCTGGTCTTGATCTCAGTATGCATCTGGGAAAAGAAGAAGGCCTAAACCAGATTGGGGCACTTTTCTTGCAGTGTCATCTCACTGCAGAAACATATTGCTCCAATGTGTGAGAATCAAAGGTTCCTTAGCTCAACCCTGTGAAAATGCAGGCTCCCAGCTCTGCAAGCATTTACGTGCCAATTTAACTTCAAGCCCCACTGAAGTTCCTGGAACTGCTCACAGTTATAAACACATGCATAAGTATTTGCAGGATTAAGGGCTCACCATTCCTCCTTGTATTTGGAGCAAACAGCTGCAGCTGATTTTGAAGTTACCTCTCACAGCTGTGTGCTGGTGCTCCTCCACTGAAGGTTAGAGCCCTCTAGCAGAGCTGGACAAGTGCCTGCAGGGAAGGCATGCCAAATCCCAGACTGGTGTCTCAGCTCTAGCTCATCCTCCAGAGGAATGTAAGAAGTCTCTGCCTCAGTAACCCCCATTACATTGTCCATGGCTACATCTGCTGCAGGGGGTCAGCATCTCCTGGGAGAGGGCAGAGAAGCCAGCAGAGAAGACTGAGGGGGAAGGACAAATACATCTTAAACTAGTACAGCAAAGCTGGCGAGAGCTCATCTGCCAGAGCCCATACTAGGATTTGCTCCTTGGGAGAACTCTTCAGTGAAACATTAAAGCAGGTCAAAAGTTGAACAAATCAGACCTAATTCTTAAAATGATACTCACAAACAAACACCTTTTTTTGATGCAGATACTTCAATCAAAAAATTAGCTTTGATCCCTGGTTACTTAAGTTATAATGCTGGATTTTGATAAATTATACGACTTTTTTTCTTTGATTAAAACAGAGTATTTCTTTTAGCTTCCCTGTTTCTCAACCTGAAAAGAGCCATGTTTTCTCCTGATAAAATGCCAAGCCTGGAAAATTTAAGTCTGACAGAGAAAGTTTTGGGCATTTATGAATAAGCCTGATGTCTGTCATGGCAAAAAAGGCAAAAGTAAAAAATTGCAATAAGCAATAAAAGATGAGAGATAAAGCACACATTATTTCAGCAGGTATTAAATTAACATGAGAAATGGGCTAAATATTTGCCAATAACTGCTCTCACTTAGGCTTTCCAAGAAACCTGAAGGATGCTTTTCCCTCAACACGCAGAGAGAATCATTTATAGATCTCTCTGCTTTGTTCTACTCCCATACACACAGCCATCTGCATAAATCCATGACAAGTACCATGAGTGGCATAGTAAATGCAATGTATAGCAGGAAGTCACTGGAGTATTTCCTAAAAAAGATTTTCCTAGACCATTTAGTCTCCTGTGGAAGACAGTTGCATTTTCCTGATGCATCTTGAAATACTGAGAAATACTTGAAATACAGCTGAGCTGATATGCCTGGGGAAAGAGGGCACATTTGGGAAAACCTGGGTGCAGGACACCTACCATGGCACAAGTACACAGTTGCCTTAGAGCCCAAATACTGTCACCTACACAAGTAAGATGTAGTGGGACTTTGTTTCTCATCTACATGTTTACCCATCCCGTCTGATCTGTGCCTGATCTAAATATCATGGAAAATCTGGGCTTTAAGGTTTTAAAGCCCATGGGGAGGTCAGAATTTTCCCCATGACCTGACTGACACAGCAATCTGGCTGTGAAAAGAGTTTGATCCACCTGAAAGCTCCCAGCTGGACCAGAACTTTTGCTATTGCCGACTTGCCTCTCACTCAGCCATGGATGGAGCCAGCCTCATCCAAACCTCAGAGGAAAAGCAGGGAGCTGTGCTGCCCACAGTGGGATGTTAGGCCCTGCCAGACTCTGGCTGCCTGCTGACATTACTGGTGGAAGAGCTTAGCTAAGCTCAGCACTGCTGTGGGGGCATGGGTGAGTTGTTCTCTCTGCTTCCCTCTGCCTTTTTCTCTCCTGACAGAGGGAAATCGAGAGAAGTGAGAATTATTTCTTTAGCTAACCGAGTCAGATCTGATTATTAAATCTGCAATTTTCTGTGAGGTTGGAGCAAGCGCCTTACTGCCCGCTTCGGCAGGCGTTTATATCTGCCATCAGCGTGATTTCCACGCAGTTTAAGGAGAGAATGGCTGAAATGCGCTTCTCCCTTCTAATTTATGCAAATTCCCTTGGGTTTTTCCTGCCGTGTGAAGAGATTTCTGTCTGCTGTGTATGGAGGATTCACAGCCTGGGGAGGGGGAGGGGAAGGACAGGGCTAGAAGAAAAGCTGCAGGCTGATACAAGCAGGTTGGCATCAGGATGTGGATGACCTTCTCTCAGAGCACTGAAGAGCCCAAAACGTTAGGAATTTGTTAGCTAAAACACTTTTTTCCCCCTTGCAAAGCCCTGGAGTCATGGGGATAGAATGTCCCTTTCTGTCCTCTAATATAAGGAGTAAAATTAACCACAGCTTTTGATTACACCCAGTCAAAGGGCAGAGAAGCAAGAGGGGATCATGCTGGCTGGCCACCACCAGCCCCACTGTCAGCCCCACATGTCCTGAGTCATTGACGGGGCCTTGGTGAGGTCCCAGAGGTACCTATGGGATCAGTGGGCCAAGTCCAGGGCCAGTGGGGTGCTGTGCCACGAGTACATGTGGCAGAGAAATGAGCTGCTGGTCAGATGGGCTTGAACATCTGTACAGCAATCAGCAGAAGGAAAAGCAACCAGGCTCGGTGAGAAGCAGAGCGCCCAGGAAGTCACAATTATTGGAATTTTATTTCATTATTGTTTTCGGACACATTCTTTTAGCATTTCAAGTTGATGGATAGGGAGCTTAATAATGCAACTTCAAGAGGAGCTGATGCTCTGACAAGATCCCATGTGGGTTCATCCAGAGAAGAAAGAGTGAGTAAAAATAGGCAAGATACAGCTGACAGCTAAAACAGCCCTCTTGGAAGCAACAAATACAAAAGTAATAGCAGCCCTCCAAAATAATGTCATAATTTTGCATTTATCTCTCTTTTTTTATATATATATATATATTATTAGCAAGATTTTCACTAGTAAAAATTGAATCTGAGCTTTGTATTCAAGAAAGGAAATGTCTCCATCATCTCCTCTGATGTCACCCCAGAGAGAAGATTAGAAGATTAACTATGTCAGGTGACACCAATCCAGCAGCAGGGAAAATAATTTTCTTTCAAAAAGAAAACGGGGAAGAAATTCCAGCCATCTCCAAGAAATGTGAACCTTACCAGTGATAATTGCTGGCTCACGGTGAAAACACTTTATGCACATGAACAAATATACAGTAAATAAAATAAGAAGATCAAAGATTCAAAAGAGAATTTACCTTACAGAAGAAATTAATTGTTAGTCTGAATCTTGGTGGCATTTTCACCCCATCTAATTTATATAAGGTAGTATTCTCTGGGGAGGAGTTATGAAAGCCCCCTGCAATGATGTGAATAAACAAAAAACTACATTTGAAAGACAAAACTGGCTTCTGAGCTGCCATAGTTTTTGCTGACAATGTCTTCTAATGCACTGAGCTAAAAGGACCCTGCCATGGAGCTCAAGAGAGATGCATTTGCACAAGGATGGAGAAAAGGTGAGCATGACAGCATAAGCCCAACTTTTGGTATCTGCTGACAAACATGAGTGGCTCTTTGCTGTCCAGCTCTGCAGGAGTCACTCAGCACAGGGGACATAGGCCAAAGCTCTTTTCCCATCAATACATGGTAGATTTTCATGCTGTAATTACAGTTATTGGCAGTTCCCTCTGCATGGGTTTCAGGTGTTACTGAATTGTCTCCCAGTGATCATAAAGAGCCAAGAGAAATTATATGATTCAGTCTGATCTTGCTGCTTTTGGTTTTAGGGACATATATGCTGTTTATTTTACTGGGTTTGAGTCTTGCTCAGATGAGTGAAGCTGTATTTGCTCTGCACAGATCTGGTAGGAAAAAGTGTCAAGCCCTCAATGTAAATATTACAGTACCTTGTGGAGGGTTTGAGGAGAAGGTGAGAGTCTTGCAAACCTGATTTGGCAGCTGCAGAAATAGCACTCAGGCAAACAGATGGTCTCTGCAAGGAGGGAAGTCTTTAAAAGATTCACAGACTAATGAGCTCTGCCAGGATTTTAGTGGTTCCTACCAAAATTCCTATAAATCAGTCTAACTGGGTGGGGAGGAGGTGGAGACGGGAGGAATCAATAAGTTCTCTAGACAGCTTGTATATCCAAGGTTAGCTGACAAAGGCTTCAGAGCTGGAAAATCTCAAGAGCAATTACAGAGGCAGAGTGTCATCCTTTAGGAAGGCAAATGCCACAGCGTTCGTCATGTACTATCAGTGCTCTGGGGACTAATTGCAGCTGCCTCTGATCAAGGATATCAGTTTGGTGATAAAGAAAGGTGAGGTGTCAGCCACACTGAATTATTGGCTCGTCCTAGGAACACTGAAATTTGTTTTGAGGGAGTGAAAGCATCCTCTGTCCACTGCAGGTCGGAGAGAGATCACACCTTCACCTGCCTTAACTAGAAGCAGCCCCAGAGAGCACATTACCAAGGCAGAATATCTACAACAGCCAAATACAGTCCTACCTTCAGACAAATTACATCTCATTTCCATTCTCATCTCCAAGACTTTCTCCCTGCTCTGTGCAATGTCAAGCATAGAAAGATGTTTTCACCAAGCTGAAAATAAGTTGTTAAAATTGTCACTGGCCAAGGTTAGCCACAACAGGAAACCAAGAGATCAGCCTTTCATCCCAAATTTGGAACAGGAACAAATTCTGCTTTTGGGAATGACCAGAAACAGAGCATCAGAGAAATCTGATCTGATAATTGTCCAGCTGATCATCTGTCCAGCTGATTTTCTCTAACAGAGCAACCGTTGTCCCCAGAACACTGAGTGAACAATCCATGCTAGGAGAGGGAATTGATTAAGAAACTGATAATGGAAGCAGAGGCAAACAGCAGGGGAAATTATTCATTAGGGTGTCTATGAAGATTGTAACATGGTGCCCTTTACAACCCATGTTCATTTACTTTTCTGCAAACATTACTCACTAGAGTTTGACAGCGGGAATGATCTGGGAGGAGTTTCCATCCTTACTCGCTTGGAGCCGCCTCCGCCTTATAACAAACACAGTCACAATTAACGGAAGTGGTGACCTTGTTGGCAATTTCTGAAATGAGGACAAGACTCCTTGGGAACAGTGAATTAAACAGATTATGATCACTTAAGTAACCTCTCTAAGTCACGTTATGGGTAAGGCATGTTGCTGGGATAAAAAGAAAGCTTGCTTGTGACTGCTTAAATAGCACATAAGCAGTTTTTCAAACAGTTTTCATTGAAAATAGGATTAGATTTGGATTAGATTAGGTTTTCTGATATTGATGTTTTTTACTACAGGCATCTCCAGCTATCTCATGAAGAAATTCAAGACTGCTTTGGTGCAGTCAGACTCTTGGGTTTGAGGGTGGGAAGCCTAGGCTAAAATGCAGAGCAGGGACTGTCTTGGATCTGAGCTCAGGTTACTGACAGGAAGCAGAATCCCTCCTGCCAGCAAGGAGATATAGAAATCCTGGAAGGGGGTTAAGTGACTTCCCTGGGATCATCCTATGCCATGGTGGTAGGGAGCTTGGCCCCTGTTCCACAGGAGGCAATGGAAAGTATTCACTAAATCAGTCAAATTGGAGTGCTGGCTGCAAACATGGGAGTCTAATTTGCTTATTGTTATAAAAAAAGAAGAGAAAAAAAAATCTGTTTCCATTCAATGCTCATGAAAAGTGTAACAATCTTTATTCTTCTTTCTTATTTAAAGTGTGGATGTATTGAAAAATATTTATGTAGGATAGGCTGATCCGCCACTGATATCTTGGGGTTTTGGGCAGGTACAGCTGCTGCAGGACTGCTGGAAATGAGGCTCTAAGTGTGTGACATCCTCTCACTTACCCAAAACCTCAGCCTCAGAGTACTAAAGTGCTGCAGCTGGTCCAGGAGTGCCCTTTGGACACTTGCCAACCTGGCTGCAGCTACTGCATCACCACAGAGCTGTGGCAGCTTTGTGATTTGCTTGGTGTCCACCTGGCTGCTCTCTGGTAAGCTGCAATCACTTCTGCAACTGAAATATCTTACAGCCGTTCTTGACATATGCAGCAGTCCAGCAGCAAGTGCTTCTTTCAATATATGAGCAAATGTCCCAGACTGCTCTGGGAGCATTCAGGAAGTCCAGATCAAACATTTTATGCATTAAAATTGGAGGGACAAGCTTTCTTGCAATTTATTAATTTGATGCATGGAGCTGCTTTGTTCTTCTTCCTCTCCAATTCAATCCAAGGAGAATGTGGGGATGGAATTTCCCCCTCTGCCTTTCCTGCACACGGGCACTGTACCCTCACTGGAGCAGTGAGGCCAATCCCAGCATTCTCATGCGCAGTTAAACAAACCTAAGGACTCTCATCTCAGGGCAGAGCCAGGGTTGTTTCTGCCTCTCCACATTCCCCACAGCTGCCTCTTGCAGTTCTCAGTGATGCCTTCTCCATACTGCGTCTTTACTCTCCTTCAGCACAAACCCAAGCCAATATTTCTGCCCTTGGAAAGGCACACAGTGCTTGACACTGAAATAACCAATGGATCGCAGATCCATTCCTCATCAATCACTTTATTAATGCAAAGAAATAGCAGAAATTAGAAGTATCAGGTGAACGCTTACCTCTGAAAATGTGGTTTACAGCTAATCAACAGGGATGGCACTTAAAATCATCATTATGTGTGCAGAGCAGATCCAGATGTGCTGAAGGGCCATCCCCAGGCCATCACTACAGCAGCTAATGTGCACTAATCAGGGATTCTGGCCTTCTTGAAGTACAGCATCAGTGTATGTTAGTTACATTTTATTGCAATATTATACTTAAAAGTCACTAAACCTTATTAATGACAAGATGTTAAACTTGTGTGGAATAAACTAGAGAACCTCAAAGGCTGCAGAGCTGAGAATTAAACCACCATTAATATTCTTTTCCTTTAATTTAGAAAGCAGCAGAAGCCTAAGAGAAGTTTGTCTAGCAGCAGAGCCCACATCTAAGGAAATTCCACGTATGGTCAAATGTCAAGTTGTTTCTCTTGCAAAGGGCAATGTGGCAATTGTATTCCCATTTGCAGAGAAGTTTTTTTCCTTTGGGCTGAGTTTTTCAGTGGGGGAAGGGAAGGGAGAGAAAGCAAAGTGAGCTTTTCCTTTCAGCACACATGTATTCAGAAACCTGGCTGCTCATTTTTAAAAGGTCATGGCTCCCTTCCCTGCTCCTCCCTGTGGCACAGCCAGGCCAGCTACACCTTTGCCAGATAAAAGTTAAGCCCTTGGAAAGGCACACAGTGCTTGGCACTGAAATAACCAAGACTCCCATCCACCTATCTAGAGGCAGAGTTTGTCCTGGTGCTTTCTTGTCTTTAAAATATTTGTTTTCATTGCTGTTTCCTCAAGAAACAAGACTTGCACAGTGCCTTTGGTAATAAATCCTCCCCCCATGTTCCTAGTTCCAAGTAAAAATGAGGTTCACAGGGTATTAAAGTTCCTACAGCTTCCAGAAAGCATCTGGGACTCTTCAAAGAGGAGAAATTGGAGTAGTTAAGGGTCATGCTTGTCCACACTGTGAAGAGGCAGGTGGCAGTGTGACCCACAGGTGGCTGTGCAACCTGCAGAGTCCCAGAGCTGCCCTGCATGTGCCACCTCTATCCCTGCCAGCAGCACAGGCAGGGTAACACGGACGCAAGAGGAGGGTGGGGATCCAAAATGGGAGGCTGGATTGTCAGGCAGTACTGCCGTGGGTGCTGCTGGAGGGGCCATGGGGTACTGCTGTGAAGTGCTGGGGATGCTAAAGAGCCTGAGGTGTAAAAAATCAATCATTGCAGCTGAAAAAAATAGGGATAAGCAAGCCAGTGTTCACGAGCACTGCAGGGGTTCAGGGTCTGTTCCTAGCAGCCAGCCTGCCCAGGGCCCGCTGCCCACAGATGCCCTGACCCACAGGGCAGTGCTTCACCTCACACCCTCTAGGGCTCAGCCCTCTCAGGAAGAAGCTGAAAACACAACTCTTTGTTTCTCGAAGCCACCTTTATCATCTTCACCTTCCTCTCTGACCTTCCTGCCTCCACTGTCCCCCTCCTGCACTGCTCAGAGGAGGGAGGCACAGCTTCCCCAGCTGTGAATGCTCCTCCCTGGCCATTTCACTGCTTTGCCATGTCATCACCAATCACAAAGGAGTGCCCAAGCTCTCCCTGCTCTCCTTTCCATTTTCCCTGCTTGCTGCTATTTATTGCTCTGCAGTATTCAGGGGAGGAATGCAGCCTGTCCCAGGGAAACGCTCCTGCCGCCAGGACTCTGCAGGCTAAGTTTAGTTCCTGGCTCTGCCAGGGATCACCTCTCTAACACTAATCAAAGATTAGATTTCTCCCTGCCTCAGTTTCCCTCTGTAGGTAGCAAAGTTCCCTCTTGTAACTTGCCTCTGGTGGGAACTTATACAATTATACAACTTGTTCACACTGCTTCTGTCTCTGAAGCTCCTGCCCTGGCCAAGATCTTGGGGTACATCTATAGTCAGTACAGTCATGGCATGTTTGCACCAAAGGTCTTGTTACACTTGTGATATGAAACACAAAAATACTAACTAGAGCCTAATTATAGTTCTTCACAATAGCTTTTATATTTTGTATGCTGTTCCATTTAATTACTTGTTATTCTCTAACCAATAAAATTACTTTGGGATTACTTTCATAATTCTGAGTATTGATGTGAGAGCTGATGTGGCCACAAAGAGTCTGTCAGAGCCCTTCCCATAGGTTTCCCAGGAAGAAGTCAATCTTTGGAGGTGTAACCAGAAATACTCTTTCATTGTAGGCATGAAATGACAAGAGTCTATGAGCAACAAGAAAGGAAAACCCTCTGTGTATGAGCTGAAGGCTTGACTCGATGCTGTCTCTTTAAAAATATTCTCAAATAACACATTAAAAGGCAAACCTCTTCTATCACATACATATTTCATCTGCACCTTGGAACTGTAATTAATGGCACAGGAGGCTTCATTTGACAAGCTGTCCTCAGGGCAGACTTTTTACTTCTATCTACATCCACAGTGCTCTCTGCTACTGTTTCCCTTGGCAAAACTCCTCAGCGTCACCTCGCTCCATAGCGGGGAGGCGAGCAGATGTGAGGCTAATCCACGTTTCTCTCTCCATTGATGAATACTTCCCTCAGATACAATAGGACTAAAGAGAATAATTTTTCAAAGATGGAAGAAGACATATGGGGAGACACACAGCAGGAGGTGAAGAGGAAACTCCTGTTTGTAAAGCCTGCCTGCTGTGTGAAATGATCAATGCTAATTCAAACAGAATACGATCGAAATGAAACACCAAGGGCCAAATTAGTCCCTGGTGCAGCACCAGTAACCGAAAAGCAGATGATTTGATTTCACTGAACTTACACCGAGTGAACTTGACCCCCAGTGTTACATGGTATCTAACAGTACAGCCAAGAAACCCAAAGTACATCACAGGCATCCAAACAGGGTTGTTCTGGCTGTGGCTGGTGCTCAAGCATGTGTAAAGTTTTCAGTTCTTGGACACTCTCATCCCTGACAACTATTTCTGGTGGTCATTTACCCCATGCTTTTCATACCAATGATGGTCATTTACCTTTGCCTTTATGAAAAAGTTGCAGAGGTCCTCCAAAAATACAAGGAACAAATTAATAGTTAGGTTTATGTACTTACCAGATATTGGATGAGCTGTATTTTTTCTAACCGATTCAATTGGGGGTGGGGGGGGGAAAGGGAACAAAAAATGATAACCTTTCTGGAAGATCTGCCTGATGCAACACATGCTCATATGATGTGTAGTGAATCCATCACAAAGCAAGTCAGCCTGCAGCAGGATGGAGATGCACTGACAGAGGTGGTCTGAACCAAGGATCCAAAGGGCATTCAAACACTGCTTTATGGATATTAGGTTTTGAGCAGAAAAAGAATTTAGGTTTCACTTTTCCCATCATTTTTGTGGCATGTAAAAGCTGAGGCTGCTGAGCCTGGTTTCTCTGCCTGAGGGGCCATGTGGTGCTGCAGTGTTACCCAGCAGCTCCCTGCAGGGCCCTGTGCCATCATGGCAGGGACCATCTCCAGGCTCATCCCAGCCTGTTTGCACAGACTCTTCTCTGCCTGTCCAGGGCCTGGGCAGCCACCCAGCCACTGGGCAAGGAAGAACTGAGCTCAGTGGGAGATTTGCCACCAGCTCTCAGGGTACTGGGCCAATACCCAGTAGTGGATAATACAGCCCAGTTAGACACCAGGTACATTCCCCTGAGGATTTTTAATACCCAAAAGTAGAATTTCATGTTTCATTTTGTTCTGGCTCTAGGCTTTATCCTGCTGATCATCTGCATTTGCATTGTATTGAGCTATTTCATCTGGAATCTGGCAGTAGCTAACACTGCTATCTCTTCTTACCAGTGATCCAGATACACACATACATTGCCAGGTTGGATGGGGCCCTGAACAATCTGGCCTAGTGAAAAATGTCTTTGCCTATGGCAGGGAGTTTGGAACTAGATGATTTTTGAGGTTCCAACTCTTATCATTCTATGATTCTATAAAATCTCAAACTTGGGATGGCTCTGCAAGCTCAAACTATTGGATGAGATTTTAGGAAACCATAGTAAAAACTTGGCTTTTTATCTGGCTCTCATTCTAGATTGTATCTGGTTTTAATTTTTTTTAATTTTTTTTTTAATCTTCCAAAGAAGGATTGAATTCTTTTGGGTGATTTATCCACATGTTGTTATCCACTACCTGCATGTCACTTACTATATAATTTAATACAGCAAAATACTGCTTCAAGCTCATATCTATAGCCCTAGAAATAGTTCTTTTGAGTAACATCATTGATCTTGTCAGTACTAAATGTTGCAAGATATAAAACGCACAAGAATGAGGGAAACTATCAAACTGGGAAATTTTGAGACTCATATAGATACCTGATGTTTCCAAAATTACTCTGAAAGCATGGGCACTAATATAACTCCATGGTGAGGTGACACAGGTAATTAAGTCAGTGATGAAGAACACATAACAGAGACAGAAACATCAGTATTGGGCATGGGGTGCTTAGAGGACAGAGCAGTAAGTAAACAGAAACTCATGGTCTCAAGATGGAAAAGGCCAAAAGCTACAGTAACTAACAGAGATGTCATTAGGTTAACCAGTCAAGCACCTTGTGCTGGGGAGAAATGGAGACGTAGGGAAATAATGAACTGAAGGCAGTGGTGAGCTGTAAGAACTTCTGTGAGAGTTCTAAGTCTCACACTTTTATAGCTAAGTGGATGCTGGCTCTGGTCATCCTGGGGATGCTGGACTCACATCTGGAGAGTCAAGGAGCTCCCTTTTGTGGTGCACAGAGGGAGAGGCCCCTAGGGCTGGGGCAGAGCCTGGAGACAGCCCTGTCACTGCCATTGCTCTCGAAGGCTTGACACCATTGAGTAATTTAGGCACCGTGTCTGTTTCTGAGGGGACCAGAGGTGCTCATAACCTAAAGCAAGCTGCACACTGCAGGCCTGGAGGGAGCTGGAAAGGACATCCCACCCATCCAGGTCCCATTGCCTTGACTGACCCTTAGAGGGTGAGGTATTCTTTTGCAACCACACATGAGGATTTCAGAATCTCTGTGATTCTCGACACAGAATCTCTACCATGTCACCTGTAGAGTCATCAGTGCCTTGTGAGGATGCTGGGGGAGAGGGAAGGCTAGGATCCACCTGCCTGGGGGTAGCATGGCCCCTGTGACCTCCTGGAGAATGTTCACCATTCAGCCCATCAAAGCTGCAGCACAGGCTGCTGAAATGGCAGGACAACAGCTGGATCTGCTCATCTGGGGGGTGCCAACGATGGTGGCTGTGGATCTGGTGACAGAGCTCAGCTCTCTCATGTGTGCAGCCGGTTTCTCTCCCCACTCAGCCTCTCCTTGCTGCACTCACCCCACCCATGTGACACTACCACACACTCCTGAGCAGACCCTCTATCACCTGCTGGAAAAGAACTGCAACACCAGTGTGATTAAAGATAACGAGCTGCTGATTAGCACTGGAAAACACAACTGAAAACATTTAATTTCAATTTCACTACTTGTTGAGTTAATTAATATAAAACACAATGCCTCTCAGCTGTATTACCACGCCTGCTTGGCACAAAGCATTTTGACTGAACAGGTTTGAAATTATTATTTGTGTTCACTTGCATCTTCCATTAGCATAACAAAAGAGATTAATAGAACCTTTCAGAATATTCCCAGTGATGTAGCTACTCTTGGACTCTTCCCCAACTTTCTGTGGGGATGCTTGAGCTGCAGGGAAGGTGCAACACTGTCCTTCTTCCACGAGCACAAGACTTCCTGAAGAAGCCATGTAAAAAAGAAATGTCCATGGACCACCTGCTCCACAGTATTTAAATTTGCCTTTATAAAATGCTTTAATGTCTGTCAGCTGCTTGAAGAGGCATCTTTCAGGAGGTCGGTGAAAACTTTGGCTGTAGCATTAGGGAGACTATTTTTGATCCCAGACTGATGGTTTGGAAAGTTCAGGGCTGTGTTTTAGTCTGAACTGCAATCAATAAGGCCATGAAAGCAGAAATAAATGTTCATCTTTGTTAGGTTACCCTACATACGCTCTGGGTTTACAAATGTCTTGGAAACTCTGGCCACATATCTGACTGCCCTCTCCTGGAACATGATGGAGTTGCTGTTGCATTCTTCTAACCAGCTGAACCTATGGAATTTCCATTTACCTATGGAAATTACCCTTTTTGCTATTTTAGGGTTATATCATGTATAGGATGTGCATGTTACACATATATATGTATATAGTATATAAATATAAACTATGTGCTATATGCATAACATATATTGGCACATATATATATGAACCAAAGGCATAAATATATGAATTTTCTGCAGTTCTAAGAACATAGTCATAACTGATCTACTTCATGCAACAGTTCATAAGTACACCTGTTCTTTTTACAGCTACCAATATTATCATCTTACTAGATTCACTGAAAACATTTTAGTAATTGGTGCAGTTATACCCATCTCTAGGCTACATTCCCTTTCTTACATATATATTACATTAATCATAGTAATGACTGAGTATAAATCAAGGATACACATAAATTGTGTTTTTTCAGGTTCCCACCTATTTTTTAGCAGTTTCAGCAAAAAGCACACATAGAATCTGACTCTCTGTAAAGAATTAAGTAATTAATACCAGGGGTTTTAACAAAAAACAAACCTCATGTTTTTATAAATGTTGATTGTTTGAAGAAGATTACACTAGTTTCCATTTAAAATCACTTTTAAGGAGTTCCTTATAACCAGGTGATAAGGATCACCAAGAGCAGCAAAGGTCCATATTGTTGCTAACAAACATCATTGTTCTGTGCAGATAATGAGCTTTTCTTCTGGGCAGCTCCAAACAGAATCATAGAATGGCCTGGGTTCAAAGGGACCTTAAAAATCATCTGGTTCCACCCCTCCTACAAAGGACAGGGATACCTTCCACTAGACCAGGTTACTCAAAGCCCCATTCAAACACCTGGGAAGCAGAAAATTTGGGTTTCGTCACATCACATCAAAATATCTGGCCTAGTTTGACTGCTGTATTAAAATGCTTAATTTATCTCCAACGTGGGTAAGAGGATGTGTAATTAATCGTTTAGGAGGCTCATTAGGTTTGCCCCATATTCAGTATTACATTGGCTGAGTCCTTTAGGCACCTCGAAGTGTCTTGCAACACCTTCTGCAAACAGACTGGCACCTCTCAGAAGCACTGGGTGAAGCAATAAAACCAATGAAATTCATTATCCTTCCTTTATGTTGGTACTATTCCATTAATTTTAACAACCTCCCTTGACACATGGAGGTATAAAGGAATACCAGACACCTGCTTTGCTATTTTTGGAAGCAGACTTCAACACAGGAAGGTCAGAAAAGCATTTGTGGGTTTATTTAAACATTCTTTTTCTTTAACCTTACAGGAGTTTTTATTTACAATAAGTCATTTTAAGGCATTTTACTGAAGAAAAAACCTAGAGCAGATATATTTGCTTTAACAGAAAAGATTATTTCAAAACTAATGCTAGGAAACAATTAAAAGAGAATTAGGGGCCTGGTTGTGTCTTAGGTTTATGTATGTTTTTTAAAAGTTGGCATCAATACTACAGGGATTACCACAAGGACAAATTCACTAGAAGAAACAGGGGTGAGCTGCAATCATTCTTTCCTATTAATAGAGGCAGGGATGTTGAAACCCATGGGGTGGGAGAGCAGATATAGCCCTTTCCCTGTTACCACCCACACCATAGCTGTGCTGGGAAAGCTCCTTGGTGCTCACTAATGGTATGAGCACTGGTGAGCTGGGAAGGGACAGGACACCACGGTCATGCTCTGAGAGCATAATGGATGTGTTACATAGGGATTCTCTGTGGTTTAGTTTAGGTTTTCTTAAAGGGAAAAATACAACAAAACTAACCAAACAAACCAGCTCTAAAAAAACAACCCTACACTATGTGGAACTGTTATAAGTAGAATATTTTAAACAAAGAACACTGTGCAACATACTAGTGTCAGCTTGTAGCATCATATCAAGAATGGTTGGTCAAGGTATCATTGGAGCAATTGCCATAGTCACCAATGCTAAGTCCAGCTTATTCCTCTGCAGGCCCAGAAAGACTTGAACAAGATCTTATGTTCTACAAAACAGCTGAATAAACCTGTGCTGAGTGATGAACATGCCAGCACATTCAAATCTCTTGCCTAATCAAATTTATCTCTCAAGCAGATAGTCACCAAAACCCAGCATTCTTCTGCAGCTGTGAGGAGCTGCTCTGCAAAGAGTGGTTGGAGTGAGATGGAAATGGGCCAATCACCTCTTCTGGGCAGTATCTCTGGAATCAGCAGGGGGAAGAAGTGAACACCAGGTAAAAACGCACAGCAAAAGCAAAACATGAGAGTGGACAGATGTAAGATCCATTAACTCATTAAGGGTGGAGCTGTTGGCCTGCTGAGAAATTATTGTCCACTTTATGTCTTGATATTGGAAAGAAATTAACTAAAAGAGCCAAGGCAGTTTTATCACTTGAGCTCCTTAATTATGCCTTTTAAAGTTGTCTTTGAAGCCACAGAGTGAAGGATGAACGAAATGCTCTCTGAATGTTCTTATTAGTCATTCCCTTCTCTGATGGCAATAACAATTACATTGTCCTACACTGGAACGAGTGTTCCTAGCAAATCCCCATGCTCCATGATAACATTTCCAGCAGGGCAGGCTGAGATAATGATGTGGGTAATTAGAGCTCTGACTGCAGGGTAGGAGAGCTACAGTGGTGAGTTGTGAATGTCCCTCCTGGGCAGAGCATCCTAGTCTCACCTCCCAAGGTTTAGGCTAGAGGAGAAAATCCCGCAGCTGAGGGGAAGTCCTGCTCAAATGATTTGACTCTCCTACATGTGTGGACTCCAAAGGAATTTCCTCCCTTATTGTTGTGGCTGCAGACAAAACGATAGATGAGATTTTTGTTAGATTTGATTTTTGTTAGGTTTTAACTGCTAAAAATACCATTATTGTCTTTCAGTCTGAGTGCTGAATGATGTACTACAGAAGCTGCTAATGAATATCCTGACTCTATCAAACATTGAAATTTATTCACTAATGGCAAGAGACACCCATAAAAAAGCAGTGGTATCTCAGCATCATTTTTATGCCATTGATGATTCATCTGGTATTTGCAAAGTGAAACTGCCCAGAAGTTGCATCCCTGGAGCACCTGCACCTGCGGCAGCAGCAGCTCTGGTGAAGCAGCAGGCAGGCAATGGCAGATTGCAGCGGGACTTTCCCTGGCAGCACCTGACACAGGCATGAATAATGGAGGGACTCATTAATCATTTACAGAATAACTGTTCCTGTGGATTCATCAGTATTAGAGACTGATGTTGAAGTCTTTCTCTTTTGATCCCACTGAGCATTTCGTGCTTGGCAAGGTCATGCTGTCCCTAGAATGGGAAAAGTAACACCAGGAGAGAGTTTTGCAGCCCATAGCTCAGCCACTTCGAGATCCCTGCCCAAGCTCACACACCACAGCATTGGTCCAAGCAGAGACAGGCCATGAACCTACGGGGAAAGTGCTCTCTTCAATAACAAGAAAACGTGAAAGGAAGTGGGGGGAAAAAATTAAAATATAAAGTTTAAAACTGTTTTAAACGTGTTCCCGCCATCCATCTCTGCTCAGTGCTCTGCAGCTGTCCCCACCTTCCCTGCCGTGCCCTGCCGTGCCTGCCCGGGCCGCGCTGCGCTGCCCCGGCCGCTCCCGGCGACGGGAGGGGAGCGCTCCGCACGCTCCGGGCCGCTCCCGGAGGCTGCTGGGGAAACAGAGCTGTGCCCCAACCCTCACCGCGGGACGGGGGCACCGGCAGCAGCCCCGAGGCAGGGCGCTGCAGACAGGAGGAGCGGCCGGGAACGCCCGCAGTACAGCCGGGGCCATCCTGACCGCGCGCGAATGACTGCAGCAGGCGCGGGCACCGCGGTGCTGTCACCCGAGCGACAGCCGAGCGTGTCACAGCCAGGCAGGAGCGCCAGGGGCCCAAGGCGCGGCGGGGACACCCGCGCGTCCGGATCTCCCGTGCTCCTGGCAGGGCACACCGGGCTGGCGGAGGGAGGATGCGCTGTCAATTCGTGCTTCTGGAGCTTACATCCACCAGCAAAGATTCTTCTTCAGAGAACCTAAAAAAAAAAAAAAAAAAAAAAAAAAAAAAAAAACAAAAAAAAAAAAAAAAAAGAACAAAAAAACAAAAAAAAAATCAAACAAAACAAACAAAAAAACTCCCTCCTTAATGTACATGCAGTTGTTTTTCTGGTTTGGGTGGACGTTTTTAGATGGTTCTTAGCTCAAGCAAGGCATGGTGTGCCTGCTCTGATCACTGTCTGGCTGTAGGAATACAGCGTCCAGTAGCTTAATTAGAGGTGGGGAACTGCGGTTTCAAGGCAAATATTGGGCTGGATCCTAAGCTGGTTGAAGTCAACAGGGCTCCCACAGGGCTTTTTAATCAGGCCTATCATTAATTCCCTAATGAAGTTAGCCGCTTATCTTTATTAGATGGACTCATCAGTGAATTGATTTACTCTAGAAGACTTCTCCTCCCTGACAGATTTTCAGAGCCCCACACACTCCTGCTTCTGCGCAGAGCCCAGCCTGCCCTCAGCCAACAGTGCTCTGCTTCCCAAGGAGTTAATCAGCTGGCCCATCTCCTCTCAATCAATAAGCATTTATTCTAATTGAAACCAACATCGACTGGATACCAACCAGGAATGTGAAATGCTCTATAAATAATGTGCATGAGCTGGAGCCTGGGAGTTGGCAGTGGCAGGGCTGTCAGTGGGAGTGCTAATGGGGGGGACACATGCCACCCAGCGATCTGTCACTCTCCCAATGCCCTATTTACAGCTCTCACCAGGGAGCTCCCTGACTCACTTTGATGATGAATTAGCTTCCTCTGATGGATCAACCTCCCAGTCCCCCATTGCAACACCTTTCAGAATGCATTGCCTAAAGAGAATTCCTCATTAACATATAAATCATGATGTATTTCTTTTTGGCACTCCAGGCAAAACAATGGTCCAAGAGCTCCCCCCCATCAAGCTTTTCCCTGAAGGGAGAACTTTCATTGATTACTAAATGGAAGGTGGAAAGTGCAATCATTTAATTATATGACTCCACTGTGTGCTGCAGTGTAGACTTTAAGTATATGACTTCCCCAGCAAAGATGCTTTCTCCACATTTGTCTGCAGGACATGGTATGATTCTTCTCATTCATAACCAGTTACTATAATAGGTGTTCAAGTGTTTACCAACTAACACTAACATCAGGGTCTTTTGAATACCCCACCTGCAATGGGGATAAAATCTAAATTCGAAAATAAGGCTTAAGACCAGAAATCTGTGATACCTGTGCAATCTTCTGTAGATAGATCTGTTTTCTCCATGCCACATGGTACAAGGACACAAGGTGTCTGTGAGTCAGGAGATGAACACTGCTAGTGTTGCTCTGTGCTGAAGTTAATAAACACTTTTCATAGTCCGTCTGGGAAACATCAGCAAAAATACCTTGAGGCATTTGGTGTTTTGTATCTATCTCTGCTACAAACTTGTAGGGTGATGGTAGGTGACTGCCTGTATAGACAAGTTAGGATCATCTGAATTAGTGAATTTTCAGTTCACTCACTAGAGTGAGTAAAGGAATGGCCCCAAACTACCTCTGTTTCTCGTTGGTTGGACTACACAGAAACTCATTTCTGATTCTGTATTTTCACATGGGAATGCCATGGGCTGATAGCAATGTGGCAGCTCTATCTGTCAAATCTGGTTTGAAAATGAGGACAGGAAGCACCACATTGTCCACTGAATCAGATGAAGCTTGGTGAGGGAAAGCACATTGTGTTTCCATCTCAAGCCTTATTAATGTGTCCAGGAAATGGACCAAATTGGCACAGCAAGCAGCAACAGCAGGAAGGAGGGGTTGAATTCTGGAGCCTGCAGTGCAGCCCCCTTGGAGCATCCTCTTCTTCCTCTGGAGCTGCACCAGAGATGGCACACAGAACCTACCAAACCCATCACCAGCATTGTATCCGTACCTGGAGAAGTAACGAGCACTATGAGATAGTTTATTTTGGATGAATGACAGGGAAACATTGCCAGCCCATCCTGTGTGCTCTTCTGACTTCCACACCAGTGGCACAGCTCACATAATCTATCCTTCCTCCAGACTCAGGGAAGCCTGTCCTGTGGCTTCTCCCATTCCCTGCCATGTCTGGTAGATGAATCGAACTTCCATATGGTGCATTTGGCAAGAGGTGCCTGTCTGGAGAGCACAGCAGATGGATGGTCTTTAAGGAACAAGATGTGGCTGCTCCCCATAATACCTCATCCCAGAAAGTGCAGCAGAAGCCTGTGAGTGTTTACTTTCCAGTTCATGTACATTTACTTTTTACTGGAGCCTCCATGGTCTCAGGGCAGCTGCAGAGAGAGAATAGCCGAAATACCCAGCATATGAGACCAAGGTGAAAAACATTTCCCAGAGTGTGATCATTCCCAGGGCAGGATCTACAACAATTCCCACCACATTCTTCCAGCCAGCAATTTGCCACCCCTGAGCTCAGGCAGCCCAGCCTCTGCCCAAAGCTTCACCAGTGCTGCCCTGCCCCTTCCCCTCCTGCCTCCTTTCAACCCCATCTCTTTCCCCACAGCAGCTCTTCCTCCACAGGCTTTCTCCTATGCTGCCCCTGCACTCCTGCACTCCTCAGGTTGAGGAAAAATGCAGTAAACCAGCACAGACACCATCTTCTTTTCTCCTCTTACCTTTTCTGGGAAACTTTCTAATTTCACTGTAAAATCCATAGACAGTTGAAGTTTTGGCAGTTTCAATAGGAATAATAGGAATGAGTTCACTGCTGCAAATTTGCCCGTTTGCTGTCCTACCTTCTGTCAACGCTAGGCAGCAGCTTACTTGCCTTTACATCAAACACTAAGTGCAGCCTCCAAATTTAAACATACTCAACCCAGCTCACCCTCCCTTCGACCTTTTGTTTACCATCCATTTGCTACACTACACAGGATTTAAAGCAAGCATACATTCTTTTCTTGTTTTGTGTTTACATTAGAGAGATTGGTATCAGTTAAATTAAATCATCTTAAAATAATTTTGTAGCAAGCACTGTTTTCCTTGTGCAGACAGCAGCAGAGCACAGAGTCGGTGCAGCTCCATCCAGCTCTGCTGTGGTGGGGCTGAGCCAGCTGGGCAAGGAGGGGAGCCCACAGCAATGCAGCTCGGGGTCACTGTCTCCACCAGCACTGCCAGAAGGAGAGCTTGGAAATTCCAGCAAGTCTTCTTGGAAGAAAGTCCTTTGTTTACATGCAGGAACGTTAAAAGGAGGCCTGGTGCCATTACTGCAGGGCAGGCTAAAATATAGTGCACAGAAGGCATGTTTCTCCTAAATCCCAGTGCTTTTTTGCTGTTTATGCATCACAATATCCATTAGTTTCATTTGTGCAGCATGCTATTTTCACTTTTCCAACTTTTTTGAGGTGTTTTTCCCATACTGTTCAGGACTTATCTGGTACACCAGTGTTAATCCACAGCTATCCTGGCACCACCTGCTGATCTAGTTCTCCCTTTTTTTTTTTCCTTATGTTTTTCAGAAATTAGTAGAGAGGCCTGCATTATGATTGTTTTAACTGCTGAATACTTCCTTCACAATTTTTAGCTGTGGGCTTGAGTCACGGCTGTGGATTCTCTTCTGCTGACTCACATGAGGGGAAGAATTCATCTCCGTTAGAAGGCTGAGTGATCAAAATGATTTATACCCATCATGATTTTATCCCTTTCAAATTTACCGTGTGTCACACAGACACAAATTGTAAATGTCTTGTGAGGAAATGAAACCCATTAAGAGTGATTCTGAGCCTGCCAGATCTCAGGGAGCCTCAGCTGCCCTCAGTCCTGAGAGCAGCTGTCAGAAGATGCACCACAGTGACAAAGCTGCCCACCAGCTGCCACCAGCAAGAGTGACTAAGGGGTGACACAAGCCAAAAGGAGACTTAGGATCATGTATGCTGGCTGTGGCTGGGGTAGAGTTAATTTTCTTCCCAGAGACTGGTATGGGGCTTTGTTTTGTGTTTGTGCTGAATGCAGGGTTGGTAATAGAGATGTTTTTGCAATTGGTGAGCAGGGCTTACACACAGCCAAAGCCTTCTCTCCTTTCTGTACTGCCATGCAGGGAAGTTGGAGGTGCATGGAAGGCTGGGAGGGGACACAGCCAGGACAGGTGACCCCAGATGACCAAAGGGATATCCCAGACCATAAGACACTAGGGCTCATGGAGAACACAGCCCTTTCTCAGAAGAAAGCTCTCATCAACACGGAGCAGTGCAATAACCAGTGGATGAGGCACTCGAGAGCACATGGGACCTTCTCTGGGGCTTCACCAAGGGCGGTGCATGACAGCCCCTTCCCCAACAGCCATCACCTCAGCCTGGCAGAGCCCCCACAGCAGGGGAAGCTGAGGAAGGGGATGGCTGTCTTTGCTGTTACTGTGAGAGAGCGGATTCCTGCACTCAGTAATCAGGTCAAGAGTCAACACGAAGGAGACTCATGCAACTCTTTTAACTGGGGTCATGCAAAATGCTTAGCACTACTGCTGACCTGGCTTACTCACTGGGCTTTCATAATCCAACATAATGGTACTGCAGAATCCATTTGTGCAGTGTTGTATTTAGAGATTTGAGGCTTCTGAGGCCAAGAGCTTTACTGCTATTTACATGAACTGTGCAAGCTGTAGTTGCACAACAGTTAAACATCACTAACCAAGTGTTTCATCTGGTGTGCTGTCCCAGTCCCTCCTGTTAACCCGGTTGCTGGCATGATGCTTATCTGACTGTGGAGTAAGTCAGCTCAGGAAACTAAACCAGCAGAAAACTGACCTGGCAGAAACAAAAGAATTACTTTTTGCTAGGTAAGCTCCTGCACTGGCTCATTGCAGTGTGTGGGAGATGGGAGTGCATCTCAGTGCATATCTCCATCTGGGGAGGTGTTTCCATTAGTCAAGAGGGGGACCATGCCAGTGCTAACCAAAGTAATTTTAAAGCAACGTGACAAAGCATATTCAGTTGCCCTATTATACAAAGAGACAACTAGACACAGGAGTCCAGGCATGGTGATGAAAGGCAGTATCTCACAAATTCATATTTGAGATCTTCCCTGAAATTCCTTGTAGAAGAGAGCTGATGAGCATTCGTGTCTGTCTAGGGAGGTTGTGGAATCTCTCTCTTTGGAGATAATAAAAACCCACCTAGGTTCAATCCCGTGCAATTAGCTGTAGATGGCCTTGCTTCAGCAGGGAGGTTGGACAGGATGACCTCCAGAGCTCCCTTCCAGTCTCAACCATCTTGTGATGATTCTGTGTCCCATTAAAAGCAGTTCAGAAGCAGCTGTAAGCACATGACCCTCAGGCTGGAAGGTCCAGCCCCAGGGAAGTGAGCCAGAGGGCAGTTTCTTAATTAAGGTGAGTCAGTCTCAGTCTGCACGGCAATGGATGGAAAAGTGGGTTTGGTGCAGTTCCCTGGTTCTGGCACCCATGTTTTCACTGCCTCCCTGGCCTCCAGACCACACTTGTGCAGCCACACGTTCACAGCAGGGAGTTCCCTGACTTAGCACTAGTACCTGCTGCAGGTTCATTTCTGTCTCTAGTGCCTGTTGGTCTGTCTGGCTGTGAGCAGCCTCGCTGCAGGGGAGGGTGAAAGGGATGTGGTGGTAAAGCTCTACCAGAAACACAGATTCATATTTGTTTCAGGGGATCATGAAACCACAAGAGCAATGTTCCCATGCCATGGTGCTTCCAGCCACACCTGCCACAGCTCTGCTCTTTCTCCAGCCCTTGTGTACCCCTGCCTATTCTCCAGCCTTTCTTTACCAATATATTCTAAGCCATCAGCAGCCTCCCACTTCCTCTGCGACCTACCCAGACAGTTTCTTGTCACTAACCTCAAATACTAATTTTAATTTCTTTGCTCAGAAAATTTTCTTCCATTTTAATGGATGAAATTGGCTCTCAGGGAGCAAGATCTCAAGGTACCTGGTAGAAGCAGAGAGGTAAGGGCAGATAAGGATTTTGTGCCCTTTTGGCAGTAATGAGGTGCTGCTTTGGCTTGACAGACTGAAGTCAGATGCTCCTGTTTGTTCTCACTCTCCAATTTAGCTATTTGTGTTCTTTCCTCCCCTGTACTGATAAAAATGGAATTTTTCAAAGGTGAATTGGGCTAGTAAATGTAGTCACTTTTATTTTCCCCCAGCCTCTGAACCAATCCATTTAACAGATCTCTAACTCAAAATGTATGCTGTTATATGACTGGAGTGTGGACAAACAGTAAGTTGATAGCAGAGTTGAGATGCAAATCGACAGATAAAGTTTTACTTTAAGGGCAGAGGACCTCAGAGGTCCAGCTGTACTGTACCTCAGGGGCTACCCTGAAGAAGCAGAGGGAAGATCCAGCAGGCTGACAAGAAATCCCTTCCCACCCTGTCCTCATGTTTAAATGCAAACAAATACTGAGAACAGAAATCAGAGAATTATTTATATATATATATATGTATATATATATATATATTCTGGCCATTCTCTGCATGTTATTAATTCTCTTTTCCTCTACCAGAGAATATATTAGTGAGAGTAGGCTAATAATTCAGAGACATCTGGCTGAGACTAGAAAGAGTAGCATGTTTATGCATTATTAATGTGTCAGAAAAAACAGACTTCTGTGGCCTGACTGTATTGGATCAGTACAGAACGGCATTTATAGGAGAGTCAGCACTGGTCTATTTTGCTTATCTATTGCAATGGAATACTCTCTAGGAAGAGGCACGTCTCTTTTGTCAAACAGTGGAAGAGATTATGTTTTGAAAATAGCCTTTACTGAGCAGTTAGACCACAACACTACTTTATTCCTAAAAGAGAGAATGTTATCTGGGAAGCAATGCAGTGTGAACAGAACAGGGAAAATGCAAATTTCCACCTTAGCAAATCTGTAATCACAAACTGTGTCTTTGGGTATCCTTGGTTATCTGAGAACAGTGGTACTTCAGTCCTACTAGTGAAACAGAAAACCTTTGAGGGGAACACAAAATTACAGTATGGCTTCCTAAGGCATAATTTTGGCACAGAAGAGATGTATTTTGTTGTCTGGTTCATGTCTTGACAAATACAACACAAGGAGGCTAAAAGCCCAAAGTTTGTGCAGTATGGTGGGGGGCATTGGGGCTGCCCTGGTGTGAGACATAGTAATTGGTTTTATCTTCCAACTTTTTCTCCCTTCAGTTTATTGGTTGGATGTGTAACAGTTAAATGAGCAAGAAACTGGAGGAGCTCCTGACCTTGAAAAGAGACCGCTACATGCATTCATGTGCTGCTCCTTTCCAAAGGATGGAGTGACTTTGTTAGCATCTAGCTCATAAATCAGGGCACAAAGGAGACAGCCTGGCTCCTCTCTCCCCAGCCTCTGACATACGAAGACCTTGGCTCAGCAGAAGGGTAGAGTTACATTTCCAGCAGCACAGGGAGTGCACCAGCCATGTCTCTTAGCTTATACAGACAAGTATTGGCACCAGGCTCCTGGAGTAGGATTCATTTCACAAATGTCTGTGTGAACTATTCACCCTGGACTGCTTCTATAGTCGATAGGTGCTCTGAGGATGTAATTTACTCTGTGCAGCAGTAGATATCTAATAGGGGTCAAATGCAATGCCCAAGAAAGGGCCCATTTCTCTCTGTTGATTACAAGGAGTGCTCAGCCTGCTGCCTCTGCTACAGCTGTCCACAAAACACTGGGGAGACGTCCCTGTTGCAGCCGAGGTGTCTGGGCACAGCACCTACAGCTTGGTGCTGCCACAACAGGGGGCCATGGCCACATGGCTGTGGAGACCTGTTATTGTTTTATATAACACATGACATGGACTTTTGGGATTTTTTTTCAAGGCTGTGAAAATGATTGTTTTATTAGAGATTGTTTCCCCTTACATACAATTTTACACAGACCAACGTGATTGGTGAAAAGAAGGTAAACTTCTTCACCCACACTGGTCAAAGCAGAGGGACATCAAGAAAATCCCTCTTCTCAGAAAGAATGAATTGTTACTGTGACGTAGAAAGAAATACACAGTAACACACTCAACAGGTGTTCAGGTAGAGAAGAAGAAAGGAAGTTTCAAGTTTATCGTTGACCTCGTATATATAAGATTCTGGACAGTGATCAGAGATTGGACAGAGAAGTTACCACTTTTCCATCTCCACTGGTCACTTGAGAAGTCCATCAGGTGATATCTTTTCACAAAGGAATGCAAACATGATTCTTGTTTATCTTACAATTCATGAGAACTGACTCCACTATACTAAAACAAATCAGAAGGCTGATTTTCAGGGAAAACAATGAATAACACAGACACTGTTACAAAACATTCTATGGCGTTTATCCTACTTTCTTGGGAAAGAACACCAGAAGACCAAAATGTTAGGCCTGAAACCAGACTACACAGACCCACAGCTTCCTCACAGGGACAGCAGGGTCCTGGAGCACAGGTTGGTGGCACCCAGGCAACTGCCCTTGGCCAAGCTGGCCCACGGGAAGGCCACAGTGGCTGCTCAGGAGCTGGGATCCACTGGTGCCTTGGAGAGGGGTGCCCCTTCAGGGAACCTGCACAGATAGTCAGTGCATGTCCGAGGCATCTTGAAATCCCAGCTGAAACTGGGGTTCTGCTGAAGCAACAGTAGAATGTACATGAAATAGGATATCTTGGCAAGGTTAAAGCAAGGTGCATCCTTCCAACACAAATTGATTACCTGGCTTAAGAAATAGCCGCATCTGGAAATGCCAAATGCATGGGCACCAGTCTGCTCTGCATTCACCCAGCAGATTGAGGCAGGGCAGAGCTGCTGTGCTCATCCAAGGGATGTGCAGGCAGGCAATGGCTCCAGACACTCTTAGAATGGGTCATGGCAGCTGCGCAGACACCAAATCACTCCCAGAACCATATGGATAGCTGTGCCACACTTGCAATGGTGCTAAAACACAGCCAAATCTTTGCCTTTTGAAAAGACATGTCTTTCTGGAAAGCCATGAAACAACACTAAGACAAGTGACTCAGAAGCCTGCCACTTTCCAAGTCCCCAGGCATGGTGCAGCTTGACAGCAGCTCCCAGGCAGAGCCAAGCAGATGCATCCACCTTGCTGAGCCCTGGGATCAGGGTGAGGCTTGGGGACAGCACAAGACCCAGCCATAGCTGTGGGAAGAATTGAGACAAAACCCCACAGCATGAGATTCACATCCAGCATGTGAGATTTGACGGGTCTGTCACTTTGCAGAGCCTGGCTCTGGCCCCTGGTGGTGACAAAAGGACAGATGCTGCCAGATTGCTGGGCCTTGCTGTCGCTGCAATGGCAACCACACTTGACTCAAAAACTTGGCAGCTCTGGAAGAGAAGTTCTAGTGCCTTGTCCTGCCCACAAGACTGGATCTCCCCCAAAAACATGACACCATCTGGGTTTCTTGATGATATTTCCAGTCCCAAGAGTAAGAAGAAGCCCCAGGAAATGCTGGGTTTGAAACTCATTTGAAACAAGTTTGCACCTCTCTGGTTGGGAGAGTTTGAATATTTTAGTCATGTATTTGCAGTGCCTGATTCTCCCCACACACCTGGTCCTACCTGCATCTTTCCCCCCTTCAGAGCCCCCTTTTGCTCAGAGTGGGGAAGGGAAACAGTCTGACTTGGCAAATAGCTTGCTATGAAAATGATGAATTCAAGAGCATGTGGAGCTTGTGGTTGGAAAAACCCATCTGATCAGCAGAACTTTTCTCCCTCAATATCTAAGGGCAGATTTAGTCTTTAGGCCAAGCTGCCATGTGGTTATAAAATAGAAGCAGGCCTGAAGAACTGATCTAACTTTCTTCAATTGTCTGTGTATCTTTAATCATGTTCACCACTTAAAATGCAGCAGAGCTGGCAGCTGATAATTAGGCTGAGCCTGCAGCAGCATGGCCAGTGGCCAGATCACATGGTGCCTTTCATCTGCATATTTATGCATTTAAAGGAGAGGAAAACTTTCATAACATTTTAATAACTAGGTTTTTTCTGAAACCATAAATACAGTCCTCTGGTCTTAGCCTACACTCTCCTTCTGATCTTACATAAGTGGAAGAGGGTGGGGTGTTTTGTTTGTTCTCCCTATTCTTTTCCTGTGCATGAACGTGCAAAGCCCATCCTCTCCAGCGTGAGGTCCTCCGGAGGGTGGGAGGGTCAGGCAAGGTAAAACTGCACTTCTAAGGATGAAGGTATAACTTTGATTTGGTTCCTGGCGTGGGAACAATTCCCCTTTCCCAAGATAGCTCATCTACAGACTAGCTGGAATGAGGCTCCTTTGCTAAACAATGGCTCCAAACAAAGAATTCCTGATAGCTGTATTTCAAACAGAAGCTACAGTGTGCATTAGCTGTTGCTTTTCTTAGCACATCACCATCAGATTCAGCCCTAGGACAGTGATCCTTCAGATCATGAGCTGAAAAGATGTCAAAACACAGGAAGCTGGTCCCAGTCCCACCAACCCCTGTCTCTGTGGGTGCAGGAGCACTCTTTCCATGCATGCTGCCAGAGACATCCATGGGTGGCTGCCTCCCTACATGAGGTGCCTCCACCCTTCTCTCATGGACAGATCCCAGCAGTCCCTGACCACTGTCTGCAGCCACTGCCTTATCTCTAGGGGGGAAGAGTCAGGGCAATGCTGCGAGGTGCTGTGACAAGGGGGATGCTGTGTCCATCTCCTCTGCCTAATGGTGGCAGCTCCCTTGACAGCCTTGGTGACATCCTGCAGGGTCCTTTGCATTGAGGCTTTGCAGACCATCCTCCCTCTCCCTGGAGGCATCACTGGCATGTGCACATGGGCTTTTCCATTAGCATGGAATGACAGCTACTATCAGCACAAAAACAGAAGGTGAGGATGAGAGACTAATCCTTATGTTGCTGTGTTGTCTTAGTAAGATGGAGGAAGCACTGTTAAAATAGCACTGATTCACAGATTTTTTTCAAGGATGAAGCGCTCTGTTAAAACAAAATTGAAAACTATTTAATGAGATGCGGTTTTTAAACACCATTACTTTTTTTTTTAAGGAAAGGTTAATTATTTTGTGCAGAGAGCAGCTTCTGCTTAAGGTTCTCTGGCTGAATTAAACAATATATTGCTGATTTATAAGGGTCTTGATAGAGGTTGTAATTGTTGTTTCAATATAGCAAGCAAGGTAACAAATAAATTTCAGTGATTAAGCAATTTCCAGAGTACATCTTGAACTGCTCTTTAGCTGTGCCAGTAAAACTGGGGTTTAACACAACTCTGAGGTACAAGAAAATTTAGGCTGGAGCCACTGCTTTGTTTCAGAGGTAATGCTAATTCATACAGTTGTGTAACAGTAGTTTTGCTAGACAAACTGAAAGAGCCAAGCCCAGAAAAATGCAAACCACCACACTAAGTCCACTGGGAGGGACCATGGTTTGTTTCTTGTGTATTTAAAGAATCAGAACAAACAAACAAGGGCAAGATTAATTAGGAGGGGGAGTAAATTACTCCTTCCCCAGGAGAATGAGGAACAGCACTGGACAGGACACAGCAGCAGTGCCAGAATATTTCTTGACATTTTCCACTGGAAGTGCAAGAGAATTTCCTTTGTGCTCCAGGGTTTCCAAGACATTCATAAACCACCTCTCTGGCTACCCGTTGTGATGATAAACTCATGTCCTTAGGTTTCATTTTCAAGTTTTTAATCTAAACCTGAACTCTCTGATCTGTCATCTGAAGTAGTGAGGGAATTTGCAGCAGGGTTTTTCCCAGCAAATAAAAACAATTCACTCAAAGATATTATGCAGGAGATACAAGTCACAGATACAAGAATTTGAAAATTTGGGTGTTTGTTTTGTAGTTTTGAGGGTTACTGGTATTTAACTTAGCTTTGAGGCTATATCTTACATTTCCAGTACTGCAAGTAGGGCAACAGATTTTAGCCAAAAAACTGTTGAGACTCCTATAGATTTTGAGGAGGTTTGAGGATAAATACTGATAAATGTAACAGAATGTTGAAATTTACATTTTCCTAAACCTTGTCTAGACTTGGATTTGGAAGGTGTGATGCACTATGTGACATACAATGTAGTTAAGGCAATGTGATTTTAATGCACAGTTTTAAACTTGGTTATTTTTCAGGAAGCTATTACTACATTGTATTTAGCACTTGCTAATCTAGAAACCATCAATGGTAAATGAAAAAAGAGGTTACAAATCAAAGACAGGCTGATCTTGTGGTTACACTTTTCAGATGTGGCCTCCTGCTACACACAGGGCTATTTCACCGCTGATAACATAGAAATAAGGGCTCCCCAGGCCTATGTGGTACTTCTTCCCCAGGGAAGTGGTGGGTTACCATCCCTGGAAGTGTTAAAAACCACGTGACACTTAGGGACATGGTTTAGCAGTGAATCTGACAGTGCTGGGTTAATGTTAGGTCTTGATGACCTTAGAGTTCTTTTCCATCCTCAGTGGTTCTCTGATTCTGTGCTTCTATGTGTTGGCTATAAGACTAAGAGGCAGTGGGGCCACGTGTGGATGTTGAGGATGTGGGTCTACAAAGAGTTAACAAGTAGGTGTGCTGGGATGGCACATGGGGAGCAGGGGTGTGAGTGAATGATAGGACAGAGTCTTGGCTGTGCAAGCGTTAAGTATAGATTTGAGCTTGGGGGAAAGAAGAGTGGGTGAGGATAAGGCAGTTGTGGCAGCAGGCTAACTGAAGGGATGTAACCTTGTGCTCAGAAAGTCCAAGCATATGTATTTCTTAAAAATACTATCAGCATCTGCATCTCTTCCACAACTATGTCAAGAAGTCTTCTCTACCAGTAAACCCAGCACTTTTGCCATCTGGGTTGGCCAACTGGGCAGGCTGAGGCTCTGAAGGCCCTAAAGCACAGCCCTTGCCTGGAGCCCTCACACAGAGCCAGGAGCTGAATTCCAAGCAGAGGAATGTGACAGCTGTTCTCTTCAGCTAACACCCATCCTTGGTCCACCCAGACTTGTTTGATGTAATCAGATACGTTTCCCCATTAGCCAAGAACTGTAATTCAGGGAAAATCCACCATCATGAACTAAGTAGATGCTACAGAGGGGCTCACGGACATTGGAACCAAGGGGAAAGATTGCTCCAAGTACTACAGTTAGTAGGAATGGTCCACTCTGAAGTCCTACCAATCCATCACCAGGGGCCATTCTGGTTACTGGAATTACACTTCACTGATTCCTTAAACTGGAGCCCAAACCAAGCTCTTTCAACACAGTAGGACCAAAATGCTCTGACTTCCAGGCACAAAGTTCAGTGCTTGGTACACCAATTTATAGGTGCCCTTACAGAAATCAGTGTTAATCCAACCATGTGATTTGGGCCTCTGGCTGACTGTGACAGATTCTTCCTTTTTTTTCCCGAACTAATTTGAAATTCCATCTGCGTGTTGTTTAGGGCATCAAAGTTTGCAGAATATGCCATATAAAAATAGAGGTATGACACTCATTGGTACTTGAACCCTGCCTGATGCACCAGGAGTTGATGTTTCGTTAATGGACTCTGTCTCCCTTGCTCTGCTTTTCAATCTGTCATGCAGTCACTGGTCATGTAAATGTCTGTGCAAACATACTGAACATGAGTAATGCAGATCTGTTGCTATTTATTAACTGTGGTTTATATTTTTAGAGTACATGGTATTATCCTTCATGGATATGGCTTTATCTCTGTTATTACAATGCAGAATTAATTAAGAATATTAAAGTTTGTATACTAAAAAATTATATTCCTAACTTTTATCTGTGGAGGCAACATTTTCATATCCATCCTTTCCAAAAGGGGGCATCCATTGGGAAGATGTGGTAGACATATTTAGGTAAATATCATTCCTCCAGTACACATGGTTTCCATTGGAATTGATCCCCTGCTGTTTCCTTCCAAGCACTTTCCTCTCTTACATATTCCACAATGGTGGCTGAAATGCTGATCAGCAATAGCAGAGACAAATTGACTCCAGCAACTGGGAGTTCAAAGGGCAGTAAATGTTTATATCTGAGTTTTTATGCACCATAGTTACTGAAACACAGTTTTTAGGTATGCCCTGAAATTTTGAGTGGCATTGAAAGTCTAAAGTTGCTTAACCCAGTTATAATTTAGTAAGAGGATAGAATGAATGAAGGCTGACTGAGTGAGATGGGGCATAAAAATAGTGCACTACAAAACAGCCACATGGGCTCAAAAGCTGTATAGAAGATGCTTCCTCTTGTAGTCTCCCCTTAGGGCTGGGAACAGCTTGGTTGCTTCATGCAGACCTGGCACAGGAGCTGCTCCTGAGCCACATGTGAGCTGCCCGAAACTGGGGGTCACCAGCTGCTCACTGCAGTCTAGCAGAGAAATAATCCTACAGGCTTTTAAACTGGCACAGCCATTGGTAAAAATTTCTCAGCAGACAATAGCAAAAGAATCTGGGAAAAAGCAGGGTGGGAATTGCTTTTCCCAGTGACTGTGTTTCCTCATAGGCATGTCAAACTACAACTCTAGATATGGCAGGGTGAGAAAGCATTTTCCATCACCCAGGATCCACTGGGCACCATTGGGCTGCAGTGGATGCCACTCCAAATCAGACTGAAGCTGGCATGCCCACCAGTGGCATGGGGAGCTGCACAGAGGCAGGAGGGAACCAGTGCATGCACCTGTGTATTTGTGGCAACTTCTAAGTCTCTAGCACGTGAGCAGCATTGGTCATAAAGGTCTGCTTGTGCCCTGGCTACTTCTCTGTGCCAGCCAGATGAGTGTGCTCATGAGGGTTCAGGCTCTAAGAACATGCATACTCCTTTGCACACTGTGGTCTAAATATCCTACAAAAGCCACTTGCTGTGGCAACAGCAGATCAAGCATTGTAATTCTTTAAAGCCTAGCTTCCCTTTTTCTTTACTTTTTTTGTTATTGTTGTTGCTTGTTAATCACTTTGTGCTCAAAACTTTCAAGACACGATCAGTGGTTTCTTCTCCCAGGGTCTAACGGCAGGTCTGATGCTGGAAGCTGCATTTACACAAGTGACACTGGCATTCCCTGCAACTTCACCATCTGCCGAGGAGCTGCACATGATTGGCAGCAACCCTACAATGTGTACTTGACAGAGAAACCTGCCACATGAAAGAAGCATCACACGACTAAAATACATTGTTCTTTTTAGCAGGAGAAATTTTTAAGATGGGAAGGTTTTTCTAACACAAACTGGACCACTTCAACTTTTGCATTCTATTTCCTCCTCTGAAATGACCCCAGGCTGGCCCTTGCAAGGCCTTGATTTGGGGGAAGTACTTCTGATGTGTATCTCAGGAGGCTGAGAGATATGGAACAAACTCCCATTACCTCTTGCTGATGTAGAGCACTGCAGATGTCTGAAGCCCTGCTCAGTGGGGTCGATGTAAAACAATAGCATACCCCTGGCAGGACCTTCCCTTCAACTTCCACAGGACCTGCGGTAATGGAGAGAGGGGTCTGTCCCCGTCCATTTAAAAAGCCTTGCTGTCACAAAGCCTGCTGCAATGTGGACATCACAAGAGCCTCCTTGTTGTGCTAACTAGGAATTCTCACTAATTGATATCACTATCGGACCTCCAGCCCCAGAGTAAGCAGCAGGGAGTGCTTACTCTGTGCATGAGAAAGACATCATGCAAAGGCAGTGTCGTGGGTTAATTGAGTACTAACGAGCTGAAAGGTGTGCTCCCGCACTAGGAAACACGAGGAGAGACCATCAAAGACACAGCACGACTCCAGGCAAAAGCTCCAGCGTCTCAGTCGAGGGGTGCCCAGCAGCCACAAGGTCCCGCTCGGAAATGGCTACACCGTTGCTGCCCTTGTCCCAAAAGCTGTAATTTCCGGTGTGAGATAAGCAGAAAACAACGCGGCATCACGCAGAGGCTGTAGCGTGGCTCTGCTGCACAAAGCCAGGGACCTTCCCTAGAAGCCATGAGGTCAGTGGTGACTTAGGCTTTCCCCACAGCGCTACAGATGAGATACTGGATGGACACTGCTTCCAGGGACTCCCAGCAGAGGCACATTACACTGTCATCTCTTACAGTCTGAAGTTATACTAACCCCAGCTATTTTTCAGAGGTCAAGTCTATAATTTTAGCAAAAGGCTGTTGCAGGAGGCTCCTGGGACCATCCTGTCTCCTCAATGCTCAGGAGGCTCCAAATACAGCCTCAGCGTCCTTCAAGATCTAAGTGTCCAAAGGGGCTCAGGAACATTCATACACTGCTTGGAGCACTCACAGGTTGGCCTCAGGAGTGGGTAATGATGGTAGGTAAGCTGAAGGTAGGAAACACTGGCATTTCTTCATTTGGTTACAGGAAAGACGTAGGCAATTAAAGAAAAAAAAACAACTTTTCACAGCATGCTTAGAATAAAGTCATTCTTTATCGTACAAAGTCACACCTTACATATAAATAATTTGAATGTCTCGCTCTTTCATGGAAAGTAACAGAGAAAAACCTTCAAGGTTGATACATGGGAGCTGGTATTAGAAATCACATAGGATCAACCCCAAATCCTGCATCCAAACACACAGATATTTGGATCCAGTGTTGACCTATACACCATTTCCCTCCGCTGCACTGGAAGGAACTGAATCAGGACCCTCCTTGGAGGACCACCCCCATCATCAACCTCCGGTTATGGATCACAACCCTGCAACCTTGGCCTCATCACCAAAATCCAGTCCTTTACATTTGCAGTAGTAAGAAAACTGTTTATAGCTGCAGAAAGAGCTGTTGCCTTCTCCAAAGTGCATTATCCATAGGTTTTTGGAGGTGACTGATATAACTAAGCCTACCCAAGCTGGATCCCTTGCAGTTATTTCTATTTCTTGTCTGACAAGCTGGCCAAAACAGCAAAGCTAAGTATTGCACAGTCTAGCAACATTTGACTAAAACTGAGACCATTTATGTGGAACAGCAGTGTGGGAACAGAAAAGAAGCTAGCGGAGCAGTAATGAGAAATTTGAGCTTTGATCAAGGAGACAGCAGCATTTGACTCTATCTGAGCTGGCAGGGAGATCCCATCCCAAAGCAAAATAAAATATGTCATTCTTTCCAGCAGATGAAATTCTCCCCAGCAGTTTGTTCCTCCCAGGATCATTTTATGTGATCTCATTGTCTTTAAAGTCTTTCCCCAGAGGAAGATGAACGTTTAATGTAGACTACAGCATTAGTATCCGGTATTAAATCAGTCCAGCTACTCTGAAATGAGGCGAGTGGGCGTCCTGGAAAGGAAATAAAAACACTAGTTTAATAGAGGAGAAAGGTTCACCTTGACCCATGCTATTTATTGCCAAAGGCACAGGGACACACTGCTTGCTCAATGGAAGGTCACTCTTGCCCCTGCTGTAGATGTGCTTTACACCCACAGTAAACTCCAGATGCTCAGTGTGCACAATAAATGCATCATCCACAACCCCAGAGGCTTTTATGTCTTGCTTTGCTTTACCAAGCAGCCCTAGGAGAGACCAGCATGTTCCCACAGCTCTCATTAGTGCGGATGGCAAACTCAGGCAGTCAGCATTTCAGCCACACAGTTCTGGCATCTTTGGCTGCAAAGATGAGCTATGAAAATGCAAGGAAGAAAAATGTCAGGAAGGAAAACACTAAGGACCTCAGGCATGGTGCAGGATGTCAGGGATCAGCACCCTAGCAAGGCACTGAAGAAAGGGTCTCTGTCCCATGTGCTTCTCCTGCATCCTCACTGTGGCTTCAAGGAGAATTCCTTCCAGGCAGGCACTACAGGCAGCACTAACACCTGGCCCGTGAGGAAGCCAAATGTGCTGTGTTAGGCACAACTCACACAATCCATTGCTGGTGTGAAACTTGGTGGCTCAAAGAGATTTATGTTTCATTTGTCTAAGTGCTGTTATGTAACTTGCTCACCACATGCCAATTGTGCACCAGCCCACCGAAAAGTTTCATTTTTGGTAGTTTGGTTTGGGTTTTTTTAAATGTTATGTGAGCTGACAAAACATGATTCTTCACCACCATTGTGAGTGAAAACACTCATTTACCTCATTTAGTGTTTTACTTCAAGAAACAATTTAGCCCACACTTGAAGTGTCAGCTAAATGAGATAATTTAAAATAATTCTGAAAACATGCTAACTGTAAGAGGCTATAATCAGAGCTAATTACAGGGACCTTCTGGAAATCCCTTGGCTTGGGGCTTCGGTTTTAATAAAGGGGATAACAACTTGTAAGCTATGATTCTTTTAATTATAATAATAGCAACCACCTTCTTTTGCATGGCTTCTTTCATCTCTAAAAACCCCACAGCTTTGCAAACTATACATACCACAGGGATTGTTTAGCCTAACACCAAAGCGAAGCGATCTCTGCAAGAAATGAGTAAGTGTTTAACAATACCTGGCAGTCCTGGGCAAAATTTGTAGAGGAAAAAAGGTGCAGAGAGAGAACATAATTGCTATTGTGTCTCCTTACAAACACTCAAGGGATTTTCTGGATGCCCACAGTGGCAGCTATCTGAGCTTGAGAGTAAGGAAGGTGCTTTTATATGTGCCTGTAGACTCAAGGCACTATGGAGGAAGGCAGCAGCACCACGTGGCAGCACCCTGTCACCCTGCCCAAGCTCACCTGTCCATGTCCTTTGCTGGGTGATGATAAAGCTTTGACACTGCAGATGGGAGTTACAAATGGCAGCAGCTTCCTCGGGGCTGTGAATGGACAGCAGGCAGCCCAGGTGGCTGTAGGAGGGCCAGCACTTGTAGTCTTCTTCTTCCACCGTTCGGAAACCCTTTAGGGAGATGTAGTCTGGGGACAGAAAGAGGGTGTCCAGGGAAACACTCCAGGTGCACTTTCACAGACTAGTCACGCTACACATTTAACCAGTTAAACCCTTAAAGAATTGCAACAGTGACAGGCTGAACTCATCTGCCAAGGTGGAGTGGGGTGGAGCTGCAAAGTAAAAAGCATCCCAAACCTTGCCCTTTTGTCTTGTGCTGTGGAGCACAGGACAGCAATTCCTGCACAGATGTAGGAGAGGGAGGTCTCAAGGATGAAGGGTGAGGGGTGCCACTGCAGGGGTGGATGAGATGAGGTGGTTGCTGTGCAAAGCCACAGGCCCTCCATGTTTTCCCTGGAGAAGCCAATCTCCAAATAGCCTCTCCTACACCCCAGCCTCAACAGCAGAAGCTTGTCACAGATCCAGCACCAGGCTACATGGGGCACAGACTGACCCACCTATCACTCATAGAAACAGAAGACTGAGGAACCCCTGTGGGGAAAGGGAGGCCAGATCCTGCTCCTGACAATGACATCTGACAAAAGACCTGACAAGCCTGAGCAGGTGTTCAGGCTATTGTTCACTGACTGGTAAGAGTCTCTTCCCACACCTCTAGGATGGTGATCATTTTGGCACAATAAAAGCCAACAGACAGGTGTTGTTGGAAAATACCAGTAATTCCTGTTAAAGCTGCTGGTCCTTCCATGCAAATGACCAGATATCTTTGTTCATAACAGTGCAAATTATAGTTCTTTCACATGTAAAGAGATTTCCTTAAGCAAGTCACCATCACCCACCACCTCATGTGAATGTTCAGGGAAACACAAGCCACAGCAACCACTTGATTTTTGAAACTTCCTTTTGTTCAGCCTCATCTCTATCACTGAATGGGTCCTTTTCAGAGGAATGCACCTCATAAAGGCACATTTATCCATCCACAGGTCCAATAGAATGTTCTTCAGAGAAAAGGAATTTAGTGGGCACCAATGCTCCAGGTACCCTGCCACACTCCAGGTTTCTATAATAACCTGTGCTCAGCAGACGGAAGGCACACAGTGAAATGGGAAGTTTGAATATCAGCCCAGAAAACTGACCTGTTGCTCCAAAGGATAAGGATATCCCAAGACAGGAGCCACTCAATCTGTTATCCCAAATACATTCCCCTGAAACACTGATGTTTATTACGAGAAGAGTATTTAAAAGCAGTGCAAACACATGTCCATGCAGATTGTCTGCGCTGCTTTTACTTAGCAAAGCAATGCAATCATGCATAGCTCCCGTGGAAAAAAATAACAAAAAAAGACACTTCTGGTGCTTTTTCTAGTGACTATAAACTGCCTAAATGTGAGAGTTCAGAATTCGACCAGTTACCAAGTGCCTCGCTTCCTCTGTTGTTAATTCACTTAGAGCATTCAAAATCAACTACCTTTTAAAAGAAGAGGTCTTTTCTGCAGATAGAGCCCAGACTTGTACAGATGTAAAACCTTTTCAAAGGCTCTCATGGTTTCATTTATTCCATATCGTAAATCACCTACATTTAAGGGAAAATATAAGAAAGATAAGCAATTCCAAGGAATACCATTTAGAGACTTCTAATAAAGAAGTTTATGAATATTAGCTGGTACCTGTTGCATTTAGAATATCGCTCAAAAGGGGACGCAAAGCTGGTGGTGCAGAGTGTGGCAAAAGATAGGTGAAAAAATACCTGCAAAAAAATCCCACAGGCTGATTAGAATATAGTGCCTTCATTTCCCTGGTGATTAAGTTGTCTACATTTTCCCGTGACTTGATTATCCATATGCAACTAGTAATTCTGCTTTGGTTATAAAGTTATGTTTGAGCACATCTTGGTGCCTCAGATGGCTCCTCTGAGTTAGGATGAAAGCCTGGTCCTTGCTGCAGGAAATCTGCCTTGCAAAGCTTCATGCAATAAAGCTTTCTCTCATTCCCCTGGGCCATTTTTGTATACTAAGCAATGTATTTCCCATCAAAAATAAAAGAGACCTGTATAAAAGAAGACTCATGCAAGATCTTTTACTTGCCCTGAAAAGGTTTGACCTGCTTATTGCCTCTGGAAAGTCAAGATGACTCATTTCCTGACCCTTCCACAAAATTCCTGTTTGAGGGAACAAGTGCAGAGGAGACAAGTGCAAGTGCAAGGCTGCAATAATCTATGCAGGGATTTGCCCTTTAGCACTGAATCCTGGAAATCTAAGCTCCCTTACTAAGTCCTTCTGTGTAAATATCCAGCTCCCAAGGCTTCCTTCCAGGATGTGACCTGCCAAACATCGGTGGTGAGCACAAGTCACTGTGTTTTCAGCTGATGGCCTACCCGAAGTGCTGCAGCAGCCTCAGCCCCTCGCCTGTCACCTGTGCCATTGCTCTTCCATAGGAGCCCATAGGGAGACTGGGAGATGGAAGAACACCCAGGCCAGCCTGTTCCCAACAATGGGGACTTAGAGCTGGTGGGGTTTTGCAGGTAGCCTGCACTGCCACTGCTTTCAGCAAGCACAGCCCATGGATGCCAAACGCCAGGGCTTGTTTGGCAAATAGCAGATCTACAGCTGCAAGCTCTGGGGCAAGTCTTTAGAGGGCTTTGGGGAAAGGAGGCAGCAGAAGAAAGATGCCTTAGTTCTCACCAGACAACAACTACACTATTTTCCTGCCTTATAAGGAAAATAACTTGCTTCAAAGTGATCCTTAACTACCCTGTGTCAGAGGTGAGGGGAATCACTGCATGGAAGAAGAACAAGGTGCTAGAGGCTGCATGGCAGGGCGTGAGCTCAACCACCCCAGATCTTCCCCCATGTAGCTGGACATACCGATACGCATTGAACAGATTCTTCTTCTCATTTATCCCTTCACATTTCCCAGCCACGGAGCATTTGAGAGGGAAACTTTTGGTAGGGAAGTTGAGTGTGCAGTCGTTATCTTCCTTGCAAGACAGCTCCTCGGTGCTGGCATCATCCATGTCTGTCACTTTTAGGTTTCCATCCACCATAACAAACTGCCTTGGCTGGAAATCCAAGAGGACTATTGAACCCAGGGGGGAATGTGCCAAGTAAAACAGCAGTTTCACAAGACTCAGGCAAATCTGAGAAAGAGAAGATGAATATGCATGGAAAGAAACAGATGAAAAACAGCTATTAAATTGGAAGTAGAACAAAGGGGAGGGCATTCAATTAAATTAAAAGGGGAAAAAAGCACACAGAACTTAAAAGGTAATTATATGTATGCTACAAAATTTATTATCAACATTGCCACAGGATTTGACTGGTAAGTAGTTTAGCAACATTTTTTAAAAATGTGTGTACACAAAAAGAGACATTTGCAGATAGAAGAACTAGAGGAGAAAGCTGTGAGGAAAACAATAGTGGCCTTCATGTTTCAGGAGCTATATTGATTTGCCAGCTGAAATCAGAAGGGTTTTTCCCAGTCTGGCATAAAAATAACAGGTCCTCCTCCCTTCCCCCATGCTGCTCAATACAGACTGAGGCTCCATGGTCATTAATACCAGATTCATGCCTTGCTGCATCACTCAGCAGTATGAATTTGGGCAGACAGTCATGCTTCTGAGGAATTAGTCAAGGCTTGCAAAGTATTTATTGCCAGCTTTTTTGCTTTTATGACAACTTTCTGGCAGCAGGGAAGGCCAGACAGTACCTGACCCAGCAGAAAGCTTGGTAAATTATTTTTAAACAAACTAGAGCTAGAGGAGTGCATTTATACTGCACCAGCACTTTGCTCAAGTAGCTTTTTGCAGCAGTTTTCATTCAGTATCAGGAGCTCTGGCATCAGACAAAGTGTATCCTCAGCTAGGTGTGCCAGGCAGCCCTACGTCAACCCCTTGCCACTGCCGATAGCGATCTGTGCAGGCGCGAGGGTTTTTTCCCTTGGAACAGCTCGAACAATCCCTGGTATCTGATGTGGCTCATCACAGGGGAATCCCATACGTTTAGACACTCTACTTAGGAAATAGGGTTAGACAGTGCCAGTGTAAATTCTGAGTTAGTGTCTTCTGCAGCCAAGAGATTATTAAAATCTCTAACACCACCCTACCAAACTTTACCACCAGCTAATCGAGCATCATGAGTTTCTTACAGGAGACTTTGGCACGTTTAAGAAGGTGAGGTGCTAGGAAAGTTATGTAGAAGTCAGTACAGAATTGAAGAAAGTAAAACTCCCCAAGCTAAGAGAAATGACTGTGGAAGCTCTGATGCTATTTTAACTTGTTTAGTGATGCAATCATAAGAATCCCAGCTTTGTGTCCCACAGCTGAGCGAGCGGTTGCCACACTCCCCCTCTGGCTCAGATGGCATGGCTCCCTTTCAACATTAAGGACCCCATACAGACAGGGATTTTATTTTAGGACTTTTGTTGTGCTTTTATTTTGCCCAAAGCACTTCTTGCTGACACTAAGATACCCTTGCTTTTTTACATGATGCTTTTTTTCCTCCTGACACCCAAACAAGTATTACTGAACCCCCAACTGAGCCCTTGAGACAAACTCTAAACCAAGCTATAACCGAAGTAACTGCCATGTCACAAGTCATTTATATTCCTGGGAAGCATATGGATCCCTATGCAGGATGCCTAGGAGATGAGGCAGATCTCACTAGAAAGGCTGCAATCCTAGCACCTGCAGCAGGAGGAAAGCAGTTTAGTAGACTTTACTATAGTAATTCCTGAAGGGACAAAATCAGAAATACCAGACAAACACATGGTGAGGGTCGGCTTGCTCAGCTTTTTGCCTAGAACAGGTAACACACAGCAAACCACAGACTCGGAGCATAGTGAGGTGCCTTTCCCAAGTCAGACTAGGGTTGCAATATAGAGGCAAAAATAATGTTATCGTGTAACAGAAGGTATTAACCACCGCCTCAGCACTGAGTACGATTTTATGTCTATCTCCTCCCAGATGAAATTCTTTTAACACCGCTCCATGGAAAAAGACACTAACCGTGAGACACCAAGCTAGGGCTGTGTTAATGTGATTTTAAAGGAATGAAAAGGAAACGATTTACAGACAATTTGCGGGATCAAACAAAGTGTCGGCAGGAGAATCCCGTTTGTTCCGGCGGTCACCACCGGCTCTTCATCGGTTTGCCCTGTTTGTGGTCTAAAAGCGACTGATAAAACTCCTTTGCTTTGTTTCCTTACTTTAAATCTTTCCTCCCAGGGGGTCTGCAGGAGCTGAATCATCTCCAGCGGGGATCCCAGCTCCAGCATGGCTGTGACCCGTAGCTCAGCATCTCCGCTGTTGTCATAGCATTGGCCGTGCAGCTGCGGAAGAGTAGAAGCCACGGTCGGGACGATGCCGCTGCCAACGCCAGCAGATCTCGGGCACCCGGGGACGGCGTGGGCACCACGGGCGGACCGGCTCAGCCCCGACTACAATTCCCCCGCCCCGCCGTGCCGAGGCGGCGCCTCCCGCCGCCCCCCGCCCCGGCTCGCCCGCCGTACCTTGACGATGCCAGGGTGCTGCAGGCGCTGCAGCAGCGTCACCTCCTTGAGCAGCTTGTAGGCGGCCAGGCGGCGGCAGCCGGCCGGCGCTCCGTACCGCTGCACGCACCGCCGCACCTCCCGGCCCGCCCCGTGCACCGACTTGAGTGCCACGGAGCCCCCGCCCGCCAGCGCCGCCCGCGCCACCACCTTGGTGAAGCCCCAGCCCAGCACGCTGACGGCTGTCGCCCGGCTCAGGTCGCCGCAGCCCAGCCCTCCCGTGGCCGCCGCCTCCCCGCCGCCCGCCACCGCCTCCAGCCGCCGCAGGTCGCGCCGCCTCTGCCGCAGCTCCTCCCGCAAGCCCGGCGGCAGCAGGAGCGGCGGCGAGGAGCCCGGCTGCGCCTCACCGCCACCGCCTCCGCCACCGCCACCGCCTCCGCCGGGCGCCAGCAGCGCCAGCAGCGCCAGGGCCGGCAGCGCCAGCAGCGCGGCCGCGCTCAGCCGAGCTCCGCGCCGCGCCCGCACCGCAGCCATGGGGAGCGGGCTGCGCCGCCCGGCTGCCGCCGCTCTGCGCCCGCGCCCGCCGCGCCGGGGAAGCCGAGCGCCGCCGAGGGGGCGTGTCGGGCTCCCGGCGCCCCCACCCCGCCGGCACGGCACGGCACGGCCCCGCGGGCACACGGGGCAGCGGCGGCACGGACCGCCCAGGGAGGGGCGGCAGCGGCGGCACAGCCCGAGTGGTTCTGGAGGAGGCGGCCCGGGGTGGGAACCGGAGCTGCGGGGTGCGAGCGGCACATCTCCGCAGACACCCGCCCACCCTCCTACGGCGGCTCTTCGCCGCGGAATACGCCGGTTTCACGGGCGTGAATTTCGTCAGCCCTGCTAGAGGGTACCGCAGATTACAGCCGAGGGATCTACGACGGGTTAAAATCAGTGAGAACTGGGTTATCACGTTTCCCTGCCGCTTAAAACTCTCACGTTAGGTTTCTAAGAAGAACAAACACTGGTAGCTTCTCTTATTAGAAGGATAAACCCTATTCGGTTGAATCAGCAATACACTCCCTAAGCACGGAATTGGATTTTTTTCCAGGGGGAAATGAAATCAAACCAAACCCGTCCTCCAGAAAAACCAGCCAATGCAGGCAGAAAACACATTTGTGGTTTGTTTGTGAGGCGATCAGATCGATCGGCGTCGTAACACAGCTCGGGGCTGCCTTCTGTGAAGGACAGGGAAGTGTTTCCGACGCAGGTGCGAGAAGCAGGGCAGGTGCCTGCCGCGGCTCTGTCACTGGGTTTAGACACCGGGCTCTGCTGTGCAGAAAGCCAGCCAGGTTAGCTTAGGGCAAAGGCAGATGCAGTTTGTCTGCTTCTAATTTAGGCAATATGCAGTTAACTCTCCTCACTGAGCAGCCTGAAACACCAGCCAAATGGGTGGATTCACTTTTTTATTTATGTTTGTGCTACTGGGTTAGAAATTAAAATAATGGTCTGCCTTTCCACCTGGTCTGCTTCATTTTCTGCCCTAATGTTTTCAGTGGCATAACTATCCACTAGACCCTCCCCAGAAAGGGAGCAGGTGATGCATGGCACAGATGGGGTTGGAGGACACCGCTGCCCTGTTCCTAATGACACAGCCCTGCTGAGAGAGAGCCTGCAGCTTCTGGCAGGTCACTCTCTGGCACAGAGTGGGTGAGGTTGCACAGGGTGTGCCCTGGCTGTGACCAAGCAGTGGGACCTTTCAGTCCTGCAGTGCTGTGCTGCCCTTGGACACATCTGCTCCATCTTCCCCCTCCGTGCACAACAGTGCCAATAGCTCTTTCCTGACTTACTCATAACACACTCTGTGCACTGCTCGGGTCACGGTCGCCTGTCATTCTGGAAAGGAACCTAAGAAATTCAACTTTAATGTCATGGCCAGTGGGATGGAGATTTTCAGAGATTACAGCAAGTCAGCTGTCATGACTGGTGATCCCCAAGGATATTTTAATAAAAATAATGTATATAAATAATCACTTTTAAATAGCTTCCTTTCCAAAAGCCTGCAGAAAGTTTCCCTTTCACTTCTTGTTGGTTCAATACCACCGGAGCAGCCAATGAGACAGAGTAAAGTGCCTCAGCAGAGCACAGTTGTTCTGTAAGAGAGCAGGAGAAATGAACTCTGAACTCAGGTAATTTCCAGATGGCAGAGTTTGGGGAGGAAAGGCAAAACAAACGGTCTGCTTACATGTAAAATAGTCAAGTGGAAAAACTCAGGCCTCCTGTGCTTACCAATGCACAGACAGGTTAGAAGCTGATCCCAGAACAGCTCTTTCAGTAGCTGAATTTCCTTTGTGGCTTTTTAACCTTAATAGCTCTTTAATTACTGTTCTTATTTTCAATCAAGTATACATTTGTGTCATATTAATGAATATTCATTGTCACTGGAGAGGTATTAAATTCATTTTTACCCTGTTTCTAAGGGAATAGATGCCAGCTGTGTGTACTATTATCTAGTTTCAGCCTGTCCTCAACACTGTAATCGTATCAAGACTTATTACAGAAGATTCAGAGATACATAAAAAATAACAATGAATGATTATTTACTTGCTTTACAGTAGCACTTCAGTATTCCTGCCAAAATCATGGCTTTGCTGTGCAAAGATTTTTGCAGACTATGGCACAAGTGGTGGCCTTGCTTGACATAGCTGACACCTGAAATGGGAAACACAGCAAAGTGCTGCAGCAAGGATGTAGCAGTGGACGATGTGGTCATTTGAGTGTCTTTAGTTCCTTGGAGGGTTCTGCCTGACTTTATTGCCTTTGATAGCATGTGAACAGTGTGTGGAGCAGATGGATATGTGTTACAGATACCTGCTTTCTGATTGTATGGTCTCAGCAACAGAGGCTGCTTAAATCCAGGGAAGGGCTCCTGTTGAAGCTCTCATCATACAACCCTTCCAAGTGCAAATCCACGTATGGTTAACCTGTGTGCTTGCACTAGTCCCATCAGTATCTTACACTTTCTTATCTACATTTATTCCTTCATAGGCTATAGATGGAGCAGAAGGATGTCCACTGTTCAGAAAATATCAAGCTGTGCTATAATTTCAATGAGTGTGATTGAATCACATGCTTAGTTTTTGGTTTCCTGCAAGGGCTGGAATGAGATTCCTCTCATGAAAAATTGTCCTGGCACTAAAGCTAGCTGGGCTCCTTTCTCAAAATGCATGAATCTGTACATGAAGTGTAGATGAAAATTTGGGAGTCTCCTGTGCTCCAGACTAACTGGAGTGAGAAAGCAACCCATTTTCCCATGCCAGCACTGAAAGTGTTTGCCTTCTGAACGACAGACACCTCTGAGTGCAATTTCCCTAGCTGGTTCCCTCCTGTCCCAAGAGATCTAGGCAGCAGCATTTCCCTATTTCTTGTCTATGACAGTGATCTAAAGGGATAAGATCAAGCTCTTGGGTTAGCATAAAAAAACCTGGGGAGAAATCCTGGGGGGAAAGTTTTCACACTGAGCACATACATGAAAGTCCTGGGCATCAGTCCAGAAGAGGAAGGCCAGGAGTTTACAGGTCTGGGAGAGGGATCAAAGAAACTGCAGCAGCCACATCAGAACAGGAGAAAGACTTAGACAGCTCTAATAAAGACTTTTGGGAATACATCACTGGTGTCCTTGCCCTTGAGGGCAGCAGTTACTTGACTCCTGCCAGCTGAGCTTCTGGCTGTCTCCAGACAGTTCCTGTCCAGCTGCAAGTGTGCACATCTGGGACAGGGTGAAAGCCAGAGGAGCTACTGGAGGGCAGGCACTTACCTGCAAACTGTAGGGGCAGGAGCCATCCTGAGCAGCCTGGCTTAGCACTTCCATGTCAACTGAGAAACCTTCTCACATCCAGCCTCAGGCATGCAACGCTGGCCTGTGTGTGGCCATGCCTGGGTGGCACCCAGGAAAAAATCATCCCACCAACCATTTCCAGATTTCTCTTTGTATTACCCAAGAGCCAGGAAAAGGATAAGAAAGTTAGATGCAGGTATGATAACTTCCTATGAGCAAGTGAACTAGGGAGACAGACCTTGCTCTGCTTTTCTGCCTTACCAGCCAGGAACCCTAGCCGAGGGCTTGGTGCAATAATGATTGCCCTAGAACTGAAACAATATGTTTCTCTTCCCCAGTAGGAAGAAAAACTGTCCTTTTCTGGGTGTCCAAGACAGCTGCAGCTCCCAGGTGTTTTCACAGCCCATGGCAGGCACAACTGTGTGTCCCTAGGCACTTCTGGTCTGAGGTTTCTCAACAGGGTTTGGCAAAGCTGATGCCAGCACCCAGTTGGCATATAGGGCACTTGAAAGCAGCTTCCCTGAACCAGCTGGGGTTTTTTTTTTTGTTTTTTGGTTTTTTTTGGTCAGATGAGGGATCACCTCCTGGCCAGAGGTGCAAGATGAAACCATGAGAACACTGCAGGGCATTTGCTGGCCCCACAGGCCACTATCTCCTCCAGTGGTACGAGGGCAGCCTGACTTAATTGAGGAGCTGTGAAGCTGAGTGCTGCTGCTGTTGGTTGCATTGGCAATGAGTGCTTGCCATCTGCTGGGAGGCAATCAGCCTGACAGGAGACACTCTTGGATGCAGGAAAAAGAGGAAAGCCTGGGCCAGTGGTCCCTGAAGAGCTGGATGGCATTTGGTCTTGCAGAGAGAGCAGGAAGAGTCCTCTGAGGAGGGTAAGCACAAACTAGTCAGGAAGCTCTGATCTTGGGCACATGAGGTCTGACAGAACTCACTGCAGGTTTTCAACACATGCTAACACCCCTCTTGAGCCCTCCTTGGAGGTGCCTGACCTCACTGCAGAGGTGGCAGAAGGCAGTTAGATGTTTGTGTAATTAATGAATCTCAAGTCATTCATTGGTAGCTCTGTGCAGAGCCCTGGTGTGGTGGCATCTCACATTTCTACAGCACAATTTGCCAGTGTCTGTCAAGCTGTCTGTGAGCTGTTCACAGCATATGCCACTCCTGTCACAACTTCCCCCCACTCCCCACAGCACCGAGATAGTGCCCTGCCCGTGACATATTCAGGAATCAGCCATTTGTTATGCCACCAGCACATCCAGCCTGAGTGCCAAGGAACATTGCATCAGTTCCTGGGAACACATGTCCAGCTCAAGTGTCCTCAGTCTTCCCAATGAGATTTTATTAATGTCTAGGAGGATATAATCAGATTTTCAGCACAAGGTCTTGAAGAGCTGGTCTACTGAAGGACTAAACCTTCCCTTGCGATACAGGTATTGGTACCCCAGGTGCAAGCCACATTACTACACTGTGAAGTGTTGATTGTATTATCAAAAGCAGCATCAACCTTCTGGGCCTGCTATCCCACTGCTGCACTGAATGAGATGGTGTACAACAGGAGCAAAGTCAGGGAAAGCTCTGGGAGTTTGCTCTCCTGGTATGGAAACCACCACAGGAACCTGACAGTGTACAGACTGTGCTCTTGCCCTTTTAATTCAGAAGGAGAAGAAACGAAAGTGGCAGCATCAAATGCCTTTAATTCTCAGTATTTCATGATAGAGGAGACCCAAACTCCTATACACATCCACATATTTCTGGAAGGCAGCATCTTCAAATGATAGTTTTTCTGCCTAGCAGAGCCTGGCTGCAAGTCTATATGCAGTGAGCTATTCAGGTACATCTGCAGGAGAAGGGGTGCAGGACCTTCCATCTTCTGTCTCTGGATCAAATTGCAGACACATTTCTTCAGTGGCAACACCATTTTAAGCAGCATTTAGTTCAGGCACTTATTTCCAGCCCTCCTGTACCTACTACTACATCTGGTCTAAGTGTTACTGTATCTTTGTGGTAAACGAGATGGGGAAAGTGATCCAAGCTAAAATAAATGCAGCAAAACTTTCCCCACAAAGAAGAGTGTCTCAGAAGAATAAGCACAGGCTGAGTGGAGGGGTAGGAGGAAGCAGGAGAGTCCCTTTCTACAGTGTAGACTGGGAATCTACGCTCTGCATAACATCAAAAGAGAAGTAGAAGAGACTGAATAAAAATCAGGCAGTAGCAACAGGAAAAAGTGGCCTCAGACTCTGATTTTTTGTGGGTTTTTTTTTTTTTTGTTTTTTTTTTTTCAGATTGCTCCTATCAATTGTTATTCACATTTGGAGCAGGGATAGAAAAATTGCTTTGACCAAGAGACTATCTCCAAACATATCTTCCTAAATACAACCCAAATCTATGCTCTACTCTTTTCTGATTTCATTGTAAGAAACTCCCCAAACGAAGGCTTACTTAGACCATGTTGTGTTGTACATAACCTTAGTGGAAATCATGAGCTGGGATTGGAGTGTAGATTTGTGTGGCAATCCATATATACTCCAATGAAAGGATGTTCTTTTCCAAGTCTGGTCAGAATCAAATAGTCCCCCGGGAAAGAACAAGCTTGGCAACTCCAGGTACACTTCCATATTGAAGATGCCCAGTAGAGTGACTCTCATAAAGTTTTCTTCAGTAAATTATGAGGAAGGTTAGAAATAATTTCAGTCTAGTAATCCTCTAAAGGGTCTACAAAATCTAACCTTTGATTAGTGTCAAGATCTTCAAAATCAGAAGAAACAGTACCAGTAGCATGCCATGCTCCCCTCCCTGAGCAGTCATGCCTGGCAGCCTCTTGCAGAGCTCCTTGGCTTTATTTTACATATTACTCCATCTAGTGGCTTTAAGGTTCCAGCCTCCAAGAGTTTAAAACTCTGTCCTGGCACCAGCTGGAATTCAAACCTCTGCAGCAGCTTTGCCATTACCACTTTTACCTCCATCTGTTAAGAAGAAAAGCAAACTATCAGTGACAGCAAATACAGCATGGACTGCAGCTGCTTAAAGTCAGTCTACTATCTTATACTGCTTTGTCAATACAGAGATTTAAAAGTTAAATGCTACTCTGTTAACGCAGCCGGTTGAGTTTGGGCAGGAAACCTGTGGCTTCCTGGATTTGAAGACAACTGACAGGCACTAACATCAGTCTTTACGTGTTAAACCCATTTTGGAAGTCAGACTGCAAAACTAAAGCACTCTGTGCCCTGGTGCTTAGATGAGCTCACAGCACAGACCCAAAGTACTGGCCTCTGGCTGTCCTGAAATGCTCTCTGCCATGTTCATGCACATTAAATTGTTCCTTCTGTCGATCTAGCCCCCTCCTCACCTTCTCTGTGCCAGTTCTGGCTTGTGTCCTCCTTCAGCTAATGTTTTCCCTGCCTTGATTCTGTCAGTGGCAGCCATGGGATGATCCACAAGACCCCTGGCACATCCCCTGTGTGCTTAACTGTGGATGGCAAAGGAACGTTGACTGTGATTCCCATTATGGTGTTTGGATTCAAGCAGGCTGACTCAGGACAATTTGGAGGGAATTCAGCCTGCTGCTCCTCCCTGCAGATACCTTGGCTGCATGGACGTCTGCCCTTGTGATAGCATTTGAGAGACATGCCTGTCATGGGCATGGAGGGAGATCCTCCCCCTGAGGAGAAGAGGGGCAGTGCAAGGGCATCAAAGTGGTCTCTGGTGCCCACCATCTTCCATGGTCAGCACACCCTGAGCTGGCCCAGTGCTTGCTAATGAAGTGTTGTTCCAGGCCTCTACTCACCTGTGCAAACACCTGCCCGATGCAGGATCGGGGTCCCAGAGAGAATGGAAAATAGCAGTAATATGGCCTGCAAAGAAAAATGTTCAAAACTGTCACTCTGACAACTTGGTTGTAAAGAAACAAGCAAGTATTTCATCACAGCAGCAAAGGAATGGTCTAAATATCCCTTCACCTATTAGACTTGTTAAAGCAGTCTCCAAACTAACTCTTTTTGCTTCAGAGCAGCAATACAGCAATAGAGTTCAGCAGCACATTTCCTTGTCATCTCTCCTTCCTGTAGGGCTCAGCTGCTGGAGCTGTTTTGATGCATGCCAGTCTTATTTCAAAGCTGAATGTCAAGCACATTCTAAATGCTCTTCAGCCTGTCATGAGGATGTCACAATCCACCCAATTATTGCTCCTTTGGGCAGCTCTGAACCATGTGAGTGAGGGGGTGTTTGGTTTAGGAGACCAGACTAACTCCAGGCTGAAGGAAAACTCCTGACTCATGACGCAGCTGGTGCTGATCTCTGCATCTGTTTAATCACTCACTTGTCCCTTCTGTTGCACTCCTGACCACTGACTAGACCTAGGCTGCCTGCCTACATGGCTGAACAGCATCTTCTCTCCCCCAGCCCCTTCTCCCCTCTCTAATATGGAGACATTTCAAGCACCCTGGGACCAGAGCTGTCAGGCATTAAATGCTTGCATTGTACTAAGGCAAATATTCAACATGGTTTGGGCCCAAAGCTTTGACCTCAATATAAACATTTAATAACAATAATATTGGTCTTTTTTTTTTTTGTAAGGTAAAATGTGGTCTAAAGAATTATTGAACAAAACCTGTGCATTATTGCTCTCTATTTACATTTGGATGATTTAGTGTTACTCATACTGGAATGGAAAAATAGTTTTATTCTACTTTTCTTTCTCTTCAAATCTCTTCCTGTAATGGTTTCTTAATGCATATTTAATAACATGGGAGTAAAAAGAAGCTCACTTAGGTGCATCTTTGCTGAATCGATCTGGATCAAAAGTAAGTGGATCCTTGAAAAACTTTTCCATCCTTCCCATTACATAAGTGTTGAGCTGGCAAGAAAGAGTTTATTTTTGTTAGTCAGGAGCAACACACTGAAGATGCCTCTTTGCTGTCAGAGATACAAAACAATAAATGCCTTCTACTCCCCAGTCCCAACTAGGAATCTTAATTCATGCCTCAGTTTTGGTCAAAATTTTAGAGAAGCCAGTACAATTATGACCAGGAAGATTTTGGCCCTCACATCCACAGGTCCACTACATTTGGATTAACTGGGGCAGCTAAAAGCCACTGCTGGTGGATGGACTCACAAAGACCGTGGTGTTGGCAGGAATTCTGATGCCATTGATGACGTGCTCCTTCTCCAGCCTGCGGAGCGTCCCCGAGACGGGCGGGTAGAGCCGCAGTGACTCCTTCAAAACCTGCGTCAGCAAAAAACACGAGAGGTCAGTTAGTTCATACACTGTAGGAAGCAGAAATAAAATTAATTACCTCCCTATGGCCTTTCACTTTAGCTAAATGGGAGATTTTGACTTTTGAAACGGTTGCTGGTCTCTATGCCTTGGACTCCTGTGGGCAGAATATATGACTAAGTCAGGTCCTTCAGGCCTGGTTCTTTCTTACAGCTGGTAAAATAGAGAGAAAAAGACACAAAACCCAGAAGAGATCCTGGAACAGATCTAACACCTCAAGTCAGATGAACAACTAAGCAAAAATGTATTAGAAAGCAAGCTCAAAGGGAATACCTAAGAGTGAAGTCTCCTGCCCCTGATGAGCTGTTCTGGGCAGTGGCTGCCATGAGGGTGGGTGACTGCTCCCACCTCCTTCCCACTCTCAGCTCCTGCCTTTGTCCTGCTTCTGCTGCTTGAGGAGCTGAGCCAGGTCAGAGCCCCAAAAAGACAAAAAACAACCTGGCAAAGGAAAATGAATAGGGAATGTTGAGAAAAAAAATGGAACAAGACCATTTCTTTTGGTGTCAGTGAGCTGTAAGAATGGCTTAATTCATCAAAGTGAAACCTAATTAACAGTGCACATGAGCATTTCACTGAAAATGCAATTAACAGTGTGCATGCACGAGTGGACTAATGAAAAAGAAACCTGGACAAAAGGATTCAGAATTGCCTGAACAACAGGAGAGGAGTCCCATAGTCTCTGATACTCCAGTGATGGACTGGCTCTGACCAAGGGTGACTGATTTTGGTTGTACAGATCCAAGCTTGTGCTGTTAAATAAACAGTCTGCTTTGAGAAGCTCTCATGTGATCTGTCTTAAAACTGAAAGGCTTAGATACTTCTTCCTAATTGGAGTGGTATAATTGTGATGGTGTTTGGAGAAGCCTAAGGAAGCCTGCGGATTTCTGTAATCACATAGAGTTGCCTTTTCCTTATGAGAAATAGACCTATGGAATCTATCTGCTATCAAAGCACAGCAATTTGTGGGATGGGATATGCCAAACGGTAAAACACTGCTGCACACCTCAGCAGGGCAGTTTAAAACAAAAAGAATCATGGTGGACTACTAAAATCACAGGGCAATTTATGCAGAACAGCTGCCAGGACTGTGATTCAGTTCTCCTGAGGGCTACTGGTGTCCTCCATCTTGTGAAAAAAGGAAATGCAACACAAACACTGGCTGATAGCCAACCCTGGCTTTGCAGTTCATTACCAACCAGCATTTCTATACACAAGATCTCTTTTAGAACCAAACTCTTTCTGCCACCATCCCCGAGTGACTGAAGGTTTCAAGACTGAATAATGATAAATTGACATTAGAAAACCTAGCCATTATTTTTGGCTATCCTCAAATCACACTTTATTGCATGTGGTGGATATATATTTCCATCATAGCTGGAAATGCTTTAACAATAGTCAAACAAAATAGAGCAGTGAATTAGAAAAATGCGTGGGATTCACACACAGGTTGGGCTCAAAGTTTCATACCTTTCTTAAAATTACAGCTATTGTTTCACCTTAAACAGACAGGGATTATGCAACTCTACTCTAGCTCCCAGACTGGTAATAACTAAGGAAAGCAGTGAAGGAATCCGTAAATCTGAGGAGCACCTTTCCCAATAATGCTGGGCTGCTGCAAATGTGTCATGCTACCTGCTTGCTAACTCTCTGGGGACAAACACTATCAGGAGAAAATACTAGCATCGTTTCTAAAATTCAAAAAGTGTGGGGCTCCTCCATGACATGTCAGAGGTGCTACCAAACAGCTCTCCCTGGTCTTACCTCACACCTACAGTACCTGTGATAAGTAGGTGAGCTTGCCAAGATCCTCATAGTCAACGTCTCTCTTGGCACCAAGAACCTCATCCACTTCAGCCTGAGCCCTGCAGTTCAATTAAAACTTGTTAGCTGCAGATGCCTGTTTCTTGCTAGACCAGTTGACAAATTACATTATTTTACTTTCCAGACACTGAGTTGGACTTAAACACCCATCCTCAGGCAAAATGCCAACCAATTCCCTTCCAGCTTCCTGAACTTGGTACCTCATATCAGGATGAGGCAATGTGCATACAGGGCAGCTGAATCAGGTGGGATTTGGTACTCCTATGTATAAAGGCTTTGAAAAAAATCACCTAAACTGAAATAATCCATCTTAAGGTTTTTCTTTTTATACATTTTGGATATATTGGTACTAGGAAACTGTTTATTTTGAAGGGAGGCTAGAATTTATTTGGAACTGATCCTATCTTTTCAATAACCCTTACAATTAAGTTCACAAGTTCACCTTGAAATTAACACCAAGCTGGGTCTGCAAATTGGAGCACACATACCTTTCCAGTATTTCAGGGTGCTGACCCAGTGCCATTACTGTAAATGTCATCTGATTGGCACTAGTTTCATGACCTAATGATAACAAAACCCAGTTTAAAAGTTAGAATGAAATATAACACAATACAGAGATGGTCTACTAGGGTGATTGTGAACAGGAAGCTTTAAACATCAAACCCTGAATGTTTTATTTCAAATATGCTAGAAAATAAAGGAAATAATGAAAGGTATGTAAAGTCTACACAAAGAGCTTTTGACAATGACAAGAAAAGGACACAAGCTGACCCATCTTGCCCAAGTCAAAGCTGCAGTGATTGCATGCAGCACCTACTGCTCATGAGCTCCTTAACAGGAGGGCCAGTGAGGTCCAGGATTTGCCTTGTCATATTATGGGACACACAGTTCTGCCACAAAGAAAGGATTTACTAGTTTTGAGGGAAAACAGAGCTTCTTACCATCTTTCTTTGAATGGTCTGCTTTACATGTTAGGACGACCCTGCTTGAGCAGGAAGGCTGGACCAGAAGACCCTTCCAACCTTACCCACTTTGTGACTCTCTGATGTGGACACTTTTCCCTTTTCTTCATGGATAGACATATGTACTACTTTAACGCATAACAGAAAACAGACTTCTGCAAAGATGTCTGCTGCAATAACATCTTTCTTGACAAAGAACAGCATTTTGACCTCACCTTCTAATGAACCTAAATCCTCTTGATCTGCAAAATGTTGTTTATCTCACATAATTATTCAGCCCAATACATTTTCTGATTGGCTTGACAGTGCCTTCTCCTACTTAGGCAAGAATGGCATTCAATCAAGTGGGTGAGGTGATGCAAAGACACACTGAATATGTAAAAGATGTTTTTGGTGAGGTTTAGTGGGATCTGGGTGGAAGGGCCAGAACCCCATAAGGAAGAGCCTTGCGCCCCAGTGGGCAGTGGAAAGACAGAGGCTGAAAAACAGAGTGGGAAGCCAGTGGCTGGAAAACACCAGCCTGACATTATTTGCTGCACTGATACCACTGAAAGAGGACAACATTGCCTATGAGAAAATTGCCTATGAGAAAACTAAGAGTTTGGTTTGCCTATGAGAAAATTGAGTTCTCCTGAGACCTCACCCAGCTAGTCCTATGCCAGTGTAATACTGTTGTCTTCCAACCAAGAAGCTCCTGGTTGCAGCAGCATCACATGGAGTAATGATGTTAATCAAGATGTTAATTATGATTAACAAGGATGTTAATCATAACATGTAGACAGCTCAAGAATGAGTACAGCTTCCCACATGACATACCCAAGCATTAAAATAGCTACCAACCTGCAACAAAGAAAGTGATAAAGTTATCTAGAATGTTCTCATCATCTCTAGTCTCCTCCAGAGCTGTCAAGATAGAAAAACAAATGGGATTAGAAAATGCCTCCATGCCCCAGCTGGACCAGCCAGAATGCTCTGCCCTGTTTGGCACATATTGGCTGAGGTGGCATTGAGAGAGGATGCTCACTGAGCATTTCAGTGGTGACTTGTGACCAATATTTGATCCAACACAAAGAAACAGGGAATTTTCAAAGCAACTTTCACTATCTTCAGCATGAAAACAACTTTAAAGGAACATCCAAGTTCAGATCCCCAAAACAATCCTCCCTGAATTCCACAGCAAAACATACCACAGAGAAATTCACTCAAACAGCAAGGTGTCTCTTACCATCTCCTTTCAGTATCTGTGTAAGAATATCCATTGTGGCTTCTTTCCCATTCTGGATGGCTTCTCTCCTCCGGTCAAGGCACTCCTTCCCCACACGTCTCAACAGCCTCACACTCTCCCTGGCCTCCTTTACCAGCTTCTGCTTCCCTGGCATGAACTGAATACAGAATTTCTTTTGTCGTTTTGCTTTTTTACCTTTTGCTGATAAAAATAATGTCAGTGTTATTTTACAAGTGAGCACCCTGTTTTCCACTAAGTGACATTTGTCACAAAAACATTTGTTCTCCATGCAACAAACTGAATGCCCACAGGATGAAGGGTTTGGGCTGAAATAAGAAATATTTCAATCTGTGCATGATGGTGTCATGTCTTGTCAGAGCTGATGTTTTGGGCACTCTGAGCAAAATTCATCACCTCTCCATGGAAAGAAACTGCAGCATGCAATTCAGAATCTCACCCCTGGTCTCAAAAAGGAAGACAGGAGCTCTAAAAGCCTGAACTACAACCCTCATGAGACATTGGAATAATTTTTTACTTAAATATTTCATATTACATCCATTATTTCCTAGTAGATGAATTTGGTAGATGAATTTGGGTTGAATATGTAGTTTTTTCACAGCAAGATTCTTTCTTCCACCCTGAGTGAAGGCTGCCATCCTCCTTCGACAAATGGCAAAAATCTCAATTTTTAATCTCAATGGGTATGAGAGCATAAAACTATATCAGAAGGAGATACATGCAGGAGGAAACAAAAGAAAAAAAGTAATAAATAGTAATGATAATTTCATGAGTTTTTTAAAGCACTAATGAATTTTATCTTGATGCACATTGGAGGAGAAGATCTACAGATGACTGTTTCCCCTGACATACATGGACCTTGCACAGCTCCATGAACTCAAGCAGGAGCAGCTGAATGTGAGGAGGGAGGACTGAAGGGAGGAGAGTACAGACCCTTATGAAGGGGACGCGTGCCTTGTTCAGTCCCTCCATAATCTTAGTCACAGCATTGGGTAGAGGTGTCTGGTCATCACTCAGTGCATTTAACTCCAAGCCAAAGGCTACCTGAGAAGCAGGAGAGAAAAAGGCAACTTGCTAGGGTGGGGATGAAAGAGCAGGATAGCCTCACAGCCTTTTCCCCTAAAAATATCTCAGGCTAGCTCCTACCTTGCAGGAGGCTGTGAGGGGAGGGCAATATCAACATTGTTTTCTCCTTATTTGGGTGGATTAATAATTTACTATTACTCTCCATTCCTCCCAAACTGGTTTGCATAGAAAGGGAAAAGGCAGCATAGGACGCCTTCATGCTGACATGCAGTGGCAATAATCCAGCCTCCAACCATGGAAGAGCCATGGTGTGTCCCTTTTGGCATGGAGGGGGGGGAGGTATGAGGCTGAAAGGACTTTTGCAAAGGGTCCCCATGTTGCAGGCCGCACTAGACTATGCAGACCCTTCCCTAACTGCCCTTTCCCATGGCTCAGCCTGAATGGAAGTGGCACAATTAGTCCTGCAGGTCTTCTGGCACTGCTGGATAAAGGTCTTTCTCTCTGCCTCCAGCTCCTGATCCCATCCTGCTGCTGGTAGGCATTACTTCCATCCCTTCCTGCCAGCTGCAGAGGAAACAAGAAAGCTGGTACCTTTCCAATGATATCCATAGTCACCCGGTTCATCATCGACAGCATGCTAAACTCTGTTTTTCCATCTGCCTTTTCCTCTAGCTTCTCCATCAGCTCCTCTGCTTTTTCATTAAATGTTTCCATCAAACCAATCAGGTAGCTGAACAACCAATAAAGAGGAGAATTGGGGGCTCTGGAGGGGACATCTTTGCTCAGACAAAATAACTTTTGTTATTTTCCATAGAAAATGGTAAAGTGCACAAGGAAACCAGACCAACCCTCTGCCTTATCTTTTCCAACATGATAAGGCAGCCATAACCATGCTCCAGGATACACAACCTTGGGATCTTTCTGACATTGCTGAGTTCATAGGGGTGTCACTGCTCCACAGGAAGTCTGGTCAAATTATACTTAGCATGGGAATGGAGTGCTGGATTCTAAGTTAAATATGATTTTGGCACTGAATGTTGAGGTCTTTTTCATCCAAATATCAAATAATGGCAGGGAGAAGCATGACAATACAGTAAAAATAACAGCTAAATCATCCCAGAAATATTTGCCTTGCCTTCGGCTGAAAGCTGGATCCATTATCCTCCGCTGCTTGCGCCAATGCTCATGGTTGCAAACAGTTACCAAGCCATTCCCTAGAAACCTAGTGCACAGGAAAACAAGGAAAGGAACAGTTTTATGCAAGGAAGCCTGCTGAAGCCTGTGTAGTCACAAATGTAAGTCTTTCCCATCTAGTTTCTTTATTTTTCCCATGTGTAAGGAGCACCTTTGAGTATGAAACCATTGCAACAGTGTGGACAACAACCAAGCCACAGATGTTTTCTCCAGGCAGATGTGGACTGCTGAGTCCAATAAGATGGTTCATTACAGCTGATATGCAAATAATTAATATAATAACTGGATTATTATACTTTTAAAAGCTTCGGACTAACAAAGAAAAATTCCTTTCTTTTTTGGAATTGAATTTAGAAGTTGCAATCTGCCACGCCTTATGGAATGCTCTAAAATCTGAGAAGTTTGATGATGGTCTTGAGCAGACTGCTATGAGACCAACTGGATGTCCCCAGAGGGAAAAAGGATACATGGTCAAGGTAAACAAAATCCAAGATATCCTCCTCCCTGACTGGGAAGACATTTGATTTGACATATAGTTTAACAGGTGCTCGCTGCTTACACGTGTCTGGAACTAGAAATTAATCCCCACACTAAGGTAAATGGTCTGAGTCAAAATGTCATGCCTGTGACATTATTAATCTTGCACTTATTTTCAGACCACAGTGGCTTCATATGGGTTTTGCCTACCTCTCACCAAACAGGCTGAAGAGAGTACCATACACCATCGGATCCTTTGGATGCTGTGGTGACATCAAGAACTCCTAAAATCAAACCTCGGGTTAGTGAATACTGAGTGCAATCCATTTCCCAGACAAAACACAAAATTTCGCTCACACACATTTACTATCCTCTTCTGCAGCAATAGTCTGAAAAGTAGATGAATTATTTGGTGTGTCCTGATTCCCCAGTTCCTGTGCTATTAGCTTGCTTTGCATGCCTCTAGCACCTTTTTGCCCAATGACCTGAAATCTCACTCTCTTTTAATTGCAAAGATTTACAGAAAGAAATTTGGTCTCTCATGCCCCATTCATTTGAGATACTAAGCTCTTGCAGAGAGCCTGCTTTTCACAAATGGAAAACGTTTGCTATATGTGCCATTTAAAAAAAAAAGTAACAAAATAAAGTAACTGATCAAGCAAAAAATAAACCAGGACAACCTGGAGGGCAAAGCATCTCATCCTCCTAACCCAGCCAGAGCCAAGCACAGATTTGCTGCTCTGATCATCAGGCACCAGCTCTCCCATTACGGAGGGATGGGGTGATCCCCACTACTGATTTGGCTTTATTTTTCAGTACCTTCACTCCTTCAGGACTCACAATCAATAGTGAGACTCTGTGAAAGGCATTCACTCGTACAACAGGTCCATATTTCTCTGCCCTGTAAGAAGATAAAATTTTAAAAAAGAGAATTATGGTACAAACTACCAACATGTAACAGCTCAGACCTAATAACCTCAAACAACCAGAGAACATTTCAGTGGGAACTACTGCAATCTGCAGCCAATAAAGCCATTAAGAGAAATACAGGACAGAATAAACAAGGTTGGAAGAGACCTTCAAGATCATCTCATCCAACCATCAACCCATCACCACCAAAATCACCCCTAAACCATATCCCCAACTGCCACATCCAGATGCCTCGAACATTTCCACAAAGTTACTCCACCACCATCCTTATTCCAATGGCTAACCACTCTTTCAGTGAAAAAGTTTTTTCGAATCTGATCTGAAAGATCAATGCTCTCTCAAGCTCCTTTGCCTACTTTCTCAGAGATGCTAATTATGTAATTCTGTAAGGGTCTCTGGGCCTTGATTTCTCTATATGTGCTACAGGACTACCCCACCCCATTCAATGTTATTGATGTGCTTCAACTTACCACTGCAGGAAGAGATCTGGTGTAAACTCCTGATTCCTCACCATTCTCCATATGATTGGCAGGTGTCCAAATAAAAAGCTGCAGAACATGAAGGTGAAGAGTGTCATGAGGATGCCAACAGAGGGTTTTGTATGGATTGCAATCCTTGTTGCTCAGTAAGTGTTGTTCATGTTTTCCTCATAAGGGAAGATGAAAATAACTCTGAGCTGTGCCAATGCCCAGCCCTCACCAAACTGGTAAACTGGAAACCAAAGACAGGCTGGTGCTCACATGCAGTCAGGAAGACCAGTACAGAGATGAAGGCTGAGATCTTTTTCTTATGCTGTATTATAGGAGATATTTAGGTCTAGATAGGAGCTCCCATGAATTGCTTTGGTCTTTGCCTGTCTGACTGAATCTTGACTGCAGCTACTACATTGTTGTACATGAAAGAGCCATTTGCATTAAATACTCTTTAATACATGCTTATCCCTGGTAAGTGTAACTTCATTTCTGTCAATGGATTTCTGTTAAGGGAAATTAGGAATCATCTCCTTCTGTCTGCATCAATTCAAATACTGAGGAGAGTAACTACTGGTTAATATGGAAATTGAAGAAATTAATAAAAAATGTTAACTCTTCAAATACAAAAGCTGCATTAAAAACCTAGAGATCAGTTCCTTCCTTCAACTGAGAGTGGTGAATTCCCACTGGCTTTGCATAAATCTGAAGGAAGATTTGGCCAAGCTCCTCTCTAAATAAGGCAAGCTGCACTCAAGGTCTGTTTTCCATTTGAGAGACAGAGCACCATGCTATCATCCTTTGCAGTATAAATAAACTATGGGGAAAAACAGGCTCTTATTTTATTACTGTTGGAACTGGGATGTGCTTAAAATAACAAGAACTCAACAAAGTTACTCAACATCTACAGAAACTTTTAATCCTCCACTTGTTTGACTCCTCTTTTGTAACTGTATTCCAAAAAAGATGTGAAAGCCCCCAAATACAACACAACTCCTTTGTTAGCTCTGGAAACTCCTCTATCTTCAGCACAGGAAACAAGGTTCTACTCATGGCTCCTCTGGTATACCATCACTTTATGCTGTTACTTCACACCTCAAATTGAACCTAAGGATGAGCAAGTTCGGGTATGACAAGATCATCCTCTCTAGTCTTGGTATCCGACCCTGATTACACAAGCAGGCTGAAGCCTGGAGGTGGGCAGGAGAGAGCGGTGTCCCTGTAAGGCTGTGTACGAGTGCCGGTGACTGTTCCTGTGGCATGTTACGGAGGGCACGTGCACCCACAGGTGGGGTTAGGTGGGAAGGTCACACACTCCTGCAGGAACCTTGACTCCTTGTGACAGTGCTGACACTGCCTCGCTGGCAGCTTTCTCACTGCCCCTTATCACTTATGACATTTTTATTTATTTTTGGCAGAAACTAAACACCTGGCTTATGACGGAGAGCACGGAAGGTGCCTGGTGGAGTTAGCGTCAATGTGCCTCCTGGAGCAGCGTGGGGCGGCTGGCGGTGCCGGCCCCTCCTGCGTGGCTGACGCTGCTGTCAGGTCCCTCTTCAGGGTCATGAGCAAACGCACAGCTCGGATGGGCGACTCTAAAGCGCCCCGTCGTGCCGCTGCGGCCACCCGGGAGATGGAGGTCAGGACGTGCAGCCCCGGCCAGGCCGGCCGTGCTGCCGAGCAGGCTGCGGCATCCAGCGGTGCCGGCGCTTCCCGGCAAGCGGGCACACCCGAGCGCCGTGCCCCCTCGCCGCTGCCCCTGCCCGCGCCCGCCGGGCCCGGCCCGGCCCAGGGACACCGGCTGGAGGGTCCATTTCCTGCTCTGACGTCGCTTCATGGCTGCAGCCTGGCGGGGAGCGCTCCGGAGACACCGAGCCAGCCGGCCGCCGCCTCGCCTGCTCGGCCAGCCCCTTACCTCTCCCGCGGGGCGCCAGGGATGTAGTCGTACTTGGCGTGGATGTACTGCACGTAGCAGCAGTACAGGACGAAGGCCAGGAGGGACAGGGCCAGCAGGAGCCCCCCCACCGCCCACAGCACGTCCATCCCCACCGGCTGCCAGCGCCGCCCCCGCTCCGAGCGAAGGGCGGCCGGGAGAGCCGGGAGAATGCCCGGCTGCCAGCACCGCCCCCGCTCCGAGCGAAGGGCGGCCGGGAGAGCCGGGAGAATGCCCGGCTGCCAGCGCCGCCCCCGCTCCGAGCGAAGGGCGGCCGGGAGAGCCGGGAGAACCGCTGCAGCCCGCCGCTCCGAGGAAGGCGGCCGGAGGCCGGGAGACCGGCTGCGGGGGAGGCCCCGCTTAAAGAGCCCGGCGGCGGCGGCGGCCGCCTGCGCTGGGAGCGTGGGGCGGTTCGAGCACACGCACACGGCGTGTGCCGATGAGCGTGGACGTGGATACGGTCCGGAGGAGCACACGAAGATGCCATAGGGATGGAGCACTTCTATGAAGACAGGCTGAGACAGTCGGAGCTGTTCATCCCGGAGAATAAGAAGGTTCCTGGGAGAACTTATCGGAGGGCTGCAAGAGAGCTGGAGAGGGGCTTGTTACAAGGGCATGCAGTGATATGACGAAGGGGAACGGCTTTGAACTTAAAGAATGTAGATCTGTAGAGGTATTAGGAATAAATTCTTTACTATGAGGATAGTGAGGCATTGGAAGAGGTTGTCCTGAGGAGCTGTGGATGCCCTGTCCTTGGAAGTGTTCAAGACCAGGTTGATGGGGCTTTGAGCAACCTAGCCTAGTGGAAGCTGTGTCCCTGACCATGGCAGGGGATGGAGGTGGAATTAGATGATCTTTATGGTCCCTTCCAACTCAAAGCATTCCATGATTCTATGACAGATATGTGTGCGTGTGTGTGTGTGTGTCTGTCTGTCTGTCTGTCTGTATGTATGCTTTCCTGAGTGGAGATGATGCTTTGCACAAGTGCACAAGGAGGTCAGGAAGGATGCTGCACCTTTCTATGTTTGTTTACAAAAATGTTTTAAATAAAGCTCATCTCTGAAGGCTCCTAGATAACCCAGAACAAGGAAGGTAGAGGGTTTTTGTTGAGTTTTAACTGTTTAAATTAAAAGAGACAAAGGAAATGTACTGTTGATGCCTGTAGGAATCAGTAGGTGAAGGTTTTCAGAGCAGTCTGCTTTGGGCACCATGCTATACAATGTGCTCGTTCCTCATCCAGACACAGGAGTGAGAGCTGATACTGTTTTATTCAAAACAAACAATCTAATAATCACACAAATTGCATAAGGATTGCAAGGACATAAGAAACCAGGCCATATGTACATACATGTCCATATACTTGCAAGCCAGTTATATATATTTAGTGGTGGTACTTATTCAGGAATTTCACCTTAATGCTCAGTACAGGTCAAAGAAGCAAGCAGAGCAGTGATTAGAAATGGGGGAGTGAGTAAAACAAAATGTCTGAATGCACTGGTAGATAGAGACCTGGATAAACCCAGGGCACACCCACTGTGTGGGAATACCCCATGCACTCTTCCTACCAGCTCAACAGAGGTACAGACAGAACAGGTTAAGCCTCAAACTGGAAAAAGGATGAGTGAGGAAGGATATGACAGGAGACAGGAAAACCACCAGTGGTTTGGAGATAAATAGGAACAAACTGAGTCATTACTTTGCATGATTCAAGAACAAGGAGATACCCACAGAAGTGATTCAGAAGCAGGTGTAAAAGAGGAATACATTTTTCACAACAAATTGTTAAACAGGGGAACTCATGGTAGCAAGCTGTTGTGGGAGCTAAGTAAGTAAGTTGGCTTACAAGGAGCCAGAGAAAATTATGGAGGATGGCACCAAGAACCATTAGTGGCCTCAGCAAGACCTCTGCACTCTGGGGATTTCTGACAGGAACAGCAAGACCCTGGATTGCTCAAGAAAACAAAGAACTCATACAAACCATCTATTGCATCCTCCTTTCTTCCTATCCTGCCCTTAGTCCAGCAGACCTTCAATTACAACCTCCATAGCCTCCTCTAAACCCTCCCCTTCCTTCTTCCTTCTCAGAGCCTTGCTGGGTCACTCCACCAATGCTGCAGTGGGTTGTGCCCACTCCTTCTCTTTGAAGGTTGCTTATCTTGCATACAGGTGGCTGACACTCCTCTCCACCATTTCCACAGCTCTGAGTGCAGCAGAAGCAGGATCCCTGCAGCCCCAGTATGCCCAAAGGAAAGCAAGCACAGCACCTGCCAATCAGACTTTCACAGGACAGCCCCATTATACACTCCTTTCGCTGCACAAGGTTTGCTCAACCATCTGGAGACAGCATACCAAGATACTTGGGATTTTAATATGTATTTTTCACATCTGGGTACCTGCCTTTTTTGGCAGCACCATAGGAGACACTGCAGGAGTTACCATCCCATGTCCAATGGGGTGTGTTTTCCCTGCACCCTTCCCTCAGCAGCTCCCATATGGTCATGCCTCTCTGCAGAAGAAGTGAGAAGATGTAACTCATGGCACCCCCTGGTTTTGTCCATTTGATGCATCAAACATCTGCCAGGCACCTCCCAAGAGTCAGCTTGTTTCAGTTTCCAAGTGGAAAGTGAGCTAGAAGGCAACAATTTGCAGGTTTTCCTTGGTTTTCTTATTTGGCTTTCTGTTACATTCCATGTTAACATTGATTTTTCTTGAACTGGTAATTCCTTCTTTGGCTCAAAATAATTGCCTTACAGCCATTAATTATTTTCTCCTCTGTTTATGGTACATAATCTCAAAGACCATCCTTATTATCTAACTATTGTTTTCATTTATCATAATTGAAACTACTTTGGTTTTTTTCCCTGTTAAGGCTGTGGTTTTAAAACTGCTTGTTTTCAGAAAAAAGCTACCATTCCTTCCCAGTGGTGAGGCAGTGCATATGATGGTATCACAGTATGAGTATTTATCACTAGGAAAGATATAGCTGATAGCAAGAATAACATCACCCACAGAAAATTTAAACCTGTTGTTTAAAAACTAAAGATAGCTGATGAAACCATGTTTTTAAAGACATTCAATGAACTTCCTGATGAAACATTGATTTTTCTGAGTTTCTTCAATGTTTTTTCAGCATATGTCAAGAATAGATCGTAACTATCTGTAAGTTGTTCTTTTATTTGGAATCAGTCTCAGAATAATTCCTGTGAAAAATTCTTGCTTGTACCATGTTTGTGAGCAGCTAACTGGGACGTGATAAAATATTTGGTATTTTAAACATTTTGATGGGAAAGAGAGGCTATGTGATACAATTCTAATCCCTGAGTAAATCAGGTAAGCTCTCAAAATTAGGCTTCTCAGACAAATATGATTATCAACTGATAACTCCCCTGAGTATTCAGCTCAGTACGCTGCAGAAATTATCTTCTTTTTCATGCTTTAAAGATGAACTTCAATAAAAACTTTTGATCGTGTCCCAACAAACTTTAATAAAACTCTTTTTTTTTTTTTTTTTTTTTTTTTTTTTTTTTGTGTATTCTAACGTATATACCCTTGAATGAAGGACGTGACGTCCAGACACTCTCACGTTGCCGATGTGCCCGGGAGCCACCCGCTGCGCTGGAGGAAGGAGCGGGGCTGGGCTGAGCTGAGCCGCTGGGGACCGGACGGACACCGCGCGGACATGCTGCCAGCCTGCACATCCCGCAAAGGGGAGGCCAAAGAGACATCTGGGAGCCGATCGGCAGAGCAGAAAACTGGGAGCTGTTAGCAGGACAAGTTCCAAGGGGAATTTGAAAAGCTGCTGGGACGTAGGCTTGGTCCAAACTCTTGCTCTCTTTTGGTTGGCTTTGCACGGCTATCTAGGTTTGAAAACTTTCTGTTCCGTTTCGGAAGGTGCAGCATTGTTTAAGTTTAAGAGGACAGCAAGGAGAAGGCAGAGCATAGGCAGCTTTTGTTCGGGGAAGTGCCTTCAGCAGCACACGAATAGCCAGAGGGCTGGGCGACCCGGTCACTCAGAATTTACCACGGCAGATGTGGACAGGAGAACCTCATAACAGGTTAATAACTATAAATGAGCTGATCTAAAACCAGACCTCTAGCCACAGACTAAACTGGATATAGGAAATAAAATCTGCAGTGGGTTGTGTTACTTACCGAGCATTGCCAAATACAGACCTTTGCAATGATTTTCACCCTGAGTCAGTTGTCCCCCAGCCTTATATGCTGAGGTCCTGATCATCCTCTGTCAACAAAATTTTCCAGCATGGAGTAGACAAGTAAATGGCAACATGTTACTAATTACAGAAACAGTCTAAGGGTTCAGTGATTGCCAACAGTTAATGCCATTGAGGAACAAACTACTTGATGTGATATTTGTACAACTGACTGAGCACTACAGACTTTTCTTTTCTTTTGTTAAAAATAGCATCCTTATTTACCACGTTATTGTAAAGGAATGATTGCCACTTCCATCATAGCTGCTTTTCTGACAAAGTAGAAACTTTGCTTGAGGCGGCTCTGTATCTGCACCTGTGCCCCAGATATGAGTACCTTGGGAAACTCATGTACAAGGCAGCAAGGTATGAACATGCATCAAATGGGTTCCATGTTTTGTTGGTTTAAAAAGGAAAAAAACCCTATGTTTTCCTAAAACTTAAATTTGGAATACAGTTAGTAGCTATCAAGAGAGGCTTACATCTCTTTTCAGACAGAAAAATGTGTGCTTATGTCTGAAAGTATCTAAGGGGCCTAATGCATCTCACATGCCAAGCTGACCTTTAGAGAGGACTACTGGCATGTTTCTGACATGGAAGCAGGCTTGGATGTTGATACTTGTTACTGTTTTTCTCCTTTGTGCTTCTGAATATCTGTATCAACCACACCCAAACAGCGACAGGCTGAGCTCTCTTGCAGGGGGACAGGTTTGTGCTGGGGACTGTCCCCCACCCAGCCGCATCAGACAGAAGAGGCAGGCTGAGCTGGGCACAGCCCGCGAGTGTTCTGCTGGGTTTGGGCCCTGGGCAGGGCAGGCGTTCAAGAGCTGCTGTTCTCCCTTGGCCATCGTAAAGCTCAACACAAAGGTCTAACTGTGAGAGGCTGATAGGGCAGATAAAGGCAGGACAAACACAACAGCAGTGTGTGAATCTGGGGCCCCAGGCTTGTCTTTGCACCCTGTGCCAGTGTCACCCACAGTGCCACCACTGAGCTTTCTGAACTTGAGTCGTGTCTTCAGTACAATTTGATTACAGACCTCTGCACATATTATTGTGATACACGTGCCTCATGCTGTTCATACCCTGCAGCCTGACATGGGCTGAGCCGAAATTCCCCTGACATGGAGGATATCCTCATGGCATGCTTCAGCCAGGGCTCAGCTCCCAGAAGGGTTTTGCCAGCATTTGAGTGAGAACCCATGATACAACACCCTACCTATTTCACTATCCCTCCACTTCTTGGACAGCAAGCTCTAAAGGTTATTCCTAGATAGGTTATCTATTGGATTTCTTGGAAAGAGCATGGTAAATTCAAATGAAGATAATGTCTACACTGCAAACTGCAACACAGTGTGGCAGTGCTCAGGCTGGATGCTGGGCACAACAAGGATGTAAGAGAAGAATCGGGAGCTCTGGGCAGAGCTACTCTGCCTTGGAGGTATGCTGGGTCCTCATATGATGCAGCTGTGCTAACTTAAGGAAAGATATGTAAGGAAAAATGCAGGTGCTCCAGTCTCAGTCACAGAGTTGGATCAGGAGACAAGGCAATAAGCCATATTTCTACTAGTCAAATGCTTGGAACTGCCACACAGTACATGAGGAAGTCTGGTTGCACTGTGGGCTATTTTAAGATTTATCCTAAACTGGCATCCTGGAAGTATACTATCATGTTCAAGTGTAGCAGCAGGGCTTATTAGATTATCTAATGCTTAATTGGTGTGACATCCTGCTATAGAAAAATGATATCAATAAGAATCCTATTAAACAACAGATGAGATAGCAGTTTTTTAAATGTGCATATGATTTAAGTAGTACAGTCTCATAATTTGAATACCAGTGAACTAGACTGACAGATACTTGGATTTAGAACAGATATATTTTAAGCTTGGAAGGGACCACAATGGTCATAAATACCTTCCCAGCATCATAGCAGCATACTGAGCTGGCAGGCACAGCCATGCACACATAGCCACGTGTGCTGAGCTGGCTCCATCCTATGTGAACACCTTCCCCACTCAGTGTAGGCTGGGAGAAAGGATAAGAGGAAAAAAAACCCTGTACTTACAAGTCTTGTCTCTTTCTCTGCTGATAAATATTTCCCTGTGGAGCTGGCAGCACCCACGTAGCAGCATCAGCAAATACCTCACCAGCAAACACAGGGTGCAGGGCTCTGTGCCAGCACAGCCAGGCACAGCTGCTCCCTGCCTCCAGAGCCTGTGGGTCACCCTGCCTGCCAGCCACGGGTGGTGGCAATTCCCACCAGCAATATCCAAGATGTAAGTGGTCTCTGCTTGTTCTCAGGATGCTCAAATGGACTAAAGCAGGTGCAGGGTAACTAATAGTTAAGTTAGAAAAAGAATACTTAATAGTTGGAAAAGGATGGTGAAATTCCTGCCTAATTCGTCTGTGGCAGACATCCTGGAATCACCTCAATTACTTTAGGGTAGCTTTTATTGTGCAGGTCTTTTTTTCTACCCAGAAGTTTTGAAGTATAACTATGACCAAGATTCTCCTTAAAATCTCCCAGACAGAGGGCGCTGAAATTTGGCCAAGGAGCTAAAAGCGGAAGAGGGATTTGGAAAACAGAAAGATTGTATCTCCACCTTCCATTTTCCTCCAGCCCTCTAGTCCCACCAGTTCAACAAGCTCCAACTCTTTTAACAGAAGAATTTACAAAGGACTCTTCTGTTCCCTGAATGTTTTGATGTGCCTGGAGTGAATTTCTGTGCCTGAAACAAATGAGTTTGCAACTTCACTGCAACGGGAAAGGCCTGATAACACTCTGGTGCATGATGGCATTTGTAAGTTTTCAAACAAAATGAGAGCAGTACTTCTCAAAAGGCACTTTATACATCTGTTCCCCCTTTATACTTCATAAGAAGTAGGGGGAAATACTTTTTTTTTTTTTTTTGATCATCTGGTTTAGTGTATTGAAGGTGTTCTTTAATTCCAAAAAAACCAATTTAACAAGGATTTATCAGAAAGTTCAGGAAAAATATTTGAAACAGATTAATTTATCCTATACATCTCTTAGGCCTAAGAAGACACTGTCACCTTGAAATTGGGTTAAAATTTCTACAGTAAGAGCTTTAGATACAAGGTTTTACTTGTGAACTTTTCTAGACACAATGGTCATTTTACATTCGAGGTCTTTTTGTTTGGTGGTTTGGGTTTTTTTTTGTTCTTTCTCATTTTCTGGAGTGAGCAGCAAGAGAAAACCTATCCTGATTACACCAGGGAAAACAACCAGGCCAAACGCTTTCATAAGGCAACATGTGTGTCTCATCACCACTCAGGTGAAAAACACATTTCAGACAAAACAGGGTTACTTTTGTTTGCTTTTTTTTTTAATATCCTCTAAAAAGGGGTAGATATTACAGGATTATTGTCCCAGTGCATTAACCTCTTGTCTAGTCATTCACACCTGTGAAAAACTGAATGAAAAAACATGTGCCTTCATAAATTTTGGGAAAGTGGAAAAACACATACAAAACATCTTTGGAGCTAAACTGGATAATGATCCTGTTCATCAAAAAAGGGACAGATTTTCAATCCTGTTCATGTAAAAGGGGTCAGATTTTCTTTTCACTTAGGCTAATGTAAATTGCAGAAATATTTTCCATGTAGTACACTATGATTTGTTCTAAATCATCTGATTTTCCTTATCTTTGATGGCCAATAGGTTTATACCATTAAAAGCATTACAGAAAAATAAGTTTCCTTTAAACTAGTGAGTGGAAAGTTTCTAAAAAATTTTGTGTATAATATTATATATATATATATATATATATTTGTAATTTGCAAAGAAAGGCACAGATAAAGAAAGGCACATTCTTAGAAACCTCAGATCAGAGCTGCAGGTGGCAAAGCAAGGCAAACAATGCAAATGCTTCCGTAAGAGTGAAACACGGTCATTTGGGAATTTATTTTTTTGCAAAACACTGTGAAGCACAGCTAAAGAATGCTGTATTTTGAAATGGGAAAGGGCAACAGGATGCAACTCTGATCTATACTTGCTGATGCTTGGGGGTTCCTTCCTATAAAAAGCCCATAGAAATGCAGCCTCTGCCCACAACATACTCAATTCAGTGCTTCATTTTACCTTTTTTCCACCCTCTGAGGCAGATACATGGGGACGAACATGAAGAAAACATATGATTACTTTGAACAGATGCAGCATCCTCGAGGCAGGACGCGCCCTTCTCAATACTGCAGCTGCTTTAGAGGGTTGGGCAAGAAAGGGACGCGTTCCAAGTCCCTCAGCTGCCTTCCCCAGCCCTTCAGTCATCAGGGTGTCACCTCCTCCCGGCTGCACACCACGCCAGCATCCTCCTCGTGCGAGCAGTTGTGCGTGCCGACATCGGCATGGGAGCACTCCAGCAGCGTCCTCTCCTGCCCGGAGCACTGCACATCATCCAGGAGAATGCGGAGGGAGCTCCCTGCCCCGAACTCCGCCTTCTTGGTGGCCCGCACCACGTAGGGGAAGCCGAGCTGGCGGCACACCACGGTGGCGGCGGGCAGGCTCCAGCCATCGTCGCACACCGTGCCCCACTCGCCGTCGATGAAAACCTCCACCCTGCCGCGGCCGCGGCCGCGCCGGCCCTGCCGCATCAGCCGCACGGCGCCATTCACGGGGGGCTGCTTCTTGCCGCGCCGCCCCGGCCGCCCGGCGCCCTTGCCCGGGCCCCGCGGCGCTGCGGTGCCGCCCGGCGCGGCCGCGGCCGTGCTCCTCGGCCGGGGGTGGGGTGTCGGTGTCTGCATGATAAACTCTGTTGGGGGAAAAGCCAGAAAACCGTCAGTCTGTCACTCTCTGGGCAATGCTTGAAGACAACTATTCGAGACCAGAGCTGAGTTTTCACTCATGTAACTGATATCTTGGAATTTGCCTACTTGATCTTGTTGAGAAGCAGCAAGTCTTAGCGACCCTGAAGATGTCGGCTGCTGTTAGTTAGCAGAGAGGACTGCAGGGCCGAAGGCCAACGCTGAGCCTCTCCCAAAAAGGAAGCTCCCAGTGGTTTATTGGCAAATGTCAGCCTGGCCCTTAAAGGGTAGGTGCTGGAGTTCCACAGTCGGGAGAGGAGCTCTTCACCATATCCTGGCGAAGAGCTGCCGAAAGCATTTTACAGTCAGGCGCTATTTCTGCTCTTCTCTTCATTACTAAGGATTGGATCATTACCAGAGGAGAACGTGGCCTCCCCACTGGGCCAGATGCTTTATTCAGAGGAGCTGAAATTGGGAACATTCAAAATCAATTCTCTCTGGCAACTGGAATGTGCAAGAGGAACAGAGTTGCCAGGACAACACATGAAACAGGATTTGGGGTTGGGTTTGTTCTTCCTTATGAAAAAAAAAGAAGAAAAATATAAAAGAGCCTTGAACTCTGAAGAGATGAAAATTCTTTGCTGTCACAGTTTCCAGGTGTTACTGGACTTGCTTATTCACATGTGCTTTATTTTTAGCTTAAAAATAAGTTTTAGTTTGCCAGAAGGAAGCAATTCAGAATTTCATGGAATAACATTCAACATCAGGGACAGTGTCACAGACATTTGCAAAGACATCATGACTTTGAATTATATCCCAGATTTTTGCATTCTCATTCATCATTTGCTTTGTAGTACTGAGAGGAGGAAAAATATCACTGTCTTATTTGTGCTTAGTATCTATTGTCCCCAAAAGACAAACCCTTGCAGTGGTCCACGTTTTCCAAATAATGCTCTTTGAAAAGGAATTGTGTTCATGACATGAAAATATTTCCTTTCTTTGAAAGCTGTTGTTCTCAAGGCAAGAAACAGATTTGAAGGCCTTACCTGTGCATAGCTCATTTGCTGGAGCCTGCTCTGGCAAAGCACTTGAAAACCCTGGTACTGATTGAATACTATGTAGGACTGTATGAAAGCTAGTGGTCACCTGGGAGTGCTTTTCACCTCACTGAATCAAGCTGTCATTATATAATACTCTTTATTAAACTATTTATTAAATACACTTCTAAAAAATGCACTCACAGCTAATACAAGGCACATGCCCTGGTGATTCTGTTACATTCAGACTACTAACCAAAACAATAAATATTTACAGCTACACATCCTTGTTTGCCTGATTCTGAATCAAAATGGTCGTGCTTATTTTTCACCAAAAAGAGAGTGTAGTTCTTGAGACACTTGGTAGAATCTCTCCCACCATTTCTAAGTTTTAATTTCAGACAAAAACTATCTTGTAAACAAGCTCAAAAGATTTATTATATGTGTAGTTTAAAAATCTGAAGTTTGGACTTGCATAGAGAATAATGCATAAGCAGAAACAGATAAAAATGGTTGAACATGAACCGAGTTACTACAATTTGGAAGCTGCTTGCACAGCTCGAAAAAGAGAACATCTCTGAAGATACTGAGTGCTCAGCCATGTCAGCAGTCAATAACTAGCCTTAGAGTTTGTTCTGCCTTAAAGACTCAGCGCTGCAAGGTGCTGCGTGCCCTCATTATTCCCTGAAGCCAAAGCTTTAGGAGCTGTAAGTGACTCAAATGCAATGTAACGTGATTAATGTAATTAAAAATTAAACAAACATATCCTGACTTTGGAGTTCCTGCAGTTCCATTAGCTTTGTGACAAAGTTCATGGACTATGCTGAGATGGAAGGGAATTTGTTGGGGAGCTGCCTAGGTACATACAAATGTAAATTAAATGTGCAGGAGGAAAGAACAGTGATACTGCCTAGTCTACTTTTGAGATCCTAATATTGTGTTTAGGTTTTTGTACCTCACATAAATAGTACTTGGCTTGCTGCAGATTCAGCTCCACCACTGACTACTCCAGCTTTAGCAGTACAATACTTCATGCAGCATGAAGCAATCAAAAGGCCCTGGAGGGTTTGGGTAAGCCAAAAGTTCAGCTCAGTGTGTGATCACTGATTCTTTTGGGAGCATTTTCTCATCCTATATTTTCTCACTTTCAACGGACAATGACTCGCTCTCATCTTGCTCAATGAGCTACTTCCCACCCTTTACCCATCATATCCTTTCCACTATCTGAAGCTACTGCAAAAAATCACTTGCCACTGAAAAGCACCATTGAGCATAGGGTCTCTGGACAGTTACAGGGAAACCAAGTTGGTGGTAATGAAATGTGTACAATGTAGCATGAAAAAGGGAAAATGAACCGGGTCAGAAACTACAAAGCAAATTTCACATGGCCAGGAAAGGGGAAATACTGAATTACTTGCTTGAACCAACCCTTCAAATCCAAAACATCTGGAAAGATTTAATTTTGAGAGAAGTTCTGGGTAGTCTCCACACATGTGGAGAGACAGGGCAAGTCTGGAGTTTGTATCTACTGCCATCTAACATGAACCAGTAATAAATAGCAAGAGTTACACTCACTCTCCTTTGGCACAAACGGGATGCGCTTGCTTTTGACTTTCACTGGCAATGGCTCAACTTGGCATTTTCCTGGTGGTGCTGTCCTTGAAAGAAAGGGACAAATACACTGCACAATTAATTCCTTTCCTCTGGAATCACAACTTTGCTTCCCATTGTTTTTCTAAGAACATAATTCTTATTGGGAAAAAACAAGTCTGTTTTAATTATGCAACTAATCTTTTATGGTAGAAAACATAACTAAAGAATCATGGATCACCATTGATGAAAGTCCAAATATTCGTAAGACCATGGAGTCCTCTGTGTTTTCAGTAGCTACTATTGAAGCCAATAAGGAAATAAAACATTGGCATGTTCAAGCACTACAGAAAGAGATTAATCAAATTGAAAATGAAAATTACAAAACTAGATGGTGTATGTTGAACATCTGACACAAAGGTCATGTGTACGCAAGATTTCAGACTGTTTTCACGGAAGCTAAATAACACACTATTATTCATACAGAAAGCCCAAACAAATGTCATGCCAAAAATGCATTAGTTTCAGAAAAGAACCCTTAAGTGTCTCCTCCAGAGGCTTTGTCTTAGTATGGTGCTTTATTTTGACACAATTCGTTTGCCATAGAGATGTATCTCACTTCTGGGAAGTCACATACAGTTCATCACCATTTTTTCCTATGACAGCTGTCTTTGTAATCCTCAGACTTCTTTCAGAGGTTTTCAAATTGGTTCAAAAATGCATGATGTTTGCATTTGGAGGGTATAACTCCTGTGCAATTGGGATTGTTTGCATTTGCATCTTCTTGTGGAAGGCAGAGAACTTCTCTCTCAAATGTCTACACAGGGCTGTTCCTTACTTTTATGAATTTTCCAATGACTTTTTTTGGTAATCTGAACATGAATGAAACTTCTTTTTAAACTTAAACTTACAGCTTGTGTTTGACTTCTGCTTTATTTTTGCACAGGTTGCGTAATACCAGCTTCTTAATACATAGTTTACAGGAACTCTTCCGTTGCATGAGATAATGGAAAATACTCCTGACAGAGGAGAGTTGGAGGAAACAATGACAGATCTGGGGGCTTTTTAACTTTAGGGACTGGTTTCAACATAAAACTAGACAAATGGTTTGGTTCAAAATCCTCAGATTGGTAAAGACGTAAATTTAATCCATAAAAAGAGAAAAAAGCTACAAAAATATCACTCTCTGTTTCTGGCTGAAAGCAGCTTGGTGTTTAGCCAATAATAGTAACACTTTAAAAACAGGAAGATGGAAAAAACAGCTGTAAGTCTTCCCATAAAACACAACTATTCCCTGCCTTGCCCAGTCTCAGATATAGGCATGTGGAATCCAGGAGGTGTAATGATGGTCCTGTTTTCTTGTCCAATCCATATTGCTCTTTGAAACACTAAGAATTTACTTTTTGATATTCATGTTTGCCCAAGAAAGCACTGCAGGTCACGCTGGTCCAGCTTTGGCTGCAGTGGCCTGGGGGCACAGGGCTCTTGTGGGAGATGAAAAAGGATGGAGAGGAACTCAGAATAAACACCCTGAAGAAATCTGCCTCCTTTAGGGCAGGAATCTAGAGAAACTTTGCCCAAGAAAGACAAGCCACACATAAAATACTTACTTAGCATTCAGGAAATCTCCAAACCCACATAACACCAACAGGCCCCATAAAAATTTGGCACCAGGCAATGTAGACCCCCAAGACTTCAGGAGCAAGGAAGACCCACAGTGGGTTGCTCCAGATGTTCCTTGGTGGACCTCCCCAGAAGGGCCCAGCACGGGGGAAGAGTTAATTAGCCAGCCAACATCCCTCATCTCATCCACACCATCATACATCCCACCCACAGCGTCCACGCCAGGACTCACTGCACCATCACCAGGCCTTGGAACAAGAACATCATACCTGGAGGTGTCCACTACTTTGTACACCACTCCATTGGGAGCTGTGGCACTTGGTACACCAGTAGACAGGAAGTACAATTCCCCTGGTGAGAAAAAAAAACAGACACGCCCATGAAAACTATCCATGGAGTTTCTGTCCTGTACAGTACAAAGGCATTAACTCTGCATCACAGGTCTGAGAGTTCATCTGCAGTCCATTGGCATAAAATACTCTTAGTGACTGGTAGCTTTTACAAATTGTCATGAGTTATTATTTGAACAAATTTCCACTGCAGGTTCACCTGCCCAGATCTTTCTTGTCATCTCATTATGATCTATGTCCTTTGACTTCTATAATGTAAAACAGTCAAATTCTGAATTACTTTTGTTGAAATGAAAGGAAATTAAGAAAGTTCACTGTCTTCTGCTCATTTGGATGAAGCACTCCTTTGGGGTGAATTACAGGAGAACAAGATTTTGCTTTTGCTTTCTCTAGCACACTCACAGAGTGAGACATATCTCACACAAAAGGCATTTGATTCATCACAGCTCTGTCAGGTCACATGTGCAGGGCTTGACTTTCAACCACACAATGTCCATCTCCATTTATTTGACTTACTTTCTCTTAACTGCATTTCTATCCTTCTTCTTCTTCTGTACAGGGAAGGCTGGTATAAACAGTCCTTCTGGCACTCTTTTGAGAGCTCAAATGCTTGAGCAGTGCAACAAAAAGGATCAGAGAGAAAAAATATATTTGCAATATTTTTTAAAAAAGAGAAAGTAGAAAAAAAAGCAATATAGACTTGCTTAGTGAATAAGGCAGATTTTTTGTGTGTTCTATGGGTAATCCAGGGAAAGAGGGGAAAGAACAGAAAGGTCAGTGTGATTAGAGGAATGTGTAGGCAGTTGGTGGCAGCTGAGGTTGAGCCTCCTTCCTCCTAATTGCTCTCCTGTGCTGCCCTGGGTTGAGCTCCTTTGGATAATCCTAGGGCAGAAACCTTTGGATATACTTGGCTGGGTCTTCCTTTTTCTGGTGAGCTTCATTAACCACAGGCCAGAAGCAGTCGTGGTCCAAATGGGGATGGGAAACACCTGGCACTGAGTTTTGTGGTGGTATGTGTTTTACATCCTGCCTCTCTTTCCTGGAGTTATCAGGAAGGAGTTTGGATGCTCAGGCCATGAAGCACACATGTGACCCACAGACAGTTCCTGGGGTGTCTCTGACATGTTCTGCTGTCCAGGTATGGGGCTGATGGCTTTATAATGACTGTACAATAAGCCAAAAATAGAGATCTCCCCATGATATATACACACCCACTGCACCAGGTAGATTAACATTCATCAGAGCAACAACCCCAAAACTTAAATGCTTCTGAAGAAAGCCCTGTTAAAATAAACTGTGTGGTAAACTTGTCAAAAATGAGATTCCCAGCGCACAAAAAGGTGCAAGAGAAGACTGTTCACAGCAGATAACAAACTCACTACACTGTTATCACCAAATTTTTTCCCATTACTAAAAAGCAAACACAAGGCAATTAACTACCTCTGAAAAGAGACTCCAGCCCAAATCTCCACTCAGCTCTATCACATTTATGCAAAGCACAGCGTAGGGCAAATAGGTGGCAGCGTTTCGCCCCTGCTTTTCTAGACTGTTGACAAGCACAGGATGAGGGAGATCATCCTCATGTGCATGAGCAAGGGCTGTAATCAACAGCTTGATATTGCACTTGGCAAAAAGCTGATTTGAACTAAGTTATTTGATTTGAGGGTAGGATATCATTCTCACTACAGCATTGTGAAATAGCTCTAAATTCCATGAATATTAACCATTAAGGAAAATGGAATTTAACTCTAAAAGAAAAGCCAAACTTTCAAGTTGATACTTAACTTGGAGGATTTGAATTCATGTGATAAAATTTGCATTTATATGATTTGAACAACATCCAAACTTGACATAATCTGCAGGAAAAAACAGATGTTTAAAAGCTGGGCCATTCTGGAAGCAGGTGCTTGTGATCACGAGCCAAGACCTCCCTGGAACAGGGCAGAGCACAGCTCCTGCATTGCTGGGTCACACATGAAGCACACACTGGGGGGCTCATCCTCTGCCCACACCCAGCCAGGGGCTTCACAGGCTGTACATTCTGCAACAGCCTTGTACAAACAATGGGTGACCACACCAGCTTTCACCCCAGGACCCTTTATTTCCTCCTCTTCAAATCACAGCAGCTCCCTTCGAGAAAGCAAAATGTTTCCAGTCATGAAAACATAGCAAAGCCTCACTGAGACTGTATCCCTCAGTCCAACATAAGGCACTAATAAAATATGGATTTAAAGACTCTTTTGCTGATGCCTCACACAAGACATAACATAGGTTTCATTCTGCTTCACCATGAGAGGTACAAATGCCCCAGCCCAGGGTGAGCAGATATATAATCGCCGTTCATGACATCTGCTTCCCTGTATCCATTAATAATGCCCTCAGCCTTCTTGACTAGACAAGAAGATAGACTTGCTCTCCCCTTTGGTATCAGCTTCTCAGGCTCCCAGGGCCTGCATTCTCCATAGCATGGCACTGTGAAGAATGAGGTTTCTTTTCTAAGCTTTGTTTTATTCTACTTGCCCTGCTCTGCTCCCTATTCTCCAGAGGGAAGGTGTGCAGGCAGCAGCACCACACTAGACTCAGTCTCAAGGCAACTGACTCTCCAATTCCCACTGCAGGCACTGCAGGGCACACAGACCTCAAAATTAGCATTGTAACTTTGGTTTGATATTTGGGAGATGCTGGGAATCTGGCATTTTAAAGACTTGTGCTGTGCCTCCCCACTACCCACTGCATACCAGGAGTCCCCTCTGATCCCTTCTCTGGCGTTTTATTCTGAAGAGAAACCAGAAACATGCCCTTCAGTGTGACGTAAAGTTGAAAGATTACCTGCTTCATCTTCAGCGAAGGAGATGATGTATTGATAATAGTTATTGATAAGCCCAGGGAACATGCATGTTTGTCCTGTCCCCATGCAGATTTCACTGTACTGCCACTCCCCGGTAGCATGATCCTCCTTCAAAGACATCAGGCGTCTGCAAGGCAAAAGAACACTTCTACAACCTGACCCAGATGATTTATGAATATTAGCATGGACACCTGAAAGGATATTTAATGTTTCCTACCCACACTAGCTGCAATAGGAACTGCAGCTTCTCTGGAGAGTGGAAGATTGTTAATATCAACCCAAATGTGTTATATACCCTGCAATCCTTTTCACAAGAACATGAAAAAACAAGAGGGGAGGGCTGAACGGCTATCAGGCTATTTTGGGGGGGGGGCGGATTTTGGCCAGGGCTACAACTTTATGAGTGTCCTAAGTGTTTACTTACCCACTCATAAAATCACCAAATATGTACAGGCCATTCAGGTTTGGAGACTCGCAACCTCGATAGACGTAGCCTCCTGTAACAGATTTCCCCATTTTGTGTGGATATGCGTAAATGGGAAGCACATCATCTGTAGGGCAGAAAAGATCTGTGACTTGTTTTGCACATGCTGCAGAATAGCTCTTTATCTAGATTGTTCTGAGACTGGTAGAGTACAATCAGGTTCCCTGCTGCATCTTCTATTTAAATGAATTGCCAGTGGAGTTATATTCAGTTTGATTTTCACCTTTTCAGAATCTCATTTGACTGTCCTGCCCCTCACCAAGAGCACCTCAGCACTCTCCTGAGCCCTTCTCCTCCCATTACAATCCATCTCTGTTAGTGCCACTTCCAGCACATTTCTACAGAGCTTGTCTGGTTTAGTTACAAATTCACAGGTTACTCCTAGAGTCACTGCACCCATGCAGGAAATGTTTGCCCAATGCAGCTTTGTTTAGGCAGTAAGAGGAAAAAAAGAGATGGGTGACTCCAGACTGCAGACACTGATGAAAAGATATGTCAGATGTCAGCACAAATAGCTTCTGTTCCTCTGAGATGGAGAAGCAACTTGAAAGGGCCATCAAATATTTATGGGATGGCACAGGCATGAATGATGTAGTACTGGCATATTCATTGTGAAATATGAGTTAAAACATAAGACAAATGTAAAATGAGAGATATGTCCTGATTTTGAGGGTCTCCATTAGGTGCTTCCTCCCCTTTCTTTTGAAACTCCTGGCTCACAGGTACCTCATGGTGCCCTTCCCTCCTCATCCTCACAGCCTTTCTCCCTGCTCATGTAGCAGATGCTGCAAGTAGCAAACATGGCAGCTCTGCAGCAAGGAATTTGCACCAGGGGAATTTCCTCTAAAGCAGATGTTTTCTACACTTCAGCTGTACTTATCATTCTAAAAGGGCTGTGACATTTCACTGTTCTAACAAAGGGTCTCTAAATTCATCAAAAATTGCTGTGAATCCCTGGAGATGTCAGTAAAGTGTCTGCCATGAATGCTCATGTGGGTACTGTCACACAGGAGAGCAATAAATGAGCTCTCTGAACAACTGCTTCAGCAAAGGGAGTGTAAAAAATCTGCTCCCTGCTCTTGACATTTTTATAAAAAAATACTTAATCACTCTCATACTCATAGTGAAGCTAATAAAAGAAAGGAATTTAAACTGAGTTAATATTAGTAAGAAAATTAAACAACAACACACAGCACATAGAAAAGAATCAGAATCTCAGCTAATGCAAATCAGTGCCAGCCCACTCCACTGCTTCCCTAAATCTCTGAGAAGAAGTTCCAGCACAAGACATGGTCCACATGAGCCCTTGAAATTCAATATGTTCTGACTTCACATGTTCACTGGAATTTAGCCATCCAGTAAACACCCTCAATCCAGTTTTGAACAGTTTAAAGAAATGAAAATTAAATGAGGTTTTCCTTTGTGGCATAGCTAAAAGAAATGAAAATATACCATACAATAAGTTACCTGCAAAGCAGGCTGTGTGCTTAAGGGTTGACAGTCCATGTTTTTCTCTCTTTTTTTAAAATAAGGACACTACTTGTGAGTTATGGAAAAAAATACAATTCCTTCAAGTTTTTCTTGTTCCTGCACAAAAGCTTATTTTGTGTGGCAAAGATGAAATTGTCCCTCTAAACCACAGAATCACTAATTAATTTCACTAACAACACCAATCGCCTAGAAAAACAATGCTAGCAGGTTTCGTTTTCCTCCTAACTCAGAAATAGTAACATTTGTACTTTCAGTATTTATGCCCAAGCCAGTTCCCTTCTAGACAGAGACACACCTCAAAAAGGTGTGTTTACCACCAAGCAGCTGGGCTTTGGAGGCAGGAATTAAAAATGAGAGCACATCTATTTACCCAAGGAAGAGTTGGTGCAAAGCTTTTTATCGTAACAGCTGAACCCTTCCCTCGCCCTCCAGCCGTAATTTTTCCCTTTCTCGACGATGTCAACTTCTTCGTATTTATTCTGCCCCACGTCTCCACAGAAGAGCCGCCCCTTCCCCTCCTTGGTGTGAGGGTCCCCCCTGTCGAAGGAGCAGCGCCACATGTTTCTCACTCCGTAGGCGTAGACCTCGGGCGAGCCGCGGCGTCGCTGACGAAAGGGTTGTCAGGAGGGATGCGGTACAGGGGCCCGCGGTCATTGCTGTTCACATCGATCCGCAGCACTTTGCCCAGCAGGGCTGATCTGTATTGGGAAAAGAAATGAAAAAGACAAATAAGACTAGACCTTGGCAAGAAATTCAGAGAGGCAGGGTTTAGAAATCCCAGGGTTTCGTTCTTTCTGTTTTAGAAAAGGCAAGTCTTTGAATATCTCTGAAAAAAGAAGCATTTCAAGATAATTGCATTTGCCCCCGAACAGCCTTCAGGTTGCTGGCATTGATTTCCCACACCCTGGAGCTGCAATGGGGATGGATCCACTCTTACTTGTTCTGGGCATTTCCAAAGGTGCCAAAAGGATCCCCAGCCATGCCTCCATCTCCAGTGAAGATATAGAGATACCCATCATCTCCAAAGAGTAGCTCTCCTCCATTATGGTTGGAAGCAGGTTCTTCTATTTCAAGGATTATTCTAAGTGAAAGCAGGGAGAAAGCAATTACCTACTGCACAAGTACTATGCAAAGGGCAAAGCAACATCGTGATAATGTAGTTCTTGACAGATGGAAACAGCTACAGATTGGTTTTGATAGAAATTCCTTCATATCCATGTTACTGATTTTTTTTCTTGGGCACAGCTGATTTTCTAGCCTTAAATAGTTCAACATATTTTCCAGATTACAGAAACACCAAATTGTGTAATATGGAAAGTCTGAGAAATCACATGACAAAATATACTTTTAATTACTTAAACTTTTCCTCTGATTCTTTCTTCCTCCTTGTTAAACTTCTGTTTTATTTTTCTTTATAATTTACTAAAGAAAAGCTATCTGAGCTTATAACCAATTGGAAACTGTAAGAGAAAGGACTCCAATCCATCTGTGCATCTGTCTTGCTTTTGGCACAATCCTGCCAGGCACTTTCAAGGCAAACATAAAACTTCTCAAACATTAAGGAATAGTTAAATTCTTAAGGAGAGAAGAATCCTTAAATGATAGTTACACACTCAGGACCTTATGAGTTTAAAGAGCAGTTAAAAGCAGCCCCACCAACAAGCTGAATTTACTAAAGGTTATTCAAAGCATTACCAACAAAATTTACCTTAATTTTAACCCCAAACTCTATTTTATTTGTTTATTTTATGCACCTAGAATCCCTTCCATAGCATTAAAAGGGAAAATACATAAATTATAATTTTATAGAATGGTAAAGCCACAAATACATGCAGTGGAAGTTCCCAGGTATAACAAATGAAGTTTATTATTACCAGCTTCTAAAAAAGTCCAGATTTCATGCTGGTAGTGCATCTTAATAGCTATGAAAGCAAATTATAACATTTACTTAGACTGCTTCATTTTTAGACAGTTTTTTTCCCCTTCTGAAATGTTGATCGTTATTGTGAGTTGTGGGAAGGAACCCAATTATGAGTTCTTGTCACCTCCTGTTAAATGTCAGCACCTCTGTGATAAGGTAACTGTGCAAGAGTGCAGAGGTTCCAGCTGACAGAAGGAGTGAAGGAGGATCCTGTATAGACACAAAGGTGAAGCTTCCTCAGCATCCCAAAGAAGATGGAAAAAACCAAAATGCATTGAGAACATCTGAGGATAAACAGACACACGCATTTGTGCTGAGGCAGTGCACACCACATGTCAGCCTGAGCTCCCTCTTGGGCAGCAGCTCAGGATAAAGTCAGTGGGACCTGTGCCTACACAAGCACAATAGGACCACAATTTTGTTTTCTTAAGCTTTTGCTGTACTAACCATAAGCTAAGTAAGCACAGGAATTGTTACAAACTTAGAGCCTGAGGATTGATTCTTAAACAAGACAGCTCATGGGCTGTCAATATCTGCAGGTTTCTGATTCGCTTTCCTGAGTGCCACATTGTAATTCCCCATACCTGTCATCTACAGTGCTGTTTACACTGGATTGCTGTAATTGATTTATAAACCAATATCCCCTCCCTCTCCCAGGCTATGTACATTTTTTGAGCTAGAATCACCCATAGCTGGGTGTTTGGAAAGCCTCTAATAGAATCCAAATAATGAAGCAAAAATCTTAGCATTAGTAATATTCAAGGGTCTCTTAAAACCGTGGTTCTATAACATAGTTCTGTAACAGGTTATAAATCTATGGGCCTGACTCCACAAACAAGTCTCTTGTCATTGGTGCATATTAGCGTGGAACAACTGCAAGACCAGACTCAAACAAATGACATTTCCGATTAAAATGCACTCAGTAATAATATAGTGACTTGTGTTTTATTTAATTTGATATGAAATTTGTAATATCAAAGGGTTGAGTTGTTGTTCAGATAAAGAAATATGGGACCAAATCCATCTTTGGTCTGGTACCACTTAGTTTTTTTATACTAATTTTGGAAACCTTTGGCTTTGGAATGAATTTCACTCATGCTTTGCAGAAGTCTATTTTAAAGGGTAATCATAAAAGTAAACAAATAAGTCTCCAAGCCCCACCCCAAAATACTAACTATAAATAATGTTTAATACGTGTTTAGTTAAATCCTCTGACATGCTAGAACTCAAAACTGTACATGTTTTATCCCTGGACACTTGCAGTTCGTCCATGGAGGACACACACATTCTGCATCTCAGTACACTAGATATGGACTTGGATTAACATGCTAGAACTCTAGAATGCAAATAAAACTAAATGAATGAATAAGTCTCATTCATTAATAATCTTTAAGATCTTAGATGGTAACTTGTGCATTTTTAAATTATTTGCCAGAGAAACATGTGTACAATACCTTTCAGAACCATGGTCCAAGGCATTCATGTCAGCAGGAGAAATTCTGAACTCACTGATCCGGATTCTCTCTTCATAACCAACTTCAACTGAATAGTAGACGTACACTTTACCATTAAATTTGAAATTAGGATGGAAGACAATACACAGAAAGCCTCTCTCATCTCCTTCCCAAGGCGATGTAAGCACGGCTTCACTGATGTTCAGGAAGGGCTTTTCGAGCCTGGATCCGTCGGGGAGGTAGGTCCACACCAGGCCAACCTGCTCTGCGATGAAGAACCTGTGGGTGCCGTCGTTGGCGTGCACCATCGCAACGGGGTTGCGCAGCCCGTTGGCCACCTCCACGAGGCAGAGCTGCAGACAGCCCTCGGCGTCAGCCGTGACCAAGCCCAGGTTCTGGTTGAGGTTCTGGTTAGCCAGCAGGTGGGGGAAGCAGTAGTCGGTGTCCTCCAGGGACAGGTAGCGGCAGAACTTTGCCATGTTGTTTTCCAGTGCAATTAACGCCGGGTCTGCAGAGAGAGAGCGGAAAATGGAGCGGCAGCTCTGCCACACCTGCCTGCAATAGCCTTGGCATAGTCCTGGTATCGTCCGCACTGGGGTGGAGGGATCTTCAGCATCATACAAGTGAGCTGCATATGGAGAGCATTCCTAGAGGGAGGCAGAAAAAGCTTCAAGTAATTTCTTGGACCCGATTTGAAACAGCTGAGCAGTGATAGTAATTGGAGATATTTCATCTTAATTACAAGATATGTTGTGGTTTATTCTGAAGATATATTAACAGAGGGAAAGATCTTAGAAAGGGGGTTTGTCTCAGCACTCGTGGAACTGATCTTCAATATTCCTGGTGAAAGCTGACTTCCTCAAGCTGTTACAAATTTATTCTAACCACAGAACTTTTCAAAAAAAGCTGCAATGATGCCTATGTTGCTATGTCACCCTAGTAGACTGTACTGGGGGAAAAGAGACTTTTCTTCCTTGGATGCTCTGATTTTATCTATGAAATAATAAGATCCATCACAGAACAGAAGTGAAACCACACAATTAGCTGAAAAGATTCCCTGCATCTCCACACTCACAACAGAATGGGAAAGGCCATCAGGGCCAAAGCCTGGGACATTCACACCTCATCATCTGATAATCCAGGCATGCACCTCAAACATAGATGTGATTTACAGCTTGGAAGGAATGGGATGTGAACATGGAGGAGGAGGAGAGGACACCATCCTTGTTGGGTCCAGCTGCCTTTACTGGTGGACCTTTGCCTACAGATAGTTTATATCCCCAGCCAGGAGTGGCGAAAGGCATCTCATGAACATGACATGGGTCAGCAAGTTCTGTGAGGCATGCTGAGGGTACAGGATTTCACACAGTGAGCACAAAATGGCCATAATCCAGGCAAGGTCCACTGGCAGCAGCTGCAGCCCAACCCTTGTTTATGCAAGGTGCAGCCTTGGAAATCTGCTTAAGGACTGGATCAAGTTCACACAGCTCATTGTAATCTCCATGACAAGAACTCCTACAGACACATATTCTTTATGAAAAAGCTGCAATCCACTAAAACTGTCTTTAATTTACAAACTGACCAAAGTGACTCACTTCTGTTTTGCAAGGGTTTTTGCTTGTAATAAACACAGTATTTTCCAGTTATAATGCATCTTCCCAACAAGCACCTCAAAAGTGCTCTTCAAATAATACAACATGACTCTGTGGAAGCTCAATTATTTTCAAAGTTATATTTCAATAAACACCTGAGGCAACAAAGGTCAGAAGATAAACCAGTACTTAAATTCTGTATTTTTAATTCCTATCTGGCATTGCCTCTTCTTTTACTAAGCAAAACCAGTTCAATTAAAAAAAAAAATAGGAAGCTGTTTCTATAGGGATCTATAGGGAGATATTTCTTGATGCAGATTACAACACTGTTCAATAGCTGGAAAGATATAACATCTGAGATTCCAAACTCTTTAAATTAGCTGATAAGCATACACAATATTAATTTTTATTTTATTTTCCATTTCATACCATAATAAACTAAGAGGCCATATAACAGATCATTAGTGTACAATAAGCTTTCCTCCTGGAATGTCAAGCCATTCATTGCAAAATGAAGGTTATTATGCTTTCAAATGAGCAGCAATTAATGTGGTAAAAAGAAGATTGCTTGTGACACAAAACACGGAAATTACACAGGCAGATTGGGTAATACACTCGGCTTGGTTACACGAGGTGTGCCAGGGACAGAAAGAGACACAGCATTTGTCAATTCACTTGCAATGACTGAAAAATTTGCCTTAGAAAACAAATTGAAATGAGATGGAAAGGGAGTTTGATGGGAGGGTTGGGTGGGAGCACAATCTGTTGTTCCCTATGGAGGTTTCCCATTCAGAGAGAGGAGGCCCCTCAGTTGAGTACTCAGTGTACCTCGTTCTCTGAAAGCCACCTTCAAAGCAGTCTTATGTGTTAGAAAGCAATGCCCTGGCTTCAGCAACAGAATTAAAAGTAGCCCAGAGATATGTCTTGGCCACTTCAGGCTGTTCACCACAGCCTCAGGTGTGTCTGAATAGAAGTTGTGGGCAACTTCTTCCCTCCTTACAACATTCCTGGTGGCATACAGCTAATTACAGCAGCATTACACTGGCAGTGATATTCAGAGAGCAATCGCTAGCCTGAAGGTACCTAAGCATGTCCTAGGGTATTTTTCAAGACATGTGAAATATTTTCCAAATTTTATTCCAGAAGAGATGGAGCCTCATGCCTTATCCTGAATTTCTCTGCTTCTGAAGCAGATGTTGTGTTCTTTAGCCTTTGCATCATCCTGTCATGTTCACATAACTCAAAATGCCAAGATGCTCTACCCTTAGTCAGAGCCCAGGATCAATATTAGATCTAAATCATCATTTTCAAGTGATGCTGTCTGTTCATTAATTTTGAACTGTTGTGGTCCAAAGACAGAGGAAACTATCTGGGCAGATGACCAGTTACTTCAGTAGGGCTGGAACAAGTTTCAGAAAACAAAACAGAAAACATCATTAGAAAACAAAACAAGTCACATTAAGTCAGACTAGCCAAATGCATCCTGTCTGTTCCAGGAATTCAGTGGCAGCTCCTTATCTGGGGAATTCCAATAGTCTGAATCTGATGGAACACCCACATCAGACAATGTCTTATTTACTGCTGCTATCAGCCTGGAGGAAGCAACAGGACTCCTCAGAAAAGCATCTGATTTCCATATTACCCCTGACATTCCTTGACCACCTCCATCTGGAAACTCAAATCTTTAAGCAAGCTGTTCCCCAGACAGCAGAGTGAGGCCTCTGCTCTTGCAGTTTGGTGAAGAGAAGGCTCCAAGGTAACCTTATGGCACCTTCCACAAGAGAACTGGAGAGAGACATTTTACAAGGCAGTGTAGTAATAGGACAAGAGGTAACAGCTTTAAACCGAAGGAGGATCAATACAGATTAAATTTAAGAAAGAAGTTGCTTACAATGAGGGTGGTGAAATACTGTAACAGGTTGCCAAGAGAGGTGATAGATGCCTCATCCCTGGAAATTTCAAGGACAGGTTGAGCAATCAGATCTAGTTGAAGCTGTCCCTGCTCATTGCAGGGGAGGCTGGACTAGGTCCTTTCCAAATCAAACTATTCTATTATTCTGCAAATTCAAGAAAAGGCAGGAATCCACAAGTACAAACTGAGACACTTGTCAATATAATTTGATCACATTTGAGAGAAATCATGAATTGTGAGCAGAAAGAGACAGATGCGTGCTAAGTCACAGAAACACAGTTATTAATTCAGGTCTAGGATATAAATTGTATATACAATGAATGAATAGAAGCAGAATGTTCTAGAGTGTTTGCAATGACTGAACTTCCATGACATGCTTGTGCAGCCAGAGGCGGTGTTTTGTAGCCACATCTGGGCTGGTGATGCACTGACCTCATCAGAATATTTCAGTGAATCATTGCTCCCACACTGAAATATTTCTCTGCTTCTGAAGACATTTTCAATGGCTGGCTTTCTGACAAACACAGGAGACTTAGTTATCACTTCCAGAAGCAGGAGTGCTTAGTGCACACTGCTAACTGGTTTCCTATCTGCAAATGTACTCTTAGACACTGCTTGTTCCAGAAATTAAATGTTTTTTGCTTCCAGTACAATGTGAGATGAAATAGAAGTCAATTCTCTAGAACCTGGTGTGGAAAAGTGTTGTCTTTCTCTTCACGCTTTAAGGAACCCAGGAGGTTCCAGCAAAATGCTAAGAGCAGGATTTCTGAAAAGCTGTTTTGATCCCATCTGAGCGCAGCAGACAAGACTCCACTGTCTGAATTAAGGTTTACACTTGCACAGTGCTGAGCTGACACTGCTCTCTCTCAGGGTCGTTTCATACCTGCAAGGCCTCCACTGATGATAGGGTCAGACACTTTGCTCTGTGCAGACTGTGATCATCCCATTATCATATCTGGCCCCTGAATATCACTCTGAGTGGAAATTCCCTCCTCTGCAGATGGCCACCACAGAGGTTCCTAGGCCACATCCACAGGCATTACTCTGCACCCATCACCAGGACTGTTAGCTAAAGGTGCTGCAATCCAACACAAAAAAAACCACCTGACCTCATCAATTGGTCATAACAAGGAGCAAGATTTGTGCAGCAGGTGCCTGTGGGTTTCTTCACCAGATTTGGTGTCCTAACCCAGGGAGGGTGGGGAGAGTCTGCAAACTGTATCTGCCCACATACCTATCTTAGAGAGTGCTGATCCTAAACTGAAGAAGAGCAACATCTCTGTTCCTCTTTTAGACAACTGCCAAAGGACAAAAAGTCCGCTGGGATACTTAATGATGGACAGTCACTCCTTCCAGTGCCTGGGAACACACGCCTAGGCTGCTGGGCTATTCCTGACGCATCCATCTGTGGGCTGATGTACCCATGCCTGTGCTGAAGCCACGGCTGATGCACCTGTGGGTGGGTACTCCAGTCTGGGCTTGGGAATTAACATCATGGCTCACACTCCCTGAACTGTCCAAAGTCCCTGTGCCTGGACCAGTGCATAGTATCAATGCACTCATGTCTGTGCCAAAGCATCCATACCCGGGCTCGATGCAGCCCTGCATGAGTAGATGCACACACACCTAGGCCAAAGCACTGCGATGGGGCAGAAGCGTCCATGCCCACACCAGAGCTCCGTGCAGGGGCTGAATACCAGTGTGGCTGCTGATATTCCCTGTGCATTGGAAGACCCCTGTGTGGCTGAACCCTGCGCGGCGGGACCCCCCCCCCAGTGCAGCAGGAGCTCCGGGAGCCCCGGAGGTCTCACCTGGCAGAGCAGGTCCTGCAGGTGCCCGGCGCAGGCGGCGTAGGTGCGCTCGTCGAGGCGGGCGCTGAGTTGGTAGAAGCGCTGGAGCAGGGCGCGGTCGCGGCGCAGGTCGCAGCAGCCGAACTCGGCGTAGCGGCGGCAGAAGGCGAGGCCCCGCGGCGGCCGGAACGGCGGCTTGAAGTCCAGGCACTGCGGGTGCGGCCGCGCCGGCTGCGGGGCGAGCGCCGCCGCCAGCAGCAGCGCCAGGGCCGCCCGCGGGCCCCGCATGGCGCTGCACCGCCCCGCCGCGCCGGCCCCGCTCCGCCCGGCCCGAGGGCTGCGCTCCCCGCGCCGGCGGCACCGCGCTCCCGGGGCCGGCGCTCTCGGGGCTCGGGGTCGCTCTCGGGGTATTGGGGTCTGTCTCGGGTCTCTCTCGGGGTCTCTGCCTGGGTCTCTCTCGGGTCTGTCTCGGGTCTGTCTCGGGTCTCTCTCGGGTCTCTCTCTGAGTCTCGCTCGGGGTCTTGTCTCGGATCTCTCTCGGGTCTGTCTCGGGTCTCTCTCGGGGTCTCTCTCGGGTCTCTCTCGGGTCTCTCTCGGGGTCTCTCTCGGGTCTCTCCCTGGGTCTCTCTCGGGGTCTCTCTCGGGTCTCTCCCTGGGTCTCTCTCGGGGTCTCTCTCGGGTCTCTCCCTGGGTCTCTCTCGGGGTCTCTCTCGGGTCTCTCCTGGGTCTCTCTCGGGGTCTCTCTCGGGGTCTCTCTCGGGTCTCTCTCGGGTCTCTCTCGGGGTCTCTCTCGGGGTCTCTCTCGGGTCTCTCTCGGGGTCTCTCTCGGGTCTCTCTCGGGGTCTCTCCCTGGGTCTCTCTCGGGGTCTCTCTCGGGGTCTCTCTCGGGTCTCTCTCGGGGTCTCTCTCGGGTCTCTCTCGGGGTCTGTCTCGGGTCGCTCTCGGGGTCGCGGCGCCGCTCGCCGCACGCGCCTGTTCCCCTGGTGGCTTTGGACAGGCGATTTTATTTTGATTCCGCCCAGAGCGCAACCGGGCAGGTACTTGGCTGGACAGTCGGCACAGGGTGTCACGCAGCACCAGGGTGGATTTAGACCGACTCCTCAAGTGATGTCTGCTGGGCTCGGTTCTGTCGCTGAGGCTTTTGTATGACCCAAACACGACAAAAGAACAGCACTCAGAGTTTATGCGGCTGATGGACATGTTTAATAACAAGAAAACCCAGATTCAGTACAGCTAGTGCTTCTGTGTCCTTCGTCAATCTTATCCTGGGCTGAGACTGATTAGATTTAGGTTTGAGGCTGGAAAGAAGAGGACTGGTGTAGTCTTTACACCGTGTGGCCCTAGGCAGCCCAGGTGACATACTTGGCTCTGTGAAGCACTCAGAATGGTGCTCCCTTGCCCAAATAAAGTAAAGCTACTCTTTCCTTACTCTGAAGTTCTTCATGGCACACCTCAGGAAAACATTTACTCCACATACATATCATACAGCCATATCACATGTGGTGTTATCAGCTAGTAAGATCCAGCCCCACACAGATGACACTTTTTTTGCTGTTAAACACAGCTAGCCAAAGTGTATTGTGTTTTTTAATATTAACATCCTGATTGCCCCTCAAAGACAAAGAATGGAGTTCATGCTGATATGCAATTTCTGACTCCTACTTTGAAACCAAAAAACTACTGTACAATGCATGTGGACTATAAAATCACTGTGTGGCTTGGAAAATCCTGTCAGGATACCATATGTGTTACACATTTAATACGAGTTTATTTTATCTCCATATGCTTACATAACTGCTGTTAAGGTTGCTCAAAACTTTCCAAATGTGCAGGCAACCAGAATACCCAATGACCTCACTTGAGAATTCTCTGCCCTTTTATTTTTGGTCACTTAAACCCAGTTTTTTCACAGACAACCTTTGCAAGCACTTTGGAAAGCACATGATCATGTTACTGCCCCTGAAAAGTTTGCAAGCTGTGCAAAAAATGAGTATGCAGTTATGCAACGCCATATTGCATAAAAAACCTGATGTAAAGACATCTCCCTCTTCATCCCAGCTAATCTTTTATTCCTGTGGTTAATAATGGTTGTTGTTTCAGTGATTATAATGATTGTTAGACACTGTTAATTAACGCTGAAACAATGCTTAATATATAAAGAATGGATTGCAGTAGCCAAACATATTCTGGATAATGAGATTTATCCTATAGCCTCTTGATTTGCTGTTGGAGTTCTTGATTAGTTTGGCATCCATGAAGCATTTCAGAAATGAAAGGACAATTAAATACTGTGCATATTTAGCAGTCAGTTGTAGAACAAGAACTTGTAGAACAGACTTGGTCTGCTCATCACTGTGAAACAGGGTAAAATACCTTTTGGAAGTCTTCTGTGTGCATTTATAATACACCCCCCATGCCAGAGCTACCACTGTTTTGCTCTTTCAGGCAGGGCAATGTTTTGGTTACCCCCCAGGCTGGGGACTGCACAGCAATTCATAGGCAAGGCAGTGCTGAAGCAGAGACTGGAGCTGTCTTGGCTCATTAATGAGATCATTCAATTAAAGACGGCTTGTTTTACAGCTTGTTGTGAGCTGAGTTTTGAGGTTTCCCGGCCACAGGTAGGAGCTCATGGGCTGCGTTTCAGGGATCTGTGGTGCCGTGGATAGATCACACAGCTCTGGCTTTTCTTCCCAGCTCTGCCTGGAGACTTAACTTACTATTCCCAAGATACTGTGTTTCTGCCGCCCCATGGCAGTCTCTCAAGGTGTAGTTTATTGCTATTTTTAATCACCTTTTTTTTTTTTTTTTTTTTTTTTTTTTTTTTTTTTTTTTTATGAGTTCTCTGCTCAGCCATCGCTAAAAGCTAAACTCAGAAGGGGAACTCTTACCCTTGACCTGACATGCTAAATTTGAAGTTGCCCTTGTTCCTATCCGAGGGCAATATCATTCTGTGTAGCAGAATGGAGATGAAGTTTGATTTAAGCAGTATTCTCCAAGTTTATATGGTAGTTTGAGAATTTGGTACTCAGAAGGTTTTATATTAAAATGACTAATTTTTAATTTGGTTAATTACAACACTCATTCTTGTGCCTAATGGCCTGAACCAATCAATTGAATATTTTGTACTGCATATCAGCTATTGGAAACAGATGATAAAAAAATAGGTTTTTTTTTTTAGTTTTTTTTTTAGGTTTTTTTTTTGGTGTCTTTTTAATTGATATTTTTTGTTAAGATATTGGATTGCTCCTACTCCCACTGAAGTTCATTGAAGTTGTTGACTTTATTCAGTTCTCAAAATTAGAATTTTTGTTGATGGATGAAATTGAAGAAGCCAGGTGAGAAAATGCAGTATTTTCTTGCAAACAACACAGCATTAAGGCAAAAAACCCCTACATTTAAAAAATATTGTTTGGGGTATGAAATCTGAAATCTTTTGTGACCATTGAAGCAACTGATAGTCATAAGTACCCTGCAGTTCAAAAAGACTTCCTTATGTACCTCAAACTGAGCTTCTTAAATGTGCAACATCTAGATTTTTTCACACTTTCTGCATACATTAGAATTTGTTAGTGTTCATGGGACAGTGGACATGAATGAGTGAATGTGGGCACATTGATTAAAAATGTAAATTAATTACACTTGATCAAATGACCAATGTTAGACCCTCTGTCTGGAACTTCATCCTTAAGGGGAGCTTAATGCTCTGAGCTTTAATAGCCAAAGGACCCACTCCCGTACCCAAGTCAGCTGTGAACACCATCCCTGAAAGCTTTACAGTCAGGAATTAAATACAGGGTTATAGCTCTTCTCAAAGGAAATTAGGCTTTGCTTTCTCTACATTCATCTGATCACAAAACCCTTCTGTTCTTCATTTGTCTTCTCGGTGTTTTATTTTCCTTACTGGTGGAGCTACTGGAGACAGATTATTATTATGAGAATAAAAAAAAGGAAAATGTGTGCGTGCCTGTACACACAAATCCACAATGTGAGTGAAGTAACACCTGAACAGAACAGAACCCATGTTAGGCATCTGTGATCCACTGGCATGGAGACTGCTCATTCACACAGCTCTTACTATTCTATACAAACAATTGAAAAAATAGATTAAACCTTAGGAAAGATGAAAGAATAGCTTTATAGCACAGCCAAAAGCAAGCAGCCATCTTCTATTCAAGGTGATTTTCCAGGGAACAAGTAGCTGAAGTCACACTGGCTGTGACAGGCCTACCAATACATTTTGATACTGAGGAAGTGTTTAATGCAAGAAACCTGGGGAGCCAACCCAGTGCAGACAGCATCGTGTGCTATATCGGGCATGCTGTCAGAGGACTCGATCAGCGGAAATCCCGCTGCGTCCTGACATGCTGCGATGACTCAGATGTGGAATGAAACAAATGCTGCAGCATCAAAGACCTAATTTCTCCTTCTAATGGAACCACACGAGTCCATCACGTCCTTTAATCGTGCTGTGATGAAGCACCTTCAGCAGCAGCCTTTGGTGCACATTTCTGGGCTCTGTGTCACGTGCCATGGCAGATTTTTGTACAACCCTGCAGACAATGTAAATCAGCAGAACTCAACCACAGTGTATAACATCCAGGATTCCCATACACGTGACATTACTAAATGCTTTTCCTGTCCTTCTTATGCTCATTTTACGCACAGCCAGGATGCAAACATCAGAGCTTTACAGCACTCAGATAATTGCTTTTTTTGCTCTCAACTTGCTACCATAGAAATTCTAATGTCAGAGCCCTCAAGAGACCATATGGGCAGTAAACATTCCTTATGTGCTGCATGTGCAGAAAGAACATATTTTCTTATCTGTTCACACAAAAGCAGATCATGCAGACATGATTTTTAAAAATTACTACTATTTTCCCTGCAGTAACAGGAATAGAACAATAAGTAACAATCCTTGAATGGTTTCCCTCTGTTTTACAGTACATGGATCTTTTTGCCTTTTTGGTCGCAAGAGAATGAAGACATTAAAATGTATATTTCTTTTCAGAAAGCATTGTATTGATTTTATGTAACATCTGAATACTTTGTGTTGTAACTTAACATATAACCATATAATTTGTCTGTAACAAGAAATAGACCAAAAGACTTGCTCAGTGAATTGTATAAATGAGCCTTTCCTCATCAGTGATCCAAGGCATAATAAAATACCCCACTTATTCATTTCCCTCTGTGAGGGGAAAAAGCTCACTTACAGAAGCAAGTATATTCCACTGAAAGAAAAGGTGATTAATCATAGCTTGAGCTCATACTCTAAAGGAAAAATCCCATTTGGATCCAGGCCTTTGTCCCAGGATCATTCAGTTCCATCTCTAGTTTGGAGAGAATAAGGTTTTTTTGATTAAGAACCACAAAAATGTTACTTTGTTGGAAAAAAGCTAGCAGCAGCCAATGCTGCTATTACACCACCCCTGTTGAAGGACAAAAAGCTAATAAACAGGTTGTTCAGATATTTTCTAATAGTTGAAAATATAAGTCATAGCCAATAAAAGCCAGCTGAAACTTGAAAGATTCTTCCCCAAAGTAATCAGGTCACACAGCAAAGAATAGATTCTGGTCTAAACCCAGAGATATTACAAATTTAGTATTTCTGAAATCTTTCTGAGAAATGAGGTGTATAACACTGACAGTTCAACCAAGCCCTCAGACATGTATTTCATAAAAAACATACCTAGAGGCCAAACAAATTTTCAGCAAGGACAAAGTAGAGAAAAAAAAAAAAGAAGCTGCAAAAGTCCATGGGGATATTCTAGTGGGCTCATTTCTGGAGGAATAGGGTTCATGGCTGTGCAGCCCATGCATACTACAGGATACCTGGAGAATCCTGAACCTATCTAGCAACTCTTGCAATCTACATTGCTTGCATATCTGTCCCAGTACCAGCAGGCATCTGGTAAATACTCATGAACTACTCAAAGAACGACTTTCTCTGATAAGGGAATATGCAAATTTTCAGTTTGTTTACAGTAGTATTGCATTTAAGGGCCAAGACAACCATGCTCCTCCATCACTGATTTGGTGCCTTTTCTTTCACATTCTCTGGGCAAATTTGAGAAGAAACACATGTGATCATTTCCCTCCTCAAAGCTGAGGAAAGCTTTGCCCCCAGAACTGCTGTGGGGTATCTGCTACTGTGGGGTATCTTCAAGCACATCTCTTGGTAACAGCAAATGCTACAGTGGTCTGAGAACATTGCAGTTAAAACTTGCTCCAGGTGTGATTCTGGAGGAAGTTCATGATGGCCTTTTACAAATTCAAGTGGGTTAGGTACCAGCCTACCACTGGTGTCTACACAGGCTCAGTATGTGATGTGCTTCAACATCTTTGGCATTTCCACTAGTCTGTATGTGCCTCTAGACTTTTGCAATTCCAGCCCTAAACTTCTATTGACCTAAATCATGGAATTAAATCCTAAGTTTTGAAAGAATGGCATTTTCAGACACTTAGAGTTATTTTGCCATAAGCAAAATGTCTCATAGACTGTATATCAGTTATGATTTATGAGTCAACCTGACATAGTTCAAAATGCTAAAAAGCAGATGTGGCACTTAAAAAGCTTTGGAAAACCATAGCTGCGAAATCCAAAAAGGCACAACCACATCAGCAGGCACAAACTCTAGGTTGTGCAGAATTTTTATTTTTGCAGAATTTTCTAAGATCTGCTAGAAACAACTGCAAATCAAGAGCTATATTTATTTCATGTTTAATTCATGAGAAATAGTATCTGTAGGAGTACATGGGTTTAAAGGAGTATCTACTCTTGGCTCTTCCCTGGCCTCAGTGTTGGCTGCAGCATTTTCAGTGAGGACCTGATGGGTGTCAGGAGTTGTCAGCTTTGGCTGTTGCAGGCAGGAAGGAGCAAAGCTCAGGAGCAAAGAGGTTTTCCCTGTCAGTGACCTGCCACAAGCCCTGAACAGGTCATATCTGGGAAATGATGGACTTATCACCTCCCACAGCCCCAACAGTCAAACAAGGAGGAAGTCAGGTAAGGAGGTCTTGAACTAACTACAGCTAATATACGTCAAAATTAACAGCCTGGTTTTCACACAGAGATAACTGGAGGGTCACTGGAGATCACACAGCATTGCTATTTCTGGATGCCCTTGGGGCATGCTGCAGTAACCCAAGCTAGACTGAGCAAAGCCCTGTTCACTGTATTAACATCTGGGTCAGCAGCAGGAGGAAATCCCCTCTGAGCATGCATCAGCAGTGAAAAAAGCATCCCTGCTCCTGGTGCTTTGGCTATTCATCAGCTAAGGAGGATCTGGTGCTATTTCTAAATGCTGGCTCTGTTTTATACAACCCAGGCAGTGGTCCATGAAATAACCACCATTTATCCCATGACTGAAAGCAGATTCTCAGGGCCTCACAGCTCTTTGCTGCTGCTAGATGCTGTGGATTGAGGGGCAGGGAAGGTGGCATTTCAGAGTCACTCAAAGACCAGGGAAGGCACTGAACTGTTCCAGGATGGATTGCCTCTAGATTACACTGTAGAAAACAGCTGAGCTGTTGGGATAATGCAAGTCTTGTAGCAACTCTGAGCTTTCATCATGAAGTTCTGCCAGGGTACAAGATGTTCTGTCAACAGATTCTCAGTTAAATTGTGGTGTCCAGTTCGTAGCCTGCTACGATATGGATATTTCCTGTATCTAACATGGCAGAGATAATGGGATGGGTCTGGGTCAAGTATTTGTATTTTTCTCTGTTCTTTATGAGACATGGGTATGGTCATTTGTTCTCCAGTGAAACGAAATCCAGGTTTTCACCTTGGAGTCTTTGCTTCAAATCTAGTTCAATAACACCTAAGAGCTGTTACCATACAAATAACTGCCATGTGAGCTGTATCCAATGGCATCTTTGTTAGCCTCTATTACCTTGCTTGGGAAACTAGCTTGTTCACAGCATTGTCCTCACAAGGGAAAGCCCACACTTGGCCTTCTTCCTCTCCATGGCTCTTCATCCAAGCACACAGCATTGCCAGATTTCTTATTTGTAAGCTAGAAGAGAAAATTTCCTGAATATCTCAACTAAAGATCCCCTCTATGAGGCAAAGTGTTGCCTGCACTGATGCTTCATGTGGCATGACTCCATCTCCTGGTAACCAGGGGGAAATAAAGCCATCTGCTATTTGGGAGTCCCAGGATCATTCTTGGCTTTTTGCTGTCACATGGAGTGTGTGCGTCCCCTGGCTGTGCCAGTGACATCCTGGAGGTGTAAATGGAAGCTGACCACAGGGTGTGGATGCCTCCAGTGTGAGACCCTCCATGGTCAGGCCAGCCTGATGTGGCCAAATCTCCCTCTGTTGCAACTATTGTACATGAATTATGAGTATTTCGCCTGTAACTGTACAGATCTCACCTTTGATGCTTTAAGGAGGGATGAGCCTTTCCATCAGTAAGCAGGTAGCCTGGATGCTGAAGACTTGGATACAATTCTCTTACGATGACACCATGAATTAAAGGTGTTCAGGATACTCAAGGCAGGAGGCTAGAGTATGTAGCCTAATTTCAGTGCTTAGTCTCTTCTTTCCTCTTTTTCCATCAATAAAAAGAGGAGACAGGTCTTGCATACTTCACAGTACTGTAATTTGTACCAGTGCAAGCCATAAAAACACACAGAAGTTCTCTTTTCATCTTCTCAAATAAAGACTTACTCATTTTAGACAAGAACATCTTATAAGACTTTAAAATATATATAATAGACACAAATATTGATAATCATAAAAATAGAGAAACTGTGGAGAAGTGGTAACTGATGTTCACTACAACGATGTGAAAGGTTCCTAGAAATGGAAAAATTCCTCCTTCTGAGTGATGACTCTTGCCCTTTAAAAAACAGCCACATGAGACTTCCTACCCACAGGGCTCTCCTGCAGTGACAGCTACATTAACCTTTGCTGACAAGCACTTCTCTTTGCTTGTAAAATCAGCTTAGTGAGTGCAAAATTTTTTCAGACTTTAAAATTGTTACTATCAAATGGAGATACGCTCCATGCAAAACAAAAAAGCCTCGTGCCTTACAGTTACTCCTGTGTTTTTTTGCTTTGAGATCACTGGGTGAGCTGATACAAGATGATGTCTGGGCATCTGTCTGCTTTGGCTAATATTGCAGAAGAGATGTGAATGTAGGAAAGGACACTGAGGTTTTTGCTGCATTTCTCTCCCTGGGCATTTTTCCATGCTTATCACCACATTGTCTGGGCAATGAGCAACAAAGCAGAGGAGCAGTAATATATGCTTGGGCTGTCTGTCTGTTGCTATTAGAGAAATGCTTCAAAATTGCAGAAGCCAGCCCGCTCCCTCCTGCGCACAGGCACTCACACACACGAACGCATGCTCTGTCCCTGACATCCTATTTCCCCTTATTAATTTCACATCCTCCTGGATTGTACATCTGAGCTCTCCTTTAGATGCAAGAAACTCCTCCCATGCAAAGGGAATTCTTCTGGGCTTGGGCAAAAGGAGGGTCTGCCAGTCTCCTCCCACCCTGTGGCAGCACCAAGCCTTTGAAACTGGGTCACACGAGCTCTGCCACCTCATCAGGGTTAAGCTTTCATATCACCTGGGGCCATTTCAAAGTCCTCATAGCCCCATGGATTGAATTTAAACCATGCAACATATACAGTTTTGATTCACTCAGCAGTTCTGTTATATTTCTATGACATTTGTAATTGCTGACCAGAAATCTCCAGGACTAGGACTTTGGCATAAAATGCAAGTCAGGCTCCCAGTCTAGTGCCACCTTGTCACTAATCTGTCATGTCTTGGATATCAGCAAGGTGCAGGAATCCAGTACATCACTGAAAAGATTAAAAAAGCTTGGAATGGAATGGAATGGAATGGAATGGAATGGAATGAATGGAATAGAATAGAATAGAATAGAATAGAATAGAATAGAATAGAATAGAATAGAATAGAATAAATAGAATAGAATAATAGAATAGAATAGTTAAAAACTAAAAATGCTTGAAATTATGACTTTTATATCTAGATAACTTTGCAGTGTAAACAGAATATATTCTTACACTGTCTTTCCTTTAAGTGCCAGCTTAAAAGAACACTGCCAAACCATGACATTTATTGCAAAACTCCTCCTGAGCTCCAAGTTGCAAACCTTGATTTCAAGCCTGTCTTTTCACTGTATTTGGTGGGACTGGAATTTCCCAGGGCAAATAATTGACTGTTAAAACTTAAAGCAAAATATTATATTAAGTGGCAGAAGGAGCAACCTTCCTCTGCAAAAGCAGTGGGAAACTACTTTGCTGCAAACCCAGATGAATATCAAGTGAAGTTACTTTTCTAATAGATCCCAAATTAAGCCACTTTTCTTATTTGCATTATTCTGGATGTTGGATTCTAGATATCTTTGCAAAGATGCATAGTTAACTGGCAAATTAGACCAAGAATGCTGAATTTTTAAGAAGCTAGTTGTATATACTTAGTATTATCAAGTTAAATTTTGGAACTGACCTCGTCTGCAACGTGATAAAATTTAATTGTGTCATATGGTTCATTAAGGAAAAGGTCCATGAAGTCTTGCTGAAATTAGACTGAGCTCCTTTGTGAAGTATGTGTAGGAAAATTTGTTTACTGGAATTTAGAGGGGAAATTATTTTCTGTCTCCTGTATACTCACTTGAAGGACTGCCAACATCGTGTTTAACACAGGTATAATTCCATCGTTTTGACACCAAACAACAAACAAAATTCTAATATAAATACAGATGTGAGAAGTCAGACCTGTTTTCTGCAGATCACGGAGCCACAACTTTCAGCCACGTAAGTCAATGGCAGAACAGTCCTTGACTTCATTTGGGCCAGGATTTTAGCCAGGATACTTTGTCATCCAAGTTTCCATGTGAAAAGCTTTAAAATAATCCACTAAAAAAGAAAAAGATCATGGATAATGCAGCCAGGGTGCATCACTCAAATGGAGTTTAGAGACAGCTTCTAAGCCAGAGCTCTAAAACACAACACAGTTGTTGGATGGTGAGGTCCTTGGGACTGAAAGCAATATTTTTGCTTCCTTTGCTGGGGCACTGAGATGCTTCTTTTATTGATGGACTACTTATAGATAGGAATCCAAATAATTCCAGTGAAGTGGAATTAATGAGACATTAAAGTTGTGCAAGTTGGGTTTTTTCCCACTCTCTCTGCCCATTCAGCAACTTAGCTTTATGGCTGGTGGTGGTCAGCTACAGGCTCTAAGACTTCTTCCCAAACAGTGTATCCCTTTGCTAAGGAAAAGACATATTTTAAAAGTCACATACTACCATGTGCCACAGGGTCCCAGACCTCCTGGTTGCTCTGTGCCCATTTTTTTCAGACTTCCACACCTTCTTTATTTGCTATGAATTGCTACAAATTTGCTAAATTGCTACGAATAATAAAACAGCAGTTCAATTTCTCAGCTTTAACAGATGCATCTGACTTCTGCTTTTGTTTCACAGTTTCAGCTATGAATAAAACTAATCAAGGCATGTGAAGAAGCCATGGGGTCACAAGAGCTCAGAAAAGGGTCACTAATAATCTAAAACTGTGGTCAGAAAGTCTGGATTTTAATGTCTGAAAGAGCCATGGGAAGGGAAAGCAACTATTTTCTGATCTTAAGTTCACATGTAGAAATGTTTCCAGTTTAATATCTGCAACTCTTTTGACCTAAACATCCACAGTTTCTGGAAACAGACTAACAAATCCTGAAATTGGTATTTAGGAAGTAGTGTGATTATTATTCCAGTCTGATCCAAGATCTAAAAGAATTTTTAATTTATCATATCAAGGTTTCCTGATGAGTAGCCATGAGGGAGATTTCAAAGGTCAGAAGAAATGAAATGCAGATTTAAATTCAAATTAATCAGAGGCAGACTCCAAACTGGCTTACACGTACATGGGTAAACATTCACCATGGACTATATATCACTGCAAAACATGGAAATGTAATCTAGAATTGAATTTCAGGGCACTGAACAAAATGTAAGTCATAGGAAAAAAGCTGTGGCTGAAGGTGAAAATCACACAGCAGAGACTGGGAAGCAACAGAGCAGGGAAATGTGTGGACACGACCCCTGAGTCTACTTGGCCAGTTCTCATCATGCACTGGGGCAGGGGAAAAGCTGCTCTGATTGAGCCCATTGTGAGCCTCAAAATGGTTTTCCATGACTGGATCATTGACTTGCTACTTTTCTGGGATTTGTAATTTTTTTGGAGTGGGAAGAGACCCTTAAGGAGGTGTTTCCACAATATTAGGAGTGGCTGAGCTGTGTCACAGAGACCACAATGCTGACCAGGTCTGAGGCTCAGAGATTTTATAGGACAGCTGTTGAAAGTCTGCAAGTTTTGGTCAAAAGTTTATCAGCTATATAGAAGCTCTGGAAGATGTGTTTGCTTTATTTAATCCCTATATTTGCCCATTAAATAATTCAGAAGATGTAGTATTAAACAGACTTCAGAGAAAAGTGATGGGAGTGCATTTGCTGAAGCAAAATCTTGTATAATGAGACATTTCATAAAAGAAGCTGGACTTTTAAAGTCAGAATGGATTAAGGGCATGAATTCATGTGTCCCATGAGAACTTATTATAAACTCGAAGGACATTCAGAGACCTTCAGCAAGAAGCAGCTCTCACACTTGAGTTAATTTTAGTACCATTACAGCTGTAAATAAATTGTTTTTATAGTTGTTTTAGTGTGAATAAGAATTTTATCTGACCACCCAGTTATCAGTATGGGGGGATTGTATAAAATGAGAAATGTATTAGGGATGATTTTGTGCATTTCTTAACACAAAAAAACTGTATCTATAAAAATTGCACCTTTCATTTAAGACTACAAAAAAAAAAAGAGAATTTAAATTATAACAAATAAACCACTCTGAAAAAAGTCAAATAAGTTTTTCCCTATCTGTGGCAGTGTTATAACACAATCAGTTGGACACTGATAACTACTCATCGTATTCATGGCTGATTTCATATTCTCATACAGTAATAATCGTATTTTGATCATGCTAAGTACTGTGTTGCCAAGGCTGCAGGAAAATGATAATCTGCCTGAAAGTAATACCTTCAGACTAAGTGTAAAAGAAAGAAGCCCAAACTGGGAACTTTCCCATTAGTGCCCAGTTGCAGGTGAGGGTCTTTTTGCCCAACCCTGGCTGTGGACACAGCCAGAGCAGTGAGGATGAGGGAGATGGAATCTCCTTCTGCCAGCACCTTGGCCAGCCTGTCCTTTAAGATTTCTTTTTCAGAGCCTCTTTTGCAAAGCAAAAGCAAGCAAGCAAAGCTTTGCAAAGCAAGCTTCAGTGTGGCTCTCCCCCTAATGCCTCTGGTGACACAGACGCCCTCTTCCCATCCTATTCTATTCCCCTTTCCCCCCTCATTCTCACAGAGACTTCAGCTATCTTTTGGCCAACCCAATTACAGGGAAACCACCCTTCTTAGTGGTGATTAAGCATAGTCAGTGACTTAAAAACAAGAGGACAAGAGTCCTGCATTTAACTTTCACTAAGAATTAGGAAAAAAATTTAGAGGACTGTATAAATGGTCACTCTATTTTCATTCCTCTTTGATTTTTCTGTAGCAGAAATAAGTTGTCTCCTGTATCTATTTTAAAAGCACTTTTGAGTTCTTCAGCATAATTCCTGCTTTGGACATGAGCTACCACTCTTACAGGTGTGTGCAAATCGTGGTAGAATAGAATATTTCAGTTTGAAGGGACCTACAATGACCACTTGGTCCATCTAGGCTGCTCTTATATGATGGACTGCTTTTGCTCAGCTCAGGGGCAGGAGACTTTCATGCCTTACCATAAGCTGTTCCTGCTGCTAGGGAGACACTTTCCTGAGATTCCTCAGCAAGGTTTGACCTCTGGTATGTGACAGGTGAAAGACAGTGACTGATCTGAGGCCTGAATCTCATTTGGTGATTCTGCTAATGAAGTAGTGCATGGACAGGCAACAGCTTTCATTAGCAGTCCATTTTTTTCCCTGCAGCAATTGCTGTGTTTTAGGCTCACAGTAAGAGTTATGCAGGATTGTAGGATGGAGTCTGAGAAAGGAAATATTAAGCTTGCTCAGGCACCGGGCTGCCTTCTTATCACAAGTCTTGTACTAAATAATGATATAATTAGTTACCATGATTATTTTTATTTTAAAAATATATGATATAATTTATCAACTACAATCTAATTTCACTTTTTCTGTTCTATGAATGTAAGATTCATGTGAGACTGATCATGCTGTAAGTGAAAGCAAGTCCTATTTTTACTTAGCCAAAAGAGTATTTGCAGTACGTCAAAGCCATAGTTGCACTTCTTATTGTTCCAAACCTTTTGCATTTCAGTTGTCAAATGCAAATATATAAAAGTTGCACTTCTGAGCTTTTTTAACTTCTGGAGTTGCATTTGGTTTCTTCTTTTGGTTTTTTGTTTTTTGTTTTTTTTTTTTTTAATGAAACTATTAGCCTATGATTTAAAGCAGTTTAATGATGTGATCAACAAAAAAAAATCTCCTTAGTTTATGTTCTCTTTGTTTGGCTGCTGTGGATACAGGTCTGCCATCTCTTGCTTTGCATAGGTCTCTGGAAAGGCAGGGACTATTTCCCTAAGATTCAAGAAGAAGACTAGAGTATTTTAGCACTATCACAGTAAAGAGCAGGAGTGTGTGAAGTTTTTGAAAAAAAAGGCTTGTTGTCTCTAAAGGTTTAACCCCTTCTGTTTATCCCGGGGGCAGCAAAGGGAAGGGGCAGTATAGCATAAGACATTTTTCCCCATCAGCACCCCCACTCCTGGCTGGGACCATATTTCCAAGCTCATTCTGGTGACTGAGTAATTCGTGTTTCTGTACCCAGGGAGGGATGAGGCCCTGTCAGGGATGAGGCTGATAATTGGTTTCTCTTTGAGGTGCTGAGATGGGGACACCTGTTAATGAGAAAGTTGACCAGGCAGTAATGACTCCCAGTCACTCCTACCTCACCTGGGTTTGAACCAGTAACCCAGAGACAAAGGCCTCGTATCTCATTACTGCCCCTCCCTTGAGCCACCCCACTCTTTTCCAGCAGATGTCTATCGTATTAGTGTCAAAACCATGTATTTAAAGGAAGTAGTTTGCAAAGGTACATCTGTCCAGCGCCTAAAAGCTCTCTCCTGCACCCAGAAAGTTCTGACTCGTGCTGCCAGCTGACAGGGAGGTACTGCAGTCTCTGTCCCCATCTTGGGCTCCTACACTCCCATATCCCTTTGCCTCTTAGTGCTCACTGTATTTCAAAACTAAAAGTCTTTATTATATTCTTATTAAGAGCACTCTGGGTGGCCTTTTAAAATAGCTGGGAAACAAAGGAAGGGGAACTAAATTATAGATAGGTATAAAATCCTTTCAAGGTAGCCGATCTGCTCCCACTTACCCTAAGAGAGGATTCAGCTCACTCAGTGAAAATAAAATGAATAGGCTTACCTGTCTAACATACCTGATAAGTACAGGGGTTGCAAAATAATCTTCCTCTAAGGACATACATGAAAATGTCAGCAGCCAAACACATTTGGGCTTCAATTTATGAGGAGTCTGATCCAGATAGTACTCTGTAGTGAGCATTAGCCAAACTATTTACAAGCTCCAAAAAAACATGCTTCTGGGATAGAAATGGCAATAAAATGTTACCTGAAGACACTACATGCAAAAAAAAAAAAAGCTCTTGCATCTTCCTCTTTCCCTTCCCCCTGCTTTCAACCTGGCAATGCTGAGCTCTGCCTATGGAAATGAACAGCTCCTGCTCTGGTAGGTATGTTGCTTCCAGCAAGGCTGGTGCTCGATAGTGGGCAGGGTCCCCTCCCAAGCCCCACGGCAGTTTTTCCAGTCTGTCAGGTCAGGTAAGTGAAGGGAAGAACAAAAGTATCACTGTGTGCAGGAAGGGAAAGGGAAGGCAGCATTGACCTGTGGCTCCCACAGCCCACCTTGCCCTTGCTCCAGCCCCCAGCAGTGAGGAGAGACCAGGAGAGACCTTTGCTCAAGGGTTAAAGCATGGGAAGTGTTGCTGATGGTGGCAGTGAGGTGTAAATAAGGAGATGGCATGTCTCTCAAATCCTCTGCATACTAGTGTTAGTATTAGTATCAGTATTAGTATTAGTATCATTGCTGTTGTTGTTATTATTGTTATTATTGCTATTCTCATACAGTTTGTATGACAGTCACTTCTGTGGTCCCTAGCTGCAGACTCCAGGCCATGCAGGGTAACAGTGGCTGTGAAAGGCTTCCTCTCTGACCAGCAGCTCTCTCAAGGATGCCAGACTTGCATCTGGATAATCTGTGCAAGAGAAACAACAGGAATCCTTCTGTACAGTAAACCATGCAAGATGATGACATGCTCAGTGATCAAGGAGTAGGAAAGGGAGGTGGAGCTATTTTGCCATCACAGAGCTCACACAGATGTGGGTTTGGGAGTGGTGATGGCAGCAGACAGGCTTGAGGGGCTGAGCAGAGCCCAAGTGGCCAAAGGGGCTGTCCCGTGTGCAGGAGGATCAGGAGACTGATCACTGCTCCCTGCTCCCTAGGCACTGTGATGGCTCCTGGCGGATATTTCTATTGCTCCCTGAGGAGTTAGGTCTAACCTAGACACATTGCCAGCCAAAGAAGCTTCCAGGTCTTTTTTTTTCCTCTCTCTCTTTTCATTACTTGCACAGGGTTTGCATGGAAATACACCTCCCAGTTCAGTAGCATGAAAACTTCCTTTCTCACAGCCTCTCCTTCACTATTCTTTGCAGGTGCCTCAGTTGCAAACAAAACAGAAGCACCATGTATAGCACTAACTACCCTTTATCTTGGCACAGAGAAATTCACTGTGTGGGACTACTCCTAGCCCAGAGATAGACTTACTAAAAGTAGCAGAGTTAAGGTAAAGCTTTGGAAGATTTATGGGCAGTATGGGCACAGTGTTCTTCTGGTAATAATGCATGCTGTTGCCTTGTTTTCTACTCCGGAGCCTCCAGAAGGCCAGCCCAGGACCAGAGTGCCAGTCCAGAAGGCCCAGCTGGAAGCACCAGAGGATTGTTCAGTCCACTGCACATTTTAAGAGGCAGGCAACCAGACCAGAATATCCTCGCCAATAGGACTGGTCCTCGTGGGTGATGCTGTTGGTGATCCCAGCAGTAAGGCTGACCTAAAGGACAGGGGTTAAGCTGCAGGGAGCACATGGGCGTAATAAATTTGCTTTAATTCGCTCTGCTTGGCTGGAACTTTGGTTTCCAGAGTTGTCAATTCTGGAAACTTTCCTGAGCATTACATTCACTTCTAATGAAGGCAAAGCAGGGAGTACAACAAATAAGCTCAAATGTGCGAGCAGAACGGATCAATTAAGATTGGTACATCCTGCATGCTATCAAAATCAATATACATCATGGCTGAAAAGTAGTATCTGCAAAACAAAGCTCGAGTTTTACCCAAAATGTAAATCCTTGAGTTTGCTCTGGGAATGAAGAGGCTAAAAATAAGATTATAAATATGGGGATCTTTGCTGCTCTGGGTGTTTGGCGCTAGAATGGTTCTTATGTCTGACAGATTATCTCTGCACCACTAAAAATGATCAGAGCCCTAAGGCAATTAATTCTCCACTTTCAGGGTTTTACTTCTGCGGCAACAGCGATTGCCACGGACAATAACGCGGGCCGCCGAGAGGGGCGGGTTTGGAGCGGAGGTAAACCACGGCCGTCAGATAATGAGCGGTGAATACAAAGGCACGGCAACCTGCTTGCTGGAGGGAAAAGCCCAAGCCAGACCTGCATTGCGGTGAGCCACTGAGCCGTGGGAAAGACTTCATCACACAGGTGACAGAGTGCAGGAAATACAGTAACAGCCAGTTATTCCCATGCTGGGAAAGGTGCCTCACCTCGCCTCGGCAATCGGATCACCCCACACCACCTGGACTTCTCCAGCGCTCCCGTGGGAGGAGCGCGATGTCCTGCCTCCTCTTTCAGTGCAGACGGCATTCCTGCTGGTAATGGTGACCCTGTCTGGCAGTGGCAGCAGATGTGTGCAGAATGCCAAGAGGCTACAGAGTCACCTGCCTCCAGGACCTGCTGTGGGCACTTCAGGAAGGGGACTTCAGTCATGCCACAAGGTGTGTTGACTGACATCACTTGTTAGGAGGTCTAAAATGACGCCTTCCTGCTTGGTTCACGTTTGCAGAGCACATCATGCCTAGCCCCACACCACAGAGCTGGCAGTGTCAGTGTTCTCAAGGCATTTCCTGCCCAGCACCCAGCCTGAAATATCAGACCCAGCAAGGGACACCTGCCCGAACCATGGGCTGAGAAAAATAGAGCAGAAAATAGATCTGCAACCTCCAGAGGATTTTTTGCTTTCACACACACAAGGCTAGGCAAGCTGGAAGTGCTACTTTTATATCAGAAGTGCAAGTGTGATTTCCTGGAGGTTTTTCCCTCAGTCAACTCAGTGTGATGGTAAGGGCCTTTTGGAAAAAACATGAGTTTTTCAATCCAAAACATCCTCAGAATTCCCAGATCCCTGATGAACCAGCAGCATAAACACCTGATCTCCAGCCTTTGCTTTGGACTTAATTGTTTTGAAAGGCAGTCACTATAAGGAACAGAAAGTGATCTGTAGCCTGGAGATCAGGCTATGACAGGAACCTGGAGTCTACAACGTCTCTGCACCACAATGAGCCCAAGGGGAAGGGCACTTTTTGTTGTCCCTTTTTCCAATCCAGGCCAAATTTTATTTCATTCCATTTCAAATACCACACAAAGAAAAGGTAACAGGTAATGTGTCAAATCACAAGGAAATCCCTGTGTGTTTTTTATCACCCCACTTCATGTAACACTGTTGCAGCTCTTCCTTGGAAAAACTGATAATGGATTTTGTGTAAGAAAGAAATTTGTGGAGTATTAATTTTTGTGCAGAATGTATGAAAACTGGATGTTGTCACTTAGGCCACTGTTCCTTTAAGTTGCGCTGCTTGACACTATGAATTATTCAGATATCTCTATGATATATAGAAGTGGTGTCAGCATTTTAGGGCATGACTCTCCTCTCTTATCTGCTATAAAATCCCAGTGGCTTCACTGAGCTATAAAAGGCAAAATTAGGTCCTCAGCAGCATTGTTGTCTTGCAAGCAGAAAACACTCTTTAACACTGAGTGAAGGGTACCAAGCAAGGCCTTGCTTATAAAACCAAATATTTGTAATCCCCTGGTGCATCAATACATCTAAAAGGTCATTTATTCATTTGGGAGTGAGAAGTCAGAGTGTAATGAAGATGGGGGATAGTGTAACATTACCTATTTTCTCTATTGCAGAATTACTCAGGTTTCATCGACCTAATGCTGCTGATACCAATGGGCTCATCTGCTTGAATAGTGAGGTGTCTGTGCTGTAGCCAGCAGTGCTGAGCCTGAGCACAGAGCTATGCCAGGGAAAAGGAGGGTGTATGTGTGGTGGAGGAGCCCGGAATAGCCCAAGGACTGCTGCATCCCCCAGGACATAGATTGTTCAGGGCAAACCTGTCCAGCTCAGAGGCTGACTGGGCTATGACCACTTGCCATGAAACAGAACAGTCCCTGGGAACAGTGCTGATAATTTTTCTATCCTTGCACTGACTTTTTTCTCCTGTTTTTAAACCAATGATGTCAAAGATAATTAATTTGAAACAGTTATAAATTTATTGTCAAGCACAGAAGAGCATCCACTCTGCCTCCCCAAAAATGAGGGGTTGTTAGAGCTGTAGGAGAAACAAAGATAGAGCTGGCAAGAGAAAAAAAAAAAACAAACCATGCATGTGATGTGAATATACTCTTGGCAAAGCCAGGGTTTAAATCACCAGTGGCTTAAACAGCAGAGGTCTAAATTCCTGGAGTTTCCTGTGCCTTGTCAGTGGGTGGGTGCTGCACATTCAGGAAAGATGCAACTATAAACCAGAAAGTGCTTTTGTCTGGCAAAATAACCTCCCGCAAGTTCCCCAGCCTTCAGGAACCAAATTCTACCCCCATATTTGCAGAGCCCTCTGCCATGCTGTGAGCTCTGTGTGTAACTTAGGGCAGAATTTGTCCTCAGTGATGCATCCTGAAGTCAGGGTAACTGAGGACTGCAGTTTAGTGATGCCAAAGCAGATGTAAATTCTTACCTTCCATTTCTCCCATCTCTTTGTTGCAACATTTGTGTAGGTGTTTACAAAAGGGATATTTACAAAAGGCAAAGACATATCAAGCACCTCTGGCCTTCTTCCCATGTTAGATAGGATGGTAAATATTTTTGGAAGGGATGTAAACCTTAATGCTTCTGGGAAGAAGCCAAGCAGTACCAGATGGCAGAGAGGAGGAAACTCACCCTGTGGGCAGGTTTTTCACAGTATTCTCATCAGCATCTGGTATTTGCCAGTGGCAGAGACAATACAGGGGCCAGCACTTTGATCCAGTTTGCCTGTCTCTCTATTCCTGCTACTGATTGACTTCTTACCTATTCAGAATAAGTTCTGTCAAATTATTTTCTTGACACACACTTGGATCCAAAATCTCAGTGTTTCTCCTCTTTGGATAGATGATGGTGGAGGATGTGACAGCTCACAGGCATGTGGCAATCCTGATGATTCAAATGAAAGTGGAGTTAGGAGATTTTTCTTAATACTAAAAAAAATTACTCTTATATTGCGTGTAGCCTTCTGACTCCACAACAAAGTTGGATCACTATACACTAAATTATCAATGAAACTTTTGTTCTAGTTTGTATGTATGTGTTTCGGACATGTAAATCACCTGCAGCTCCCAGGTAGGAACAACATGGACTACTCCTTCTTAGGATTTAGTTTCCAGTCCTTTCCCAACCTGCAGATTAAGGATGAGGGAAAAAGCCTCCACATTTAGAGATGCACAAAAAGGTTATAAACTTCCATGAAAATGAAGTGGTAGTAAACACTGTGGGTGAGGGGATTTTTATGGGCTTTTTCTTTTTGTCTCAAACATACTGTGTATGCCTACTCTGTAGCTGCCACTACAAGAGATCTGACCTGGTATTGCTCCACCAGCCTTGTAAGCGTGCCTGCACAGAGCAGATCCGGACCCAACATGTGAATGTGCAACTCTTTAGTGAATGCAGGACACTTTGAAATGGACTGGGAAACAGCATTTAAGGCACATCTTGGGAACACACACCTCCCATGCCTTCCTTCAAGGAACAGCTCTTCATCTCTGCTGGTCTCCAGTTTGGTTGCTACTCTTTGTAGCAATGTTTAAAGGCTACTGCTAATGCCTTTTGGAGGACCTGTTTTTCTGGCAAGGCAAAGAGTTTTCCGGTCACAACCATAATCCTTCTTGGAATATCCTGAAGTCCTTTAAATGCATTGGTGCATTGCAGAATTTTACTAGCAGTTTCAGGGCACAAAATAAAAAGGCTTTGTGGAACAAGATGAAATCCTTCAGTAAAACATACTATTTTCATAGGGAGAGAGAATGAACTCGATGGCCCAGTTATATTGCCAGAAGCCAGCATTAAGAAGTGCTGCATAATCTTCCAAGAGACTGAGTTTTCCTCATTGCTCAGCCAGATGGGCAAATGGAGGCACAAAGGCTTTTCACAGGATGGTTCAGCTGATTTGGGAAAAGAAGGAAGAACGACACAAGATGGTTCTGGAGGTCGTAGCTACTTGGAAAAGTGTTCTGGCTGCTTAATCAGGCTGGAAGTGAGGTGCCTATCTTGATAGCAGAGTTTGGAGCATTGCTCATTTTTTGTTATCACACAGCTTTTTCTCACAAAAGAGAGCTCCCATTGTTGCAATCTGGGTGCTGGATTTCAAAACATTAATCAAGGATTAGGTCTTGGTGCTGATTTATGGGAAAATAGCAGTGCCACAGAGTATATATCCCATGTAAATGATTAATGGAGTATGTGTTGTTTTGAGATGGGTCCTCAGCTCATATAAACTGGATTACAGTCTGGATGCACAGGCAGCAGTGTGTATTTCTCAGGCTGCCTCAGAAAACCAAGGTCCGTGAGAGTCTCACTGGGATTAATCCTGCCCCTCTGCCCCTCCCACACCTATGAGTGGGCTTTGGAAGAGCCACCCCTCTCCGGGAAGGGAGGGAAGAAGCAGCATAGCTCAGAGCTGTGGCGGTGTCTTCTGTAATACTGACGTATCCCTGTAGAGGGAATGCTTTGGTAAGACTTCAATGAGGCTGTGTATCACTGTGTTCTATCAGGGACCAAATTCATTTCTTGCATTACCTGCTGAGTTCAGGAGTTAACATCAAGAGCATTTTTACCCCTTAGGTTGCTGGAATTTGTTTTGTTGGGATTTTTTCTAACATTCTTATTTTGCTATGATTCACTTTAAAATTTCATCCCTGACTGAACAGGGTGGAAATGCCCATCTGATTCAATGCAAAGGATAGGCTTTGATGCTGTCTTACATGAGCATCAAAAGCTTAAGATAACATGCATATTAAAAGTGTTTTTCACTGGCAGCTTGCAGAAGGCCCCATGGCCAGACTAACAAGAGGGAATCCATAGCGTGTTGTTTACCAACTGCTTCTATACTTCATCTAAATTGCATGAGGAAATCACAATGCCTTCTGAACAACACAGGAAATAGGGTTTTTTTTCACTAAAACTAAAACTATGAACCCATCAAAAATACCCCAACATTATGTATTATTCATATTGATTAAAGTATGCTTTGCAACACTGGGTTATTGACCATAAAACTGTGCACTGACCTAGTCCTTTCCCTCCAAGCTATCAAAACATTCAAAAACTTATCTCAACCCAGTACCTGGTTCCACAGTGTCCATAGATCACCCGGGCCATGGACACTTTCTGATGCCTCTGCTCTAGCTTGAGACAAGGCTGCCTTATTTTTCCAAAACGAAGCGATTTTCCTCTATGGCACTGCAAGGTCCACCTTGAAGGGAAGATGAGGGAGCAGTACAGGTGATGATGCATAGTGTCCTCCTTATTCAGGTCTTTCAGACCATTTGCCATCTGGACACCTGGCAGCTTCAATGCCACCTCCTGAGCATACAGGCCTCTGGATGCCCAAGCCCAGCAGGTCACCATCCCTCAACAGCCACCTGGGCACCAGAATGGCAGCCCTGACAGCGAACCCCTTGTGCATGGCATCATGGATCTGTGGTGTTAACATTTCCAAAAGCACAGACACACCCACTGAGTACTGAAAACAAATCTTAATTATCACAGGGTCTTTCTCTGCGGATATTAATAATCTCCTCACTTCCTCTGAGGAGCCCCCCCATCTGCTGAGCTCAGGTTCTGGAGAAACATCAATAGTGCTCAAACTCTGAAAGGTTTCACCTAGGAAAAACAGCTTTTCATGGCAAAGTGATGAAGCAAACATCAGGCGAGACCAGTGATAAACTGTCTGGGCCAGGCACTGCCAGTGCAGCTTCACCTGTGTCTGTGACACAGCTGCCAGAGGCTTCTCTCTCCTTTCAACTTTGGTCAATGATGAACAATTGCTCTGCATCATCCCCCTGCTCTGCTCCTCCTTTGCCCGGCCACTGGCCAAAGACCTGCTAGTCAGATCAGTGCTTGGGAGGGTCTAAGACAAGCACTTTCCTCTTCCTGTGGGGAAGGATATGATTAAAACCTTGTAAATAAAAGGCTTGGCTCAAAAAATGCCTGGGTGCCTTCTAGACACAATGCAGACATGAGCTGTGTCTCAGGGTGGTGAGAAGCAGGAGGTGGGACACAGCATGACGCCATGCCATGCTGGACATGCCCTGTCTGCCCCAGACCTCAGGAGCAGTGACCCTTCAGCATGGACACCTGCTGGTTTCCATGTCCTAAGGGCCAACTCAAGTGGCAACCTCAGGAAAGCCTGATCAGCCACAGCCAGGACTGCACCTTCTGGAGAACTGTCACCAAGGTGGAACCCAGGTCAGAGCACAGCTCTGGTCCTGGGTGGCCCCTGTTTTACCTGCTCAGAGCCATCCCCCTTGAAAGGAGCAAACAGGCCTCACCACTGTCTGTACAATGTGATTCCCTCCTGACTAGGGAACTACCCTGGTGTAGTTTGTGCTAGGGGAGAACTGTCCTCTTGACATCTTCAGATCTGTGCTGTGTGCTACCGGGAATCCCCCTGCAAATCCCACATGAAGAGAACCAGTGTCTGTGCTCTGCCCTAAGCTTCTCTTACCCTTCTGATAATAACAGGATAAAAAGCTTCCTTAGGAGAAAAGGGACAACAGCACCCACGGAGGGGATGAGCTCTCCGAGAGCAGGGAGGCTCTGCTGTTTTACTTTAGTAGGAAACAGGCAGTTGTCTAGTTTGCCAAGGGTATATCTGGGCTCAGAAACCAGCAGCATAGACTTGTGCAGAAAAACAGGAAGAAATTGCATCTTTACCAAGACTGAGAAAGATAACATCGAGAGGCAGAAGTTGCAATCCTCCATCCCTCCCTGTTCCGATGTTCCCTCCACGCATAGGCCATATGCTCTGCAACCCACGCTCTGGCATTGGATTTGATGTCTCTTTATAGCTAGAGGGTGTCTTGACCAGCGTTCCAGTGTGGTCAGAAACCTGATGTTGCACTAGATTAACCCTGGAGTCAAACCATTTACTCAGGTTCCTAAGGAACACAAAGCTGGCAATTCCCTGGGGCTTTTTAAGGATACTCATGCTGTGTCCTGGTGTACCTTTTGTTTTAACAGTGTGATACCGGCCAAAAAGCAGGCCACAGAGAGATATCATAGCCCAGGGAAAAGTGGAACTCAGGGGATGTGATCCAAAAATATAGGAAATCTGACCACATGTTGCCTAGGAAATTCACTTTATGAACTTCCCATGTCCTTTACTAGGTTCTGTCCGATGTGTGCAGAAGTTGAGGTTGGCACCCCGGCCTCCTGACAGTAAGGACGACCAGAACCTGTGATGATTTAACCGAAGAATAAGCGTTATCTGTGACTTCAGGGCCGTTTACTCCCGCAGCACGGAGGTCTACAGGAATATGCCGTTCCCAGGAGCAGAGAGGCGGTAGGGATGCTGGAGCCAGCTCTTTCAACCTGTCGAGGCAGGAGGGACCCGAGGACAAAGGCGGCCACCCCAGGTGGAGGCTGGGCAGCAAGGCAGAGGGGTCCGGTGACAAAGCCCTTGGCGGGAGCGGCAGCAGCGGAGATGCTCCGGGAGGTCGCGCTCCGCTCCCAGCCCGGGGCGGCCGCCCGTGGCTTCGGGCAGAGCGGGACCGGGGCCATTTCGGCGCCGCTTTCCCGGGCCGCCCGGCAGGCGCGTTTTCCTGCCTGTCCAACCCCACCCTTTCCCGGGATGGTGCTCTCTCCGCTACCTTTCTTCTAAGAAAACCCGTGGAAACCCATCTGAAAAAAAAAAAAAAAAAAAAAAAAAAGCAAAAAGCGGGGTGGAGGGCCCGGGGGGGCAGCGGTGAGCCGGCACGGCCGCGGCGGGCAGGGCATGGCATGGCAGGGCACGGCGGGGCGGGCAGAGGGCGGGCGGAGGGAGGGAGCGGCCCCGTCCCTTTGTACCTGCCGTTCGAAGGCGCCAGGCGGCCCCGCATTGGCTGCGGCGGCCGCGGCTCCCGTAACCCGAGCCGGCGGCGGGCGCGGCGCACCGGGCCCGGCCAGCGCCCAGCCCGGCAGCCAAGGGGCGGCTCAGCGCGGCTCGGCTCGGATCGGCTCGGCTCCCTCCACTCCGCCGCCAGCAGCCGACTCTCCTTCCCCGCCGCTCGGCTCGGCTGGGGCAGGGCCGCGCCGCCCTGCCCGGCAGGAGGTGGGACCAAGCGCGGCGCTGCCGGCCCCCTCCTCCCTCGCTCTCCCGCTCCCTCCCTCCCGAGGGCTGAGCCATTCCGGGAAGGCGCCGGCTCCCCCGCCGCTCCTCGGCAGCGCCGCACCGGCATCGGCCGCCACCGCGCCGGGCTCGGCCCCACGACGCCCCGGGGCTGCGGGCGCGCACCGGCGGAGCGGGGCAGCGGCGGGTGCGCGGTGCGGGTCCCCGCGGCGGGCGGCGGGCGGGCGGGCGGACAAGTGGACGGAGCGCCCGGAACGGGGGGGCGGCCGCCGCGTAGTTGTTTTGCCCGGGGTAAGTTGGCCGATCCCTGCGGCGGCTTCGCTTGGAGAGTGCAGCGCTTGGCTCCCGGCTCCCTGTCGCCCCCAGCCTCCGGGGCAGTGGGGGCGCCTTTTTTTATTTCATTCCACACCCCTACACCCCCCCCCCCCTTTGATTTGTGTTTTCTTTTTATTATTATGGGGTCTATGAGGAAGCACAATTTCCAGTCCGGCGTGGCTCTTCTTCCTTGTCCAACGCTCAACGGAGAACTATAATATTTCTTCCCCGAGATGCTGCAGTGAATTTTAGTTCTAGGAAATCAGGCGAACAAAATCATCCGAATAACCAGAATCATTTGTTACGCTGTGAGAGTAAACGCAGCCTAGGCATAGATGATGGCAAAAAATTCCTTGGAAGGGTCTAAAGAAGACCTGAGCAAAATTTCGGAAGAGGAGATGCTGAGATGGAGCAAGGAAGAGCTGGTGAAAAGACTGAGGAAAGTGGAGAATGAAAAGATGAACTTAATGGTGGAACACGGCAACTTGATGAAAGACGTGAACCGGCGGCTGCAGCTCCACCTGCACGAGATCCGCGGGTTGAAGGAGGTGAACCAGAAGTTGCAGGACGACAACCAGGAGCTGCGGGAGCTCTGCTGCTTCTTGGACGACGACCGTCAAAAAGGCAAGAAGCTGTCAAGGGAATGGCAGCGCTTCGGGAGGCACACGGCCAGCGTGATGTGGAAGGAGGTGGGCATGTACCAGCAGAAGCTGAAGGACCTGGAGGCGAGGCAGGAGACCCTCCTGCGGGAGAACGTGGAGCTGAAGGAGATGGTGCTGATGCTGGACGAGGAGCGGAGCGGGGCCGGCTCGCGGAGCTCCATCGACAGTCAGGCCAGCCTGACCAACCTCAACGGCGGCTCGGCCACCAGGGACGTGGGGGACGGGAGCAGCACCTCCAGCACGGGCAGCGCGGGCAGCCCCGACCATCATCACCACCACCTTCACCACCACAAGGCCGGCGACAGCAAGGCCGGGGCCATGCGGAGGTCTATGGATGACCTGTCCGCGCCCCTCCACCACCGGAGCATCCCCAACGGCCTCAATGGTGAGCCCCGGCCCTCCCCTGCCCCTGCCCCGCCCCGCGGGCCCCGCGCCACCCCCCCCGGCATGTCCCGTCCCCCTCGGCGTGGGGTGAGGCACTCCGGGGGAGGGGGGTCCTGGCTATTCCCAACCCTGTCCACTCTCGGTGACCTCTTTGGCAGAACAGCCCCGGGAACCGGGGAGGGGCACCTGTGTGCGAGGTGTGTGTTATCAGTGTGTTGACTGTGATATCGATGTCCTGGGCTGAGGGTTGGAGCCTCTTTTATCTCCGGTAGGGTTGGTGTTTGGTTTTGTTTGTTTGTTTTGGGTTTCTTTTTTGACAAAAAAAAACCAGCCTGAGTTTTTAGGGTTAAATAAACACTGATCATGTTCCCGCTCCTCCTTCTCTCTCTCCCCCTTTACGTATTTTGGTTTATGTTTGGCTTGTTTGTGTGCTAGTTAAATAAGATTGGTAAAAGTGGGATGAGATTTTAGAAGCATCTGATGAAAGTGCAGGTTTGTCCCACAGAGCATCACCTGTTAGATCCACAGGCTCTCAGGGCAGGCTGGCTGTGAAGTGCTAGGTAGTTTTGGAGAGGTGCAACTCGGCTTTTCCGTGTCTCCACTTCAGAAAGAGGAGTTTTGTTTGTAGAGAAGAGATTGCTCTCGAAGGGATGCTGTTCTCACGATTTTGTTCAGGCTAGTCATTGAAGTTAGAAACAAGCTCCACAACGAAATCGTGCCAAGCCTCCTCTGGCAGTTCGTATTTTAGCAGAGTTTCTCCTGTTGTCTAATAGTGATCAGGCATTAAAATAACATTGGAATGTCTTTAAAATTGAGACTTTTAAACAACAATCTTTTAAAACCAACAAGACCAAATACATGACTTCTAGAAAGAGTAGTGTGGTCAAGAGAGCTCAGTAAGAATCAAACCAGGCAGCCATCTAAAAAATTCTTCTATGTAAGACCACTTTTAATCTTAATCCTCTTTTCCAACCAGAGAGGACTATTTTCTGATTGGGGTGTCCTTTTCCCACCTCTAAGCGCACAGAGGGGGGTGGAGCCCGAGAGGTTGGCTCTGATTGATGTCAGCAGTGGATGTATTTACCAGATAACCATGCTTTCAGCTCCCAGAGCTTCTGGTGGGTTTTTTTTTTTTTTGGTGATTTGTGGCAAGTCTTTATGTCCCAAGAGACCCGAGGGCATGGAGGATTGATAAATCGTTTCACAAGTGTTCATCCATGAATGTGCTGGTTGCGGTCCTGTTGCCTAGGCTGTGTGTCTCAGCTCACTGGAGATGTTCTGGCCACCTTGCCCAGTAGTCAGGGGTTGCTGGTTTCAAGGGTGATCCAGTCACCAGAGGTGCATGGTACAGCAAACATCTTTAAAGGTGCGGAATTTTTTAATCTCTCTCTCCTAGAGCTGTGTAAATCAGGAGTATCTGGTTTGTAAATCTGCAGATAGCTTCTGCTCTTGACGTGATTTGACTATATTTTCATAAAGCATTGCTCTCCACAGAGGCTTGAAGCGCACGTGATAAATATTGAGTGTGCTGTTACTGTTTTGGAACAGAAGGGCTTCACAGTTCTTGTTTGTGAACCTCAGACCGTGTCCCTTTTAGGTATTTGTAGCTGAATGGGACAAAGACAGTTGAATTCATCTGTTAACTCAGGGCTCTTGAGTGTACAAAACATAACGACACCTTAGAGCTGTCCCTTCAGTCCGGGGTGAAGGCACAGTGGGATGCTTCAAAGTCGTCCCTGTCAGCACAAAGAGGAAAGTCTCTGCTTTCAGAGCTCGGTCCTCACTGCCCTCCTCAAGCGCTGTGTGTGGGACTGTGCCCGCAGCATCTTTTGGAAGGGACTGGGAGCCGAGTCTCATGTCCTACCGTATATAGGGTAAGAGTAGGAAAGGGAGGCAGACCATCTGCACACCCGTGTTTCTATGCGTGCCTTTGCACACCCCTTCTCATTGCCTGTGTCGGAAGGATGGGTATGGGCTCGAGCATTTCAGATGTGACCTTTGGTTTTTAGTGACTTCTGGTTCTAGGGTGCGTGTGGAAGGTGCTCTTTGTGGGAAGAATTGAAGCACTTTCCTGTGAACAAGTGCAACTTCATTTCTGAGGGTGCAATGGATATGATCAGCACTTTAAAAGCTAATAATCCTTGTAAAGATGTAGGCAAGTCTGATCTCTCCACTTAGGTAGTGAAGCTGTAAAATTGCTTGAATAGTTGTCATTCTCAGATAGCATCGGTATTCAGCAAGGCCATTTCCCTGACTGTGCCTTTGGAAATGCCTCTCAATACATATGCAAATGCAGGGCTTATCAGGCCCCTTTTTTTGACTGACAGCAAGAAGTCTGGAGGGGTGTTTGCCTGGGACCAAACAACAATTCTGTTAAGCCCGTGACGGTGTAGAGGATCAGGGCAGGAGCAGGTGAACATGAAAAACCACTCCAGTGAGTCAGGTGGGTGGTGGAGCTGTCACGGAGCAGCCCTACAGTGAGCATCCTGCCGTGTCTCCTGCTCCTGTCCCTGCCTTCCGTTTGCGCAGCCGAGATCTCAGCCTTTTTGTACTCTCTTCTTGGTGAGCTTTTTTTCCTCAGGAATAAAACAGAAGGAAGACAGAGGAAAGAGAGTGTGTGGCCTTTCATTTTTTGGTTGTAAGCTTGAATTTTTTTTGCTGTTGTCTCATGTATTTAAAGCACTGGAGAACTAACCGTTGGGTGAAACAGGTACTGCCTGGCCAGCTCAGCTAATGCTGACACGAACAGCCCCGCGTGCTTTCTTAGGGAGAGGAGGTGACCGAAAGGGATGCAGTGCAGAATTTAGCATCTGTAGTAAGAACTCAGCAGAAGCTTTGGACAGCTGGTGAGAGCAAGGTTGCTACTTGTGAGCTGCTAGTGAGGGTATTTTTGTTTATGGAAAAGCTGGAAAGTCCTGAAATTGGAAGCTGGAAAATGCAGAACAGTACTGCCCTGCTAGTGGTATCCATTGATCCTCACTTGTTACATGCTTTTCTAAAGGAGTCAGGAATGGCTGTTAAAACACTTGCAGGAAGGCAGATTTTTAGTAGAATCTTAGTGAGCAAAGGTGGGCTAAATGTTTCTCATTTTCTGTTCAGTGATCCTTGGAAGTGAGTTGTTGAACCAGGACTTGATTTATTGGCTTCAGTGACCCACCCCAGTGTAAGGTGATGAACTCTAGATTTGTAAGGTGAATTCAGAATGAATGGTGTAAGTGTAAAAAACAACCCCAACCCAACTGGTGGTCCAAATTTGCTTCACTTTTCCTGAAGTCTGTTTACTTCTGCAAGTTGTCTTTCAGAAGCTGATGATTAATTATTCACTCATGGGAGATAAGTTAATAATTATAACATAGTGTGAAAATGGCTAATATTAGAAGACGTGTAATCCTGCTTGTTCTGAAAGTGAAAGTTATGGCTATTCTCTGTGTGCTCAGGGACATGAGCTGTGGGACAGGGCACCTCCAAACTGCATGATGGAAACTGGCCAGTTGCCTCTGTAATGATATGTCACAGTTCTAAATCTACCCAAGTACAGGACAGAAATCGAGGCACAGTCACTGTTGTGATTTTTATGCATGGTGTGGATCTCTGTGTGCACGCTCAATCTTAATGCCCATCCAGCTTTAGACAGCTCTGTTGAAGCAGATGTTTGGCTCCTGACAGAATTAGGTTTAAAAAAGAGAACTAAAAAAAAAAAAAAAAAAAAAAAAGGTCAGGCCACATTTGGTGATATTGATATTAACATGACCTGGGGGAAATAAAACCCCTCAGGTTTATTCCCACAGGATATTTTCCTGGACTCTGAGGTATGTGGGAACATTGGGAGGAGTGACTCAAAGCTCCCTGAGGCCAGGGCAAGGGCTTCCACCGGTTTTAGCCTTATCTAGATCTGACGGGACAACTCAACTGTTCATCCATCTTCCAGCCTGGAGGCATACAGACTCAACTAGTAATGTGCCTGGGACAAAATCCTGTGCATACAGGCACGTCACTAGTGCATTTGCATTCAGGCTTTAGTTTTATTTCACACCCATCAACTGAAATTGTCATTAGAACTTTACCTTCCACTGCAACTGTTTGCTCTAGGTTCCCAAAATGGCCTCGGTGGTTTCCAGTGTCTCTGACTTTATTCCAGTTGGGTCAAGTGTTAATTTTGATGTTTTGTTTTTATAAATGATTGAAAACATCAACAATTAAAAAGCGGTCACAGAGGTCCAGAAAAAAGCTGTGGGTACAGCAGAGAGCCTATAGTAGCAGATCGATTAATCTGTGGCCTCTCGTTGCTGTCTTCTCCAGTGAAAGAATGGTTTCTCTGGGTGAGGGGGTGGAAAGATCTCTAGTTCTATTGATTCCCACTTGTAGATGTCCACATATTTGCCTAGAGGGTACAATATATTGCAGTTAAAATGTTGGCAGAGAGAAATGGCTGTTCCCTGTGGGTAGGTATTGATTGGTAATGCAGCTACCCTGTACTTACTTCTCTTCTTCACACACCCTTAAGGCCGAAATAATTTTTATTAGTGTATTAATAATCAATATACTTATTATTTACAACAGCATATTTATGAGGCCTTTGAGACGAGAATATGCAGGGGCAGAAGCAAAAGATGAAGTTCATCCCATTTAATTTGAGATATATCCAATATAGGCTTTAACATCTGCATTCCTTTGGACATCCTTTGTCCAGGAGGAGAAAGGTGCTTCGGTGTCGTGATTTACGTAAACTGTGTCTGCATCAAAGAGAGAGAAATTGTATGCTGGTTGTGCTCTTTTTCCCTGCTGATGAGGAAGAAGCCTGGTCAGCTCATTCATATGCAGCCATCTAAAGCCAGATGAGATCAGCCCTGTTCCAGGTGTTGTGATGACCATTTTGCAGTGCACCTGTCCTAGCTCTGGTGAAAGAGAAGAAACTGCCTTTCTCAGCAGCACTCAGATGTCAACCCCTTATAGTCCCCACACTGCATGGGCAGCCCAGGTCAGAGAAAGTCCTGTTCTCTCTGCCAGAGACCTCTTAGAGCTCAGTGGCTCCTGCCAAGCTTAAGCACAGATTTGGTTGTTTGGCCGATTATTTTCTTTCTTATATCAAGAGCACTTTTCATCCTCTGAAAATGGCTTTGATATGTTTTTTTAAATACTTTTGGTTTTAATGTGTTGATATTTTTGGTGCTGTAGGCTGTTACATGCAGAGTCCTTGTGATCAAGACAGGAAATCAGCTCTGGGGTGGTATGCTAGATAGATGTAAGACCTCTGGAGAATCATCTGTTTCTATCTCTGCTATAAGTTCAACGTGTTCTGCTAATTTATCAATGCTGAGGTCTCAGACATGAAGAGTACATCTTGACTTCTTGTAGCCAGTAGTCATTGTCCACTTATTCAAAGGACTTCCATGGTGTGCTTCATTTGAGGCATCTTCATCATTGCCCACTCCTGCCTTCCTGCTGAGAAGCACACTGCCTGTGTGCCAGCCTGCTTGGCTCCCAAACTTCAGGGTAGCTGGCGTCCCTGAAAACAAGGCTCAGGATGCTTAAATTAAAATTGGGCCATATCTGGAAATATATTCTCCATGGTAATGCGTTCTAATTTTGTTTTCCTCTTTCAATATTACATAGAGATATCTTACTCTCAGCTGTCCTGTTGAAGGAAAAAAAAAAACAACCTTGTATTGATTAAAAGACAATTTTCTATGAGCCTTTGATGGGATTATCCATTTACTCTCATCCAAAGCAATCAGAATAAGGGAAGTAGACTGTGTTGGTTACATGTAAATGATTTGGTCCTCTGGAGACATTCCATCAAATAAAGCCGAGGATCGAATTAAATGGTGATCTAATGAAGTGGCAGGCATGGGAACCCAAAATGCAGCCCTGGCAGGTGTTATACTCTGTGTATGTGTGGAGACCAGGGGCATGAATACCAACACTGACAGAAGCATTACATCTGCAAGCTGAAGGGTTAATACTTTGTGGGGACAAGGGTGCCTTCATCCATTCGACCTTGGGGATGTTGGAGGCCTGCCCTGGGAGGCACTGGGCTTTTTATCTGCCCCACAGCATGGCTGTGACCTTGCTTGCTTCTCACACAGACATATCCATGGCAGGGTTTGCTGATGTTGGCCCCCCAGGCTGCCCTTGCAGCATCCTTCTGTACTGGTGCTGCCCTTTGGAGATGCTCTGGGAACAGAACAGTGGACAATAGCTGATGGTAGGTGAGATGGGGGTGAGGTGCTTGAACTGGCAAAAACATCTGGTATACATCAGATGTGGAGTGAGGCAAATGAAAAACATCTAAGCCCCTTTGAAATTCAGCTAAAATGCTTGAACCCAGAAGGCTGGTGTTCTTTCCACACTCACATGCAGGCCTTAATGCATCCCACTGCAAAACGCACAGCATTGCTCACCTGGAACAGGGAAGGTTTGGGGGCTGCACATCCAGTTTTCCTGCAAATTAGCTGCAGCTGGCTGGGTTTGCTTCTGCGTTCTGTATTTTTAACCTGACTTTTTGTCTGCCAGCCAGAATTCATCCTGCCCTGTCGCCAAATGTCATCATCCCCTTGTGGTTAACTTGCTGCAATTCATGAAACACTTGGCTGCCATAAATAGTTATGTGCAGAGGTTCCTCCGCACGCGGAGCGGGCAGAAAGGCGCAGGCAGCGCTGCTAGGCACTCGCACACGAACATGTCCACCAAGAGAAAGTTGACCCACTTCTGCAAATAGATAACTCCTGGCAGAAAAAGTAACACTGTCTCAGAGAATCTATCTTCCCCTTGCCTATTGAATTGTGAAGCAAAAAGCAAGCCGGCTCCATCTTCTGAATTAGCAGTGATGTGAGCACAGTACTCCCCACTGAAACCAGGGTACATAAATCGGCCCTTGATCTGAGGAGGGCTTAAAATGACCACAGTTTGGTCCTGAATTTTTTTTTTTTTTTTCAGTATAATGAAAGCTTTTGTTAGTGAATGAGGTGCGTGGAGTTCAGGACTCAGCTACTCTTAGGCACTGAGAAACATTTATCACCATGGCAATTGAAGGCTGCTGGGCAGGTTATTTTGAACACTTTTCTAGTGACTCATGTCTGGGTCAAGACCATTTATGCCAGGTTACTTTAGCCCCTGTACATACAGGTATATATAGTCTTCCTTCCCTTAAATTGTTTCTTGCCTTGCTATTTTGCCCCTCTCAGGGAACTCATTGCTTGTTCTGATTTATGTCTTCAAGGTGGTGGTGCCAACTGTTCACCTTGCTCAGAGCCTCTTCTGTAAACGGTCTTTGTGACCTAAAGTCCCTGTGTAGTAGATTACAGGTTAGTTTCAACTGGCTTTGAGACTTCACGGATCTTGGAGTGAGATTGAAGCAATCCTAAATCCGATGTGAGTTATCTCATTGTCTGCTTGGGCTCTCTCCTACGGGCTTGTAGGATGGGATGTCTCCTGTTTGTCTGGGGTGGCTGTGGTGGGAGGGCTGTCTGCAGTAGGGGGAGCACCGTCGGTGAGTGTCAGGCTTATGGCAGCAGGGCTTTGGCCAGCTGTACGCTGCAGTCGCAGGGTGACACGCTAGCTGTCTTCTGTGGTTGTGTCAACGCTGGCTCGCTGGCAGAATCAGTTCAATCAGAGCTGGAGTGCTCTGAAAAGCCCTTCAGACTTTGCTCCATCCCCCAGCTCTGTGCAGTGACACTCAGGACTGCATGCTGCTGCCTTTTCCCCCATTTCATCCCAAACTCCTCCGCTGTTGGGATTTCATTCATGTGCAAGAAGGTCAGCTGCATTTGAATGTCTATTGGGGATGAAAGATGTAGTGTGAGGAGAAAATGGATGGAGTAGGGCTCTGACTAGGAAGTAAGAGGAGCTATTTAGCTGCTCTTTCAAACCGTCTCCAGGACAGTAAGATCAGACTATCTCCAGGGGCTATGCCTGGGGGTTTGACAGCTGTGTCTGACCTGTCCCTGCATTCTCAGGACTAGGAGAGCTCCCAGGTGCTGCAGAGCGGCTGTCTCTGTCCTTGTGCTGTAGAAGATACATGAAGAGGAAAGGAACAAGCAAAAGGACTACTCAAAGTAGAGCAGCAAAGCCAAACGACTGTTTTAGAAAAGAAGAAAAAGACAGTATTTCCAGTCCCCAAAGTATAGTATTTCTATGGAAATAGCAGGAAGAGGCTTGCTGTCAGTCTCTGATCTAGTGGGACTGACTAGATTTTGTTTGTTCTTCCCCACATCTTCCATCATTTCTGGATCATCTGAAGACAGGTTGCTGTGCATCACAAATGCAAGTTTCCTGGTTTCTGACTTTTGATTAAGTGCTAAGCAGTCTCTGGAGGGCTGGCATCTATCTTTCATCTGCAGTTTTTTATTTGCTAAGGTACATTTCTCTCACTCTGTGACAGTTATTGATAATGCCTTGTCCTTTAAATGCCACTTCTGTGACACTCTGCTCCTGGCTGTGACTTTGTATGAGGCCATGGACTGTTTAGTGCTGTGGTACATCTCAGTGACCAGTGAAGTTACTGTGGGACACTGTTGGACTTGAATGAAATTGAGACTTGGGCTCTTTACACTTGCTTTGGTATTTTTTTCAAAGGAAATCCAGAGTGTCTTTAATCTGCAACAAGGGAAGTAATTTGTCCTGTTTAGGCAATGTTCTGCTTGATTTTTGTGTTGCCAGAGGACTACTGCTGGTTATGTACATGCAGGAATTTACCATTTTCATGTTAATGTTTTCACTGTTTCCCTTCATTTTTCTTTTTAGTAGGATCTAATAGAATAGATTGTCCAGGACAATCTACGTAAAAGTCTACTCTTTTATGCCAGAGTAACATTATCAGATGCTAACTGAGTATCAGTAATTAAAAAGAACTGATTTTGGTTGATGCTGAATCTTTTCCAGCTCCTAACAAAGGTGTTAAGAAAATCTTATTTTTATGTACAATCTTAAAGGGCTATTGTGATGCACAGTATTCCTTTGTCTTCTGGGTTTCCTTTTCTTATCTCCCTTACTGGGATTTGCAGTCTCATATTTATCTATTTCCCAGCAGCTGAATATAACTTTGGTCTATGCTTTGGATCTACGGAGCTTTTAATCCCTTTCCACTGAGTTAAAAGCTTGTTTGCTGTTGAATGTGATACATAGTTATAGGTTATATGATCTTCACCAGCGGCTCATGCATTGCACAGGGATGGCACATTGTGAACAACTCTGATAAAATGTTCCCTTGTTCATTTTCCTGATTGCAGCTGGAACCCAGCATGGGAGTGAGTCAATCATTCACTCCTGGTCAAACTGCTGATACACCTGTCCTTTGCTGTTAAAAATACCTCTGCACTTGCTTGCTTTATTTCAATTATTCATTCATTTCTCTGTGATGCTTATTTTTGAGGCTATCAACCAGCTGAGTATTTCAGTCAGTGCAGCAGCCTTTCCATCTTTCAGTTCTGATAACATTTAGAGGGTTTTCCTTTCCCATCCTTTTAACACCTTTTAAAAATAGGGATCCATTTTTAAAGCCTATGTGTTTATTCCTCTTTGATGTCTTTAAGCATGATAATATATGCCTTGTTTGTGGAGATCATCTCTTCTAGAGTGGCTGCAGTTTCTGCCTCAGGAGTAATAATGGTTTCTGCAGCTCTGTCCTCCAGACCATGTGGATGTAACTGCACGTGTGTGACTGCATTCAATCAAATTCTGATGTTGTTCTTTTTGAGTTTTTGGTGAAGCTGTTTGCTTCCTGGATTCTGAGCAATTTATTTGAGTGTCTCCCATGCTTGTCTCCTGACCGTTTGTAACAAAATGCAGTCCTCCTTTTATGACGTCAGTTAAGACTATTGTTTTAGATATACGCTTTAAAATAACAAAAGCATGGATGGTTCTGCAAGTTAGAGCACTGAACTGGGACTCAGATTTGGAGTCTTATTGTTACATGGCTTTCTGGTGTAGTCTTAGCTAAATTAGCTATTTTGTTCTCCTTTTATACAACCAGGATAATATATTTCCTTTGTCTTCTCCAAGTTTATTGTGGTGCTCAGCAGTATTAGACCCTTACCTCATATGGGGGCCTCTGACCATTGCTATGTGGTGATAACAAACAGGTTTTGAGTGATATTGAACTAGCAAGGAAGGAGCAGTCTTTAGAGTAACTCCACACATTTCTAATTCACAGTTTTGGAGTTGCTTCAAATCCTGTTTCAGCTTTACTGGGATAAAAGCACTTTACATGTTGGGTTGCTTCCCTCTGTATTGTATATACTTCTTGGAACCACGTAATGATGAAACATGGTCAGTCTCCCACCAATTGTAAAAAACCAGAAACTTGTCAAATAATAATTCTCCCAAATGAAAAGACAAGCAAAATTAGATAAAAAGCAGGGTTTGCCTCTCCACAAACACAGACAAGTGCAGAAAGATGCTGCTGCTGCTGTCACAGTGACAGGTTACCTTGATACCTTTCAGAGAGTGGACGCAGCATTTGTTCTTATTTCAGCTCATCCCAGCTATGTTGGCCAGTTGAATATCATGTCATATATGTGTATTTAAAATATTTATCTGTCAGCCTAATGCAGTTTTGGCTGAGGTGGAGAATCACAGCTGTGAAGCAGAAGGATGCTGCTTGTCATGTTGCTCCGCATGTCACTGCAAAGCAGTGGTCTTTGCTGTAATTGCTGAAGGCACTCTTCCTCTTTCCAGTTAAATTCTTACCTGATCCCTTGATTGCTTTATTTCTGATGCTGATAATTTGGTAACTTCTAACGAGTCCTGACTGAAAAGTCATCAAAGTCACTCTTGGGTGTGAACTCAGAGTTTCTTAACCACATGGGCTTTTATTTCCATTTGCGTGGTGGAATTGGGAGGGGAGGATCTATTTGTCAGCGTATCACTGACGCATTGGGAGGGTGACAAGACTGCAGTAACTCTTCCTAGGCAATTATGTATGAAAGGTTGTCAGTATGAGTAGTATGGGAAGTTAAAAGCCTTAATTTTCATTTGGAATTGAAGCCCTAATGACTTTCCACTCCCACAGCTCATAAAGACCATGCTTCATCTTCAAGTTGACCAAGAAAAAAAGGGGAGGAGACATCTTTTGTTTCAGACTTTTTTGTGCAAAATTTTGATGAGAAAACAGGTTTATGAGTCATTGTTCTTTGTATAAAAGATGATTACTGGGATATGAACCTCAGAAAAGTGACATTTTGTGACTTTGCCGCTAGCCACACAATGTGAGCTTTTGCTTTCTCTCTTTTCAATTAGTTAAGTTAAACAACCTCTCAGTTTGAAAGAACTAATTTTATTCCTGTTTGTTGTTTGCCTTGTACACTAATTATTTTCTCTATGTAAAGGTAAACAGCAGAGAGGGGAAGAGAAAGGGTCATCCCAAATTAATACTCTAATTATTCACAATGAAGGGTGTAGATCCTATGGGGTTAAGTGAAGTGTTGTATTCGTGACATCCCTCACTTGCAGCATAGTAAGGAAGAGAAACTGGATCACTCAAATCCTTTTGTTAACCCTAGGAACATAATTAAGTTCCTCTGGAAATTTGTTCTTTATAAACACAGCCCTCTAAACAACAGTGTCATTTAATCTGTGCTTAAAAAAATGTAAAACTGTGTTTTTATCCACTTCTGTATGGTTTTTGTTGTGTTTTTTGGTTTTTTCCCCAAGAAATAAGGGAGCATTTTGTAACTCAGTAGCATCTGCTGCCTAATGCAAGTGAGAGCCGAGGGCAGGAGTGTTGGTAGAGGTGGCATGTGCAGGTCACAGTCCTGCTTTGGCTCTGTAGCAGCAGGTCAAGAGCTTGCATGGTGGCAAGTGATCCAGAGCATCTTTGTCTTTGTGGGTCCACCAAGGATATTGAAGGGCATCTTCTGTGCAAAGCACAGATGCTCAGCATTTTTGGAGTATTAAGTATTCTGAGAGTGATGCAGGCTTCGTTCTTGGAAGTGGCTGAGGTGACTAGCTAATGGGGCTAGTGGTCATGGGGCTGTGTTCTTGAGAAAGCATCACTCCAGAGCTGTAAATGCCCTCTGTCCATAACAGCATAGATCAAACAAGTTTTCTGATCCCACAGCTCTGGAGACAAGTTTGCTTGGAGACCTGCAAGATGAGGAATGGATCATGTAAACAGCAGCTGATGCAGTTATTGGAAAGACTTCTATTTTTATTTTCTTCTAGCCACAGCATGTTAGCCAGGTTGGACACAGAAGGTTTCAGTGGAAGATCTGCTCTCCTGTGCTTCATTCTGCCTTATTTGGATAAAAATTACAGGACTGTCCTTTTAAAATTTTTCTTCTATTTGACAGTGTAAAGTGAAGGAAAGACAATATTTTTGGGAAAGCCTTGGAACTGCCCCTGTAAAACGAATGCTGTATAAAGAGTAAAACCCCCTGACTCTGATACGTTCAAGGCTGGCAATATTTGAATTTGATTGGGTTTTTTTTACAGGAGATTTCTCATCTGGATTTACTCCATGCTGTGTCACGCACAAGGGGACAGGTTTCTTCTGGTGAAAACAACATCTGTAGAGCTGGAGGGAAGGGCTGAGCAGCATGGAGTATGTCCTGGCATGGGGAGCCACAGAGGTGCTGACTTCCTAGAGCTGCTGTGGGAGGGTAGGGAGCAAGAGGGCAGTTGGGGGCAGAACTCCTGTCAAGCTCAGAGGAAGCTCTAGTGCAGCCCTTGTGCTGTGCTGGGGGAGGAAATGTTCTCAGTGTGTGAGGAGTGGGCGGCAAGAGTTGCCTTCCTGGCTCAAGATGGAGTTGGAGACCACCCCAAAGGGATGTGGCACCATCCGAATGAGGGGATGGAGTAAATCACTGCAGAGATGTGATTTGAGAGCTAGCTGTTATTTTTAACAGCTGATTTTGTTGAACTGGATTGAACTCCCTCCAGCTCAGCATTGATGATGGTGCCTGCAGCTATAAAGATTGTATTTTGATCAGCAAGTCAGAAGCAAGTGTACCACTAGTCATGAATACATTTTCAGAATTACAAGCAAAGGAGATCTCAGAATAATAATGGGCAGAAAAAGTTGCCTGAAGGAACCAGTTTCCTTGATAAATGCTGGAAAAGGTGTAGACCTGAACTTTGCACTCTTTCCCATATCAGCTTTTTTAAAATGTGCAAACAGATCTAGAATCTGAGTTTTGAACCTGTTAAAATCCTGAGTAGACATAATGCATTATGGCAGGAAAGCCAATAATGTTGAGGTTTTGAAAATACAAATGGTTCAGTTGTAGATGTATGATGTGGGTTAAAAAAGGGCATGTGTGTCCTGTGCTGTATACTGTTGACCCAGTTGGTTATTCAGTGATGAATTCTGATCTGTATGTTTCGAATGACAGATCTGGGTTCTGAAGTGCTGATGATTAGATTAAGACAGTGTAGTAAACCTTAATGGTGCATGAAGAGCTGCTGCTGGATTTGCGGTAATACGTACTTTTCTGCCTTAGAACAGCATGAATAATACTTTATGGTTGTATAACTCCTTCCAGACAAGGAGTCTAGGAGTGCTTTGTAAACGCTAATGAGTTTGGCCTCATAGCATATTTATAAGCCTGAGAAGTAGCATTATTCCCCTTTTTTACAGTTTAGATGTTGACTAGTCTAAGTATGCAAAGAGCAGGCAGCAAAGCTTTCATCTGCTGACCCTCAGTCCTGAGCCTTATCTGCAGGACTCGGTAGGCTTCCTGAGTGTGTCTGAGGCATGCTGAGAAATTTACTGCAGATTCATTCCAGAAAAAGGGTTGGATTTTTTTGCAAACCTCTGAGCGTCCTTTGTAAAACGTAAAGCATTGTAATTATTTGATGTTAATTTCTTGCTTGCCTTTTTGTTCTACAGCAGTAGAGATTGAAACTAATCCTCTACTGGAACGGAATCAGATTGGGCATTATGAATATTGTTTCCTTGCCCAGAACAAAGAGACTTAGTTAATGTGAATGCAAACTTCTGTTATCTTTACATGGGAGTTGCAGGTGGGTAAGGAATGTGAGGTCAGAAGGATTGGGAGCAGATAATTGCCGGTGTCAAAGGGCAGTGAGAGTGATGCCTGTGAAAAACGCCTTGCAAAGTAGGTGGGATCAGACTCTGCAATGGGCACACAGAGATTCTTCCTTAGCAGCTTCCTCTGATGTTCATCCCAGAATGTCTGCATTATTTCTACATATTTATATAGTAGGATATTCTGCAACATTAGCACTGTGTGGATTGTAGATAAATTTTGTAAATATTTTGTGTGTGAATTTAGTGTTTCGTGACATATACTATAAAGACAGTTCTAGAGGGATAAGTCCCTCTAGCTGTAGGATAAGCATGCACAAGCAGATATTTCACATAGTGTTTTCACATCCCTACCCTGAAAAACTGCTTCCAAATCTCAGTGCTTTTTCATGACTGGAGACTGGTGAGGATCCCAGCAAAGAGTCTGTAAAATTCTAGATGTGGAGGTGGTGGTCTTCATGATGTGGTTGTTAGAATCAGCAGCATTTCTGGTTTCACAGAATCATAGAATAGTCTGGGTTGGAAGGGACCTTTAGAGATCATTCAGTCCAACCCCCCTGCAATGAGCAGGGACAACTTCAACATGATCAGGTTTCTCAAAGCTCCATCCATTTCTTGAGTGTTTCTAGGGATGGGCATCCACCACATCTCTGGGCAGCCTGTGCCAGTGTTTTACCACCCTCATTGTAAAAAATGTCTTTCTTAGATTTAATCTAGATCTACCCTCATTTAGTTTATAGCCATTACCATTATCCCTGTTTCTGAAAGGCCCTAATAAAAATTTTGTCCGGATTTATCTTATGACTTCCCTTTAAAGGCCACAATGAGGTCTCCCAGGAGCCTTTTCTTCTCCAGGCTAAACAACCCTAATTCTCTCAGCTTTTCCTTTTGGAGAGGTGTTTCAGCCCTCTGATCATTTCTGTGTCTTCTGGACCTGCTCCAACAGGTCCATGTCTTTCTTCTGTGAAACTGTGTTCGATGTGTTGCTGCACTTCAGACCTGTGTATCACTGCATCAAGTGCCATTAAAGCAGGTCCTTATGACTGGACTGTGATTTTCATCTGATTCTGGTATATTAAGTGCTATGTTTGCACGTTACTTTTTCCTTATCTGTCTGCTTCTGGAACACAGCTTAGCCTTAGCTTTCCTGAAACGCTGTTTGCACATGGCTACAAATAGAAACCTCAGGTGATTAGCAAGAGGTTTTGGTAAGTCATGCAGATACACGGGGTGTTTCAGTGTGTGACGTGGCATCCTTGCAGAGCTGGGGGCAGGAGCATCCTGTAGGGAGGCTCTTAGTTGACTGTGCAGTGCTTAATCTTTCTAATACACCCCATAATGTGTAGTGGAAGATCTAGATAATGCAAGAAAGCAGTTATTTATCTGGGATTAGCCTACATAAAACATTTACATTGAGCGAAAACTAGGCCAGAATACCACTCAGTCTGATGAGGAGTAGCTGAGGGACCTGGGGGAAAGGAGGCTCAGGGGGACTTTATTGCTCTCTTCAGCTACCTGAATGGAGATTGGAACAACGTGGAGGCTGGTCACTTCTCCCAGATAACAAGCAATAGGACAAGAGGAAATTAGCTCAAGTTGTACCAGAAGAGATTGAGTTTGATATAAGGAAAAATTTCTTCAGCAGAAGGGTTGTCAGGCATTGAAGCAGGCTGCCCAGGAAAGTGGTAGAGGCAGCATCCCTGGAGGTACTTAAAAGATGTGTAGATGTGGCAACTGAACACATTTAGTGGTGGACTTGGCAGTACTGGGGTAATGTTGGACTCAATGGTATTCAAGGATCTTTTCCAACTTGAATGATTTAATAATTCCGTGATCCTATGAATTGCAATGTGGTACATCTTCTGAAATCAAAAGAGCCTTTGTAGTTCTTTCAGTGAGTGGACATTAGCTCTGGATTTTGTCTTAGTACCCCCTTATTTTGGTTTGTACCACTTTGCTTCAGCTTAGTGCTACAGTTTATGTGTATTAATGTTTTTGTATTTAAAAAAAAAAAAAAGAAAAAAAAATGAACTTTAGACTCCCAAGCACCCAAACAAGTAGGGCACAATATCATCTTTTTAACTAAATGGTTGGCTGGTTATCAGTACTCCTTATGAAGAATAATCTGCCTGCTTTTCCAAATTCCTGCTCTGTTAGTGGTGCACAAGGCATTCTCCTGAAGATTTATTATGGTGGGAGCTACAGAGTAATCCTTGGTAAATAGATTTATACATGTGACACTGACTGAATCTCACTGAATGGGTGATTTGTACTTGGCTATTCCATTGCTGTTCATTACCATATGATGTTTCATTGAATGTAATTATATGTCTGCCTCTACTCTTTAAAGTCCAGAAAGGTTTCACAGTATTACCATCTTATTCTGCCCAGCAGAGCCTCACAAAGAGTCACTTTCCATGTGATGGATGGGTTTGAGGGTGGCTTTGTCCCTGGTAGGCCTGGATGTGTGAGGGAAGGTGGGTTTTGGCTGTTAGCAAGACTCTTGGAGCTGTCATGCTGAAGGTGTTGGAGAAGTTTTGCTTACCTTTGCCTGAACTCCCACAGATTTGCACTGCAGAACTGACCTGGCCTTATATGTTGTTAATTGTGAAGACATTTGTAACTCCTACAGGTCTTAAAGAGGTGTAGGTCTTTCCTCTTGATGAATTTAGTGTCGCATATTCATTACACCAGCTCAAGATCTGAATATTTTCTCTGACACTAGAAGAATGATTTAGATTTTTGTTAGGTGATATTTTTCACCTAGTTTCTTTGGCCCATATTTTACTGCTTACTGACATTATCTGCTACATTTTTAATCAGAAAACATTAAATCAAAATAATTTTTTCCCTGCTTTGGAAATCAACAGATGTAAAATCTTTTCAAAACTGTGCCCTAAAACAATGGGGTCTGCTAGGTATTTTATTCAGTATAGATATTTTGGGAGATACCTTGACTGTGCTGAGTTCTGTGGCAAAACTACTTGGCTTTGAAAGTACTGGGATTTTACTTCTTATCTTCTGTTTGCCAGTAACTTTTCATTCCTGGCATATTACATCTTTAATGATTTCTCTTCGATGTGGCTTTTAGAAACCATGACCTTTTTTGTCCACGGTCAAGCCCTGTGTTGCTGCAGCCCTGTGCTCTGAGACCTCATTCATAAACATCTCTCCAAACACTGCTCTTTATCCCGTGTCCAGGGATGCGAGAGAATCCCAGACAATAGTGCGGCCGGGACAAAAGGCGGCATTGTGGGGAGGGCGCCGGGGCGGGAGGGCTGAGGGGCCCGGGAGCCTCTCCGGGCTGGGACCATTGTGCCCGTAATTGGATTTCTGCTGGTGGTGGCCGGTCCGAGGGAGCAGGACCCGCCGGGAGCGCCGCAATAAACCTGGCAGCGATTGGAGGAGGCAGATGACCTTTAAAGTCCGTGCTGTTGAGCGAGACCTAATACGGTACAAATGCACCAGGTTGCAACTTTATTAGTGATTAGACATAGAGATAAGCCTCAGCACGTTGCCTAATCTGCAGAGTCTAATTCCAGGCATTGAAGCCAGGGATGCTGATGCAGACCCGAGTGAGCTGGAGTGACTGCAGGCAATATGAGAGGGAGTTTGGGTGACCTGGGTCTGTGGCAGGGTCTGATCAGCCCCTGGCTGGGGGAGGTGCTGGGACAGGGGGGCAGGCACAGAAAGTATGGCATTTGGGGCAGAGTCATACAGCCGGTGACTGCAAACCCAGCTTAATATCTGCTGTGTCTGATCAAGAATATTCACATTGACCAAGGATTGCTCCTTTCAGACAAAAATAAAGGTGTAGGCTGTAGCTCAAAGTGATGTGTAGAGTATTTAAGAGGGAGACAAACTCTTCCACATTTCAATTTTTGCATCTGAGTTCCTGGCGCTACTCTGAGTTTTTTTCATTTTCTTTTAGACTGGGCTCCCTTTCCTGTGATCCAGGATAATGTCTCAGGTGGGTTTGGCCTGTGGTCATTGATCCGTGCTGGATGTGTTAGTCTGTGACTGAATCCTAGTATTGTGTCTGCATGAATGGTGGTGGAAAATGTCAGAGGTTGCAGGCAAAGATGAATCACCGTAGGCCAAGGGCTAAGACAGCACAGCAAGTATGATGCTGTGGTGTGCTCTGTTATTGGATTTCCTCCAAGGACTGCTCTTTGAGGAGCTTTGGCCTCATGGCATGCTGCAGAGTCCTGCTGCTTGGTCCCATCCTTTAAGCACAATGTGGGAGCCTCCAGTTGGATCGTATGCAGATTTTGGGCTGTGCTACAAATATATGCATTGAAATGTTTGGCAGATTCACTCTACAAATCCAGACAAGCCTATGCAGCCCTAACTTTTAAATCCATGGCTTGGAAATCTGCCTCTCTGAGCCACTGCAAACTACCTTGTTCTGGACTCTCTTGGATGGCATCTATCTTGTCTTCAGACCCACCTAGACAAGTACACAAATATGATCTAAAAAAATAGCTTGCTAATAGCTAAATTCTCAAAACTTTATTGTTCAGATGAGCTAGTTTTGACCTTTATTTGGGCAAACTGGTATTATACTAATCCCACCCAATCTCTGTAGTGACAGGGTGACCTATTTCTTTTTAATCTTGTAAAATTAAGTTGTTAAAGTTACTGCATCTCACTGCTTTTGCCTCTTGCCTCCAGGCAAAACCCATTTGGGATTCCTGCTTCTCTAGTTTTTCTCTTAGCCCTTCCTTACTGTGTTTTGACTTGTATTGTGGAACACTGGGCTCTGTATTTGGGACTGAAAAGGGCTGAGAAGCTTCATTTGCTATAAGAGAAGTATCACTTGGCTAACATCTACCTCCAAGCAGTGGCAGGCTACAGAAATTAGAGATTCTGGAGAAACCAAAATCTCATCTTCATGATGTTAAATTTTTCTGTTTGTTATGCGGGAATGTGGAGATGTTAAATTATCCGTTGGTCTGTTCAGGCCTGGGAAGTGACCTGTAGGAAGGACTGGGAAGGCCTAGCTGTAGGTGGGACCTTGGCAGATCCCAGGTCAGCATCCCTGTCCCTGGGAGAGCACTTTGTTGGGCTTCTGTGTCAACTTCCCTGTGGCTTTGCATTGTTCCCCTTTTATCGCCCATCCAGGGCTTGTTGGACTTTTGCCTCCAGAGTTTTGGAGAGGAGCCACTGACTTCCCTTTCTGTCCAAGGCAGTTCTGCTTTAACTAGTCGTCTTTGCCTAAAAAAGTGTGAATCAAGAGAAGAAGTTTCTGTTCCTTTAAGTAAATTTTGGGCTGGACTTGATTTTTGTGAATCAAAATCTGTGAATAGCAAATGATTCAAACTAAATATGTGGTGTCAGGCGGCCTGTCTAGGCCATTTGGGCTTCTTACCCGCAGGTGTAAAGTGGATATTGTTCCACCAGCCTTGTGTTTCATGCATCGCCTTCCCTCAGGATAGGATTACATTTTGTTCTGGAGGTGCTCGGAGAAGGTGAAGCAGGAGCTGAAGTGGAGAGATGTTGCTCAGCCCACAACTTCATGGCTTGTCTGTGGTGGGTGATATGTGAGAAGGGTTCCTTGAGAGATGCAGATTTTGGATTTGTATATCTGTTTTTCTTTTCTGCTTGCATGCTTTGCTCCAGAGCAGCATTACTGCTGCTGTAGACACCTCCTATGCCATAGCTTCTGCTGGAGCTGATTAGAGCAGGATTGCACCTAAAGCCTTAAGAGAAGCCTAAAGCCTTCTGCCTCAGAAAAGGGGAACTTGTTTGCTCTGCTGTCTTAGGAGGTGGTGGTGGGCTTCTTCCCACCAACTTCCTTGGCAGTAAGAAGAGCAGAAGCAAGACACTTCAGAGAAGAACTTCCATTTAGTCCTGTGAGCAAGCATGCATGTCCAGGGAGGAGGTTTGGTGAGCAGCAGGCTCCTCACCATCTGCTGGCAGCTCCTTGCTGGGAGCTGGCACTGCTGCATCCTCTGCTGTCAGCCGCAGCCACCCGCGGCGATGGGGGCTCCCCGGCCCGTGGGGCTGGGGGAATGCTTTGTTCACTGATCTCCAGGCAGTATGGCCTTGGTTAGATAAATCCATGCCTATAGGCAGCTTTCTGGGGCTCATTATAATACTAATTCAGTTGAATTCCTAATTAGAGACCAGTGGTTTTGTGTAGGTATTTGAAGTTGATGTTTCTTATGGTGGAGGAATCATCCACTGAAAGCTGCACTGGGGACAGAGGCTGAAATGAGACTGGAATCTAAAAAAGGATGTCTGTAATATAAAGCATCCATTTTAAGTGTGTTGTATAGTTAGTGTATTACTTCAGATCAGCCAGGGTTGGAAATTATTATTTTAGTTGACATTTTTGTGTGTAAAAATGTCCATAGATTAGGAGATACCTCTACCTTGAAATACTAGGAAGGACAGTTTTCAAGCCCAAGTCCAGTGTTTCTCCTTTGGAGTAGGTAAGAAGGCTGCTTCAGATAATTTGAATTATGATTAAATAAAAACAGGTTTCAAGTGACAGAGAGAATCCAGAGCAGGCCTTGTCTGACACCTTGATAACTGTGGAGAAATCCAAGCAACACCTCTCTTTGACTATTCAGGGTTAGATATGTCCAGAACAAGCAGAACAATAATTAATTATAGTCCATGTATTTTAATTTTGTAAAGTGGAAGAAGTAATCAGTCTACACTGTACTGTGTCCTGGTTAGTCTTATGATCTATTTATATTTGCCTCTTCTGTTTGAAAGGGCTGCGTTAGAAGGGTTTATTTCAGGGAGTGTTTGTGCATGTGTTTTTGTGTTGGTGTTGCACTCTATCATTGCTTTAATGGATCTCTGGGGAATGTGATACAATAGTTAATGCCAGCTATGCTGTTAAATAATAGCTCTTTCAGGAAGGAAGTGAAGAATAATTTATGTACAGGAAGACAGAGCAGGTATACAGAGAACAATAAGACAAGATAAGCTGTGATTTCATTAGAACAGTTGAGCCAAAAGTGGCTTGGGCTCTATGATGCCCGCTGGTGCCCTCCTGCATGCTTCCAGCAGTGACAGCTCTGTGAGGATGCTCCGTGGCTGGGGCTCCAGGGGCTTGAACACTCAGGAGGACACAGTGAGGAGTGGGCCAAAGCCTGGAGTTGTTCAGCCAGTGCTGAGACGTGCATACAGCAGCTCAGATACAGTGTCCTGGCCCATGCTCTGCCAGAATCCTGCACTGGTAAGGGTTTCAGGAGGGAAAGAGTGTTACCCCTAAGTATGATTCTGGTGTGAGGGGCACTGGTGGAGCTTGTTTATACAGAGAATGGGTTATAAACTGTGACCTGCCTTTTGATTGTACCAATACGCTCACTCTTATCTAAATAGATTTGTGCATTAGCGTACTTAATTATCAGCTGGACACTCTCAACTTTTGTTTGGATAGCCTTCCTTTTGTATTTAAAGGTAAATAAATACTGATAGAGTAGATTGGGCTCCATGTGGGCTGAACAGGAGTCTCTGCTGTGGCTGTGCTCCTGTGAGCTCCTCAAATAAACAGAGACATTCTCAAGGGCTACCGGGAAAACTCCCCCACCACTAATTTTGAAAGTAACCTAGAAATCAAAAGCATATCACTCTCTTTCCTCTAGTATTTCACTTTTAGAGGTGGTTTATTTTTGCAGTGCACAGCTGAAATGGCAGCTTTTGATTAGTCCTTGCCTTTAGTCACAGAGATGTATTGTTTAAGTGTCAATACATTACCAGGAGAAGTGGTATCCTGTGTCTAAGACATGTGGAAGTGATCACTGTTTATCTTGTCATATAGACTTCTTACCCTTTCTGTAGGCTTCACCTGACCACCCCCACCTCCCCAAGCCCCAGCCCCTCTCTCCCCATTTCATGTGTGTGGTAGCCTCTCAAGCAGAGAAGGCACGAAAGCAAAGAAATCCCAGTTGCATTCTTGTAAAGAAACAGACCACCTATGTGATGGGGCACCTGTGCACGTAGGTCAGCAGTATATTTCGAGAATGTAGATTACCTGTGGTGGGGCTGCAGTTCACATTCCCATATGACAGGGGATGGGATAATGCTATCTGGTACCTCTGGCTATAGCACCACTATCGCTTTTCTACTAAAGTTCAGACGGTAATTTTAAACCATGGGAAAATATTTTTTCTCTTTGAAGAGTATTGTTGCTTTAAGTCTCCTCCCTTGTTCCTTTGCTGAGTGCATCAGCCTTCAATCAGATTGTGGGGAGCCCAGGGTTCCCTGATGGTGTGTGAGGGGACTGCCCACTGCTGGGGTGAATGCAGGGGACAGAGGGGATTGGCATAGCTTTTCTTCTGGGTTTGACTTGTGTGAGTGCTGCTCCGTGTTTGTGAGGGCAGGAATGTGACAGACTCTTTTTGAGTTATTCTTGGATCAAATTAACCAACATTTCAGAAGAGGACTTTTAAAAATTCACAAATTACGGTTAGGTCAAGAAAATACTAATTGCCTGCAATTTTCCTTCTACCCCTTCTCACCTCCCAGCATATCTGTGTTCCCTCACTGAATAATATTCCACCTCTCTGGAAATGTAGTCAAATGCCTGGATGAATTTCAATGGAAGTGTCATTACAGTAAAAATGCTTAGTTGTTATGTACTGCCAGGTGTTATTGGCACAGGGGGGATATCTGCACTTTAACAGATCCTTGGCTTAATAAAGAAGTGAAAATGATGCCTGGTATCTTAGGGTGTTTTTTTTTTTTTTTAATGGAAAAACTATCCCTAATCTCTTATGAACAATGCACAGTCACTATAAAGTACTTGCATTTCAATAGTACTGTTTTTTTTTTTTTTTTTCTCTCAGTGCTGGGTTGAGGGAGATCTGATAATGCAATCCAGGGTGGAAAACCTTGAAAACTTGAGCTGTTAAAATAAAACACAGTGTACTATGTTGTATTAAAAGATAAGGCTACAAAGGTGTGGTGCTTATGTTTGTGGGTTTTTCTTTTCTAGAGGCAAAAGGTGGGTTTGACAGCGTCAGAGCAGGGAGTGGGGTGGAGGCAAATTTGTTGCTGGTGGAATTGCGCTCGTGATGAGTTCATGCTACCAGGCCATAGATCCATTTCTGTTTGTTGGAAATATTAGGTCTCTCCTAGAAGATAATGAGTCATGGTAGGAAGCAATTTGTGAGATTGATGTGAGATTGAAAACCTTTTTGAAGCTTTCTGCCTTTTTTTTTCCAAGCTCCTGGGAGCTGTTTCCACCGAACACCTCTCCATTCCCAGGGAGGGTAAGGAAATCCCCGCCTGCAGCCGGGTGTCTGCCAGGTGTGATGTTGCCCTTATGGTAGAAACAAACCTCAAAAAACCCTGACAAAACTAGAGCTTGTGCAGCTTCAAAGGAAAGGCAGGGCTGCAGGCAAGGGTATGCTGAGAATCTGACCCTGGGAGCACAAAGGCAAAAGGGCAGCGGCAGGAGCAGGTTACAGCCATCCCGGCACAGCGGCTGTCGAGCTGTTTGTTCAGTTGTGGTTTAATTAAAAGCTGGGGTGGTTGCATCCACATTGTTATTTATTTATTTATTTGTGCTGGTAGAAACTCTTCTCTTTAGGGAAGTTTATGTTTCTAGAAGAAATGTGGTTTGAGTGTTGAAGAAGGCTTTCTGAAGAGTAGCTTGTGGCATTACCTGCTTTGCAAGGACCTCCAAGGTCTCCAAGTCCCACCTCCTTTGGTGGGCATGGTCCAGTGATAATCTCACAGATACGAAACTGACAGTAATGTTGTTTAGCTAGGATTAATTGTTATAGTATTGTAGAAATATTTAAGTTGGAAAAGACCTGTAAGATGACTGAGACCAGTCCTTAACCCAGCACTGCCAAGTCCACTATTAACCCATGCTCCTAAGTGCCTCAGCTGTCCCTCTGTTAAATAACTCCATTACTTCCCCGGGCAGCCTGTTCCAATGTTGGACAATGCTGTAGGTGAAGAAAGCTTTCCTAAAAGCTGGTCTAAATCTCTCCTGAGGCAACTTGAGGCCATTTCCTCTTGTCTTTATTAGGAGCATCTCCTTCTACTGGAAACTAGAGACCCAGAAAATGCCCTTTCTTGGTGAGGGAATGTTGGTTGACTCAGTTTTCTTTCCCTGGTGCAGATGCCAGGCCCAAGCTCACCCTCTGCCATTTGTGTTTCTGCCTTATTACTGCTGTTTCTGTTCCAGAGAGGTGAAAGCACCAATCCAGATACCTGTGTGATCCAGTTAGATCTGGGCAGGCACAAACATTCTCAAAAATGTGATAAACTGATAGATTTTTTTTAAGGGGTAGAGTGCTTTCAATCCACTCATACCAGATGATTTTTAGATATATTGTTTCTGTGCTCCAAGGCCTGTGATCTTGATGACATTCATGGCTTGATTTTTCTGTGAGGTTTTCAATTAGAATATTGCATTAAAATTCTGCTGTCTTTAATGATGCTCATGTAGAAAGTACAGGCAGGTAATTACACATAATTTTCACGAGGATTTTTTTCTGAGATAGACAACAATCCTCATGTATACTAGGATGAGTGACACAGAACAATCTTTCATCGAGTATGCCTTAATTAATACAAATGTTAACTAGTCTTACAAATAAGTCTCATTTAAATGTCAAACATTTGTTATTCTTTGCCTATGAGTAATTTTTCTTGCTTGCATATGTGTGAATTAAGCATATGTTTTGAAGTCATTAAGTATCCGAGGTCACAACTAAAAATAGGGAGTGTACATTGTTTGTTTGCCATCAAGGGTAAAAGAAATTCTTGATTGCAGACACTTTCTTGATGCGTGGTGTTCAAGGAAGACAGAAGTGCTCTGAAGAAATTGTGTGGTTCTATAGGACCTTCCTGAATGCTGGAGTTCGTAGGTTGGAGAAGAATTTTTTACTTTTCATTACAAATTTCCTTGCTTGTACAGTCTGCACCAGAACCATTCACTGTATGGGTGTCATTCCCAGCTGCAGAGCTGTGAATCCAGATATGCTGCTTTAAAAAGGATGAGTGACAAGGCAGAGTCCTTCTATTTGCTTCCCCTCTGTATTCCCCAGCTTATTTATCCTATTGCCAAATGATCAGCAAAGAGGTAGTTACAAGCCTTTGCATTTCAATAGTCTTTACGTGGAAATAAGTGACAGCAGCTTGAACCCTTCAAGCCTGTGTTGGCTTGAATTCCTGTTTCCTGGTGTTGTTGCTCCAGTGTCAAGGTGAGCAGAGGAGCCTGCCCTGCTGCAAGCTGACAGAGAGCAGCTCTTCTGCTGCTGGGGTGTTCATGCTTAGGAGGGCAGGCTGCTTGGTGGCCTGCTTCAGCCTGCCACTGCTGGTGGGAGTGCTTGGAAGGGTCATTGGTCAGGATGTTTGGAAGAGTCTCTGTTGGGGGTACTTGGAAAAGTCCCTTTTTGGGATCCTCAGTGTCCTCAGTAAGGACACTTGAAAAAGTCCTGGCATGACCAATTCTTGAAGCTATTTATCTGGAATGGGTGTTGGTTTTATTTCCTTCAGGAATCTCTCACTTGCACCTTTTGCTATTGCAAGAGGTGGAAAGCAAGGTTTTCCTGTGGTGAAGGAGGTAAAAAAGGAAGCTTTTGTAGGAAGCCACAAGGCAAGTGCCAAGATGCTGCTGTCCAGTTGTGCTTTAAGGCTTTGTGCAGCTGCAGCTGCTGCTGCTGAGACAACCAGTTCATGAAAATGCTGCTGGAGCTCTAATTCCCTCAGAGCAGCCATCTCATAGGCTTGGCCTTGGGACTGTAAAGGCACCCAAAGGAAGACCAGGCTCGTTCAGCTATAAAGTCCATCCAACACAAAAGGGTTGGTTTGCAGAGCAAGCCAGGCAGTCAGATCTGGAGTGTTTCCCTCATTGCTGCTCAGGGGAACTGGCTCTTGCCTGAGCTGGCTTTCCATGTCCTCTGTGGCTTGGCCATTGAAACTGCTGGATGAGATGGAGGTACAGGGATTGAGTAAGTGTCAGAGTTGGAAACTGGAAACAATGCTCTGCATCTAGGAATGCTACAGGAAAGAAGTCTCCAAATGTTTGCCTCTCCTACAAAACTTTTCATATCCATTTATACTTCTTCACCATAGCACAGCATTTTCTGATTTTATTCTCTTTGTAGAAGAGGCTGGGACAGGGTGAGGGAGAAGCTGCAAGCAGTCTGTGGAAGAGTGCAGAGGTTTAAAGAATGGAGCAAGGCTGCCAGGAACAAGTGGACTGGAACAGTTGTTTTGGAGCAGAACTGCTCCCCAGACAGCCTGGTCTGGGGGGAGACTGACCTGGATAACCTCCTCCCCGCTGCCTGACCCTCTGCTTCCTCTGATGCTTGGTACTGGGACCTGGGAAGAGAGGTCTGATTATTTTATTGCTGAATTTAGGGCTACTTCTGGAGCTGTCTTGAGCACTATGCCTTTGAGGAGGGTTAGCCTGTGCTTTGATTAGGCAATCTGTGCTTTGAGCAATAAAGAGCCTTAATTCTACACTGAGAGTTTTGCAAAGCAGACATGAGGCCTGGAAAAACAGATATTTGAGTCAAGGAGTCCACCCTGGGATGCTTAGTTCCTTGGCACGAGGTAGGAAAAAAGAATTTCAGTGGTTCTAATCCCTTGCAATATCATGGCCTTGGGTGACAACAGAAAAAAAAAAAATTCCAAGACTTTTCTCCACTGTAATGAAGGAAATGAAGAGTGACCCTGTTGGACTGTCCATAACCTCCCAGCTTGTCAGGCATGCTCTTGCAGATTCCCCTGGCAGCCTGGGTTCCTGCCTTGAAACACATCTGATTTATCTAATCTCTGCTAAAGCTTCCTAAGTGATAAGAGGTGTTTTTGTTTCTCCGTTCCTCCTCGTGCTTTCTGGGAGGCTGTAGTATTTCATAAAAGCACAAAGCCGCTGTTTTAGGCAGCAGTAGGCTTGTTAGCTACTTGAATCAGATGCCCTATCTTTCTCTAGGTTTTAGGCAGGACTGATCCCACTGGCATCGATAAATAACAGCAGTTCCTTGTTGTGCAGATGGAGGTATTAGATGGCCCTTGCTTGGGGCTAGTAAGCCAGCTCTGAGCATTACCCACAGTTGGGTTTCCAATGGCTGCATTGAAATTTTTGGTGACATGGTCCTGTTTGTATCCCTCAGAGCTTGGTGTATGTCAGGGGTGGCTGTCAAGCTCTAAATTGCCATCCCTTGAGCTGGGATTGCAGGCTGATCACTCTGCAGAGCTGCCAGAAAGTGCCTGTGACCTGCTCTGGGGTGGACTTTAGCACCTGCCAGGCTCTGATGTTGTACTTGTGGGGCCAGACTGGAGCTGCTCCCTCAGGCTGAGCCTTCCCCAGAGCCAAGCCAGCAAAATGGGTTCAAACAGGCTGCTGCTGCTAATCTGCTCAATGTCTGGACACGAAATAGCACATCGTCTGCTGCTGCTGGTGGGAAACAGGGCTCTTATCACTGCCGGTTTCAAGTGCCCCGTCACGCTGCCAAAACAGATACAATTCAAGTTGCAGAGTTGATCTGATGAAATTAAAATTTAAAATTTGGCTTATTTATTTATATTTAAAACAAGTCAGCCTTTCCTCAAGAGAGTTGAACTCCTTCAAAAAAGTCTCCAAGCAATCCTCACCCTTTAGCTGTGGCCTGTTGGATGCTTTTCAGTCTCTTTTTGTGGTGTGTCCCTCTGGCTCCTCTCTGAAGGGAGAGAGCTGGGAGTGAGTGCAATGCTAGGAAGGAGGAAGAGCACGTGGTGCTTGTCCTGCTCTGTTCTCACATGCTTCCAGAACTGGGAGGTGGAGGATTGGAAGCCTCCCAAGGTGTGTCATCGCTGCAGTACATACCCAGGTCTGCGGGTTTGGTGCCTGTTTCTGGTGTTTTTTTGCTGTCTCCTGTGCAGTTCCTTCTGTCTGAGGCACAGCTTGGCTGCAGGAACATGCTGTGCCTCCCTGCCCTCGGTGGAAGGAAACTGCTGGAGGTGGTGAGCACGAGTGTACCCCGCTGTGGTGGCACCAGAGCAAGGATGGAAGGGGCTTTCTTCCTTTGCTGCACTGGCATTGTTGTGGTGATGTGACTTATGTGTGTTCAAAGCTTTGGGCAGAAAAGCGGCATTTTTGGAGATGGTTGGCCTGGTGGAAGAAGTTGCTGTTCCCTGCAGAGTGGGACCAACTCATTAGTGTCTCCACTAATCTGCCAGTGGAGCACAGGTTGCCTGGATAAACTCTTCACCTTCCTTGGCCAGAGTCAGCAATCAGCCTGCTGGGGCTCAAGTCTGTGTTTTGTTATAAAGGGAGGAATAGGCATTTGTGATTTTGTTTGTTTAAATATGTATTTTGAAATGAAAGTAAAGCATAAAACAGCAGAAGACAGAGAAGCAGCAAGAAATGAAGATGTGAAGGAGGAAGAACATTGGCAAATGAGTCTAGAAGAGATGAAAATGTAGTCAGGATCTAAGAAGTAAATGCAAGGCAAAGGTATGGTCAGACGTGGCTTTCCTTGAGCACAGGGTGTGCAGACCCTCTCTCACAGGCAGCTGTGGCAGCCGTGCCTGTGGGTGCCCTGCGGGATCCATCTGCCTTGGAAGTAGTGAGTGATCTCCCAGGTCAGGGTCCAGCCTCCTAACTCCCCTTGCATCAGCAGGGATGTAGTCTGAGAAAGGACCACTTGCTGAGCACTAGAAAAGAGACCAGCAATACAGCTGTGATCTCTAGTGAAAGAGTAGACTTCAGTGGGTTTTTTCTTTTGCTTGCATTTGAAAAAAAATAGTGATGAGAAGCCTTTTCTGAAGCATCTTGGTCTTTTCAAAGCCTACAGAAAATTTATTTTTGCCTGTTCCACCTATTTGAAAAGATGTGGGAAGTCAGGTAGTGCTCCGCAGCACTCATCAATCTGAACTTGAGCTCCTGGTACAATAGCTAATGAGATTGCTATCAAAACCTAGCCAGTGATTTATATGAAGGTGGCTGCTAGCATCAGGCTTATGGATTGCTCTGGGATTTGAATAAAACTCTGTATTTTTGTAGGAAATTACTCTCCATGCTTTAATAAACAGCATTTCATTGTCAGAACTTAAGAAGGTACGACTCCTTCATCTGAGGACAGCATTTCAGCACATCACATCCTTATTTGTCTGTACTGTTCTGCTTCATTGCTGCTGTTCCACCGTGGGGTGAAAAACCTCCATACAGAAGCCAAGGGCCTTAAAAAAGAAATCTCTTGTCATAAAACTATATTACTTTCACATAAATGTGGAACACAAAGAAACTCTTCCTTATCAGCCACTTGGAACAACTTTTTAATTGATATGGGAATTCCTTTCCTTTCCCTTTCCCTTTCCCTTTCTTTTCCTTCTTTTCTTTGAGAAATTCAGGAACCATCCTCTCTTATTCAGTTGTGTGGGGTGAGTTTGCTGCTGCTGCTGTCAGGCTGAGTTAAAGATTTCCTGGGAGCCACCTGAGGCTTTGGAGACACTGTGGTTAATGTGTTCAGTCTCACCTGTCTCTGTGGCTGGGAACTGACCTTGTGCTCCCTGCTTTTATGGTGCCTGGGGTAATGGGGCTGTAAGCACTTTAGGAGTCTTTAAGCACTTCCACAGGAGAAATAACAATTAAGTGTTATGCAGGAGAACATAGGCAGATCACTGGTATGTGCATGGGGAAGGTGGGATGGATTATCACAGCCCATAGAGGTGGGGCTGCTCCTACCTCAGTGGGTGCCACTGCAGGATCTCATGCACTTGATGCAGTTATTCTCTGAGCAGAAACAGGGAGGCAGCCCTTGCACGGCTCCCACAGTCCCTTGTGTGTCCCTGCTTTAGCTGTGATATCTCCAGTCACTTGGGGATGAAAAACTTGACTTTATTTTGTGTCTGAACAGCAGCTCAGACAAGACTTGTTGTCTGTCTGTGACTAGGCTTATAATGCAAATAACAACTACATAAAATAATAATAATAATATTTAAGTAAAAGATTGCTAGCAGGATTAGGATTGCAATCTGTTTTGGTTTTTTTCCCAATTTTTCCTGAGGTTTTGTTGTTAGGTAAATGCTCATCGGCTCTGTCTGCCTGCTTGTCACGCAGCAGTTACGGAGATGGAACCTTGTGCATTAGTAACATCTTTTTATAGAGGTTTGTGAGATGAAACTGTGTAGCTGTTTCACTTCAAAAATGCTCTTTTCAATACTTCTGTGGTTTTGTTTCCCACCATTGTTCCCTCCCTGTGGGACTGCCATTTAATATGAATTGGAGCTTCTAAACAAGCCCAAAGGTGTACCTTTCTTTCAACTCTTTGGGGTGAAAAGAGGGAATTTAAACCTTTTAAACTCAACTGATCTATTAATTTACTTTGCTGAAGTCAGACTACCTGCCTCCCTTCAGAAGCAAGGTGCCAGATCTGGAAATGGATTTGAGGAGGGGGCTAAGAGTGAGCTTAAGGACCAGCAGCATTCCCAGTCCCCAGCCACATCCTTCAGCTGTGGGACAAAGCTTTCTTCTCTCACACACTTCTTATGTTGAAAGAGGTGGCCAAGGGCAGTTGGTACTAGAGCTGGTCCAGGCCAGGCAAAAGTGAGCTTCTCCCTTTTGGGGAGAGGAGTGGAGAGGCTGGTGGCTTGTGTTGATGTGGTTTTAGTCCCTTTGTGAGAATGGGAAAAACAGCAGTTGCTGGATTCTGGTTGTATTCTTGCTTTAGCTGAAACGACCCTTTGCCTTGCTGCTTTCTGCTGTTTTCTTATGCCTCTTTTGCAAGTGTGGAAATAACATGATTTCAGGAGAATAGGTCTGTAGCCAAAATTCACAGCAATGCCAAAGTGCCTCATACCCCTTGAAGGAAAATGCTCGTTGATAATGATGTTGATTGCTTTGGTGTTTTGACGAATTATTTGCTTTATCAGTTGGCTAATGTCCAGTCTCAGACTTAAAGGAGGGGACTGACCCTTGTGGCAGCAAAAATGTTGTGACTGCTCCAGAGTGTCTTTATTTAGAGACTGGAGGCAGCTGGGACCCATTGTCACTGTGTATTGTATCACCCGGCCCCTACCAGTGCTCCTGTAATACCACCTAGGTATTACAGTAATTCTGCACTTGCACTGGGGTTTTGTGTTTAGATTTTCCCTAGCAATTCTCTGAAGTAAGGGATGCAGGAAATTGCAGATCTGGCAATCCCAGTCTTGGGTCCTCTTGACCCTTTCAAAAATGGAACACACATTGTCTGATGCGTTAAAACTTTCCCCCGCTGGCAGTGTAGATGTGAAGCTGAGCGTGTTTAGTTCTTGCAGAGCTGAGCTGTTAAATTGATAGTGCCTGTAGTTGCTTGCTACTCTTGTGAAGAGAGAGAAACATCTTAAATCTTTAAACCTCTCAAGCCCATCCTTTCAAGCCGTGCTGTGAGAATGTGTAACTGTGTCAGGAGAAATCCTACCTGAATGTAGCCATGCCAAGATGTGCTTGCAGATCGCAGCCTTCTCCTACTGGGCGTGAACCAGTGCCTGCCGCAGTCACTTGTGGGGGTCTTTCAAGGCTACTGAGGGCTGTTTTTAGTGTACCTGGCTTTTGAAAACACTGCATGCTTCAGAAAACCACAGTGATGTTGTAGTTGCTCCATTCACACCATGGAGATCTCAAGGATTATTAGTTTCTGTGCTGATTTTTTTTTTTTTTTTTTTTTTTTGTCATAAAGTAACAGTGGATGGCATGTATGTCTGACCAGATCTGTTTTGAGCTCTGGGATGAGTGTGCTTTGTGCTTTCATTTTATTCAGATTTGGTTTAACTAATGAGAAGCACAAGTAAATGTTCTTTGTTGCCTAGAGGGAGATCTTGAATGTGGATCATTAAGAAATGGGGTCAGATAAAGAAGAGAAAATACCACTGTCCCCAAACTGGAACTTGCAAACCCATGCACTGTGCAACGCCCCACGGAGCTGGAAATCTTCTGTCAATGCTCATACGTCTGTGATGGTCTGCAGTGGTGATAGCAGTGCCTGGCTCCAGGGTCTGTGCTATCCCTACTTGTCACAATCACTGTGTTTCAGAAGCCTGGATTGCATTTCCTCCCGGAGAGTTTGTCTGATTGATTGCCCACAGCACATAACAATTTGAAAATGAGTTTGTTTTTAGTAATAAACCTTTATGGCTCTTGCAAAGTGGGTCTTTGCAGTCTGTTTGGGGCAGAACAACTCCACCTGACCTCTGGTTCTGGAGGAATGCCAGCCCACAGGGAGGTAAGACAAGGTTATCAGGAAAAGGGGAAATGAAAGTTTTTTCTTACACTTAACACTTACTGTGAGCTGAAAAGTCACAGCTTGGCAAAATATATGTTTCTCCAAAATTCTGAAAAAAATATTGAATTAATGTAGCTGTAAGTTATGTGAAATGAAATCCAAAGGAATTAATTAGAATTCTGAACCATATGGTCATGTGAATCTGGAGACCCACACAACTGCGTTTTCGTATCCGATGTTGACACATTAAAATTCATCAGTTTGCAGGCAGAGTTGTCTTAGTTAATTTAACTAATACCATAACATTCCTGAGATGCATCATTACACCTCATAATGTAAACATAAACCAGGATGATTAGTGGAGAACCACTCGCTTCAAAGAATTAATATAGCTGAAAAACTGCTTACAATTTAGAAGGATTAAAAAAAGATGCTAAATATGTCTCCTTATGCCTCTTGTTAAAGCCAGACCTTTATCAGTTTACACAGTACCTGATTTCTGGTGATGCATAAAAGCCAATAGCTTGTTTACACTTGTTTCTGAGGTGAGCACTGAGGTGCTTGTGTGTTTGGGGCTGCTATGAACATTCTGAAATGAGAGTTTTAAGGAAGAGGTTGTTCAGTTTGTTAAACTGAATTGTCTCCTTGGCTCTAAAAATGTGTATTCCCCAATGTCAGCTGCCCCTTGCCATGCCTTGAAGGAAGAATTGATGCTCTCAGGGAGAGGGAGCTGGAAGGGAAACTAGCATTTCAGCTGAAATGCTGACCAGGGCTTAGCTGCACTGTGGTGGGAAGTGAAGCCTGGCCCACCTCTGTTGTCTTTAACCAGGTCCAGGTTGGACTTTTCTGATAGTGTCTGATTTTTGGCATAGGGAGGTGGAAGAGGCTCGACTCTCCTCTTGTGTACCCCTTGAACTGGAGACTTTCTGCTTGGAGGTGAAACTAAGGCAGATGTATGTCACAGGAGAGATGAGTTCAGAAAGTTAATACATTCTTGATGTCTGCCCAGATACTGTGTTTTTTTACCCTTGATGGTTACTTGTCATGTTACATGTCTTACGTATCTGTGGTGTATGAATGTACCAAGAGACAGGACACGCTCCTTGTGATTACAGAAGTCAGCTTGCAGACGTCGATGGCTGGCAACAAAAATATTCATGGGGATTTGAAGATTGTTTTCAAAACCTCTCTATTTGTGTGCACAGCTTGGGGCTGCATTGGTTGCAGGCTGACCAAGGGACACTAGTTCAGGAGAGCACTGGTTGTGCTTCAGAGTTTTGTGTGATCCTCTGTTAGCTCCTTCATCATTTGGAAATCTTGTCCTTGTGAGCAAGACCAGATACTTTGGACCTCCTCTACTTCATGGAAAACAAAGTCCAAAGCAAAGTGCAAACCACAATGCTCTTGTGGTTGTCTGCTTGGTTGGTAGGGGTCTGGCAACAGCCTCAGACATAGCTGTAGTCCTGGGAAGACTGGGCTTAGCCCAAAATATGCAGATGTCAATAACAGGCCTCAAACAAACTAATCGATTTGAAAAGTGTGATATTGACTTCTGAGCCACTGTTACTAATTGATTAAGCAGCAGCAGGATGTGAGTCTTTCCAGGGGTCATTTAGCTCATTTCTCTGCCCTAAGGCAAGACCAACTCATATCTAAATAGGTGTTTTTATATCCTGGTCTTAAAACCTCCACAGATGGCAATTCCATAACCTCAGCAAGCAGTGGCTTCCAGTGCAGCACTGTCATTCCCAACTGGAAGGCTTTTTCTAACCTCTAACCTAAATGTTTATCACTGATGTTTAGGTCTGGTTTTGCCATGTCCAGTCTGCTGTGGGAAAGGAGAACAGGTTATTCTTTCCACCTACTTGTCATGTATTTCAGATATAGTTATCGTGTCTATTCTCAGTCTTCACTAGACTAAACAACCCAGTTCCTTCAGTCATCCTTTGTAGGTCATGTTTTCTAGGCTGCAGAAAAGTCTTGTTTCCCAGTGGACTGTCAAATCAATGTGCTTCCTTTTTTGAAGCCTTATGCCCCAAACCAGCTGGCTGTGAGGGCGATGCTAAGCAGAGAGGGAGGAGCTGGTACAGGCCAACTGCTGGTCACCAGGAGCTCAGTGTGCCCATCTCTGTGGGAATAATAAAGTCCTTAAGAAAGGCATCTTACCGGTTCACATCCTCATGGCCTGCCCTCAGAGAGGGAGCCTTTGAGGTTCCCACATGCACAAATGGGTTGTTGGAGCTCCGGCAGAGTTTGCTTGCCCGGGCTGAGTTTCTTGACAGGGCTACTGAGTCATGGATTCTAGAATCCTTGAGCAGGTCCTTGCTTTTGTAGATTTAGATTATCCATTTGGATTGTTACTAACTTTTGTATCAAGCAGAAGTACATGTAAAAGAGGAGTCTGAGGGAAAGGAGTGTGGAATACTTAGTTTCTCCCCTTGGCTCATGCAGCGAGCTCCCCGAGTTTCCAGAGAGCCACTCAAGATTTGCCTCTTTAAACACTTGGCAGGTTGCCATTGTGTTAGGAGTTAATTTTTTTTCACTGCTCCTAGTGCTTCAGCTGATTTCATAAGAAACTGTTGGAGTGGGGGCAGGGGGAATACCTTGTGCAATGAAATCATACCAAGGGACCATCCTTATTTCCTTGGCGTGACATGGGTTGAGGGACCTCCTCTGCCTTGGAATCGCAGTTTGGGCTCAAAATAGACCTCACAGGGTGACAGGGAAGGGTCCAGCTACCCAGCATGTTTTCTTCAGTGGCAAAACTGATTGCTTATCAGTCTATCCTTCCTTGCCACCAGTCTGCTTGTCCTGATCCAGGAATTCCAGCATCAAGCCAAGCCAACTCCTACATTCACACTTGGAATAAAGGATAAAACAAAGCAAGCTCCCAAAACATGGCCAACAGGTACCTTGCAGCTGAGCCACTTGCCCAAAGCAGGCATCAAGCCCATGTCCCAACTGGCATTACCTGTGGCAAAGGAATGACTAAAGGAGCCCTCCAGCCTTTTTCCCAGAGCTTAGGATCACACCCCTGTGCATTTTCTCTCTGCTTGTTGATGGATGCTGCTTCTGTGCTTTCCCCTCCCTGAACCAGTGGGCCAGGTGCCAGCCCTGGAGTTGTGCAAGCGCTCAGCCTTGCAGGGCTGCCAGGCACAGCGATGGTGCAAGAGGACACAGGGCTCTTCTTGCAGCATTTGGAGGCGATAATCCTAATTTCCCATTTTTTTTCCCCAGTTCTGGCAACAGTTGTAAAAGATGGAAGATAATTACCCTGTGAAACATATTTGATTTGCTACCAGGTCTTTTGTCTCTGCCAGACACTCTTAAAACTTGAGGGTTTTGGAGGGAGAATTTCATAACACATGACTGATCATTCAGCAAGTCCACGTGTGGATTTGACCTTGGTGTGTTTATACAGACTTGGTGGAGCTGCTGAATACAAATATTTTTCTTTTTCTTCGTCTGTATTTGCAAAACATTTGGGTCTTGATCATCTGCTGTGCTGCCATTTGGAGCTGCACACGCTGACATGCCGTTTGTTCCACTGCCTCTGTGCAGGTTAAACAGTAACCCGGGTGGGACACTCATTACTTGGGGAAGCATCTCTCGGAGCTTGAAACCAAGGCTCTGCTGCTGTACACAGCAAGATTTATGGCCTGGTGGATAAATTGGATTTAGCAGAGCTAATGCAGTAATAAAATGATTGCATCAGACTGCAGTGTGTGAATGTGGGGGTGAGGGTCATGTAGGACTCAAGTATGTCCTGAACATTCTCAGTGTTTTTGTTCATCCTCCCTCTCCTGTAAAACTGTGCTTAAACAGTGAGAGGAAAACAAAGCAGATAGGTTTGGAAAGAATCACTTCTGACTGGCTGACTTCAGAAGGATGGGTAATTTTAAAACAACAGCATTGTTTCTTTGAGGTTGAACTGGCTCAGAGCATTTCTTCTCCCACTTCTCCTACCCCAAGGGAGAGATTTTATTTTCTTGCAAGCACAGGTCCAATCAAAAAATTTTTTTCTTTATTAAAGGTTTTGAGGGAAGCCTTCATGGATAATTCAGCCTGTGTGCTTAAATCTTTAAGAAATGGACTTTAGTGCGTGTTTCTTTCTCTGCTCCTTCACTGTCCCTCCTTGAAACACCTGTTAACTGAAATGGAGAAAACAGTAAGAAAATTCTGGCAGTACAAGGAAAGGAGGATGGAAGATCAACACAGTCTTCCTAGTCTATCCAGCATCCCACTGGGATTACTGTTTTGGCCTGCAATTGTTTGTTTGTTGTGTTTGGACAGGAGATGAGATGTTGCTGATGAAATGCTGGATGAAGGCGGACCAAAGCTGTGGGCAAGCTGGGCCAACAGTGTAGGCACAATTGTTGATGCATTTGGAAAGGACAGGCCTGTACCTGGCTTCAAAACTCGCTCTCAGGTTGTTGCTCTGCCTACCTGAGTATGCCTCTCACTGGCTAAAATGGCTTTTGATCTGTATTTCAAGTTTAACCGCCCATTATATTAGTGTGCTTTCCCTGGCTGAGAAGGGTAGACCAACACCATATCCATGTAGGAGGCTGGTCCTGTTTGTTTCTTGTCTTCTCAACTCAGAATTGATGTAGAGAGCTTCTTAGACATGGTTGTATGCTCCAGAGTTCCCTGTGAGGGCATGAGAATCAGCCAACCACAAGCTGTGTGATCATTTGGATTAAGTGATCTCTTCCTGGGAAAAGAGGATGGAGGGAGAGTAATGTGTTGAGGGCATCATGATGAGCAGAGGTGTCTCTTCCCTTCTGGAGGAAAGCAGCTGCCCTTCCATGTACTTCAGAGCCCCACACAACCTCCATGAGCCTCCAGCCATGCAGGCTGATATGGATTACATTAATATAGTCAATTCAAAGATTAATTTTATAAAGTGAACTAGAGTGGGGTAGGGTGGGGGGCAAATTAATTTTCTCCCTTCAACCAGTTTTCATTAAAATGATTTGGAGGGTGTGCCTGTACCTTGTCATGGAGCACAACCCAGGGATGGATGGGTGCCTGTGGGAATGAAGGCTGTAGTGGAGGATCTGGGCATAATGTAACCTCCTCCAGGGATGCTTGTGTGTCAGGACTTGTTCTCTTGGCCACAGTGCTATCCTGCTCTACTCGCTTGAGATCTGCCCAGCATTGCTCTGGGTTCTCCCTGCCACACCTTCTGCAGGCAGCAGATAAGCACTTTTGGGGGATGATGTAAGATTTTCCATGTATCAGTGCTATGAAGTTGATTTTAGGGCAACACGGTTAAATTACATTTTACCTGATAGTAAAGGCTGCTTCTTGGATAGATTTTACTGAGTTTCATTTTTCTATAATGTAGAGAAACAATTGCTGTTCCGGGGAAACGGGCATTCCCAGTACAAATGCAGTTCTGAGTGAGAGTGGTTGACAACTAGGATGCACAGGAGATTTATTTATATTATATATATATATGTGTGTGTATATATATATTTACAGAGATAATAGTAATAGGAAATCAAGCAATCTGCAACCACACAATTGATTGCATGGTTGCAGTCTGAGAGAAGTGTGTCTGGACATTTTGTGGACACAGACATTTTCTGGCATTGACGACTATTGTTGGTAGAAACCCTGCTTGTTCCATTAAAAATAATGTTCATAATTGGTCGGTTCAAAATTCACCAGTACAGATCATTGCTTTCCAGAAGCAGCATTTTATGCTTTTCATTGGACATTGCTTACAGCATCAGTGGACAGTGCAAGGAGAAAATGGGCTCATTAGATATGAACTTAATTGAGAGTGACATGACTGGGTATTAATATTAGTCTTGCTGCAGGCTTTTTTTTTTTTTTTTTTTTTTTTTTTTTTTTTTTTTTTTTTTGTGTTTATAGTCGTGCTAGTAGATACTGAACATTTTATCCATTTACCAAGTTCCACAACAGTACCTTCAATAAAAGGCATAGATTTCCCTTTTTGTTTCTAAATGGAGATGCAGCATCTGATGCCCACCTCCTCCAGGTGCAGGAGCAGCAAAGCAGAAGGGCAGGGCTCTGCCTGGCTCCAAGCTCAGGTCACACTTGCTACCGATGTGACCTTTTTGATGGTATTTCTGTTTGGAGGAATCCGCATTTGTGCTGGTATGGTGGTTTATGGAATTTAACTTGGCATTTATTTTTCTGAGGAATGGTCTGATGACAAGAAGCTGACACAGATTACTTGAGGGTCCTGTCCCTGGGCACTCCTACCTGTTTCCCCTCCCCCCTGAAATATGCTTGGGAGAAGAAACAAATGGTTAGATGAAATGGAGGGGTCCGTTTTCATTGGGAGCAGAAGCACGCAGGAAAGGCGGGTGTACGCGGGGCTGCGATTGGCGCGGAGGGAGGCGCTGGTTTGTATAAATAGCAGGATGCGCTCCTTTGTGCTAGAGAGGTTTCCCGGGCAAGGCAGAGCAAAGATGCGGGGTGTGTTGCTGTCACGACCAATTCGACTCTTTTTGGTACCTCAGCTTTTCTTTAGGGCATGGTTCTGCCCCCCCCCTTTCCCGGGCCAGGCGCGGGTGCCGCTCGCAGGGCGCTCTCGGCCGCCCGGTCCCTGGCTCCGTGCGCGCTCCTGCCGGCCCGGGCCAGCAATTACCGGGACGGTTTGACTCACAAGTCAGTGCCATCTGTGCAGGGCGCCTCGTTTGCCGAACAAAAGGGTTTGGAGCGGATGAGGAGCTGCGGCTTTAAAAAACCCCAGTTGAGTGGAAGAAAGGATGCTGGCACCTGCTTCTAGCTGCACGCGGGAGCATTGTTCCCTCCCGAAACGTTCAGCATCACTTTTATTACCTGCAGCCGTGCCAGCGCCTGGCAGAGTGGTTTTTTGACTGGGGGATAGGGTAATAGATTCAGTCTGCCTGCTACTGATACGTTTTGTTTTGTTTATAGATATTTTGCAGGGTTTGCTCTGACAGTTTTGTCTCCTGGGTAATTAAGCTGAATTATCGAACACCCTGAAATTAACGCTGTCATTTTTAATAATTAAAATAAAATAAATCTCAGCCTGTTTATCAAGTTGGGTTATTTCCTCTTTCTGATTTTTAAGGGGTGTGTGAACTTGTTTGGAAGAATGTGAGCACTCAGGTTTTAAAATTTTGTTTAACAAAGTATGGGGAAAAACCCTTGGTCCAGGTAAGGTCTCTTAAAACATCCAAGTCTTAAAAGAGAAGAGAGCAGTAGGTGGGAAAAGTTCAGAGTATGGTAGGCACTGCCGGTCAGATTTTTCCTGCCCAAATATTAGAGAATAAGAATCTCTTGGAGATTATTCTGTGGCAAGGAAGGAGCTTTAGGAACATATTTTCATTTTTTTCTTTTAGATTGTAACACTGACAACAAAATTTTAACTGGCCTGTTTATATGTGTGTAGGTTTTAAAAAAAATTTTCTTCCAAACATTCAGATTTATTTTGTCATTACTTTACTTTTTAGTATTTATTTATTCAATATTGGAATTTCCTATTTGCTGTGCATTTGGGAATCCTTCTCTTTTGCTGTCTGGGAAATCCTCAGTGGTGGATTTCCAGGAGCCTGATTCAGTTGACATGAGTTGTACCCAGCCTCATGGGTATGAATCACTCAGGCTTTTTTCTCTTGACAGGGATTTACTAAATCTGGCTCTTGCTTTTCTGTACCAAGTTCTGTCGTTTCTTGCAGGACCAAGCTGTAAGCATGGATAGTGACATCCACGGGTTTGTGGAGCTGCAGCAAAGAGAGGGGCTGCTCCCCACAGGGGTGGTCAAATGGGAGCTGAGACACTCAGATCCCATCAGTGCTGCTGCCTGTTGGGAGTGAGCATTTTATGCCAATGAAGGAGCAACTGGAGTCAGAACAATGGCCAGTAAAAATCAGAGGGTAGTTCAGGCTGAAAAGTGCCTCAGGAAACCTTTTCTCCAACATGCTGCTCATAGCAGGGTTGTCTGTGAGATCTGAGGAGGTTCTGTTGGGTCTGGAGACCATGCAGCCTCTCAGGTCAGTCTGTTGCAGTGCTGGACTGAAGGAACAAGGATGCTCCTCAGGCCAGTAAGTCTTTCTGTGTCTGCTTGTGCGTGTGCTGATGTCTAAAGCCACAGAGGAGGTCACAGGTGGGTTAGAACAGCTGGAGAACAGGAGGAGTGGCTCCAGCCCCAGTGAATTTAACTGGTTTGTCTGTACACACCCAACACTTTTTATTGATAAGCATGTTGTCGTATTTCCTTGGCAACAGTGTTACAGCAACAGCTGACTTCCAGTTTGCAGACTGAAGGTAAAGGAGAGGAGGTGGTGGAGAGGCTGGCATTGGCCAGGGCAGGGGCTGGGGCCAAGGGGATGTTTTTTCTAAGGGGAGTAGTATGAGCCACGATCTCCAGTTGCTGCATGAGGCGTCAGGGCTGCTCTCAAAGTTGCTGGCTGCTGCAGGATGTGTGCCGGGGGAGGGCTCGAGGATGTGGCTTTGCCTTGCGAAACATCAGCAGCTCTTCAGCTTCTGCCTGGTCACCACATAAAAGAGAGGAGCTGGTGTGTGGTTAAGGCAGTGGATTGGGTCTCGTGGGACTGGGATTGGCCACAGACTTCTTGTGTGACCTTAGGCAAGTCACTTAGCTTCTCTGTGTCTGGGTTGCCATTGGCAAAATGGGGATAGCAAGGTTTATTCCTTTCAGCATGTCCAGCTGAATTATACACTCTTTGGGCAGTGTTGGCTTTCCTGGGAACTGCAGAATGGGGCTTCAGGCTCTGCTCTGGGTTCTCTGGGTGCTGCTGTCACAGCCAGCTCCAAGGCTACATGCTCAGGTAGACCACTGCTTTGCAGATAAGGAATATTGCATTAGGAGCTGGGAGGACGCAGCTCCCAAGGATTGCCACCCACGGCGGTTTGAGTGGGCTGAAGGGTGGAGTGCCTGGTCCCCAGCATTAGGCAAGGCACGGGGGCTGTCTCTCCTCTAGTCCTGCAGGAGCCCCTGCTCCCTTACCTCTCCACAGCTCTGCTGTTTGCTTTCTGAGTTCTCAGAGCCTCTGTCCTCCCTGCAGAAGCAGAAACACCAGCTTATCCCATTTGGGTTCCTGCACAGCAGTGAGTGGCTCAAACCTGCCTTGAGGGGGTTTCAGCATCTCGCTTGGTCTCGGAATCTCACTCATTCTTTGGTCTGACTTTGCCAAGCTCAGGGGGAAAATGGGCTGGTGGAATGCATGGAGGTGCCCATTGCCAAAGCATTTGCAGGCTTCTGTGTCCTTGCTGCATCTTACTTCTATTTGTCATGCCTGGGCATTTGCAGGAAAATAAGCAGTATTGTCAAATAATGCTGTGTTTGAAGCATATAATTTAAAGTTTTAATCTTTGTCTACCTTCTCGACCACATTCCCTTTCAATCCCTCCCAGAGGAATGGGTGAAATAGGGGATCACTCGGGCTTTGTGTGTTTCTGGGGACTATTCACTAGAGCATCTCCCAAATCACTTGCAAAGAAGCATTTTAGCATTCAGATGCCAAGCCAGTACTTCAGAAAGCTCCTTCAAATTAAATATTTGGCAAATACATTTTCACAGCTCTTAAAAGTGTGGGAAGATTTTTTTTTAATTTGAAAATCTGGTTTGGGCCCTTGCTAATTTTCAGGAAAGACTGATGGAAGGATTATGACCAACCCTAATTTTGCAAATGAGGTAAGGGAGCAAAGCTTGTATAATAAAACCACAGGATAATGTGTCATCTTGTGCCCTTTCTTCACTCACTGGCTGAATACAGTTTACTTGTAATAATGTGTGAACTTTTCTTCAAGTGAATGCTGGAATATTTTTTGCCAAAGGAAAGAAATCTCAGGACTACCAGATCTCATGATATCTCCCTGCTCTTTGGGGCATGCAAATTATGGGTGAGTTTCTAGTGTGTTAAGTTCCCAACAAGCCTAAACCAAATCCTTAAGGAGAAGCCAATGGGAGAGATATTTCCCAAGACTGCAGGATCTTTTTCTTTTCCTTTAGCCTTGCAAAGAGTCTTGGATCTGGTTTGTTGGTTTTTTTGTTGCTTTTTACTTTTAATGAGCAGCAATATTAGCTAAGATGCCCGTTCTTAGGAACACAAGGCATGAACTTTCCCATTGCCATGTGGGCATGTTGTGTGAGCAAGGAGTAGTGGATTCAATCCACTGGGGCTCAACGTTCCCACTATTTTCATACTGATGTCTTTGAACTGATGCTGGGTGCTGAACAGATGAAAGCCTGGGTGACCATGCAGGAGGGGTGAGGAGCTGCCTGGGGGTGAGTGGGGAGCAGCGAGGCTGGGAGGTGCAGGGCAGGGGCTGTTGTGCAGGCAGGTGCTGCAAGGGCAGGTTTGGTGTCTCTCAGGGGCTGTGATGGCAGGGAAAAGCCTTGCTCTGGGATCACACCGACCAGTACTGGAAAAGCCTGACTATCTTGTCCTGCCTATCTCCCCAGTGCTCACTTTGAATTGGTCCTCTAATGTCTGTTGTACCCCCAGAAGGCTGCTTTTCCAAACTGGTCATCCCTGGATCTGGCTGATACCTGGCACTGTTGTTGTTCTTGGATTCCAAGTGCTGCATCCCTTTGCAGTCTGGAGACCAGGCAATAATTGTTTGCCCAATATCTTTTCCTCAGGTATACATTGCTTTAGATGCTGTAGCTGCGTTATGCAGTGAAGATAGGTGGGAACAGTCTTTTCTTTCTGCCAGCAGTAGAAAGGGAAAGTTGTTTTGCTAAGATAAAAGTGGGATTTTCTCCAATATCTGGGTGCACAATATAACATCCCTTTCTCGACTTCATTATTCTTGGCAGCTAGAGGTGGCTGGAGCTCTGCTCTTGGGGGGAGAGGTGGGTGAATCAGACGAGGTTTTCAGAGTGCAGCATTTTTGACCAGGTTTTGGACAGATCCCTGTTCTCCAGGGGCAAGGGAGGGCACGAAATGGGCCCTGCACGCACCTGGGGCTGCTCTGAGTGCTGGCTGTGCCTGCCCCTCCAGCTGCGATCCTGCCCGTGCTTCTGGGCCAGCATTGTGCTCCTCCTGCCAGGGCTCTCCCTGCGCCCATCAGCTGAGATGAGCTCCCGGCTGTGTCCTCCTGCTGCTGCCCTCGGCAGATCTCACCGGGGGTTTGCTGTTGTTGGGGCTCTGCCACTGGCTGCCAGCTGCCTGCGTCTGCACGGCAGGCGTCTTCCCCAGATGCCAGCAAGGCTGTCAGTGCTAAAATTAGAGCGGCGGGTTGTGGGTCCCCGAGGGCCGATGGTGGCACGTGTGTCGCCGAGGGGCTGCGCGCTCCCGCTGTGGCAGTGGCACAGGCAGGGCTGGCTGCAGCCGGGCAGGGCTTGGCACCCGGCACACCGATGGCCTGAATGGAATAAAACATTTTGTGTTCTCATGCAGCAGACTCACCAGCAATTTTGGGGCCAAGAGGGAAGAGGATGAAGAGTTAAATTTTCTGTCTGTTCCTTCTTGTCCTTGGTGATGTCCTTTATGGGCAAAACCACAGATAAGTATAATATGTGTGCATCATTTTAGTATCATTATTTCTAATTCACAAAAGGTTTTAAAAAGTCAAGGATGACCCAGTAGCTGTGGTAAACTCCCTGTGATAAATTTTCCAAGGGCCTGGTGTAACTGAAGGCCCCATGGCTTTTCTGGTGATTGCAAATCCATTGAGTAAGTGTATAGTACCTTAACAAGCCAGCTGTTTCATGGAAACATGACAATATTTGTAGAATATTTGGTGTTGTTTAAGTTATTTTCACTGAACCTGTGGTTCTACGTATTTGAATATTTGATGCAATGTCAGTAAAAGCAAAAAAACCCAAAAAGGGAATGTTTACCCTTTGTCCACTGTCTAAATTAAAAGTAATTACCAAGAGCAAAAGTATTTGCACTTCATTATGTGAGGACTGACTTTTCCAACTGAGCAATCTTGAGACTGTGAAGAAAATTCACTTCAAGGATGAGTCCAACTTGGAGTCTGTTAAGTAGTGTCTGTCATCCTCCCTTCTTCAGTCAAGCTGTATTAATCTGTCTGAAAGCTCATATTCCCAAGGGCCACCCAGCGCTTGCTATACTGTGGCAGTGACCTGAAGGAGAGTGTGTTACTTGTGTTACTTTGACAAAAAGCTGAAACTAAATTTTTTGGCTAAGCAAAAGCAACAGTGAAACCAGCAGATGAGTGCTAGAGAATCCTAAGCCAAGAGGCACTTTTATCCATTGCCTCCATCCTGGACATGCACATCTCTGTATGTGATCACACTTGTCCAAAAGACCCATTACCGCTTTGTAGGTGTGCAGCTCATCTGGTAATAATGAGACATGGGTATTCAAGTTGGCCAAATTCATCCCTGGGATCATTTTAGATGACTCCAGGAGAATTAAAACAGGACTGAATTTGCTCCTGAATCTTTGTGTTTGCAAATTAATTTCTGTGAAATCTATTTTTAATTATGCTGTACCTAATTATACCAGATTTACTATCACAAGGGACAATTGCTCTAATGTCCAAAACATAATATTTTCTAATATCCAAAGCAGAGTGAGTATGGCCAGCCCCTTAGATTAATCTTACATGATGCTGTGTGTGACATGGTGATGGGTATATCCCAAATGCACAAGCATAAGGACACAGGAGATCAGAAGGGATATTTGGGGTTGGGGAATGTGGTCTTGTGCCACAGTGAGCACTCACACTTGGCACTGCCCACCTTCTGAAATTTTTGTTCCCGTTGCTTATATTGCAAGGCAAATTATATTCCTGAATCTCATACCTTCCTTTCTATTCTAAATGTTTTCAAATTTAGTCTGTGTTCACATTTTCATCTCTTTCAGTTGGTGAACATTTTGCTTTTCCTGCCATATTATTGCCCAAGGCAAATGCTGCTGCTGAGTCCTGGAGGAACACAAGTCTGTCGGTGTGAATCCTGGGTTCTGCTATCATGATGTCGCTTTCATCCTAATAGCAACATCTAACCTCATGATATATGCTGTGAATGTCATAGGCAGCCCTGCAGAATGAGCCCTTAGCTCCCACCTGGGAACCTGTGCTAATGCCTTACTTTGGAAGAAGACCTATATGAACACAGTCAAGGGCACCTTAAAATTCCCAGTTGATTGGTACATTTATAGAGAAACATATTTGGGGCAGCCTTGGCTCACAAGAAGGTAATGTAACTCCTGCAGTGTGCAGCACGCTGTGCCTGGCAGTTCTGTGCTCAGCACTTCTACCTGTGCTGGTGAGCAGGACACAGCCCTGCCCTGTGGGCTGTGCCAGTCAAGGGAGGAGTGGCAGGGAGAAGAAAACCTGCTGCCTGAAGTGTGGGGCTTGGGGCTAGGTGAGGAAGATGCTGCTCATGGCTATGCTGAAGGCTTTTGATGCACAGCTCTGATACAAGAAAGCATATGGAAGTATGATTGACTCTAGGCAATGGCTTTTTATCATTCCTCAGGTTATCGAGCTGTTCAGCCAGGGTTTAACACTTGCTTAGCTCTGCAGGAATTTTTGCTTACCTCATATTAAACTTACTCAGATTTTTGTCTTGATGGGGAGGCGCAGGTCAGAACTTGGGGTGGGGAAGTCACTGGACCCTGGGAGTGCCAGGCCGGTATTCAGAACTTGATAAAGTTGTGTGGGAAGTACTATGGAACATACTGGCAGCCCTAGATTTGTTAATGCTGCAGAGACAGCAGGTTTGCTACCCAGCATGGCTGGGATGCTGCCCTGACTGAATTGCGCTGTAGAATGTCACAGTGCACTTTCCGTTCCGCTTAGCCGAGTATCCTGCACTGTGGAGGGGAGGAAACAGTGGGGAGCCATTAGCTCTGCTTCGACAGTGAAGCAGCAGGTATGTGCATTCACAGGCAGCTTCCACCGACCTCGTGTTGGGCAGCTGCCAAGGGCTGGTGCTGCCTCCCCGTGCCCAGCTGCACGTCCCCATGCCTCGTGCCAGCCCCAGACAGGGATGCTCTGCGTCACCGGGTCATCCCGGGATGTCACTGGGAAGTGTCGCCCCTTTAGGCTGCTGCCTGTGGTTGGATGGACACAAAAGCTGAGGTCTTGCCCATTGTTAGTGGCAAGCTTTCAAGCAGAACATAGACTTTCCAGGTCCTAGGCTTTGGCTCCCTGCCTCCCCCACACTACAGTTCTTGCCCTCTTTGCAATCACTGTTTCAGGATTTCCCAGAACTGAGGTCCCTAGCCGGCTCTGGTATCTTCTGTGACCAAAACCTGACCTTTTATGCATTGAGGGAGTGCATAGGAATGCTTTTATTTTTGTAATACCTCTTAATGCATTTTGCTTGAGGAAGTGTTTGTTAAAAGGGTTGAGTAGTTTGATAAAAGGGTAGAGAAGATACATTTGAGCCTCCAGTCATACTGTGGCTTGATGGGCATGAAGCTCTTTCTGTTTCTGCCTCTGTCAGAGACTTGCAGTGCCATCATGTCAAAGGCTGGCACTGGCTACTGCAGCACCATCAGGACTCGCTTTTCTCCTCCTTCTGGCAAGAAATTTGCTGGGAAACCATTTGCATTATTTTACTAATGATGACTAATAATTGAGAGTGGGTATCTGAGCAATGCAGGAGCATGCCTGTCTGAGGTCTCAGCACTTACTGTCTGGGTTTTGTGCCTAAGAACATAGCCTCCCTAAAAAGTATTTTGCAGGAATCTTTTCATTCCTTCTTTTTATAAGGGAATCATCCTGAAAATCAGTTCTCTAAAAATTCTCATCTCAGTTTTTGTTGAGGCAAAATTGGGTGATAAGTAGTTTTGGGGAGAAACAGAGAAGTACTGGAGTCCCTTGTCTCTTCTGGGACTTGCACTCTGTGTGTGTGTTTTGCCCAGCTCTGGTTGATATCCAGATCTCAAGCTTGTCCCTCCTTCAGTCCCTTGTGTTTAGACACAGGTGTAGGGACTAAGGACATTTATATCCATTCTTCTGAGGCTGTCAAAGGCAGGTCTTAGCTGTTGGCAGCAGCCATGGATGGCTGGAGGACCCCTGGACACTGAGGTTGTAGGGCAGAGGAGCCTTTGCAAACATAAGCCCAAGCAGTCCCATTCTGGTTGCTGCAAGGGGAGCAGCAGGCCACAGCCTGGACACTGTGCACTGGGCAAAGTCCAGACAGCTTCTTGGAGCCTCTCATGCAGCTCAGGGTGATGGAGTGGCCTGACAAAGCAACCCAAAATGAATCTGTTCTGTGACACGTGCAGCTGGTTGGGCTGAGCTCACCAGGAATGAAGCTTTTGCCTCATGCATGACGTTTTTGAGCTTCATTTAAGTCTTGTGTATTGCTCTGCTTTGGCCTGAGTGTCCTGCTGGTCTCATGAAGCCTCCAAGGTCTGAGAAGTCTCAGAGGTCTCTGTTTAATGAATTTATTTTTAAAAATTATTTACTCAGTTGCAGTCTTACTCTTTCCTCCACACTGCCTTTCAGGACAGCACCTGCTTCCCTCCTAAAGAAGCCATTAGCTTGCATGCTCTGAACCAAAATGTTAGCTCAGCTGTAACAGATGGATGGATATGGGCATCATGTAGCAACTTAATGAATAATATCTATCACCTAATTTCCCAAAAGTTGGCATGTAATGAGTCTGGTGCCATGATTATTACCTCTGTAAATCATGACTTTAAGATGATGACAATCCCTCCTGCCCCAAGGATATGGGACAGCCAGACAGTGATGTACATTTAATTGCTGTGTGAGAGAGGTGATATGTTCAGGAGCTTGCCATTGCCTCTAAATTATCTTCTGCAGCACAGACACTGGAGGACATTAGTGCAGATTGGAGGGGAGGGAGTTGCTGAATGCATGTGTGTGTTTATTCCCTGGAGCCAGCTGGTGGAGGTGGTGTGAGCTAGCCAATGTAGGATGGAGGTGTGACTCCCAGGCTGGCCTTTTTGGTCTCTCCTCAGGACTAAAGAAGAAGGGGATAGAAAGGAGATTGCTCACAACTGTGTAGAGGTGTTTACTTTGTTTTTCTGATGAGTGTTTGTGGTGAATACCTCTGTGGACAGAGGACTTTGACCTCCCAAACACAGCCTTGGCTTCAAGGCTGAAAGCTGCCAAACCTCTACCCAAACCTCTTCCTACTACAGGAAATCTCTGTCCCCAATTTCTTCCTACCACAAACCACATCTGGCTATAAAGCAGAGCCAATGCCCATATTGTGGGCTCTCAGCTGGCTCATGCAGCTGATTCCTAGCCAAGGGAGGCATCACTTCTTGCTGGGCCCTCCCATACCTTCTCTTTGTTCATCAATTGATAGTAAAACTATTATTCTGGTGGGCTTTTAAGGTATCTTTCATTAGAACCTCTGCTATGACAGTTGATAGGGATGTGGATGAATCATATATTGCAGCTGACCCTTGGAAAGCAGCTACTGCCAGCCTGCCTGTACTGCTGGCTAATGCTGCTGTTTTGCTGTGTTGCCTCCCCTGCTTGGGTACTTCTATGTGTTTGTTTAATTTCTCTTTTCCTTGTAATTCTGCCCAATGTCATGTTGTGTGGGTCAGTGTGGTTATAGCTGGCTGGATGTGGGGCAGAGTAATGGACATCCTGATGCTGTGGTCCTCTCCTCCACTGCAGTGCCTCTGAACCATGTGATGAGCGGAGGTGAAAATAGCCTGAAAACTGTGATAGTGGCTGCTCTGGGTCAGACTGAATATCCCCCGGCCTGATGTCCTGTCTCCAGTAGTGCTCAGGGAATTAGAATTAGGGCAAAGTGATGACCACATATGATAATTTCTTTCCCTACAATACTCTCCCAACCACTAGATGTTTGCAGCTGCAGGACTTCCCAAGCCAGGAGTGTTACCTTTGGGTTTGGTGGCCCCTATGCAGCCACCACTGGCAGTATCAAAGCTGCTCTCAATTCCTGCAGCTCAGGCCCAAAACCCAGATGCTTGCCTGGTTTGTGGCAAGCAAACAGATGATGTAAAATCAGCAATATTGTGAATGTATGGATGATGAGAGCCATAGGTCATTTCCAAAGCCACTGAGCGCTCTGGGCTGCATGGGATGGGACTGCTCAGCCATGTGCCAGTGTCTGTGTGTTCCAGGGGGAGCCATTGAGATGCTGGATGAGGAGACCAATGGTGTTGATGGACCATGTCTTTTGCAAGGGGTGGCATGCCTGAATTAGCTTTTCCTTCCTCTCTCATATTGGTTTTCACAGTGGTGATCAGTGTCACCCCAATGGGCCAACTTCCACAGTGTTGACCCCGTGTCACCCTCATCTGACCCTGTCTTGCAGGGCTCCCTGCTGGAAGTGCAGGCAGGTTCTGCAGAAGTAAGGTGAGGGTGTGAGCAACCTGCATGAGTGCAGAGCCAGAGGGGGCTCACGCAAAGACCTTGGCTCTGAGAGCACATACTCTCAGACATTTACAGCCAAAAGATGCCCTGGAGCATTTCCTTGGTTTCCTTTCTTCTCCCAAGGAAGTAAACACCATCCTGCCAATGCCTTGTGGTGTCAGGTGTTCCCATACCTGCTGGAAAATTAACATCTGCTAAACCAACGCTTGCCATGCTGATGGATTTTCCAATGTAACACCAGTTTCTTCTCTTTAGCTCTCAGCGGTGAATTGGCTGCAGTTGGTCTGAGTCTGCATTGAGCCTTTTTGTCACTAAAGACATTGTAGTGCTTATGGCATTAGTGGTTACATAAGCTGGCTGTCTCCAAGGGGCTTTGCTCTGGCACGATGCTCCTTTAGGGTAAGGGAAGAGCCCGCTTCAGAACAGGGGGACATGAAAAAAATACACGTATGCAGTCAACTTATTTGAACTTAACACACCCCGCAGGAGAACCCGGATTTTGGAGTTTTCATGTATTCTCTCTGGCTCCACAGATTAGAAGGGGACCGTGGGAAAGCTGCCAGGGCTTGGAGATCAATCCAGCCTTTGTAAATCCTTTCATCTGACTGGCGGCTTCATACAATTGAGTATTACCCACTTTATTATTGTTGGTTGATTAAATTCCTGTTGGTCAACACAAATAGTGCTGTGCAGGCTGTGTGTTCATGGGATGGAGATTGGCATTGCAAAGCACTTCCTAGAGAAAAGCAGGGGCAACCTGTCATTTAAAACCACATTCAGAGGGTGTTTTGCAATGATGGGGAGGAGGGGCAAGGAACAAATCCCTCCGTGCAAGCAACTTCCCAGGCATTTCTCACATGCCTGCCGAGGTTCAGTTGGCAGTGAGTGTGAGGGTTGAGTCTTCACTTTTCTGGCAATGGGAGCAAGCAGCCTCAGCTGGAATGCACTCACCAAGCCCCCATGTCTGCAAGGTGGGGAGAGGCATGCTGTGGGGTGACTCCAGCCTGTATAACCAGGATTAATGGGATGAAATTAGGTGAAGGAGAAAGTTGTCAGCAAGTGTTTCCTCAAGGTGAAAGCTGTTAGGCTGCAGTGCAGTTTCTCAAGGGAAGCGATGGGTTCTTACCTACTTGGTTGTGTTTAAATGACAACATGAGAAAAATCTGGCTTTGGGGAGGGGATGGATGTTATCAGTGATTTCAGGGACTCCAGGGAGATATGACTGCTCCCCAGGGACAGTGCATTTCTGGGAGGGATGGAGGGGACTGCAGGGTCTTCAGCTGAGGTTCAAGTTGCAGGGAGATGTGGGCTGCTGCCTTCCAAAGCAGGATGTCACCAGTAAGCCAGCAGCTGGGACTTGACCTGGTGTTAGTCAGGGCTTTGATAGGTCCTGAAACAGCACCCCCCAACTTTCTTGCCTTTCAAAATGCTATTTCTCTGTAATGTCTGGCTTGTAAGGAGGGCATACATATTTCTCAAGAGTGGGAGTAACTGGCAAACAAAACAATTTGGGAACCTCTGTGCTTGATGACCTGAAACATAATATGCTTTTGTGAATGGCATTACTTTGACCATGTATTTAACTTCACTATCCTTTTGCCTGCACCAATGAAACACCCTTTATCTTTGGGTGAATGATTTGTTTCCCATCTCTGTGCAGTATACACCCCTAGAAAATGAACCCATGTGATTATTTGGGGTGCAGATAGGGGTATCAGCAGCTTTAGGGGGCTTGTGCTTAGCAGTCTTTTTCTTCTTCTATGGGAGCAACAAATAGCTATTCTGAGGAAATAATACCATTTATTCTTCTCTCCCTCTGCTAGTTCTCAGATATTTCTGAGACTGGACACAGAGGAGCCCAGATGACCCTCTGCAGTGAGCAGACAGGAAATGCCTGGAGCAGCACATGGTTGAGAATGAAGATGTTCATCACAGGGTCCCTTCCCACATTGCTTCCCTTTGCCCCAGCTCTGCCATGATGTGTAACCAGAACCTATTCATGGATGTGAAATGAGGGGAGGAGCAGGGGTTCACGCTTCTGAGAGCCTGCTCTTCAAGCCTGAAACACAGAATATGCATTTGAAAGCCAGCATGCAGAGGTGGATCCTGTGGCACATGTATGCTACTGGAGTGGTGAGGCTGAGTGAGCCATGAGGGCTGCTTTGTAGCCTGGAGAAGCACATGTCAACCTGCCTGGCAGGGAGCTGTCAGCCACCAGTCCGAAGGGCTGGAGTGAGAGGCAATAAACCAGTTAATAAATAACAGGGAGAGCTGGCTGTGTTGCATAGTTTAAGTTTCTGCATGTAACCTCAGAGAAACATGGCAAAGGTTCGCAGAGCCCTTTGCAAAGCTATGTGAGCACTTGTTTGGCCTGGAAGGATCAGAAAGTCTCCAACTGCCTGCATTCTGAATAATTGTGGGACTGATTTTATTATCCCCAGGGACCAAATACTTGGGCTCTCCTTGGCTACCCCAGGCAACGTGATGGTGCAGTTCCCTGGTTTGGTGTCACCACCAGGGATTTTTCCTGTGGGGTAGGCCAGGATACCTGCCCCCACAGTGAGGGTTGCTCAGCATCCCCTGTTCTGGCACAGATCAGCTTTGTAGTGTACTTCCCTGAAACTCTTGTCTCAGGGTGGACAAGAGTGAGTTACAATTATAAGGAAACTTATCTGAGGATGGACTTGCTGTTTCTAAATGATATTTCATATTGTTAATTGTAACTCTGTACCATTAACTTGTTTTAACACAGGTTTTGTTCCCTTGTCTCATTGTTTCAATCCAGCCCAGTGATACACTGTAATCTGTGCCTCCACCTTGTTTCTACTCCTGTCAGACACCCTGCATTATGAAATTCTTAGGTATGCACTGCCTGACCTTTCTTTCCAGGCATGAATTGCACATTTGCTGTATTTGGATTCCTAAGCCCTACCCTGTGTCGTTTGCTCAGGTATCTGGAGTCCCTGTTCTGCTCACTTCTGGGTTATAGTGTATTTTTGGTTGGTCTACTGCTGTTCCCAGCTGGTCCTGACAAAGCCCATGCTGGTTTGGCATAGCCAACACATTGCACTTGACAGCCCTTCTCCTGTTTAATTTCCTCTTGCTGGCTCCCTCGGCAGGGCAGCGGGTGCAGGCAGGAAAGGGCTGCAGGTAGGAGTAGGGGCGTTGCTGTTTCCCAAAACCAGGATTTCCCTCCACCCTCAGATAAGAACATAAGCAACTGTCTCTGCTTTCTTTGTGTAATTTGATGGCATAAAGGGTCTTCTCTGTGACACAGTTGTTTATGGTTTTTGGTTGAATTTTTTCTCAGGTGAAAGCTGGCAGCGATTGGATCCATGCCATCTTCCAGCTTGATACTGAAATACAGTGAATTAAGTGTACATACTTTATCATTTTTTATGTGTGGCTGTTTCTTCTGACTGTAGTGAGTCCCTAAAGATGTTTAGGGAGAAGCACACCTTCATCTCATGATCTCACCACTGGATTGTGTTTATCAAAAGCCAGTTAAGTTAGACGGCAACTGCTGCACTGCAGTAGGAGAGCATGGAGTAGGAGAGTAGACAGGCTGAGGGGTTTTCTTCTGCTGGATGGAAAGGAGGAACTGGGCAGGGGAAGAGAAAATAAATTCCTCAGAAAACCCCCAATTCACAGGGGAGTGGGTGGAGGGGACAAGGGTCTTCTGCTCTGGACTGCTGCACAGCATTTCCTCCCAAAACACTGGGTCTCTGGGACAGTCCAGCCCATTAAACTAACTAACTGCAAAACACGGAGATCCAAAACTGAACTGTAGGTGAACACTGGAGCCTTCACAGGTGCCCATCCTTGCTGGTAGGAATCACAGACTCTACAACTGCAGTTATTTTTGGCAAATGGGACTGGGTGTGGGGTTTCTGCCTGCAGTTTAGCAAAGCTCCATATCCCTGGCTGCAGAAATTTGTGTCTTTCACACATACACATACAATCCCCAACTCGAGAAGAGCTTAGTGCGCAGGATTTAGACGTTTCCTGGTGATGGCCTTAAGCCATGGACTCACAGCTATTTTAGGCTTACTCCCTTTTCTCTCTAAGGGTCTGACCAGAAATTTCATCCAGAGCTAAAAATTGCTTGAAACTGAGTGTGTGAGATGAAAAAAAAACAGCTCTTTTAATGGAAGTGTTTTCGTACCCAACACTGCTTTACCTAAAGCTTCCTAGCCAGCCCTCATCCCAAGTGGCGAGGCACCGTGAAATCAGGCATCTTCCTCGCCTCTTGGCAAAGAGCTCTCCCCTGCCAGCCCCCGTGTGGGAATGAGGTTTGTTGCCATCTTGTGCACAAGTGCCAGTCATAACTGGGTAAATGCTTTTTGCTGGGAAAAGCATTAGCACCTTTGCTACCTTGCACTTTTTAAGGCTCAGGGAGAGAGAAGGGGGCAGACAGTGCTGAGGTTAAAGATGAGATGTAGGGCAGCCTGTGTACTGTGGGGGGGGGGATAATGAATTCATGGGCACATGGAGACCATTCAGCAAGCTTTGGGCTCCTGTGGGCCCCTGGCTGGAAGGACTTTGATCTGACTCCAGCCTTTTCCCAACGAGGCATTGCCTTTGAATGCGTTCCTGCTCTCAGCCTTGCCGTGCACAGCAGACAAAGACGAGGGGAGCAGGGAAGAAGAAGGGGGGCTGTTTACCCTCATCAGAATGGTCGAGTGGCCCGAGTCAATACAGCCTATTTTTCATTAACCTAATCATTAGTTTTTCCTCGCTGCCAATTAATTTTTTCCTGTCAGTACTCAGAAAGGCATCATTTGCATCTATGATTTTTTTTTTTTTTTTTTAATAGGGAGCTTCCTGGACATAGTGGGGTTATTTGAGGAGTGGAAATGAAAGTTTAGTTTCTCTCAGGATGGAAGAAGATTTTTGAGGTTTAATTATCACGCTGCTTGGATTCCTGACAGTTGAGGACTGTGTTGGAAAGGCTGGTTTCCATTGTGTGGAGTGGATAATTATGCAGCCCTCTCCCAGGCTCACTGCATTTATTGTCCAGAAGAATCTTCCCAAGCAAAAAGGGGGAGCAGATTTATAATCCAAAATGCATTTTTAGAGCCTGCAAAAGTTTCAGCTTGATGTTTGCAAAGGAAGACTTCTGCAACTATTTAAGATTTTATTTACCCTTTTAACAAAGTAACTCCCATCAATTAATCTGGTAATCTGCCTTTCCCTTCACAGGTTGCTTAGGAAATAGTTTTGTAAACTCAAGAGAGCCCTTCTGCAGCTGGACTGCTTTGTGCTATCAGTTTCTAAGCAGAATTCCTTCGAAGGCAGTGGGAATTTCTGCATAAAATCTACTGGCCCATTTGTATGTACAGTGTCAAATAGAAGATTTACAGCCATCTGAAACTTGGCAGTGCTTCTTACCTAGGAGGTAATATTAATCTATCCAGGAGAACATGTTAAAGGATTCAAACAAACCAAAAATGTAAAAGCAAAGCTCATTTACAACTGTTCTCTTTCACAATCCTTTGGATTAACCTCGTGTCATTCTCACTGGGTTTTGGACCATTGATGGTTAGAAGTTTGCCATGAAAATGGTGACATTTCAGCAAAGGTGGTGTCAAATCCAGGGAAGCTTTTGGAGCTGCAGCAATTCATCCAAGGGTGGGATCAAATCTGGGGACAAACATCCTGTGAAACTTTGATTAGTGTGATGAGAAAGAGAAAAATGCTCTTTGTGGGTGCTCACTCTTTTTCTCCTTGCTGAGAAGTGGAGCAGCAGTAGTGCAAACTTGAGACAAGAGGGGAGATTCTGGAAGCACTTGTGCTCATTTCAGTGGGTTTGTAAGAGATAATTTAGCAGGGCAGCTGTGCATGTAAACGTTTCAGATAGGCCTTATTTCCAGAGCTTTCTGACTGTGACAGGGTGGCAGAGGACTCTGAACCCAGCTTGACTTTCATTTGCAATTCTTTTTGGTTTAACTAGTGTGAACCCAAGAGGATTTGGGCTTCTGATAGCTACCCTCCAGTCTTGAAAGCCCATGTGGTTGTTTTGGGGAAGTTGTGGTTGTTTGGACAACTTATTGTGGAGGTTTCTGGACTATTAAACTAGCTTAAAACAACTCAGTCTCCATTCCCCCATCCTCGGTTTTTAAATCAGCGCTTCCACTTGTGCTGCCTGCCAAAGACTCATAGACATGGCCTCTTCTGTCTCTGTAGCCTTCTCCAGCCCTTTCCTCTGACAGGTGCCTACAAGCCTTGACCACAGTTGGACTGCCAGTGCTTCTGAGGCTGTTTCCTAACCCACGTGGTTTCCTGGCATTCTCCAGCTTGCCTGCATACACTGAGCAACCTCTTTTTTAAGCTCTTTCAGCTAGAGACCATATGTTGTTACTAAAGTCATACCAAGCCTTGTACATGTTGGCCTTCTGTGATTTAGGACTGTGAATTTATGTTGAAAAGCTGGATAACTCTTAAAGATAAAAAACCTTTTTTTTTTTTTTTTTTTTTTTGTAGGAAGTACTAACTTTTGAAATGTCTGTCTGTATTTTACACACAGACATCTGTTTCTAGTATAACCTTTTTATTGCAAACATCCCAGTAGTGTCAGGGAGCTGCAACTCTTGTTCTTCTCCCCACAGTCTTTCCAGCCCTCTTTTCTTCTTTTACATCCACTCTGCAATTAGGTGAGACTTTCTGTAGGTGATGGAAAACCAAAAGGCATGGCTGGTTTCTGATTGCTGAATCTGACATGACAGCAGAGGTTGCTTAGTGATTTCATTTTTGCATTCAAGTAACTTGTGGTGTTTCCTTTCTGGAATTAAAGTGAAACATCCACAGATTTTTCTTGTGTGATATTGTACAGGGTAGACATGGAAAACAGAACTGAAGAGCTCTCAGTTTCACCTAACCAATCCCTTTGCCCCAAGTCAGACTGAGCTCTACCTAAACTGCTCCTGACAGATGTTTGTTTAGCCTGCTTGTGAAAGTCATCATCAATGGCAATTCCACTGCCTCCCAAGGCAACTCTTTTAGCCCTTAAATATTTCTGTTATTAGAGACTTTGCTCTACCTGGATGGAGATGGAGTATAGTTTATTCACTTTTTTATCTTTCTGACAATCATTTACATATTTGAATCCATTACTGCATCTTTGTTTGGTCTTTTCTTCCTCAGGTTAAGCAAGCTGGATTCCTTCAAGGTCTCCTGCTAGATTATACTTTCTGAACTGTGGTCCTTCTTATTTCTCTCCTGAATTTTTTCCAAATAGCCCTCATGAGTCTTGAAGCATGATGCCTAAAACTGGACACAGATCCCTATTCAAGTCTTTAATAGCACTGGTGAAGGAGGATTATTTCCCCTGTTTACATACAGGTCCCTTGTTTCTGCATCATGATACGATCTCAGATATTGTTTTCAGCCTAACAACTGGTTCATGCACAGTTTACAAATTGCAGTAGTGTCCAAGATCCTTTTGCACAGGGCTGCTGTGTGCTGAATGAGGAATCAAAAGATGCTGCCACAAAAGTTTGGGTTGACCTTGGCAGAGGCTGTGTGAGCGTGGCATGCTGGCAGTGGGATGGACTGAGCCTTTGGTTGATGCTGTAGAGACAGGTCAGCAGCTAGCACAGCAGTATCTAAAGTCAGACAGGAAGGGTTGGGTTTTGGCAATGGGAGAGAGGAATTTAGTAACTGGATTGATACAAATAGAAATGAGTACAGCCTGTCCTATAGATTTCAGGGATTTTCCCCTGGGACCGTACTCTCTTGCTGACTTCTAGAGGGTGTAGTTTTCATCAGTGCCCCCAAAAGGAGGTTGTGGAGCAAAACAGGCCACTCTTGCTGAAACATCCCTGCTGCCCCAAATGTTGGGTCCTTTGTAGCTGGTGGAAAGACACTAATCAGCTTTGAGGCTTTTTTTGACCTGGTCACGTGATGATGCTATCAAGATTAAAGCAGCACGAGGAAGGAAAAGAGGCTTAAACAGCTGAGGGTGCCTGGCAGGTCATTTTAACCTTTTCATAATCATTAAAGCTGCAGAATCCCATTAGAAGTGAGTGACTTGCAGCTTCGCTCCTCTAACAAGCACTGGTGATGCAACTTTCTATTTACCTCTGTTTTCCTCCACAGGAGAGTCCGACCCATCTGGTTGCTAGGACCCAGACTTTGAGCAGAGTCTGGCCATTCCTTCATGTAGATCAAGGAGTTTGTTGTACCTAGGAGAAACAGTCCACAGGTCTATCAAAAGCAGAGGATTTATCTCTCCGTTTCTAAAATTAGACTCTCTAGGAAGGTCCTGCTCCGGCCATACTGTAGTAGATCAGCCCTTGCCCATCTGTGGCAATAGTAGAGAGGTGCAGGATAAAGAAGATTATGATGATCTCCTAAGTCACTGCTTTGGCACTGGTCAGTGGGCTATGGCTTTACTCTGCTGGGATTGGTGACAGCAGAAGATCCTGTGCTGCTACAGTGCAGCTCTGACATGGGAAGCAAAACTTTTTTAATGAAGATGTGTTAACTAAGGCATGAGGCCCTCAAAGAGCCTCCAGTTTGTAGATGTTACTCATCTTTTCCTGTCTTGCAAGTTTTCATGAGTGCAATATCACATCCAGTAGTCAGTCTGATCTTCCCCTGTCTTTTCTTCAACTTCTGTATCTTCTTTTGTCTCCCTTCATATCAATTTGTAAGCTCTGGTGTAGAAATGCTTGCTCCACAGTGTCTGGAAGACAGGATCACTGTGATCCACCTGAAATTTGAACATTGTCCTACTTTCTTTAGAATTATCCTTTCTGCATTCAGGCAGAAATCATTGAGTACATCTAGTGGTTGCACAGCAAATGGCTTCTTAAAGAGGCCAAGGAAACCCTGAATTTTGCCTGGTGTCACTGGGCTATGATGGGTGTTGCAGGTACTGCTGCACCTGGGGTTGATCTGGAGGGCTCTGGCTTTCTCAGGGCAGGCTTCCATGTGCAGAGAGCAAGGGCACCACAGGGGTTGCAAATCAGCTTTTCTCTGTTATATGTACACCAGTCAAGACTGTTTGGCTGTGCATGTCTTGGACATTAATATTTCTATCATTGTGTTTGCTTATTTTGTCTAATTACAGTCTGTTCACTTTGACTGAGAGCTTAGTCTGAGGCTGAGCCATCAGAAACTGATTTTTCTCAGGGCGATGCCCACACTCAGACATTAAACACAACTTGTAAAGCAAACACATTTTTTCCTTTGGCTGTTTGCCTTCATAATTTCTGGGGGAATAGCAGAAAAGATCTCCCCAGGAAACCTGGATGACCAGCAGTGACTAGTAACCAGGGCTGAGGCAGTCTGTCACACAGGCAGCACACCCAAGAAGCCTGGTGAAGGTGCTGGCTTACAGGAGGGGTGTCAAGAGCCCTGGACAGCCACAGTGGCACTGTGGTCCTTGCTCACTCCCAGCAGCAGAAGAGCAGCTACTGGTTGTCCCCTCGGAGGGGGAAAGTGTGGTTTCAGATGACAAGACTGGGAGGTGTTTTACCACATTCTTGTTCGATGGGTTTCATGGGTTGTGTGGGTTAGACATCCTCAGATGCAAATGTTCTCCAGTGCTGCCTGCTCTTCTGTGCTGTGCTAGAGAGACAGCCCCCACAAAGATTGTCATGTACACATCACCCAAGCAAGGAAGGGGAAACTGGCGGCCACTGTGCTGCAGCACATGGGCACCCACACCCTCCTCCTTCCCAATCAGCCACCTCCTAATGAAATCCTGGTATCAGGAGCTCCTGAACTGTTGGCAGCTGTTGTGGGCAGCTATTTTGCTGTGCGCGGAGATGATGTCATGGCTGGAAGTCACAGTAGTGAGCTGGAACAACCAGAGTCAGGAGAGACCTTTCTAGACTCTTACAGACCAGCTTGGGGCTGCTAAGCACCCAGGCCTAATAAACTGAAACTTGAGTTGGGAAGTTCAGAGCTTGTAGTTAGAGACTTGCTATGAAATGTTAATTAAATAGCTGCAGTGGCAGATGTTCCATCCTGTCAGAGCTGCAGCACAGCCGTGTTGCCAGAGTGTAGCCAGTCTTGTTAGAGTTAAAAATGTGTGTACTTCTGAGACCATATTTCTTTGTGATTTGTGATTGGACTGGCTACACACTTTTCTGTTGCTTTGACTCGTGTTTGAATACCTAACTATGCCAGAACTATCATCTGCACCTTGAAAATGAAGCCTGATCCTACCAGTCTTATTCAGACAGATGTTATTGTGGGTGGCTTTGGATGCTACAGATGGGTCTTTTATTTATTTAGTGTAGTCTAAGGCAGTGTCAGTTCAATAGAAGTGCTGCACCTCAGCAATGGAAATATTAAAGATTTGTCCTTAGTTCTCTTTCTGTGACTGCATTCCTGCCACCTCTTTAACACTGGCTGTCAGAATGCAAAGGAAACTTCTCCCTACACAACCCATGGTGAATGAGGTGGTGGGACAAGAGGTAGAGCAGGTTGGTATGGTTTGCTTGCTGAATATCTTGCAGAGGCACAAAACACTGGGAGCTTCTATTTGCCATAGACCTTGATGTTGCATATTCTCTTACCACATCTCAAGGGAGACCCCCAATTGTGCCTAAGGTGCTACTGGAAAGGCATGAGATTTGGGATTAGCTGACTATGATATTTTGGACATGATGATCATGAAGATGTGAAGATGATCAGAGGGCTGGAACACCTCTCCTCTGCGGAGAAGCTGAGAGAGTTGGGGTTGTTCAGCCTGGAAAAGGGGAGGCTCCAAGGAGACCTCAGAGTGGCTTTTCGGTATCTGAAGGGAGCTACAGGAGAGCTGGAGAGGGACTTTTTACAAGGATATGGGAGGTATTACAGGTTACAGGAGATGGGATAATTGCTTTGAACAGACAGAGGTCAGGCTTAAATTAGATATAAGGAAAGAAGGTTTTACAATGAGAGTGGTGAAACACTGTCACAGATTACCCAGGAGGTGGTAGATACCCCATCCCTGTAAACATTCAAGGACAGGTGGATGAGGGTCTGGGCAACCTGATAGTTGAAGATGTCCCTGCTTGCTGCAGGGGCTGTGCTAGGTGACTGTTAAAGGTCCCTTCCCACACAGGTTATTCAGAGATTCTGCACCAAGGCAAACCAAGGAGCATTCCCTGAAAACCCTGGTGGTGCCATAGCAGAGAGCAGCACCTGTGAAACTGAAGTAACTCAGCACTGGCTTCGTGGTGACCCTGCTTACATTTGAGCCATCCACTGACTTAAGCCTGTTGTGAAAACTTGCCTTGCATACCAGTCTGAAACAGGACATTGGGAATGGGGTTTTCTGGTAGGAGCAGAAAGATGGGGGCTGCCTAGGAAAAGCAAGGGTGGAGCATTTGTCCATCTCTCCCAATGGATTCCTTTAATGACAATATTCAAGATATGTGAGTTTCATCTGCTTTCCAACTGCTCAGAAAGAGTGCTGTTGCTTTAATAAATCAACTTCTTTACAAGATATAACCACTGGCCATTTTTCAGCCTGCTTGTATGTGTCAAGAAGCAAGACCAGTAGAGCAATACGAATATGAAATATAGAGGGGAAGAGAAGATGTGATAATGAAACTGCCAACAGCAGAGTGCTTTATTGAGCATAGGTGAAGGCCTTCTTATGAGATGATCTTTGATGGAAGGAGAGGAAGAGAAAATGTCAGCATTCTATCATGCAAAGAAGGCAGCTGGCTGCAAGGTGCGAGTCTGGCAGAGCACCATTCCTTCATGTGCCTTTCCTCCCTGGTTTGGGAGAATCCCTTTAGTGATGCTGCTTTTTATGAGGATAGGAGGAGCCTAGTTTGCAGGACATTGACAAAATATAGCTGTACTTCACTGTCTTGAATCATGCTTAGTTAAAGTAGCTCCTGGGAGAAAAATGCAGTGGAAGCAGTGGATGTCCAGCCTCACTTTTGGCTGGAGAAGTGACATACAAGGAAATAAACCCATTTATTTTGCTAGTGTCAAAATAAATGTGTAATTTATCATATTTACCCCTCTGCCAGATACCTCTGAAATCTCAAATGAGAATCAGAAAGGCTACAAGTGTCTTTTAAAATTACACTGTTTTGTGCTCTGCAGGCTGCAAGATTGTTTTGTTTGTTAAAACAGTTTCTAATTTATGTTTTTACAAAGCTTGAGGAGCCAGGCAGTTCCCTGCTCTCTAAGAGACCATTGAGTTAAAACAAGGTAGAGTGATTTGTCTTGCCTCCATTTAGCTGTAATGAGTATTAAGTGGTTTATCTATGTGAAGAAAAGTTACTCAGCTAGATTATATCCAAGCTGTATTACATCCCAATCCAGATGGAGTATGTTTTTTAGAACAGTAAATCTTGAGGAGGGTGGATAATAACAGTAATGCGCCTTCCTGAGCTGGAACGCAGCTCCTCTACCTCTCATGGAGATAATGGAGGGAGCCAAATCCAATTAGTTTTTCCAAGGCTTTGTAAAGAAACAGGACTTCAGTTTTCACAGCTCTGTGAACAATTTAGCTTGTAGAATTTACATTGTGCAAGTGAGCGATGGCTGATGGTGATTACAGTTTTCACCCATTCTGCTGTCGTGGGTAGCAGCCTGGCAGGGCACGTTGCTGCCTCTCTCCCCAGCTTCCTCTTCTGTGTGATGGCTGCCACAGGGAGGGTGCTGAGTGGGATGTGAAATGTTTTGATGGGAGATTTCATTCCCTCTGGTGCCATCTGGTCCAGTAAAGCACCCACTGCTCATGCAGCTGGTTCTCATGGTCCCGAGGGGTAACCAGAGAAGGATGTTGGCCCCGATGGCTTCCCCGGCAGCACTGAGTGCCAGAGAACAAAGAGAGCCAGAAAACTTTTCCTTGACTGTGTGTCCTCGACCACCATACTTGTCTGGTTACCAGTAGGGTTCTAGCAGGTGTGAGTGGACTTAAAATCAGTGCCATGGGTGTGGCTAAGTGGGTGTGCTGGGGAATGCGCCAGTACCTGGGTCTGGGAGCTGCTCGACCCTCTGAGGAGAGTGCTTTTGGGCTGGTGAAGGTGGAGCACTGCTCACAGCTGGCAGCAGGCTTTGACACTGCAGTGAGGACCATTGGTTTGATTTCTAATGAAAAGGGATGTGAGGGTCTGATCAGTCAGTGATCCAGTTCTGCTGCCTCTCCTGGATGGGTCAGTGGGGCTGTCCTTGTCTCCTGGCTCTGGGGGAGGCAGAAGAGGACGGAAATTCACTGATAAGAGAAACATCAGAGGCAGAAAAATGTTGGGAATGTGTTTCTTGATATAACATGGGTGAGACCTGGCCTGGGGCTCCACTGCTTAGACTGGCAGTATTACTGCCTGCTGCTGTGAGAGTTATGAGCTTTTTTAAAACTGAGATCAAGATGCAAATGGTTCATCTGGCACCTGCCTCAACACAGGCAGGTACAGAAGATGGAAGTGATTCATCTCTGAGGGCATAGCAAGGACTGGGATGGCTCTGAGCACTGTTTCACAGCCTTTGCCTGAGATGGCACATCTTCTGCTGACAAAGTGGCTCAATTGGGTTATTTTCTTTTTTTTCTGTGTATATTTTATGTTCTTGTAGGGTGTTTTCTGGCTGAGGCTAGATATCAAACATGGTCTGTGGTTGAACAGTGGTGTCTGAAATCTGTCAGGGCAGGCTTTCAGGACCAGTGGTGTACATTGGCTCCCGAGGATGCAGGGTTTGCCTTCCAGAGGAGTACCCCCTTTTTTTGGTAAGGGGTATGAAACCACAGAGATGGTGTAACTCTCTATTTCCTTTTCTATGCTCTAGTCTTTTCATCAACCAGTCAATCAGTCCTGGTAGCATTCAGGGCTTGAACATGACAACTTCTGTGTCACCATTTAGCTGCTTAACTTAAATTTCTTGTAGCTGCTAGCACAATGAGGGTACTGGTGGAGCTGGAATGCAGGTGGGAAGGATGCCTTATCTGGCCAGATCTGCCAGTGGAAGCTGTTGTACTCAGCACACAACCAGTAGTCTCTGGTTGTCCTCAGACAGAGATTGAGACTGGTATTGGAACTGTTTAGCCAAATGGGTGTTATTGTACTGAGTTTAGGGGTAAGTTAACAAGGTGTAATGGCTTGGGGTGCAGAAGAGGTCAGATGAAAGAATCCATGGTCCTTCTGGCCTTAGCAATCTCAAACTCCCCTTGCGCTGTGCTGAAGGGAAGGTTTGTTACTAATTCAGCAAGTTCTTCAAGCTGATCCCAAAATCTTGCTGCATTCAGCACTAATCTACCTCAGCATTCTGCTCGTCACCTTTAGATATGCGTGGCTAAGGCTGTGGCACACGAGGCCTTCACAGGGAAGGTACTTTAGGTTGATTCTATAACCTGCTTGGTTTGCTCTCTTCTCCTCTGACCTGGAGACTCCCCCATGTTAGGATGGTTGCTGGGCCGAGTTTGTGGTCTCTGCAGCTCAAGCCAATGTTGCTGTGAATCTTATCACCACTTAAGCTGTTCACTGAACTTACATAGCTCCCTACAGTGTCTTCTTAACCTTTCTCATGAGGACTTGTTTGGATTTCCTGGGTTTGAACAAAGCATAATCCAGTCAAAAAACTGAGCATTTTTTCTCTGAAAGTGTGCTTTAGATGGGCACTTGACTCAAATCCATCCTGCTGTTCCTTTGTGTGGTTTGGCACTGGTCTGTGGTAGCACTTTTTTGAGCATATTCCAGTTTTTCCCTTGAGTGGCCAAAGCAGTCTTAGTGATTAGCTGTAGCTTCCCTGCTAGCCCTTCTGCTGAGCTGCCCCTGGAGTGGCAAGGAAGAGCATTCAGGCTCAGTGCCGAGTGCGTTTGGCAGCCACTGGCAAAGGCAGAGAGAAGCTGTTTAGCACAGAGCCAGCCTAAACCTCACACGTGTGCGTGGGTGAGTGTTCGTGTGCCAGAGCTGCAGCCAGAGGTGCCTGCTCTCCATGGGGGAGCTGATCCCAAAAGGTGCTGGCCATTGCAGCACACACCCTCTGGCACTGAGGCCCTTGTAGTAACACCTGGCTCCTTGCCAATTCACGCTCAGCAAGAAGTCCCGAGGCTGAACAGTGGCTTCTGCAGTCACACCATAATAAATGAATAAGGGAAATTATAATTTTGCACTTTGCGGAACCCCTTTAGAAGTGTGGAAAATATTTGGAGTTTTTCATATGCTTATGTTGCAAACTTTTCCTCATGCTATAATAGCTCATGGTGTCTGCTACTCAGATTACAAGTGGAGGTGAAATTTTGCAAAGACCCAGTTGTATGGGTGGAACTCCTCAAGCTATAATGAAAATGGAGGAAAGCTTTTCCCATTTTCCATTATTTTCTTTCCTGTGAAATTTTCAAATGTGTTTCTTCAAAGCATGGTTCAAAACAAAAGCCAGATGCTTTGGAGAGCAGTAAGCCACCCACAGAGCTCTCCAGTAACTTATCTTCTATGCCAGGCCACCCTATCTGTTGTTGCTGTCTTACTGCAGTGGTAAACTGGCCATTGCATTCCTTCAGGTTGAATATTACCATTTTATGTGAGGGTATTCTGTATTTTATTGTCCTGGTGTTTCTCTGGTTAGTGTCACGTGCTACCACTAGAAAAAAACAGATGTCCTGGATAGGCACTTGTGTGTGTCAGGCCGTGTGCATGCTGCAGCTCTGTGGCCTCGCTGAATACATTTCTCTCCCTTTTACAGCACTGGAGTTGTGGCACTGACCTCCTCTTAGAGCTGTGCCAACAGCTTGGTTTTGTGAGTTTCTCAGTTGTTTTTGAAAGAAAAAGGCACGTGTCTGGAGGGGTTGTTTATTCAAACCTAAAAGGAAACATCTTGTTCTGTCGTGAAGTATTTTGGTGCATTCTAGATGAATGAGAATAGCTTTCAAAACTAGGAAATTACTTTTATACAAAACACAGTGTTTCAACTTCACTTTCCTTCTGTATCACCCACCCCTCAAACTGGCACTGATGCAGATTCACAGAAGATATTGCTGTTGCTGAATCTCAGCTTTTTAGTGAAAAAACCTTTGATGTAGTCCCTCCTCACCCTACACACATAGGGCTTTATTCATCAAGTCGTTCCCAAACTTGCCTTCCACAAAGTGGGAAAACATGTTGCTTCTGACAATACTTGCCTGTACCACAAAAAGCTGAAATGTGTTTATTTCTTTTCTCTTTTCATAAAGATCCGTCTTCCAACTATATCAGGCAACTTGAAACAAAAGTGAAACTGCTGGAGGATGACAACAAGCTTCTTTCCCAGGTAGGTTTTATTGCCTAATAGATACTAGTGTGGCTCAGTTTACCAGTTTCCATATGGTTGTGTCTGACTGCCTATTTTAATGCAAAATGGCTTTTGGCAAACATCCTGCCCAGGAAGAACACTATTCATATTAACCCCACAAAGATAGAATTTGGTCTCCTTTAGTTAAGATTAAAAAAAAAAAAAAATAAAAAGGAAAAAAAAGTGAATCCTTTATTAGTGTCTGTGGGCATTTCAGAGGTGCATTAATGCCTCCCCGCAGAGCTCCTTGACCCCCACCTGTGCTCCTGGGGATGCTGTGAGGGTCCAGCTCTGCCTGTGTCCTTGCTGTAGGATTTTGTCTTGCTTGCCCATTTACATTGACTTTTATCTTGTTGGAAGAGGAGACTGTTGTCAAAGGACAGCCTTGGGAATAGTTGTGTGGTGCAGGCTCACAGGTTTTATTTGAGATGTTAGTTAAATCTGAACAGTCTCTCTAAAGGGGCACTTTTTGCTTGCATCTCCCCTTCAAAGTCTACTCCACGTGCCACTGTGCTTTTGATCACTCATGATGCTTACCTGTCTTTGTACAGCAATGTCAAGCAGTGAGAAGAAAACAGCCATTCTGTCTGGTATATCCTCTGGATCCCCTGTAAAACACAGCAGTGTAACAGGGGCAGCTCTGCTGCATTCAATAAGGCACTGTCTATTTAAACCATCAGAAAGGTTACCCTTTTTTTCCTGTTCTTTGCATCTTTTCACTGTTTCTACTTTCCTGGCATTTTAAATGTTTTTTTTCTATACTTTGTTTCTTATTTCAAGCACCATGTCTCACAGTCATTTTGTTCCAGATTCTTCCTAATTATAAGGACTGGAAATAAAAAAGCCCTGGTAATATTTTTTTAAAATGCCTTGTTACCAGTTTATGTTGTGCTGTTCTTTGCATTTCACCAAATTGGAGAATAGACTGTTCCAGCATCACATTTCTAAAGCATTCTCATTTAAAATAAACAAGCAAAAATAATAAAGAGTTCTATGTGTACTTAATTTAATAACATAATTTTGCCAAATGTTATTTTTTTTCTGAAATTCACATTTTTACCTGACTTTGAACTTTTTTTTAAGGATTACTCCTTTCTCATTGGCATTACTAGCCATGAAAAAAACTTGTAGGGCACCAAAGGGTTAAACCCCAAAAGGGTGCTGAACTCAACAGCTTTGTAGCTGCTTCATGTATTAATTGATTGCTACTTTGATTTTAGCTCCCCTGTCCTTGTCTCAAAGGGGGCTGAGCTGGTGTCTGGTGGCGGTCGAAGCCCCACGACTGTTTAATTGGAGCTATTGACAGGCAGATGGTCTGCGGGTGGGCAGTTGGGATGTGCATGGATTCGGGCATGGGCTCAGTGTGCCCTTGGCCTGGCTTGGTCCTGCCACAGCCAAGCACATTACTCTGTCAGAGCTGCCTTAGGAGGTCAAGAAAAAGTTGGTAATTAATGGTAAAAATTAATAGAGTCTGCATAGCTGCATGGGCTTATTGCATTGGGAGGATGGAACCCCAGTTAGTTTTGGGGTGCGTGGGGCTGCTTCAGGCTCATGCATCAACCCTTCACCTATGTGCTGCCCTGGGTGTGAAGCCTTTTCCTCCACTGTCCTCAGGTGTCATCACCTTTTGGGCTGTATTATTACAAATATTTGAATCCAGGAGGGAGGGAAGTTACCTTGAAATAGCTCTATGTTCTGGAGAAGGCCAGCTACCTCCTCAGTGACAGCAGGCATTGATGCCAGCCTGGCTGTGATGACGTCTCAATGGCCCTCCAAAAAGATCAGGATCCAATTTATTTTAGATCACATTCAGGAAATAACTTTATTATAAGCAGGGAGTCATCTTTCCTTAAGGCAACAGGACTGCTGAAGCTACCATGGGCTGAACTCCCTGGGAATACTGAGCTGTATCACCTCCAGTCTGTCATGCTACACACCCAGATCTGGATTTTTTTTTTCTTTTAATGAGAAAGATTAGGAAAATCTCTATAGACACAAACTCACATGCATATGTACATATAGCTCCCAGCACTTTCCCAAAAAGTATTATCCACTTACTGTGTTTTTCCTTGCTTTGTCTGATTGGAAAGTATTTTGCTGTTGCCATGCGGATCTTGGGATAAGACTTTAGTCAAAAAGGATCCTGGCAAACTTTCTCCTTTTTGAAAGTTGCCAGGTGATCCTGGCTGTTTGAACTCTGCAGTGCCAAACTGGCTTGTCAACACCAAAGTCACATTTTAACTCGGCTTGGCTTTCTCCCTGGGAGTATTGACTTTACAATAATATTTGCAGCCTGGTGTCAAGAAGTTCTATCACCAGTGTGCTGAGGAGTGATGAAACCTGACGTCCTAAGTAACAAACAGTGCCTGTGCATTAAGGGATTAACAAATCAGGGGTGGTTATGGAAGTCTTCCTGGCTTCCTTCCAACTGCTAAACATGGAGCTGAAATAGTGCTTCATCCAGAGAAACCTGAGAAGGCTGGTGCTGCAAAGGATATTTGCAAGCTTTTTGGCTGGATTTATATTCCAGTGCCAGTGACACAATACCCTTTTGCTGGCTGGTGCATCCTCAGTGAGATTTGTTTCTTTATATTCTTCAGCATCTCTGGAGTGAAGGTGTGCTGAGAGGTGGTGTTTTTGTAGCCCTTTCTGGAATCAATTTGTTGCAGGGGATCCCAAGCTTGCACTTTTTCTCCTGCTTCCCAACATATTCTTTCTCTATAAGCACTTTAGAAGAAAGCCTCAGTGGGACAGGCAAAAGCTGCCCAGCGTGTACCTGGCAGCTGCTCTGCACTGTACACGTCACCTGCAGCACAGGTGTGCTGGGATTCACACTTCTGTTTTTCTAGTGAGTCATTTGAACTGGTTAATGGAGAGGGCTTTTCTTCGTCTTGGAGATCAAGAAATACCATCTCACAAGCCACATTGCAGTGGGAGGAAAGGAAATGGAGATAAGGCTGTTACTATGATAGCCACATATGTGGTGTTTTTTTTTGTTGTTGTTTTGACTTCTTTTGCTTTCTAGAGAAGGATATGATGTATATTTCCAATTGGAAAATTATATGCTTCTTACATTGCTAACCCATCAGTACTCATCACTCTCTCCATTTTCCTTTCTCTGAGGAGAAACAACTCCAGTTTTTTTTGACGCAGTTTATGCTGTGATGTTTTGTGGGCATGGCAATGTCAACTACAAAGTTATGCTCTTGGGTGGCATCACCATGCTGGCAAAATCTCTGACAGCAATTCTGGCAACCCACAACTTCTGTTGCCCTGGTTTATATCGTTTGGGGAGAGGTTGTAGCAAATGCCACTACCAGGAAAGTCCACTCAATTCTGCTCTCCAGTGCTGGTGGGTGTCTGTGGTGTAGCCACAGTAGTAAAGACCCCACGAAGCCCGGTGGGGATGGTGTGAACCTTTCTCACAGGTGTAGCTCGTTCTGGAAGTTTTAGTTGTAGTGTAAAGAAGATGAGTGAAAGCTTTGAGAAATGTTGGGTGTTGGTTTCAGAGAGCTTCAGGGGCATCACTTCTGTAGTCTCACATTCTCCAGGGAAGAATTGCACTGAGCTCTGCTGTGTGCATGCATTTATTCTGTGCAACATCACATGGGTGAAGTCTTGATTTTCCTCTGTGTCATTGTGGGAAATGCCCAGAAGAGCTGGTGTTAACTTTTCTTTAGTGGTGTCTGGTTGACTAGGTGACGGTACCTTCCATATTGCTAAGGTATGATCCCTGAGGTGGGGGACCATATTTGTTCTCCATTCCTCTGAGCTAGAAGTGTCTGAGCACAAAATAGACCCCTTAAGTATTTCAGGCTGCCCTTGAATAAAAAGGAATTTTTAATTACACTCTTGCCCTTTAAGGTTAGAGATACCTGTAATTACAACATTTTAGGTGCTCCAAAGGTCAGTTCTGGGTAGTTTCATAACTAATGCATACAATTTTTTAAATAATAAGGGTAGCAAACTTCTGGCCATTCTTTCACATTATTTTGCACTTTCAGCTCAATCTGTACACACTCAGGGATTGAGCACTTTTAGCTAAAACTGAAATTTATAGGCTGTGTGAACTCATCACTTTGTACTCTCTCTTTGTAACTAAGTACTGTGCACCATGGTCAGGACTCCTTTTGGTTTATAGTCTCTGCTGAGCCATGTCCACCTTTTCCCTTGAGAGCAGGAATGCCAGAAGCATTTTTCTGTTCAGAGATGCTCAGGGCACATTGCACTCCTTTGTTTCAAAAGGCCCCGCTTTTAACGAAGCAGATGCGTTGGGCAGGTGAGGCTCTAAGTAGCTGGATGTTTGACAATGAAGTCCTGGTGCCTCTTTCAAAGGATATTTCAAGTCCCCTGGTGCAGAGCAGAAACAAACAAAAATTCTTCTCTAGGGAGTGACAGCCCTTGAGATTTATGAGGAACATAAGAGTATTTAATTAAAATTGCCAAATAGACTCCAGTAGCACCAGCACTTCACAGCAGATGAGCCTGCTATCTGCCTGGGGTTTAGAGTATCCTTGGAAGATCTTTAGAGCATCCCTAGAAGTTCTTGAAAACTGTTCTTAGTCTTACTTTTAAGGAACTGCATGCTTCTCCTGAATTAGAAGAAGGCTGCAGCCATAGAGTTAATGAAATGAAAGTAGGCAATGCCTTTAACACTGCTATTAAAACAGAACTGAGGTGTTTGAGCAAGGAACTTCCATGGTCACAGCATCTGCAGGCTGCCACAGTTCTTAGGCAAATGGGATCTTGGCACAGCCATGCACTCAGCAGGCAGTTTCCAGCATATAGTTCTGAAAACAAGGGGAAGATCTGGACCCCAGGGCCAAAAAGAGCCTGACAATCCTTAGTACTGCAAAGAACAGTTGTAAATGCCATTCAGTGGAGAGCCTGATCTCTTCTCAAGGAGGAGAAAAAGAAATTGCCCACAATGTGCTGTCTGGCTTCAGGAGAGTCAGAGTACAATTTCCTCTGTTGTTTTATTATCAGCCACTTCTGTGCCAAGTCTGCCATTAACAGTTCCTGCTTGTAGAGCTGCCTCTCAGCTCTCAGAGTTGCTCTAAAGTCTCAGCATTTGGGCCTCTCTGTGAATTGGCTCTGGAGGTTTGTCTGAGGCCGTGGCTTGTGCCAGGAGCACTGCACACACTCACCATGACAGGAACAAAATTACAAACCTGTCTATTTCCCCAAAGTCTACTTATTGTTTGTGCATGAGGAGGATAAGTATAATTGCTTTAATTTAAGGTCTCACAAGGGAAATTGGATTTTTTTTATAATACAGAGCAAGTCAGACATGAAAGCTTTCCAGGCAGTTGGTCTCCATTTAAATTCATAATACTGAAGGGGATGTGCTCTCAGTTACTCTATTACCGTTTTTAGACAGTGTTTCAATGTTAAGCTGCATATTAATTTTGAGTAATAAAAAAGGAGATTCGTATTGGGGGTCACATCCAAATATTCCTTTCAAGTCAACGGTGAGAATTCCTACAGGACTCCAAGCATTTTGGAGTACAGCTCTTGAAGAAACAGATTTTCTTGAGACCAAAACTTTGATATGGTTTTTAGAATGCACTGCATTGCTTACATGTGTAAATGCAAAATATAACAGAATCCCTCAAATGCTGTTTCTTTAGTTATGAAAGTAGAATCTTAAAAAAAAACCCCAACATAGCATGCAAAATCAGCAATGTTCAAGTGTGTTCCATTTCACCTCCTTTTATGAATTACAATGACAAGACTGATCTGACCAATTTGCTATCCAATAATTTGACTTCAAGTGTAAGTAAAAATATGTACTTATTGAATAAAACATTTTTCCTCCCCAAATAAGAAATGAACAGTTTTATAGGAGCAGTTCAAAATACCTTCAAGCCCTCTAAGACAGTGGAGTTCTTTCTGTTTACTTTGGACATCAGAGGTTTGAGCTGTTACCTACCAAAATAAATATTCTCTTGCATTCATGCACTTCTGAAATGCATGATCAGTGACAGAAATGAGCTTTTGCAACTTGTAATGAAATCTGGGTGTTGTACTGTGTGTTCTGGGGGTTGTCACCTGTGGTATCCCGGGATTTAATGAGAATGTAAATAGGGCTCCCTAAAAATCTAGGAAATATAATTCAAAAGATCTGGATCCAGAAGTCGACTAACAGATAGACAGAGACATACTGGGTTAATTGAGTCTTGCAAATTTTAGGCCATCATATAATTTCTTGCAACTTAAAATTTTGGAAGGACTGGAGCTGAATTTTGGTGTTGTGTGAGAGAGAGATGCACACAGGCAAAGCTCTGTCATGCCCCATTTGTTTCTGTTGTGGGTAAGCAAGAACATTGGGTTTAATGAGGCTCAGTTTAACCTCCAGCTGTGAAATACAGGATTAGTCATATCCTGTGCTTAACCAGCTTTGTAATAATTTCACTAAATTCCACTTTTTTCTCTGTATGAGGACAGGGCCAGAGAAAAAGCTCTTAATTGCAGTTAGATCAGGCTATGAAGAAGCAGCTTTTTTGTCTTTGAAACATGTGGAGAGGTTCAAAGTACACAGACTCTCAGTGATCCGTCCATCTGAGAAGTACTGAAAAATGTCTTGAGGGGAAACTATGCAATAACTGCAGAGGCTTAAAAACAGATTTTTGCAATCAGTCAAATGGCAAATTCAAGCCCAGATCAAGAAAAATTCAGAGTCTGACATCTGAAAACAACTTGGGCAACAATGGGAAGGATGTTAATCATTCATTGCTTTGAGAAAAAAAAAGCCTCTACTCAAAACTGAAAGTTTATGACAAGATTTTCAGTTTTGTTTTCTTTTTCATGATGCCAAAAATGCAAATCTAAGTCTTTGTAAGAGACTTTTAAAGAATATTCAGGTTATCTCAAAAAAATGAGACTGGCAGTTGTTGATTCTCTCTGACTGCTTGAGTCCTGCCTCACCAGAGGGGAGGGACTTGGGTGCCCAGCAGAGCCCTCAGTCAGCTAAATCCTAAATGAGCTAAGTCCTGCAAGGGACCTTTGCTGATTTATCAGGATAGGTTTCAAATCTTTATTTTTGTCATTCCCAACAACTCTGTTGTTTTGTGGGCTGCAGGGAGGGCCTTGAGGGCACCTGGCAGTGTTGCTGTGGCTGTGATTTTGGGAGGAGGTGCAGTGGTTCCCTTCAGCCTCCTTGCCTGGAGTGCAGTTGACAAGAGAAAATGAAAGGTGACTCCAGGGGATGGTCCAGACCTGTGCTTGATACTACATCCATACCGACATCTGCTTCCCTGGAGGAACTGGGGCAGCGTTCTGTAGAGTGTCCACTGTCACCCCTGGTAAAGACACTGATTTTGGTTCTAATGAGCCCATAATGGGCTCTATTAGCCTGTGACTCTGAAACTCGTGGCATGCAAGCCACAGACCAGACTTGGGCTGCACCAAATGCCATGGCTATTGCTCTATTTGCCTTTGGTAACTGTTGAGCTGTATTTCTATTTGGGTTATAGGCTGTGATACTTGGACCTCTCAGCCGTGCCAGCTCGTATTTCCTCTTGAGCAAAGCCTGCCAGTTGTGTGATTATAATTATATACTGCAATTTGGTTTGAACTGATTATCTGAATCTCCTGTGAGTTACGGGCTTGATCTTTCTCTGTAGATCTAAAACAAGAGGACAAAAATACAGACATTCTTGAATATTAACAGTGTACTAAAGATCCCTACCTCAGTTGCTACAGAGAATGGAGAGGTCTGAAACCTGCACTGCTTTTATATCCTGTACCCCACTGAGATACTAATAAAAGTCTTTTTCCAAGAGTGGTTTTACATGGTAAAATCTGCTAAGCCTCTTACTGACTGTCTCCTGCCTTTCCCAAAGTTGTTAGCTCCCCCAAAAATAGAGAATTCCAGCTGTCACCAATGTAACCAGGTGAAACCTGGTTGCCCCTCCAGCTTCTGTGGACACAGATCATGATGTGAGGGGGAAGTCAGAGCCTAGGCAAAGCCTCATCCCTATCCCTATTTTACATTTGTGAATGGCTGAGATCCAGCCATGGCACAATGCCCAAATGCATTTCCAATTCTACATGAACTACTAAAAATGGATTTACTGATGGAACTGGCTGAGGCTGTGCTTGTGACCTCCTGGCTGAATACTGAAGAGCGATTCAGGAGAATAGGTGTCTTGACAGACCCTTATCCTCTAAAGCCTTTGTCACCAGTTCAAGTGATCCCCAGATGTGCTGCATGTACAACAGGGATATGAACCAGTGTAAAGGAATTTAATCTCTCCTGCTACAGAAGGCTCATATTATTGCATGACATGGAAGATGTTAAATAGTTTTAATCTCATCCCTTAATTTTTTTTCTTATTTGCAGAGTTCTTTCAAAATCAAATGTGTTGATTTTTTTTTTTATTGCACTCTCATGTGTGTGATTTCTGACTTGCCTGATAAATGCTGCTGAAGCTAATGGGACTCTTCACATATACTTAAAGTCAGATATGTGCTTTGCTGAGCTTATTTTTCCTTGAATATGTCTTGTAGTGATAACTGCAATAACTGAACCTTAATTCAATTATTTGCTAGCTTCACACAGTGAAATTGCCCATCCCACAGATTCCTGGTGCGTGAGACACTAAAACATGGATTAATGAGATAAGGGGGAAATGTTTGTGCAAGGTTGTGTGGTAGGGGGATGTTTTCTGGGGCACAAGGCTGCCTGACACAGCCAATCACTTGTGGTGCTGAGGTCATGAGAAACAGGGGCCGTTGCCCTGCTGTCCCTGTGAGAGCTGTGCAAGGCAGGTGTTTTGCACTGCCTCTTGCATGTTATTTGAGATAACGTTATATGAGATGTGTTTCTGCTTTGCTTTAGCTCAGCAAAGCATCACTGCTCTGCTGTGAGGCCTAAGGCTACCGTGGGCCAGATTGCTGTTACAGAGCTGTGTGCTCTGACAGTGCCGTTGACCTCTGCAGGTGTGGTAAGGTGCCTGTAGCTGTGAAGAAGAGTAAGGTGATTAAACTTTATCAACCTTGTGAGTATCACCATGCTCAGAATCTGGATAGGAAGATATTAATGTTTGTGCAAATGGGTTCTGCAAGGCTTCATTCATGAATATAGGGAAAGGGGTTGAATCAAATAATGATATTACCTTACTGAGTGCTGCATATAAGATCATTTGTTCATCTGTGGTAAAGATACAGGGTTTTTTCAAGATGATAAAATAACTTTATTATAACTTTGTTATTTTACGTAGTTACGTTTCTACGTGTATAAGGTACTTCTGTTCCCTTCTGCCTGGCTTACTGTAATAGCTTACCATGAAATTTCTGTAAGGTAGAGAGAGCTAATGCATCCATGAGCAGCTTTTTGGAGCTTTCTGGGGGCTGCCTTTTAATACTGCTGCTGGTTGTTTAGGACTCGGATTACTTACTCTTTCACTTGCTAATGTTGGTGATTTCCATTTTTTAATCATCTGAATGTATTAAATATGCCACTAATTTATTTTTATTTCCGTCCTGTACTTGTGCAAAAGACATTGGTTAGTAATATCTGTGTTTTGGCCAAGTTCAAATCAGTGCCATTTGCCTTTGTGAAGAGGAGTGTGCACTTTCAGTTAAATTGCTACAGGAAATAACAGAAAAAGGTTTTGAACTAAACCTTCCATTTAATTACTCAGTTGCAAACAATGGGTTGTTGAGTGTTAAAATCAAGGCAGTTTCAATTACTGGAACAATTATGGTTTAGAGTATTGTTGCTGGTAGGTTATGAATTTATATTACAGTGACATACTAGTAATCCAGGTAATGGGCAGTGCAAGAGTCCATGAAGATGAAGGCAGCCTGACATAGTGGGCTGAAATAAAAGCTTCTGCATTTTTTTTTTTCCTCTTCACAAATATATATAATCAAAAGCCAAGGTCTCAACAGAGTTTTCCTTCTAACATCCAAGATTTATGGGGTGAAACTAAAATTTGAAGTAAGAATTACTTTTTTTTTAGTATAGACTTTTTTTTCTCATATAGAGAATTAACCAAATCATAAGCCAAAATCCTTATGGGCTTACATGGTCAGGGTGTGATGCCCTTGCCCTGTTCCTGAGGACCAAGTTCACTCTGATGTTTGAATGGTGACTGAAGGAAATCTTGTGCTTTGTAAAAGGGAAGATAGCCCCTGAAAAATGGAAATTGTGTGTCTGTCAGAGGGTTGGGTGATGGTGTGGCATAATAATTTGTCCAAAGAAAATCTTCTGAACCGATGTCAGTAAGGGTATGTTATTTTGTCAATATTGAGTTCCTTGCAGTATTCTAGTTGCATTTCGTGCTGTTACATAATTTCTTCTAAAGTTATATTGAAAGCAGATATAATATTAATAAATTTAAGTGGTGCGGTGTGTAATCCACTGTCTCTTGAGCTTAGTGGAAGTGGGTCTGCATTGTAGGAAAATGAAGCTGATTATCTTAAACCCTCAGAAATGACAGTCCTTTGGGAAGTCTGCTGTCAGTGACTCATGTACGCTTCATTCTCTGTGTTCTGGACACATTTTGCCATCCCAGAGGTAAAAAAGAGGGGCTCCCGACCTTCAATTTGGTGCTTTGTTGTGTGTTTTAAAAAATGACTTGTGAACCAGGATACAAAGTTTTCACAATGCAGGAGGTTAGAAATGAGTTACAAAGAGGTGAAGAGAACCGTAGTCCTCAGGTGACTCCAGGCCTGTCCCTCTTAAAAATAAAGGATGCTCTTTATCACATCCACCAAGGGTGCCTCGGACATGCTCAGGCACAGGATGCCCAAAATTGCTCCCAAATGACGCCACGGCCCATGGGGAGAAGGGAAGCTGTGACCCTTTGTAAAGGCTTTAATATTTCCACAGGGCACAGGGTCAAACTGATCATTTATGATTAAATACTTTTTTTAACCTTTTTTCAGCCTTCATCTGTTACAACTTATGCAAAAGGAGAAAAAGTGTTTTCAATTAAAGGCTACTTATGTAGCGACCCTGTTTTGAATGCTAATTCATGAATTACTGGGAGCTGACAGTGCTGCTTTTTAATTTTCCTCGGTCACTTCAGGACGTAATTCTAATTGAAATCCTTTTTTGCTAATCTCTCATAAATGCTGAGAACTTTCTGTCAAGTAAATTTCTGTCTTTCTGTGTTTAATTTATGTTAAGAACAGTCCATTTTGTTGCATCAAAGTATTTTCAGAATTAAATATTTGTCTTCTTTTTTCTCCCTTCTAGCAGAAGTAACACTGAAGCATAACAGAAAAGATAATCTGTCCGACTTGTCTCTAAGTTTTCAACACTTTATCTTCACAGTTGGTCCAACATGGCCACAGCACTGATCTGACTTCACTGGACAGAAACAAAAGGGAAAATAAATGTTTCTTCGTAGTACTTTGACCTTAAAATACCACAAACACCATCCGTCTTCTTATGTTATTTGTGTTATTTTTCAATTGAATCATTCAGCACAGTGGGTCAAAATGTCAGAGGCCAGCATTTCTTCTCTTTGCTAGCAGGATATAAAGCTGTGATAGGAACAAGTGTTTGCTGTTTTTTCATTGTTTTGTTTTGATTTTTTTTTCCTTAAATGTAATTTTAGTCATTGGTAAGCACAAGACTTTAAGTTCAATCTCAAGCATTTAAAAGTATACATTATTTGTTATGGAAAATACCGCTTTCCACCCATCAAATTGCTTCTGTAAGCAAATTGCTTCTGTTTTCTAGACAGAAAAAGAGTTGGGTTTGCAGTCTGTTTTTAGTAAAACTCTTGCTTTGTTGGCCTTACTCCTTCCTCATTGGTAGGAGTAGTACAAACTCCCTTCTCTGGTGGGAGGAGCATGCCTGTGTCCATTTGTTTCATAACAGGCGGACAGAGGTCTTGGGCTTTGGTCCAAGAATGGATCTTCTGGGGTCACTCTTAAGTCCTGCCTAGTTGAAACATTTGTCAATACATGTTAAGTGATTTTTTCCACGTATTGAAGAGTGATTGTGTCATCATGAGTGCTGTGGGGAGTCTGGGCATGGCACAGGTTTGTGCTGCAGGCCAAGGAGCTGGGAAGGGGAGGCAACGCCGCAGAGAGAAAGAAGTGCTGAGTTAGACTGAGGGCAGGTCTTGTGCTTTTGTACTGCTGTGAAAGTCAGGACATGCTGCTTTTTTTCTTTTTTTTTTTTTTTTTTTTTTTTTTGAACTATGGATGATACTAGGGTTTGGAAAATATTCACAGTCAGAGATCAAGAGCCACTCTGGATAGTCAGTGGCCAGTTGTTGGTGTTTGCTGGGGGCAAGTGTGTGAGACTCCTGAGCTCTCACTTGGTCTTTGCTGTGTCCCTCCTTCTGTCTCTGCTCCTCAGCTTAGGAAACATTTCCAATAAAAGTTCAATTGAGACTGCACGCTCCCACAGAGTTTTAGTTCAGATGAAAATGACTTTGCTGATAAAGTCCCTGAAACTCCAAAAATGTGAAGTGATTTTACCTGAAGGATAATTTATTGTAGATATGTTGCCCATTAGTTGAGATAATCTCCAGCAATGATGATGAACAGAGATGATCAAGGATTCTACTTTTAAAATGTCTTTCTGACTAGAAAAGCAATTTAGGATCCACTTACATCTCAGTAATGAAAATTGGGTAAGGTAGTAAGAGATTTCATTTTGTGAGTGAATTGACAATGCAAATACCAGGATTTTTAATTTAGATTTAAGTAGAGTAATGGCTACTCATTCTGATGCATCATTAGTCATATTGCTTTTTAATGAGGAATTCACTTTCTTTCCCTGGTTAGCTCTAACACTGATAGCAAAGCCCAAGGAATGTGCAAATGTTTAGGGAGGTCTGTTGAATATGTGTCACTGCACCATTTTAATTTTAAAAAGAAAGAAAAAGTAGTTTTCTTTCTGTGGTGAAAAAACTCGCATTTGCTTTTAGTACAGGGAAGATAAATAGTGCAGAACTGTGATTGGTAGCCTGTTGTAAAAAACTGAAAGCAATTAAAGTAAGATACATTCCAAAATAACTTCTAGAAAATATAGAAGGAAAATTGCATTGAGTGGAAGGCTCATGAAAAGGACTGGCTTTATGACAGACAGTGGGAGGAAAAAGTTTACTCTGCCCATGTCTGACAGGAATGTCTTATAAATAATGGTAGGGGAAAACTCTTTTGTCCTAGCAAATCCATTCTCTGCTCCAAACACTTTGTTCCTCTTCTGGATAGATCTCTGCTCAGCATTTTTATTTCTTAGATGTCTTATCTTTTTCTTGTCCTACTTTTTTTCTCTATTTTTCCTTTCTGTTCTTTAATTAAGAGCTTGTTTTGATGTTCATTGAACTCAGTGGGAATCTTTCCATCAAATTGAATGCATTAGGTCAGATTCATAATCAGCAGCCACTGAAACCACCTAACAATAGTTTTGTCACACGCTAGTGCAGTCTTAAATGGGATTTGCTTTAAAAAAAGCAATAGAACTAATCCATTATAAACACTTGTTAGAGCAGAGTTTTGACTGTATCTGTGTATTTACCGACACAATTTCAACCAATTTAAGCCAAATTGAAATTAATGTAGACTTTTTCTCCAGGCAGGAGCATAGGGCAGTTAATTAAATCAATTTAAACTAGCATATTTTTAGTAACAGTAGTGTGATACTGGGTGGTGTCTGGACTTGGGTTTGGTTGCCTTCCTTCCTTAGTTGGGCAAAGCAATTTGGCTTTCTGTGAGGACAAGCTGTAATGTGATGGAACACATGGGGAATCCAACATAGACCAACCCATTCCGAATGAGGGGCAAGACAGCAAGTTTCTGGGGTGCAAACAAATGTCCACCAAATCTCCCTTTCTCAGGCCTGTTTTTGCATTTCTGGTGCCCCATGATCGTGTGGCATCTTGCAGGTCTCAGTGTGGTTTGCAAAAGTCTGAGTAATCCATGGCCTCTAAGCTGCTAAGGCAACACACACTCTTCTGGGGTAGAGAATTCAAGGAGATCTGCAACTTCTGGGGTCTCCAGCACAAAGATGCAACCTCACATTTTGTCTCCTCTGTTTTATTCTGCTTTTCCCTTCGCCATGCGAGTGCCCCTTCGTCGCAGATGTCAGGGAGGAGTGCCTGAGCTCCTGAGCTGACAGCTTACAGGAGTGGAGCAGAGTGTCAGGACCTGTCCAGGAGGTTGCTGTGTCCCCACACAGACAAGAGTGGAGAAGGGGTTGCACACAGCAGGGCTGTGGGAGCACCACCAGCCAAGGTGAAATCCTTTCAGGATAACCACCAAGAGACATCACATGCCTGTGACACTGCCAGTAAACTGAGTCTTCTTATCATCTTCCTTTGTGACCTGCTAACCTTTCTTTGAAATTATATACCTCTCAGGAATAGTGGAAACTCAGTTTTGCAGCAGTCACTTCAGCTTCAGAAGCAGTTATCTCCTGCAGATCTCTCTCTCTGACTCTCTGTTGTGAAATGTGAAAGAAATATGGGCCACATCTTCTCTCTTCGTAAATTCAGGGGAATCCCAGATATCTGATATGCTGAACTCATTCTGTATCACTTGGTTCCATGTGAGACACAACAGTTCCCAGCAGATCAGATCATACAGGACTAGCATCCATTTCTCATTATGGCTTTCTTGAGAACTGCCTTTCTCTTCACAGCTTATAAAAGGAAAGTTGATAGGGTGAGGCCTCCAGAATGGTTGCAAAAACACTGGGTCACTGTAGAAGTTTTAACCTAAGAAAACTACATTTTGAAATAAAACCAAAGCTGAATGCCTACTAAAACAGGCCATGTAGCTACAAGAAAATATTTCTGACACTGATAGAAAATAATGTACCCACTCAGAGTGCACCAATTATTCTCTTTGAGCAGGAAATGGAAATGGACTTCCAATATTTCCAGAGACCTGTGCATGACAACAGTCTCCAAAGTCTCTGTTATGTTCAGGCCTTTGGGTTACTGTGGGGGTTTTATATACAATTGAGCTGATTTATGAGATTTCCTGTTAAATTTTATTGCTCCAGTGACTTTTCTTTGGATCTTTTGAAGTAGAAAACATCATTTCTGTAGCAAATGGGAGTCGAAAGTCTTAATGGAGCATAAAAATCTGAAAGGTCATGATTTCTTAGCTTTAAAATACAGGACAGTGCATTGCTTCATACTCTTAAAAAATATGAAAAGTTAATGAGGATGTTTATTGGTGATAAAGATAGAATCTTCTCCCAGATCTTTGATTTTGGCTATTTGTGTATTGGCTTTTTCTGCGTGCACTTTTATAAATGAGAAACACTTTTCATTCTTCACATTTCAAGATTACAGAAAGAGTTGAAAACACAAGACAGAAACTCTGTCCCAGGGAGGTTATTCAGTACTCCTAACACCCAGTGCTCCTTCCCCTGTGAGTGCAGACTATTAGTTGCATTTATCTGGTTTCTAGGGTCATATAGACTAACTTCATTTACTTGACTGTGTTTAAGACCTGTGGGTGTAAGCAAATTTGTAACCAAATAAGAAACTTTTCCTGTCAACACACATTTTGCAAGCTTAGGTGAATCATAGTAGCACTGCTTACAAGCCCTTAATCTAGAAAATGTCTCGTGGGGTGGGTGTTTTTGGTGGCTTTTTTTTTTTTTTTTTTTTTTTTTTGGTTTGGTTTGTTTGTTTGTTTGTGGATTTTTTGCTGATTTTGATTTAATCTGAAGTCTTAAAATATTTTTTTATGTGCTTCTTAAATGTTTTTATTGAGTGCAGAGGAATTTATGTAAAACAAAAATGCCTTCCTGCTATATCGCTTAATGTAGCAGACCTCAAACAGTTCACCTCCAACTACTTGCAGATGTTTTCTCTAGGACTGGACGTGGAAAAAGCATTTTATTACAGTGTTCACTGTCACTGTGACATCAGGAGGGGCACAGCTTTCTTTCTTCTCTTTAACATGGACTGTCCTGTTTTCTGTTGTCTTTGCAGCAGTCCAGCACGGGGACCTGAGGACTCTGAGGAAAGGACTGTCCCCATACCACTCTGAGTCACAGCTCTCGTCACTGCCACAGTACCAAGACTCCCTGCAAAACGTAAGAGATATTTCCTTACCAAAACAGGCAGAGCCATGGGTTTCCCCAGAAGTGGGCACAGCTGGAGGGGGCAGGTGAAGATTACAGGGAGCTCTCCCAAATGATTGTTCACCCTGAAGCTGGCGTTGCAAACATGCAGCTAAAACCTGCAGATGTTGGGAGGATGGGGAGACCCTGGAACATTAATCTTTGCCTGGATTTAGTTCATCAACTTCCCAGCATGGGTTTTCAGTCAACTGGCAGTCACTGTTGTGAATCTTTTAAAGCTAGGGTGAGCTTTTTTACACCTGCAGCTTCTTCTTGGTAAAAGCCCTCTGCCTGCAGTAAAAAAGCACGTTGTGTTTGAAGCTTGCCAGGTGCCTGGCAGTGCATGGACAGAGTTGTTTAATGAGTAAGTTCTTAGGTTTTTCTGTATCACAAATGAGGTTTGCGTTTCCTAAGATTTGCCTGTGTTGTTTCTCAAACCACAATCTTGACTGAAGGCTTTTGCATAGGATGGAATTTGTGCTGCTGTGCCAGGGCACCCAAGTGCCAGGCATGGCTGAGGATCCTGAGCCCTGCCAGGTGTTTGCCTTCCAGATATTACCCTCACTGCTTGAGCCTCTACATTTGTGTGGTGATGTTTTTTTCCAGATTACAGGAAGAGCATGGAAACAGTCAGAAACTCAGCCATAGAAACTCCTGGTGGGAGTGGGCTGCGAGTGTTACGAATGTGAGCAAAATCCTGATGGCAGCACAGCTGGAGAACCTCCCTGCTCCATGTCTGGGACACTGGTCAGCAGAGCTGCAGGTCCTGTAGGAGCAGTCATGAGCTGGCTGCTTGATTGGGAAAAAGTCATTATGTAGATTTAGTGTATCTCTTACAGTCATAAAGAATAGCACAGTAATAATTTAATAAAGTTTGCATAAATAAAACTCAAGTATGGAAGCATATCCCGTTCCTATCCCTGCTAAATGGCAGGATGGATGGAGATGCTTCAAGCAAAAAAAAAGGGGATAAAACTGTCCGGGTGAATATTCACTTTTCTAACTTTGTGCCCCAAGTACAAATACAGGAGACTTTATAGGGAGTGCAGGGAGACTTGAACCTGGAGATATTTGTCTGGCTATGCCAGCCTAACAATTTTGGAGATTTTGCTTTGCTTCCCTGGTGCTTAGGCTTGTGATCCCCAGCTTTGTCCCAGGTTGGCGATGCTCAGACAGCCTGTGCTGGTTGCCCCAAGCAGTACTGCTACTCATGATTTTATGTTTATCTTGTCAGTCAGGCTGGGATACATCCAGCAGCTCTCTGCAGAGGGGCTGTGCTGGGATGGGAGCTGGCCAGGAGAGTTTTCTGCTTGAGCATTGGCCCCTGCAGCTCACTGGGGCTGCGTGAGGGCTGGTGGCAGATGGTCCTGCCTGCTGGAGCCCTTCCTGGCTACTTGTCCCAGTTTTCTCTCCTTCCTCAAGGAAGAGATGGCACCTGGCATTTATGGAGAGGCCTGGGTGCTGTGTGACATTCATTTTCATCTGTCACCCTAGCTGTGTTCTGCCTTCTTTGCGGGAAGCTGATAGAGGAAAAACAAAACCAGCTTTGGATCCAAGTCCACATTTATTTACTTATTCCTACCAAAATCCCTTTGGTTTGTGGCTTGACATGAAATACTGCTTTTGTGATGAGGCATAATGATCACAAATTCATGCAAATGGTTTTGAATGACTTGAGCATGCCCCAAAGTGGATATTTAGATGTACCTGAGTTTCTCTGTGACTTTTTTTTATAGACAGCAGGCATGAATTTGTGAGAAATCATTCTTCTTTGTGCCTGCACAGGCTTCATGTGGGTGAGTGATGGACAATTGGTGTCAGCTTCAAAGCTGTCACATCCATTCAGGGTTTCATCATCAGCACTGCCTGTGCAACTCTTCGGGAAGTTCCTCAATGCATCCCTCACTGTCACACAGGTAACAAGCACCACTCCAGCTCTCCAGGGCTCTGACATACCTGAGTTAATGACACAGCTGGGTGTTTCTAATGTGTCCTGGATCAGGGACAAGAGGGCACACTCAAGAGGCAGAAGCAAAAGACACTCACGGTTGTACTCTGTGCATTTGGCTTCATGCACATGGGTAATTCTAGATTTGCTCTGTAGTCTGCAATGGTTACCAAATATCCAGGAACAGCAGTCCTTGTGGTTAGTCTGGCCTTCAAGACCCTGTCCTTTGCAAGGAAAAGTGTGATACATATGTTAGCTTGAACTGATAGCAGAGTGGTCAATCTGTGCAGCTCTTGGGACTGCCACCCAGCATCATTTCATGGGGTACCAGAGTACTGTGTCCTTTGGAAGGTGAGCGTGATTTCCTCTGGCTTGGGCTCATGAGAAGAGGCAGCAACAAGCTTCTGATGGGACCTACCATTTCCCTGGGATGAGACTAAGCTGGGTAGGAGAGACTAGGATGAGACTAGGCTGGCTCCATTTTTCCCATTGCCATCAGCTTCCAGGGCTGCTCAGTCTCATGTAAGTTGATGTCTCAAGTCCTAAAGGTACCTGTAAGCCATGCACTGCTGAGGACTCCATGGCCCACCTGGCATCTGGGTGTCATGGTTTAACTGCAGCTGGAAACTATACCCCACACAGCTGCTTGCTCACTCCCCCCACATCCAGTGGGACATCCAAGACCCCAGCAGCACAGCTGAGGATGCATGTGGGGGCTGAGGCATGGCCCAGAGCTTGCACCTCCCTTTGGCCTCTTCATGGGTGCTCTGGCTGCCATGTGGACATGTGTTCCCTGCAGACTTTCATGTAGCAGCCTGCTGCCCTGTGGCTGTGCCACAGGCCCATCTCAGTGCCCAGGCATGAGAAGGTGACTTGAGGGCTGCTTATGATCCTATGGCTGAAGGTACGTACCATCACCTTGGGAAGCTCATAAACGAGCTGCCTGGAGGAATCATTTATCCACATTGGCAAAGAACACCATTAAACATGAAACTGCTTCTTGCTAGCAGTCAGAGCTAGCCTAACTGGCTTAGACTTAAAATCTGCTAGCAGTGTTCATGTGATTTATAATGGTTATCCTGCCTTTGATGGGTGTAATTGTAGAGATAATACTGGAAATACTAAGGCTAGTGGGGATGGAGTGTGGGTGGAAAAGTGTGTGTGAAAACACCCGCAGGAATTCTGGAGGAAGGGATGCTTTGGCCTGTGCTGATGGCCAAAGACGTGACTGGCAGCAAGCAAATGGGTAAACACCACAGGATGTGTGGTTTGCTGGGAGGTCTGTGCTGTGATAAGGCCACAGCACAGATGGCTCACCAGCAGAGGATGGGTTCCCTGATAATGGGAGCAATGTCACACCATGATTTTTCTGCCTGTGGTTCCAAGAGGAAGGAGTAAATAAGATGACCAAAGTGATGGAAAGGAGGCAACAGGCAGCAGCTTTTCTAGGGTTTTTGGAGGGTGAGTAAGCAAGATGCTGAGATAAAGATCAGCCTGTAATAACCACTGGCTCCTAAGGCATGTGAAAAATGCATTTCAGAATACATTTCTTTGCTGTCAATGCGGAGGGATGCCAGGGCTGTCATTAGGACTTGCTAATGTGTGTCCCTTGTTTTCTGTGCCACACATAGTGACCCTGACCACCTTTTGGTGAATATATGAATGTGTGTTTGTAGGTGTGTGGGTGTGAGTGACATGTTAAGATAAAATAATCAGCACCTTCCCCTCCCTGAAGTTTTTGTACCAGTTTGTAGTGTTCCCTTGCTGAGGAGCAGGAGCTCTCAGTGGTTCCCCACTGGGGTGCAGGAGGATGTGTCTGCCAGTGCTGTAGGTGGTGACTGGAGACCATCCCGGGTCTGGAACTGGGAAACCCTGGGGAAAGTACCTGCAGATACACTCTGTGAGAGCTGAGACAATCTCTCTCTTTTTGAGAAGACAATGCTGTTGATGCCAATAACCAGATTTATATATGCCCCTGAGGACTACAATAAGTATCTCCAGATAAAAGTGAGATTTCTTTTAGAGTGTTCAAAGCTGCTTCTCTCAGGAGTCTGTATAGACTACAGACCAGACTGGGGAGACACAATTTCTTTTTATCCTCTAAATCTATTTCAAAATCAAGGTCCATAGGAAAATGCAAAGAACTAGTAGTGTGGTTACGTAATGGAGGGCACTCAACCTAGAGGGCTGTTGAGTCTCTGGCTTCCTGACACTGTTTCTGATTGTATTGTTCTCCAGTGTTCACTTCTTGAAGGTTGCAAAGCCTGGGAGATACCTCTGGCAGCCTGGCTGCAGCACCAGCCCCTTCCCTTGATTGCCACCACACTGTCACAGCGAGTCACGTTTTGTACCTCTGCCTTGTAGAGATACTTGGGGGAAGTGTAGTTCGTTTTGCCAGATGGCACACTTACTATTACAAAAACAAGCCCAAATGTTTGTGATCTGTAGGTGTAAAGAGAAGCCATTAGATGGAGTGGGAAGGGATGATGAGTCCTTGGCTGAAGCACTGTCTGTCTGCTGAGCCAGTGAGAGCAGCGGTGAAGAGAGGTGATGCTAGGGCATGTAGTAGCTAACCCCCAGCCCCAATGACAGTCCTGTCTCTCCCTTTTGGCTGGAAGGACAGTGGTCTCCATCCAGTTCAGTACAAGGGCTAAGACAAGAAGAAAAATGAGAAGGTAACTTGGAATCTCTCCCACAGCTTCCTGCAGAGGAAGAACAAAGCTGGCCACTGAACCAACCCGGTGTAGGCAAGGAGATTATCTGTTCCCCAAGCTTGGTCTTGAGTCTCACTGGAGAATCCAGTGCAAGTCTTGTAATCCCCCCTCAGCCTGCATGGGTGTACATCTATTCCTCTCAGGGAAAAGAACTGGATCAGCTTGTTAAAACCAACCTGTCTTTTAAAATCAAACTTGAAATGGCAAAAGATCTCTGTTCTCATTGTGATGTCCTGAAGATGTACCTAGAAGAGCCAGGGGAACCCTTGGAGCATTGATTGCTGCTGCAGAGTCTCCTGGTGTACTGGGGACCTTAGCAGGGCCCCAAGGTGTCCCAGCACAGCAACCCCTCCACTGCCAGCAAGGAACCCCCAGCTCCTCACAGTACTACATGAAACCTCTGGGTGGGGAGATCCCGGGCTGCCCAGTCCCTCTGGCAACCCCAGGACTGCATTTGCATCTTCAGCGTCTCATTGCAGCCCCTCAAAATGCCTTCAGCCCCTTCTCTTGCTTCAGAAGCCCATCCTGTGCAGTGCCCTGATAGTCCCCTGCCTTCAGCTATCCCTGCACCCCATCCCTGTAGCTGTCAGGTGAGCTGAGTGCAGCTGGTGTGTGTCAGAGGATGACTCGAGGCTGGTTTCTCACCTTCCCACATCAGTGGTGGCCATGGTGCCTTTTTAGGCAGGGGAAAGCAATGATTGAGGGAAGTGTGAGAAGCATGGCAGAAGGCAGCTCCTTCCCACTGGCTTCACCAATACCACCAGCAGGTTATTGAGCAGACAAAAAGAGAAATTCGAGGTGGCTGATTTGCTGCTGCAGCAACAGTAGCTGTGGAAGAGAAAGTGAAATGAAAGGTTTGTCGGGATTTATGGCCCATGGAATGCTATGGTGAAGCTTCAGGGTGTATCACCAGCAGCTGAGAACAAACCAATACATATTTGAAAGCAACTGCCCTTCATCTGCTGCTATTGCAGAGGCTCTGAGCAGTGGGTGCCTTCTTTCCCCATGGCAACTAACCAGCACAAAGTTTGGAAATTACAAAATTTGGAGATTTGTTAAGCAAAAGAGGCATTGGTGGGCCATGCCCATAATCTTCCCTTACAGGTAACCACAGAAAGCAAGAAAAAATCATTTGCTTTGAGGATCTGATGGAGGTTCTCATGCTGTTTTCATGTACCTTTGTGTGTGGCTGCCAGTGGGTTGGGTGAGAGGCAGGGGCACAACAGACCCTTGCTCTCTTTGCTGTGCCTCGGGTCTGGAGGGCAGCCAGGCTGAAATGGAGACCTGAGGGGCAAAACAGATGTGCACAGGTATCTTCCTGTGCCTGCATGCATCCTCTGCCCGCTCGGGGGCTTTCACCTGCATCATCCCCAAATCAGATTCGCTTCAAAATCATGAAAGTCTTAAAAATGCCCAGCGTTTCCTTCTGAAAACAAGTGTGCTTGGCGTTCCTTTTTAAAAAGTAGTGGCACCTCTCAAAATCCTTACGCTGACAGTGCCCCTGTGAGTCCGTCAGAGTTAGTGCACTCGTCTGCTGGTACGGTGTGGGCTTGCTCTGTCCGGACAGACTTGTTCTGTTTGTTTGTGTCAGGTGGTTACGGGCTGAAACTGCTCTGAATATGTCCTATTGGTAAGGGTTTCACAGTCCGAGGGGGCAGCTGAAGCTGTCGGTGGTGATTTTTACCAGGGTGCCCCCATCCCAGCTGCCCAGCGCTATTACCAACCCATGGAGTGACCACTGCGCTCTCCCCCGCTCTGCCGGAGGAGGCTGACTCACCGGCTCTGCATGCTCCAAGGAGTCTCCCGCGTCTGGAGCTGCGATCAACTCAGTGCTGAGAAGAGACACCCTTCCTGTTTGTAATGACATCCAGTTGCAAACAATGTCCTGACTTTGTTTTTCTGTTCGGGACTGTTCTGTTCTGCATTCTTCCCTTCCCTTCGATGCCCCAGCACAGCCCATACAGCCAGCACTGTGTCATGCCTGCCAGGGAGAGAAGCTATTCTTTTGTTGTGTATCTGTGGTGTTTGCTGAGAAAGCAATGAAATAGTTAAATTCTTTCTTTAAAAATCAGAAAGTGCCATGTAAGGCCTTGTTATTACTTAAGTTGACATCCGTGCATGCTGTGAACACCATGAAGTTGCAGGAGGAGGTGGCTGAGGCACACAGACGGTCTCTGTCTGGCTCCTGTGTGGACCCGGCAGTTAATTCATGGATTTGAATGTTTACATGACCAGATGCTCTATATGATTAAAGGCAGCAAATTAAGTAATGCCAAAGGAGATTATCATCTGCAATAAAGTCCCTTGATTTGATAAGGAAGATGCTAATACCGACTACTGATGTCTCTGAACTCACTCTCTGCCAGTGACCAGGACCCATGTTGTGCTGGGGAGCTGGGTCTGTCTAGGAATCTTCCACAGGTTCCCTCTCCTGTGCCTGGTGGCAGGCTCAGGTGCTTGCAGCTGCAGGGCAGCCCACTATGTCTTTGGGAATGTAGAACTGTGTGAGTGCCCAAGACGAGAGCTAGTGTCTTGGTTTTAGCTGGATACTGGCAGGCTTTCTGCACAGTAGGCATAGCACCACGACAGCCGAGCACCATCACTGCTCTGGATCGTCTGCCAGGCAGGCAGGACACATATGAGTGCTCCCTGGCTCCAGTCAGGGTGTCCTGGGCTCAGATATCAGAAGTCTGGCATCATCTGCAGTGGGGTGTCAAAAAGGTGTGGTCTGTAGAGGAGCCGGCACTTGGTCGGTCCTTTGTGCCTCCAGGAAATCTCATAGCCAGCAAGGAGCCCTGGGGCTGCTGCCAGAGTGCCCCCAGATAGCCCTGTCCCTGCAGCGCCATGAGAGGAGCCGGCTCCCTCGGGAGCCCCACACGTGGTGGCAGTGGCAGAGCTGCTGTGGGCATGAGTAGATGCAGGGGGAGGGCAGGGACTTTGCAGGAAGGGAAGGTGAAATGTCAGCCGGGAGTCGTGTCATGCTTCAGTGCTGCAGCCATTAACCCCTCTGCAGCTGCAGGGCAGTGGGGCACTAAAAATGTGGCCCTGGATGCAAAATGATGAGGGGCCCAGGGAATATCTCAGGCTGCAGGAATGGCAGTCATCTTTGTATGAAGGGAGATTTCTCATTCTGAATGGACTGTCAGTCTGTGTGAGCCCAGTTCTTGCCCTTGGTGCTGGCGTGTGCGGCTCTTCTTATGGGGACACCGTGCTTCAGGGTTTTAGTGCATTCCATGCCTACCCTTCTCCCATGCCAGAGTGGCTTTGTGCTCTCAGTCCTTGGTTTTGCTGCTGGTTTTTCCCTGTCTGCCCCCAGCACTACCAGGCTGGAGCTGCTCCAGGCACTTCCTTAAACTTGTAGCCACATGTGCCATTCACAAAACGAAAATGTGCTGGGCCCCCTGTTCTGTTAGCACACCAGGACTGGGTGCCAGTCATGGCACCTTTCCATGGTACTACCCAACTCTGCCACCCACTTTCCGTGAACTATGGGAATGTTACGGCCTGCTGCTTGTGTCTTAACAGTTCCTAATTTGTAGAGAGACATTGACACCTTTATTTATTTATTTATTATTTATTTAAAACACCTGGATGGTGACAGATGCTAAGGAAGAGTCCAAGTACAATTCCAACTGGGTAAGCAGGCTGCAAACAACCCCTCTTAGTTAAATAGACGTGCTTGGGAATTTTATTGTGAGCTGTCTGACAGTGCTTGATGTAATGTAATTTTCTGTGTTCTGTCTTGGCAATAAAAACTTCATGGTGTCTGATATGACTCCATTTAGCTTTAATGTTGTCTGAGGTGTGCCATTAGAAAAATGTGGCTTATATAATCGGGTTTGAATTCTAAATGCTTGTTTTTTGAAATGGGAGACAAAAATTAATAGAAGGTAGGGGGAAGATGTGAGGTTCAGAAGCATTAATATTTGCTCATATGTTCCATGTTGGTCTGAAGCATCCTCAGTCCCTAGGTTGTGCCTGTTGGCTGAAGTAAAACCAGCATGATGTTATCTTCTGGGTTTTGAAACTCAGTCTTTTGCAGTCTTTCCACAGATCAGAAATAGCTCTCTTGGAGGTGAGGTAGGAAAGGGTGTCATTAAAAGACAGAATATAATTGAGCAAAAAGAGATTGAAAACTGAAGTAAGGCCCAAGGTGTCATGTCTCTTCAGATCCCTGGATGAATCAAGGAGAAATTGTTTATCACAATTTCTTCTTTTTTTTTTTTAAAAAAATTTCTGATCCAAAACCTATGAAAGAGCAGACACCTGTCATCCCCAGTTAGGCTCTTTTCTTCTTGGGTTCCAAAGCATTCCCGCTGTTATTAAGAGATGCTCATATTTTAAGCCTTACTTTACCTTTGCGGAGGTGTGTCATTATTGGGATTTCTCAGTGCGCCGTATTGCAGAGAGTCTTATTAATTTTGGTCCTCCAAATACACAGGAATGGAATATCCATGGCAGTGCTTATCAGCATCTGTGCTGGACCACATCCCATGCAGCCAGATAGAGCCAGCAAGGACTCATTAGGAAACTTGGTCTTAGACAGCGGTAATGACATCGTGGCGTGACACATAGCAGCAGATGTTCACCAGCAGCTGCAAGTTGAAGTCTCTGCTCTCCATTTTTTTGGTGTCAGCTTGAAAAGGATCATTTGCAGTATTGTGGTCTGGGGTTTTCTTTCTCACATTAGCAATATTGCTTTGCTGATGGTTTTTGGCTGGGGCAGTGAATGGGGCTACTTTGATTTGCTTTGTTTTCTGCTTCGGATTGGAGGGTGTCAGTGTCATTCTACCAAAAGAGAATTGAGAAATTTATCCCCTGCGTGTAGCTTATTGCTTCAAGGATGCTCTGGCATGAGACACTGGAGAGTTTCTCTCTCTTTTCTTAGTTATACATCTGGGCTGTGACTCTCCATACAGAGAGAAGCCCTGCAGGCTCCAGAGAGAAGTTTCTGGGAGGGTCTGAGATAGAATTGATCTTCTTTGGTGGATTTGTGGTTTCGGTGTACATGATGTGGTGTGGGTGGGATGGGGAGGGGACTGATGTCACATGGGAGCAGTAAGCTCTGAGAAGTGCATTGGTCTCATCACTGATACCAGCAAATATTCAGCACTAATCTGCTTGAAATGGAGGAGCAAGTGAGGGCTGAAAGGGAAATGTGTTCAGTGGTGCTTCAGTACTGCTGTCTGCACAGAGGCAGCAGAGGAATAGCTCTTGTTGTGGTTTTCCCAGTGGAAAAGGTCCTGGATATATATGGGGGTACTTTTCACTGTCTTCCCTTTAGGGATGCAAAAAGTCTCATCAGGACCCTCCCAGGACACTGCAGTCCCAGAACCATCCTGGCAGCATAGATAGGGCTGTTCTGTCCAGGGCTGAACTCATCAGAGCTCCATGCCACAGCGATCTCGAGTGTTCTGAGCAGCCACAATGCTTTGGAGAGAAGCAAAAGCACCAACTTGCTGAGGAAGCATAGGATGGGTCACACAGAGCTCCACAGCCTCTGGTTCCATGGGACTTTTGCTTCTTAAGGAGAACTATCTTAGGGTCTCAGAGATGCAATGGTTGTTAAACCGTGTGCATAGGGAAGAAAGGTGGAAGCACTTGGGAACTCAGAGACATAACCTATATCCCCTCTCCTTAATTAAACTGGTAATCTCACTGCTGGGCAGCTCTTCCTTTTGGTGGGGTGACTGTGGCTGTGGATGTAGCTGAAAGTGATATGCAATTTCTCAGCATCTTTATTATAAATTGTAATGGTGTTTTCGGTGACTTCTGAGCTGTCTTCTCACACCGTTCATTTATATAATTTTGTAATGCCTCAGCCACATATCTGAGGGTGAAGAGTAAACCACCTCTGAGCTACCAAACACTGTAAAAACCTAGCAAGTGGAAAAGCCATATATCCATCTAATACAAAGACTGCATGCTCTACAAAACCAGACAGGGAGAGGAAACTGAGACTGGCTCTTGCCTCAAAACACACCATATTGCTTTTTGCCTATATGGACAGTTTGTGCTTCTTAGGGCTTAATCAGATTAACCTTGCTATTATTGTCTGCCAGGGTGCTGAGTCAGTTGTGTTCCTATGTCTGTGAAAATGTCAGCTATAGGGAACAGGAAGGGCATGGGTTTCTGCAGTGGTGGGGGTCCTCAGATTAGCTGAGTTAGAGTGCTGGGGTGCAGCTGTAGGAATTCTTGCCTACAGTTTCCAAATGCATCTGTTCTAGGCATGAAGAATCTCCTCCATCTGTGCAATTTTGCTTGCTTCTTTAACACTGACTTCTTGAGATTTTCCCTGCCCTCCTTCCAATCTCCTATCTCAAATCTCTGATTCCCTCTCCTCTGCATTTCACCTCAACGGGTTTCCTGCTGGGTAAAATACACATCCTGCTCTTCCTTCCCATTCCCTCCCTTCTCCCAGTGTTGGCAGTTTTCCAATATAGCAACCTTGACCTTATCTCCAATTCCTTCCATTTCCTCCTCTTCAGCTAACACTATTGGTGAACTCTGCCCGTTTTCCTCCCCTTCATCCTCCAAAGGCTGGCCGTGCATCCTGCTGGCCATGTATCCTGCTGGATATGTTGTCACTTCTTTCCTTGCTAACTGCAGCCCCCTCAGTTCTGGCCTCCTTTATGTGAGCCTCTGTGCAGGAAGCTGATAGGAGTTTGGCTGAAACTTATTTTTTTTTTTTGTGAACCACATTGAAATCAGTGGGAATGAAGCACTAACCCCTTTAAAAAACACTGACCCTTTGTGTGTCCAGAAAGGCCTTCCCTAAGGATGCTGCTGCACAAGAGGACTGACTGCAACGAGGAATACTGAGCCACCCTTAGCCGTGTGTGTATTTTACTGCTTGTACCCCATAGCTGCAAAGAGCAGGGATGTTGGTGAGATCCCTGCTTTCTCCCCCACCTTCTTCCCATGTTTGACCTTTTGTAGCACCAGCCTGGCATGGTGGGGAGGTCTCTGGGGCCTGGGGCAATGGGCCAGTGGCGTGGCCATGTGGTGCACTTACCATTGCTGATGATGGCACTCAGCAATTTGGACATCTCTTTCTGTTGGCTGGGGCTTTTGGGTTCAAGCTAAGGATCATGTTTATTTTAGAAATGAACTAATCTGTCACTTTGACTACAAGTTTTGGATCTACCTCTTATGCTGCATTTCTCATTCTTTAAAAATAATTTTCCCTTCTTCAGTCAAATTCTCTACCTGTTTTCAGGGTCCACTCAGTTGACTGCCCTTGTCTGAGAAGGAAGGTGGCCCTTTGAATGCTTTTTGTGTGATATATATCCAATTTATCACTGCATTTGCAAGAATGCTTTTATCTTGTCAGTATGGTGATTGGTTAAGTATGATCAAGCTCTTTAGAAAACATTTCTCTCTAATCATTTTTGTTTCATTTGTATTCTGTAATAATTTTGAGAGTGATTGTGATCATGGAACTGTTTTGCAGCTCATTAGTGACTTCAGTTATGTGAGGAGAAGCTGCTGCTGTCTTTCATACAGGAGACCTCGTGAGCTACTCTAATTTGGTCAGGAAACTGTATTTAAAATGTCAGCAGCAATATCCAGCAGAATTCCTTTCAACTTTGTCATATTACTCTCAACTCCAAAGAAATATTGGATGTTAGACCTTTGCTTGGCATTTCCTGTGTTCTGAAGAGAAGATCCATATCAAGTATGACCACAGACTCCTGAATATTCTTTCGGTTATCATGAACCTGGTCATTTACAGAAAGAAAGCATCTTTCATGATGAAGCCAGAGTAATTATGCATGCATTGGTGTCTCTGACCCTCTGTGGGAAGCTGATTCTGGATGGACTCTGTTGCATTTACCAGCCCTGTGACACATTTGTACTTCATTTTCCATGTCACAGCTGTAGACTGGCTGGATCAAGTCCCTAGTGCTCCCTCCCCAGCCTCTGTCTTTTCTGTCTGATGTTAAGGACGGGGTGGCTGAGGATGTGTCCCCAGGTGGCCACAGCTCAGAAAGCTGTAATGCTCTGCCACTAAGTCCAGAACCATGCCCATCCTGTGAGTGCCTCTGCTTTTTCAGTCTGTTAAATAACCTTGGGGAACTATTGCAGGGTTAATGAGTCTAACATTCCTCTTTCTGAGATGCCACCCCCTCTCAAAAGGAAGTTTGTGTATCACCTGCAACTCAGTTCATGAAGGTTGCTATTATGAGTAAATGGCTGTTGGTCATGGCTTGGGTTAGGCACAGATCAGTGGCCAGGGCTTGAAACGTTCTATGCGTTTTTGTCTATGTATTAGCCTAATGGATTAGCCCATCTTTTCCTTTAATACATGTACATGAATGCTTTTATGAGTAAAAAGGCCCCTGCAACTTAAAACATTTGGAATAATAAGAGCTGAGAAAGTGCCCCTCCATTGGTTCTCCTTTACTGTAAAAGTGGTGAGGCACTGGCACAGGTTGCCCAGAGAAGTTGTGAATGCTCCATCCCTGGAAGCATTCAAGACCAGGCTGGATGAGGTTTTAAGGAAGGTTCCCTGCCCATGGCAGGGGTTGGAACTAGAGGATCTTTAGGGTTCCTTCCAACCTAAACCATTCTGTGTTTTTATTATTCTATGGTTCTCCTGGCTTAACTAACTTGCTGGCCTTGGCATGGAAAGCAAAGTGATGAGACTAAGCACAAAACACGCCATGTTCTTAAACGCGGAAAAGACGTGGATGGAGTGCCTCATGTGTTGTGTGTGAAAGCATTCCTGTGATGGTGCTACATGCCGCTCTGCCATCCTAATTTGCTCTCAGAGGCCCCCAAGTATAATAATTCTTTGTGTTTCCTAAGGGATGTGAAGACTAAATACAAGTTTGGTCAATGATTTCATTGTTGATTTCTCCCAGAGTTACAAAGCAATGCAAAAATATTAGGGACAGGCAGGGTGCATCTCACTGAATACAGATATTGTGTCGTTCTTAATTCAAGCTGGATGCCTGTAGAAAAAGGAAAGCCCGATGAAAAATGTTTACAAGGCTGGTTGGGCAGTAGAAATCTTTTGTAAAATGTCATCTCGGCGTCCTTCCCAATGGAATCCTTCACAGAGGAGGACTGGCCAGCATTTTGGAAACAAACCCAGCCAACATTAGGTTTGGACATCTGCTTGTTTTAAGGTTGCTTTCACAATTTTCTCTGTAGCTGAAGATTGGTACTTGATGTCTATGTGAAAATGCTGCCAGAGAAGCAATGAAGTTATGCCAACTGTTTCTTTCATGAACGCAGCTTCTTAGAAATGACTGTTTTATGCTGGAAAATCATCTCGTTTGCATTGCTCCCGTGTCTAGAAAGATGAGTACCATTAGATCTCGTTCTTGTAGAAAGCTATCCTAAATGAACAAAAAGTGTTTCTTGAATCAATTTAGAATTAAACCAGGGTGATCTCCTGCCTGAACACATCTAGACTGAGTGCTGGTACTTAAATGGTGTCAAATCAAGTGACTTGTGACAAAGGGGTAGTGGTGTCTTTTGTCTTTGACGGTGGCTAAGGAGATTGAATTTGAGACAAGCCAGTGGTCAAATTTTCTGGATATTTTCTTCATCCTTGCTTTAATCACCCCAAGGGGAATTAACACATATCTTCTCTGATTTCCACAGGGACCAGCTCGTGTGACATCTGATCTTGCATCTTCTCCTGCAGCAGGGTATGTCCCTGTGGGTCAGAAGCCAGAGGCTGTGGTGCATGCCATGAAGGTAAGGCTGTGAGGGGCACAGAGGTGTCCTGTGTTGCACCTGAGCTGCAGAGCTGGGCTTTGGCTCTTCTTGTGGAAACAACTGAACACAGAAAGTTAACACACAGGCAGGATATTGGTAACCAGCACCTGTGTCATGATGAATAAGCTTTGCTTAAAATAGTCACAGAGCTAAGCAAGATTATGCACAGCTAATTTTTGGGGGTTGGAAACCTCCAATAAAAGCTGCTGATGCTGAAAGTGTTGGTTACCCTTTGTGTTTATCAGTTCTGTGTAAACTGGGTCACTGGGGTGACAGTGGTGACCGAAATGCTGTTTTAAAAAGGGACGCAAAAACTGCATTTCCTCATGTATTTTGTTGTTGAAAATCCTGCAGCAGCCTTCAGAGAAAGATTTTATTTTATGAAAATATACAACAGTGGCATCCTGCCCATGTAGGATGTGCGTCATCAGTAGGGATTAAAGTCAGGACCATTGACCATGGGACCATGGGAGACTATTAGGTGAGTTAAAAGAGAAAACTTGCACTGTGATTTCGCAGCAGCTTTCAGGTTCTGGTGACCATCCATTAGCAGAAAAAGTGTAACTCCCTAGTGGTACATGTTTAACTAGTTAAGCAAGATACTTCTGAGTATCTAAGAGACACTGAAGCACAAATCCTTTACAAGGTGCCATAGGGATGGCTGGAAAGCCTCTTAACCAAATTAGTCTTTGGTTGAAATATAAAGATTTATAGATTTGAATTTGTTGAAGCTGAAGAATTTTGTACAGGGTTAAAAAGATTACATTAAGTCAAAGGTGGATTCCTGGATGACTGCTCTGGAGCTCAGATCCTTATTGTCATAGCTGGAAAAAAGGTCCAGCAGTGGCATCACTAGCTCTGATGATCTCAGACCTGGAGACAGATACTTACAAAGCTCTTTGCTTTGTACCTTTCCACAGCTGACAGATAAATAAATGGCACAGATGTTGCTCATGGTTATGATCCACGAATTCCCTAAATTTGCTAATTTTTAGTGCTTCTATCTTAGTATATCATGCCTGTCCAGGGTCTCTTGGCTCCAGGACAGATGTTGTGGTGGTGGTGGTGGCAGTGGTGGTAAAACTAACAAATGTCAGGAGAAGCAGTATTGTGACTGGCAAGGATATTGGTTCCATTGGGCAGTTGCCAGATCCCAGGAGTATATTGAATGCCACTATTTCTCAAGTAGTTATTAAAGTCCAGACAAGGGTTTCATTTGAACCTAATTTGAATTTAAATTACAAATGATTCTTCAAATTGAAAATCTTGATTTCTCAGCTTTCTTGAGACTTTATGCATCCAAATTGTATAACTCCTATTGATTGATTGTATAACTCCTTAAGAGAAGATGTCCAGCATGGTCAAGGATTAAGAAATACCTTTAGTACAGTTTTTGCTCATTCCCAAAGGAGCCGGCCACACAAGTGGCAGTTCACTTGCTGCCATATATTTGTCCTGTGTTTTTCAACAAGTTTCTTTCTTTGCTTGTTGTGAATAGCTCTGTGCTATCAGAAAACTCCATCCTGTACTATGCTGCAATGTGCTTCTGGGTGACATTTCTTCTGTGTGTAAATATATACATATACATAGACATAGACATAGACATAGACATAGACATAGACATAGACATAGACATAGACATAGACATAGACATAGACATAGACATAGACATACAGACAGAACTACTAAACTGTTACCTTGCACAATGTTGCAAACTCATATGTACCTTTGTTTTTCTGTCACTTTGTACTGATTTGGCTTTGATTGCATTTAAGCATCCAGCCCTGATGCAGTCCAGACTACTACTGTTGGCTTTTTCTTCCCAAACTGTGGAGGTCATACCTTTCTGCTCCTGCTCTTCATTGCATTTGGTGAGGTGGTGGTGAGGGATAGTATTAAGCACAGTTGGGAGTGTTTTTAAATTACAAGATCAAATACTTATGAATTGATTATGATCATATTCTGGGGAGCAATTAGTTTCCTATTTGCTTTAGGAATTGCAGGACTGAATTTCTCACTAAGGGCAAGAAACTTAAATGGTTTAAGATGTGATATGATAAGCATATGAAAAGGATTGAAAATTAATGAGGAAGATTCTTGGAAACTGGAAATTAAGTTTGGAAGGTCTGGCACAATGATTCATTTAAAGGAATTGAAAGGAACTTGGATGACTGGTTGTTGGCACATATTAGTAATCCCTCTGCTTCAGAGCTTTGTGGATTCCTAGGAAGAGCTAGAAGAAATTCAGAAGAAATTCTCCTCTGCAGTTTCATAGTTTGGCTGGTGAGGTGCATTTGTCTGTTTCCAAAACCCTGTAAACTGCCACATCTTGAGTCAGGAAGCAGATGACATAGCAGTTACATCTCAAGGGGCATAAATGATCTCACGTGATCTGTTCTGCTCATTCACTTGAGGTTAAAAATGTTCTCACATTTGAAGTGAGGAGGGAATTCTCCTGTAGATCAGTGGCATGGAGGGATGAGAAGGTGTCTATTTTTCCATCCTGTGGCACATTTCCAAAGCTCATCTGGAAATTGAAAGGCTGAGGAAACTGGTCATGGTCTCAGTCTCTCCTCCTCCCTTGTGGCACAGTGAAATAGTTAGTAGGTGTTGGTCTCCAGTCTGCAGACCTTTCTGGCCATATCATGCTGTAGCATATGGAGCAGGTCTTATTTGCACCCTGCAGAACTGAGTAGCTTTTCCAGTGCCAGCCCCTGCATGTGGGAAGCTGGATGCAGCTGCTGCCTTAGACCCTCATCTCCTGTGATACCGATCATGATTCTCTCCTGAGGAGAGAGCAGCTTCCAAATGAGACTTTGTGCTTTGGCTATACCACAACAGATATTGGATGCAGCACTTCTTGGTTGAGAAAGGAAGGCCTCATGGTTCAGCAGCCCAGCTCCTTACTGTAAGAAGAGGCAAGGAGAGATAGAAAGGCCATGAAAATGACCAAGGGGGTGGAGCACCTCTCCTAAGGCTGAGGGTGCTGGGGTTTTCCAGCCTGGAAAAGAGAATGCTGTAGAGGCACCTTATAGCACCTTCCAGTCTTAAGGAGACTCATAAAAAAGAGGGAAAGGGACTTTTCATGCCACATAGTGACGGGACAAGAGGCATTGGTTGTAAACTGAAAGAAGCCAGGTTTACATCAGATGTTGGGAAGGAACTTTTTACTGTGAGGGTGGTGAGGTACTGAAACAGCAAAAGTCGCTGAGGGACTGTCCACTCCACATGGATATGCAGGGCTTCTGGACTGCCTCTGTCTGCACCCACATATGTATATCTCCTAGGCTTTTTCCTTGGGATTTTTTGCCATCTAAATTTTATCTATGTGGCTGAAGTACTGCCTGGAATTTAGTGCAAGTTCTTCCTTGAGCATGTTTAGGATTTTCTTTATTTTTCCTTCGGAAATAGTTTTTTTTGTTTGCACCTACTAAATAAGGAGCAAGATGACAGGTTGGCACTCCTTACAGCTGTTTTTGCTAACAAGAATAAAAGGTACATATGCTAAAGCTCAGTATCTCACTGAACATCAAAGCACTTTTCCTAGGAACTGAGCAAACCTGCTAAAGACGTGGGGAGGTGATGAGGAGACAAATGTAAAAGAACAACGTTTAGCATATTACCCAGCTGCCCCCACAGCAGCAGCCTGGACCTCTTCCATGCACACAGAACTATCAAGCAGGTGATCATCACTCCCACTAATTGTGGATAAACAAGGATTTGGCCTCCCAAAACTAGGGAATAATCCTAGCAGGGAACATGGACTTTTCTCTTGCTGATGTTTCCCAGTGATGTGTCCAGCTGACTTATGAAGCAACAAAATTAGTGAGGTTTGCACAATTTGGAAAGTATCCCTCAATCTCAGCATGCTTTGTGTTGCAGAAATTAATATCTCAGCTTTCAGCTTCCCTTCCAAAGCTTTACTACTGTCAGTCAGACTCTTTAGTGGTGGTTTTCTTGATTGAATGTTTGTTTTTAAAATATGTTTGGCCACTTGAGGTCAGTTCAACAAGTCAGCAGGGATGTGGTGGACTGTGTGACCTTGAGTTCACACTGCCTTGCTCACATTACATCAGTGCAGTCTCAAAGAACACTTGAGGTGTTCCTCAGTTTATGTATCAGTAGGGAAAAAAGTCAGACAAGCTAGCATGCCCACCGAGAGCTAGTTGAAAGTTGTTTTTGGGAAGTTACATCCCTATGCAGAAGAGCAGCATTTCCCAGTCCAGCCCCATCCTTGTGCATGTGGAATAGCCCCAGGCCTGAGTGGAGCAGACTGCTCTCACTGGCTGGCATTTTACCCAGGGAGATCACGAAGGGCTGCTGTGTCAACAAAGGACCAAGTGCTGTCAGTGCAGCTTGATGAAAAGCAAAAAGGAGAGGATGGCATGAGCCCCTTTGAGCCTGGGTACATTTGTCTGTTTTCTTTAGGCTCCTGGGTTGAGAGGTGGCAGAAATCACAGAACATACTCCAGTTTCTTAGACCCACACTGAATTCCCAGTCCTTGAACTTTAGCTGATCTGTAGATAGCTGATGTGAAGGCATGTCCGTATTCCCCAGTGGTGTAACTGGAGGAACCTCAACCTGGTCCTTCTAAACAGCTGAGGAGGTCCTTCTAAAGAGCTGATCTGGCAGGATCTGAGAATAGCTGGGGCTGGGTCAGCACTAAGGAAAGGCCTTCCTGTCTTTCTTCAGGAGGTTATTTCACTCTTCACAGTGTATTTCTTCCAACATGTCTTTCCTGGATAGGCTGTTGCATTTTATCACTATGAATCTGATTTTCCCATATCCAAGATGCTCAGACATGGGTTGAGCCTGGGAAGCAGGATGACTTCCAGAGTAAATGAGATTCAGGAATTAAATACAAACATAACTTCCATTTGATCATCTTTAAGCTCCAGCTCTGCCTGGTTAACACTATTAAAAGATATTTCCACTGAAAGAAATATGGTGTGCCACCTTTTCACCCCTCCTGGACTAAGTAATGTAGTTTTAGTTTAAGCACAAGTTGTAGAAAAACAGTTTATTTTAGTCCACTGAGACTCTTTTGCCTGCAAGATGGATGGCTGTTGAAAGTAGAGGCTGGGGCTGGTGTGATCTTTAACTAATCTACCCATGGTTTCCTTGACACTTGCCCTGTGGACACAGCTGATGTTTAGCTGCCAGCCAGGAAGCCCTGGTGCTCCGTGCCAGGATGTGATCCTGCAGGCTGCTGGCTTTGCAGCCAGCATCGGAAGAACATGGGCTCCAGACAAGCAAGTTCAATGTGCAAGTCCAGCTGGATCAATAATTAATTCCCTCCTCTTTAGCAGAAAATAGATGCTCTCTTTGTCAGCACGTACATGTTTTTTGCATCCCTCTTGCTCTTCCTCTCTTCTTAGAATGGATATGGATAATACCTATCTGTGCAAAGACTGGTCCCAAGTAGGCTACAGGCTCTAGGAGAATGACCTATTTTTGTAACTCATTCCGAGTACAGAAGGATTGCTGTGCTGAAGCAGACCTGGGGATAATCTTCCCTGGTATCCCATTTCATGGAGCAGCCGGTGCTGCATATACCTCAGCAAAGGCTGAAACCCATCCTAGCGTGGCATCTGGCTCTGTACCTCTCTGGGATCTGTAGGAATATTTATTCATACAACTACACCTGTTGTACACCTTTTTAAGTGTGTGGACACATCATGGTGAATTAGACCACATGCTATCTGATGATGTTGGGTGGTTGCAGGATCTCTCACCCTGCACACTGAGCTGACCACCTGCCTCATCAGTGGTGAAGCCCTGGGTGAGGTATGTAACTCAGCACAGAGACAACAGTAAAACCTGGAGGCTCCTGTGCTGTGCCTTCCCCTGTGCGATGTGCCTGTCTGGAGGAACTATCAGAATGCATGGCTTGACAGAGGGGTATCCCTCAGGTCAGTGTTTCCAGCTGGAAGTGAAGGCTGCCTTTAGTCCCAGGCAGTTTCCTTTCTGTGATCAAGGGACCAGCTGTTCCCAGCTGGGCACTTTCTGCCTGAAGGAACTCTCTGGGGTGGCCAGGACAGTAGGATATGGCATGGCAGGGCTGGCTCCCACTTGAGCTGCTCTAGAGGTTTGTGGGCAGCACGTGGTGAGGGACGTCATGCTTGTTGGGGTGTGCTGCATGGAAGGTGGGACTACCAGCAGCCTCCCTGGAAGAGATGCACTGGAAGACAAGCAACCTGCTGCCAGTGGCCCCCAGGACTGTGGCAGCAGTCACACCATGCAGGTGGTGGGACAGAGGCAGGACATGACTGGGGGAACAGGGAGGACAGAGGTGCCCACCTTGATGTTATGCTTGTCTTTGCTTTTCGTGAGGCTTTGTGAAAATCCTGCCAATTTAAATACTTGTTAATGATGTTCTGAGGGACACAATTGTTTGAGGATCATAATAGTTTTGTAATATTGTTTTCTTGTAGGTCCTTGAGGTCCATGAAAATTTGGACAGACAAATGCAAGACAACTATGAAGAAGACCTAAGTGAAAAAGAGAAGGCAATTGTTCGTGAAATGTGCAATGTAAGAACTCCTCCCAGCAACTCTTGGGGTTCCTTGTGTGGTCATTTGTTAGAAGTATGGAGGAACAGGGATCTGTTGCATGTAAACCTTGTGAGGTCCATAGACACAAGGGAAGAGTGGAGGCTCTACTGACCACTGTTTTGGGTGATCTGAGTGCCTTGTTCGCTGCAGAGCAGCCTTTGCTCAGTAGATCCCATTTTGCTGCCTTCCTGGCTGTGGAGTAGCTAGTCTAGCTGACCAGAGATGTGCAAGGGACTGTCCCTGACTAGGAGAGTCCTATTAGCAATTGTCTCCACCTCTGCACTTAAGGACTTGGTTTGGGCTAAGCAATAATTGCTTGCCATGTTTAAAGCTGTACAGCTTGAACAGGTTTGAGCCTAAACCACATGGTATTGTCAGAGAAAGTATCTTGTCTGGAGTCGTTGAATAGCATCATGGTATGTGGGGTGCTATTAACACTGCTGACGTTTTGGGCAACCACGCTGTTACCTGAGCTGGCCACATCCTGTATGGTGAGTGCTCATACCCAACCTCTGCTCTGTGGTGTCTGCTCTCATGGCATTGCCTCTAGCCACAAAGCACCTTGGCCACTCTCTGGCTTTGCACACAAAAAGTTTGAGATTTCTGCTGGAACACAGCCTGATCTGCCTGTCACCTGCAGTTGGGGATGTGCTGTTCAATTGCCCAGAGCAGGGAGGATGCTTATGAGCCTTCTGTTTTTGAAGTCCACATAAGAGGCTGGCCCAGGTGGCATCAGTTAGTGCCTTCCAGCAGTTGAGAGGGGCCTAATATTCTTTTTAAATTCTGAAACCCACCTTAACCTTACACAGAAGGTGTGAACAGAAGCATAGCTTGTCCAGTTAAATCACTGTGAGCATCCTTGGCAAGGGCTAAGGCACTTCACTTTGGTTGCTGGATCCCTATAAGCAAAGCCAAAACCAGAGTGAATGAAGGTCTGGTTTTTAGGATATTTTGTCTGCTTAATTTCCCAGTCCCTTGTAGCTATGTTGGAAGAAAGGTAAAATATGGTAACTTCATCCTTCCAAACTGACTCATCTCTATTTGTCTATCATCAGTTGTTTTCTCTTTAAATATTCATTTCATGTAGATTCAAGGCAGCTATAAAGGTTTTTGCAGTTTATTTTTTATTTAAATAGTGGCCCTAGAGTGATAAAAATGTATGTTTTTAAAAAGTAATGTATATATAATTTTAATCATTATCTTTTTCATTATCTTTTCTGTTCATGGTAGCATCTTTTCTGCAAGCATGCAGGGTTGACCTACCATTGAACTTATGTTCTGAATCTAGTGTATTTGTTTTATACTATTACCCCAGGCAAGAACGGTTCTAATTTCAAGAGGTTCTAATTAGAAAAATGCATCAATGTTTTTTTCCCTTGGAAACTGGTGCAAAGATGCCATCCACTGTCCCTGCTGAGAACTGCAGGCCAGCTCTAGGAAAGGGATGGTTCTGGCTTTCAGACTGCAATGAAAAAAATATTCCTATTCCTCAGTGGCTTTGTTGTTTTTTTGGGGGCTTTTTTAAAATTTCTGTCTTTCTCTCCCCAAATGCTTTATTCTTGCAGGTTGTCTGGCGAAAGCTGGGTGATGCTGCGAGCTCCAAACCCTCCATCAGGCAACATCTGTCAGGAAATCAGTTCAAGGGTCCATTGTAGGAAGACTGTCCTGGCAACTGGAAGTGATGGATTCTGTGAAGACTAAAGAGACAGAGCTCAGTGTTTCTGGCTGCCTGTTCTTTGGGAGTTGGGGTTGAGTTTTTTCAGGGTTTCCTTTTTTCTTTTTTTTTTTTTTTTTTTTTTCCCAGCTTTTTTTTTTTTGTAACAATAGTGTAAATATGGCAGCTAAAGGCCTGATTTCCAGGCTGCGGTGCTCTGGAGCTACTGTTCACCGGGTAACCATCCAATAATGCCACACTTGCATCATTTTTATTGTAGTTCAAACCTGCTTTGTTGTAATGGTCTGTTTGTAGAATTAACTAACTCAAGAGAATTTCTAAAAGGAACAAGAAGAACCCTTAACCTTCGGAGAAAGGAGAAATCACCGTTTGTATTGCTCCTGTCCATACGTCTGTCAGTGATTCAATAGCCGGGTTAGTGGCTCCAGGCAGCCAAGGAAAATGCAATTCAAATTCATTGGCTTACTGCCTGCCAGGTTAATGAGCTGCTAACACCTTTTTTGGAGGTCTTTATTTTGAAGAATGACATGCAACCGTTTTCACAAGGCTTCGTGTAAAATACTGAGTGGCAAGCTAAAAACATTTGTACTGCCCTACATTGTATGGTGGTACTCATCACACAAGTGTACACAAAGGCTTAAGACTCTGAATCAGGTGTCAATTAACAATTTTTCATGATCAAATGACACAAGATTTCTGCAGTCTTAATGAAGTCACTTAGCCACACAACAGTATTCCCTACAAAATGGCAAGTTTCCTTGTAAAGCTTTCACTATGAAATAATTCAGCAGAAACTGCTATCCTGACAGTGCTCATGGCTTTCACAGGATCTTCAAAAGCAGCTCTTTCACATAAGGAAGATTTGGGTGGTTTTTTTTAATGTTCTTGCTGGATCCCTCACCTATACTGGTTCCTCTGTAAGGTAACCAAACAACAACCTTGCAGAGTTGAATAAAATCTCCATGAACACGGGCTGTCAGGTGAGACTACTTCCTGCCATTCAAGCTTTATTTTTGTTAATGAACCAAAACAAGTGGGTTTTTCCTTCTTCAAATGGTTGTATATAAAATAATGGGACTTACATTTTGCTATTGTGGAGTAGCTGCCTGTGTAGTTGTAAGAATTTGACTCCCTCCTTTTCCAAGTTGTCACAGCAGCTGTCCCTGTACTTCATTAGATGTTCTTTCCCAATAGTCCAAGGAAGCAGGGCTTCGTTATTAGAATGCATTGGTGTAAAATAATTTTAAAGACAGGCACATGAAAAGATCAAAGCCTTCTCTTCAAAAGTTGCACTGATTTTAGCGATTAGTTGGAGGATATAATGACTTCAAACACCATTACTTTCTTTTTGCTCTCTTAAAGAATCAGTTACAGCTACAGACGGCTGTATTAGCTGGACAGGTTCTTTCTCTAAATTAATTTGTTCTACCAGTTGAGTTCTTGACTTGTGGTATTGTATTACATGGAGCACTGATACAGTATCAAGGAACCCACGTGGCAACTTATGAAAGGTAATTGGTCTTGTGGTGTACAATAAACTATAGCTGCCTGGCTGAAGACTTTGCAGTCTTTTCAGAGCTGAAACCTGTAACCAGTAAAAAAGTAGAGAAGGAATACCACCAAAATACACAATAACCAGTAAGAGTAAGCACCACTTATTCATTGCATAAATAGAAATGTAACAGTTGAGTAGGTTATTTAAAAATAACCAAGAACCACCCCCAAAACACAAGTGCTTACTCACTCACATACCCACCAGTAGATTATTTCTTACTACTGTTCAGTTAGTGAACACTGAGAAAGATAGCGCTGTCTAATAGTATTTACATCCCATGGAGTCTGGAAAAATCCATTCTTGAGTCTGTCTCCTTTAAGCATCTTTAGAGGATTCTGGATTTCCTCCTCTTTGCTTTTTATTTTGACCTCCAGTTTCTAGTCATCAATTGTGATTGTCTTCCTCCTCCTGTACAATTTATACATTGAGATTTCTGTACCGGAAAAGGTGATGTAAAGCAGAGCATCATTATTCCTTAACATCTAAGGTCAAACTGAGGGTTACTTTAATCTATCTGCTTGAAAGCCCATTTTAACTTTGGTGGCATCTGCTTGCTGGATTAAGCAGAGTTCAAGTATATTTGGAACAAGGTTGAATTATGTCAGTGAATTTTAGCTAAAGCAACACAAATATTGCCAGCACTTGGAGAGAGTTAACTGTGTTCACATGCTTGCTATTTAAGGGGTATATGAGGCTATCAGCAGGTCCTCTGAACAAGACAAGAGCTATACTCATCAGATTACTAGTCTCACCACTATGTAATTCCCACTCAAATACTCCCTGCTCTTAAATCTCTTTCAAGATCTATTCAATGACTTCAAGCAAAGCTTGTTTTGTTCCACCTGCAGATCTCACCTGCAAGGGAAACAGTGTCGCAATTGAGGTCAATTAGCCCTGCAAATCTGAAGAGCCAGTTTATAGGGTAGCCAGCAGTTCAGCTGAACAAACTTCTTATTGGTAGAGTACTGCCCTTTTTAAGATTTATCATCTTCAATGTAAGATATGCATCACTGATTTTGCAGAAGAACATGACAGTGCTGTCTGTAACTTGGGGTGTTACTGTTTAGGGGTTTTTAGGCTTGCCAATCTTCATACTTAGCTCCATTTGAGCTATGAAATGTCTTCCTGGGGTAAAATGATGCTCAATGACTTTACAGGAAGAATCAGGTGCTGAATTTTCAGCTGTCTAAATAGTTTATTTTATATGCATATTTAAATTCACTTACCTGTGCGCTCAGTATTCAGTGAAAACTACCTGAGGAGCTTTGTACATTAAACTGGAAGGGGGAGCATCCCTTGAAATAGTGACCATTAAATTCATTTATTTGGGGCAATAGCCCAAGATAATTGCCTCAAGAATGAAGCCCAAGGGTTCTGCAATCTCCTGGCAAAGAAAGCATCCACTGTTTACAAATGGACTTTGCTTGCTTAAGGAAAGTAAAATCACATCCTTGACTTCTGTTGGAGTGACTGGAGTAAGCAGCATTTCCCGAAGTTCCTGAAATGCTGCGATGTAACCAGCTTCAGTTGGCTCTTTGCACCTTGACAAGACTGCTGAGCACAACCTTGTTTGAGAATGGCACATTTTTATCCAAATATTAGATATTAAATGAAATCAGTGTTAAAGTGACCTTTTATCTTTCTAGAAACTGGGGGGAAGAGTACTACTGATCTTTTTCAAAGTGCATGACTGTAAAGTGATAAAATTGTATATTTTTCATAATGTGGGGAAAGTCTATTTGTGCTGCTTTAGAAATCAGTTTAAAGTTTGATTTCTGTTAAACCTGTGATCTTACAGCCCTGCTATATTTTCTGTATATGATTTACAAAGAACTGGAAAACTTAGCACCTGCTGTTGTGTATATAGCAAAATTCTTTAGACCTTAGCACGCGTTTTTACCTATTATTGAACCACTCTGGCTTTTTGGGGGAAGGAAAGTAATAGTACAGTTTTTTTTTTGATAATGTGTGTAAAACATTCATTTGAAATATTTTAGTAAAAATGAAGTAAGAGATTGATTGTGATAGTGTATACTTCTAGCTGAATAAAATAAAATACATTCTTTTTAAATAAACTGATGAGTAAGATTTCAGATACCACTGCTGAAATACCTTGGAGTAAGTATCTTGGAGTAACCTTGGTTATGACCTCTGAATTAATATGAAAAACCTGGCAATCAACTAAATTCAGAACCAATTTTATTTGGGTAGAGTGAACAAAGTAGTCCCATTTATAACTATGATGTACATCACAGTAGGCTGTTACATTCAGACTTTCACACTTAGAAAATATATATATTATGTACAGGAATTTGCAAATAGGTGTAAACATACAATATTTTAAGATACCAGTACATTCCAAACCAAAACTATCAGCAAGGCAAACACCTCAAAATTATTCCAGTCAGCTAGCATTCAGAATCTCTCTTAAATAAAGCAGCTTTTACGCTTGACATCATGTTGGTTTACTTACTATTAAAAATGAAGTTTTTTATTATAGATCAAATATCATAATATCTGGCTATTTTGATACTTAAAAATAGGCACTGACTTCTAGAAGGAAATTTTCTTCTTACTGATATAATTGAGCCAATATGGCTGGTTTTGCTAGTACAAAGTAATCCAGTGCTGGAATAAGTCAAGACAATTTAAATTTAAGTCAAATGTATAAAGTTAGAATAGATACTGCAAAGCTGATTAAAATCTAGAAGCCTATATAACTCACCATAAACCATACTGCAAACAGATCAGCTAAATTTTCATGTAATCTCATTTCTTCATCTAAATTATACAGATTACCCTCCTCTTCATCTTTACAACGTAGGTTTTGGCTATCTACTCCTGCCTAATCAACATAAAGGTATATCGTGCAAATTACCTCATGCTATCTCATCCATGTAGCACGTCCAAGTCCTGCTACAGGTGGCATACCAGGTGGTGGAATTGGAGGTGGTACAGGTGGCTGTCCACCTGGGGGAACAGTAGGAGGGGGGTAACTAGCTGGTGGCATTCCCAGCCCTGGAGGTGGATGAGGTGGTACTGCATGAGTTGGAGGCAGTCTTGGAGGTGGGAAATTAGGGTTGTATGTAGGTGGAGGAGGATATCCAGGAGTAGGAGGTGGAATATTGGGTGGGGGAAAGAAGCAGGGGGTGGAGGTGGAACTGGTGGTGGAGGGTTGGGAGGGTAGACATGAGGATGATATGGTAGATGAGCTGGTGGTCCATAGGCCGGTGGTAAAGCTCCATATGTTGGTCCTTCTGTTTTCATCATTGACTGGAGACTTTGATAACCCTCCCCTGACATGTAAGAATTTGTAGTAGACATCCCTGTAATATAACTGGTGGGGGGTGGGGGTGGGGGACGATGTGGCAGAGGTGGAGGTTGATGTACTGGGGCAGGATGAGCAGGGGGAGGAATCTGGACCTTTGGCATATCTACTGAGTCCACAGTAGTAGATTGCTCTGGTTCTCCCATCGAAACTGCTGTTGTCAAAGGAGGCTTGCGCTCTGGAAAAGAAAATTTGATTTATATTGTTGAAAGATAGTGGCAAGAACAGCTTCTGAATACTTATTTTTCCTCCAGTTAAATTAGCAAAAGACAATTCTCTTAAGTCTCTGAATGCCATATGGTATCCAGTCAGACCTTCTCAGGTCACTAAAAACCAACAAAGCTGCCTATCAAAGCTTCAAGGTCTGCTTTTCCCATTCTAAAAGTTTAATTAATCTTTCTTATTACTATTCTTTATACTATTTATAATTTAAATATTGTTGTACAATCAGCAGAATTAACAAACTGGATGGATGGAATCACAACTAGTAGATTTAAAATGTCACAGGATTCACAATACCAAAAATCTTTAGTTCAGTCCTTCCACCTTCTTTGGTACAGGCCTGCTTTCTACCTCTTTGGTAGTCCAGGAGGTGGCCTGGGATTACCCTCTGTACTTCACCTGCATCCCATATTGGGAAACATTATTTGAGAACACAGGCCAAAGTCTCAAGTGTTTAACACTCAGTTCTAAACCTGTTTACCAAAGAAAGAAAAAAAAGAAAACCAAAGGGTAAGTAAGAAGGACATAAAACCTCATCAGCTTTGTCCCACTGATTAATTTCAGTGAACTCAGTGCCTGACACTCTGGCGAAGTTCATAAAAAGGTCATCATTTTACAGAATTATACTTAGCCACTTCTGGAAAGACCACACTTTAAGCTGTCTTGTCTTTAAATATGAATCATTTGTTTCCCCTCTTATTGCAGACATTATAAAGTAAGTAATACCACTAGGATGACTAACCTAATAGCAACCTCTCTGGATGGTCAGAGACATCATTGAAATGACCATCAAAAAAGAGTTTGGGACATCTTGACATTCATCTTGCTTTTTTATTTAAGCATCAATAATACTGTTCAGTAAGAAAAGTTATTTAGAAATACATACAGGGCAGTAATTTCTAGTGGTATATACACTGTCACTGTTAAACCGAATTCAAGATAACTCCTCCTCCTAGTTCACTTGGTCAAAATGCATTCTTGGTTTTCACCTGACTTTTCCACAGAACTGCCCTTTATTTTGATAATGTGCTTTTACAATTACATCCTTGTATAAACAAAGAGGAAAATTTCATGTAACAAGGGAAATAAACCCATTACCTGCCTAAGCAGGATTTTAACAGGAAAACTGCCCCCTAGGAAAGCCACATAATTAAATCACACAAGGTGGATATGCAGGCTGTGGTACTCATGATTTCAGTGACTTCTAGCTCCTAAACTGTAGCAGGCAATAGTTTCTTCATTTGTTCATTTTCAGAACCATTCTGGATGCAAGAGGTGCATTCAAGATTTAACAACTGAAGGAATAATTAGCATGGTATTTAGAAAAACTCCATTCTTAATTAGATTTTAACAAATGAGAAAAATTGTCCTACTGTATTTCAGGGCACTGTTTTTCTCTCTTCTAATTCCCTAGAAGCTGTCATCTCACAGTTACATTATGGCCCATGGTCTGTGAAATATTTATGTCATATTTAAGGGTCACTGGAAGACAGCTAACGCATTAAGGTGCTGGAAGCACATTTTTATAACAGTACAGTTTATTTTGCAAACATACGGCATGTGAGAGTATTAATGTTCTCTGGCAGAAAAAAGTCCTCTTTTGAGGTACAGCAAAGAACCCCTTTTTGCTTGGAAGTTGCAGACCTGCAGAATTGCTGTACGACAGATATAACAGAAAACTTGTATAGGATAGCTGAAAGCTGCTCTCGTAATCTAATATGGCATCTGCCATCCTTTTGAGATCGAGAAGTCCCTTTTAGCTTGCTATTAACAACTAATTTTAGTCTTCTAGACCTTTAATTGTTGCAGCTTTGTTTTGTCTTTATTTACCTAGTATAGTCTTGTTTCCATCCTAAGTTTTTTACTTCTGTCTGGAAAAGTCTGTGCTACTATGATGAAATTCCCTCTTATCAACCTGTATTTTTACCTGCCAAGCTGATTAATCAAGGAAACAAACCCTTGCCCCCACACCATTACCTACCACCACCTGAATGAAAAGCAAGGAAGTTAATAAGAATAAATGTGTTTAAGAAAATAAAAGCTTACCTGGAGGTGGATGTGCAGGAGGTATTGGTGGATGTGAAGTTTCAATTTTAGGAATTTTAGATGGTGGTGGTGGTTCTATAAAACATTTGTCAGTTTGTCATTGGTTACTGCTCTGCAATATTTTCCAAATTCCAACTCTGATCTCATGCTAATGATTATTACATCACATTACACTATGCAGAAGTACAGTGGAAACCCTGTTTACTGGGTATGTTTAATAAAAAAACTAAAATCAACACCTTTGTAAAAATAAAGTGGCATCAAGTATCACGTACAAGTCTTCCAAAAGAATGTATGCCTACAAATTCAAATGACTTTGTAACTACAGACAAACTGTCCCAATAACAGTATGTAAGTGAAGATGAGCAAATACATGTTTTCTACCCCAAAACTTTAACTTACAAATAGTTGGAACAGTTCTCAGAAGTTGACCTATGCTCTGCTACGGAAACACATCAGAAACCAAACAAAATAGCAATTGGACAGGAGAGAGGAGGGAGAAGAGACCGCTGTCTGGAATCTATCTGCAGAGTTACAGGGGAACAAGTGCCAGACTTCCTTAGGAAGTACATCCTAGCTATCCTGAACTACTTTGTTCCAAACCAGCAAGATGAAGAAAAACTCCCAAACAAACAAAAGAAACAGGTATGATCACTGCAGTGAGTCTACATTTCTTTTGCCTTTCTTTTGTCACTATCTATTGACACAGAATGCCTTTTAGTGGCAGCCATGCCAACAGCCAAGTACAAACATTGCTGATTACCAACCACTGACTGTTAGTGTGGCTGTTTAATGACACGGTACCTTCAGTCACTTCAAAGGCCTCAGCTTGTTGAGCAACTACTCCCAAATGATGCATGGAGTTACACATTGAGAGTTAACTAGTTTAGCAAGACTTCTGCTGAATACTCTGTTAAGGGACTCTCTGGGCACAGTTATCATCAATTTATTTCAAGTTTTGCAGTTAGGAACATTTTAAAAACAGTTATAGTATATATTTAAGGTACATTATCAGGACCAAAATAGTCTAGACCTGCCAAGCCTGTAAGCAGACTAAGTGCATGTCAGCAAATTACTTACTCTGGTTTAAGCAGTAAAATGGAAGCAACATGAATAAAATATTAATATTTACCTGCTGCCTTTGTTTCTTCTTTTGGAGATACAGCCTGTTTGAGAAAAAGAAAAAAAAAAGATAAAAAAAACCCATTACAGTCAGTCTCCTAGGTAAAAGAACAAGAAGAATCAGCCTCAAGTTGTGCCAAGAGAGGTTTAGATTGGATATGAGGTGGAAAGGGTGATCAGGCATTGGTACAGGCTGCCCAAGGAAGTGGTTCAATCACCATCCCTACAGGTATTCGAAAAATGTGTAGATGTGGCACTTGGGGACATGGTTTAGTGGTGGACTTGACAGTGCTGCATTAATAATTGGAGTTGATGATCTTAAAGATCTTTTCCAATGTAAATGCTTCTATAGTTTCTTATGACAACTGCAAGAATGCAAGACAAACACTGAACAAAGTCAAATCACACTGGGAAAGCCCAGCTTAACTAGCAGAATGAAAAGACTGGAGAAATAGCAGGTATTTTACATGCAGCATTTCCTGCTGTTCCCACTGTTGAGTATTACATCTCATTTAATGTATTTATCATCCACTGCACATACCTCGTGGTCTGGTTCACTGCTCACTGAGCTGAAAAACAAGAGGCTTGGTCTCTGTTTCCAATTCTGCTTTGACCTGTCACTCAACCTTTGCCATAATCACTTCAGGCTCTTATGCTTTATTTACCAAGACAGGAGGGCAGTGAAAGTGTTGTACAGCATAAAACATTTCAGAAGCCTTTAGATGGAAAACATTGTATAAAGTCCAAATGTTATGCCACGAAAAAAATGTATGCACACTGAACAAAACCCACAAATCCTCATATCATCCTTCCAATCACAAGTTTTTGGTTGGGTTTTTCTTGGTTCATTGGTTGTTGTTTTGTTGTAGTTTTTTTATAAACAACCACGGATAAGGGAATAAAAAATCTTCCCAGATTACATGGTCCCACTGAGATGACTACTTGATGGTTTCTGAGAAAAGCAGAGAACTTAACTGCAACTTTAAGTACAACTATATTTAGAATGAATGATGAAGGTCAGAAGGGTACAGTACATAGCTTCTCTGTCTTCTCAATGAAAATGTTTTTTAAGCGACTGTTTATCTCTAATAGCTTTACCTGCATAAACTATTTCTCTGTTTCCTTCGTCTCACTTTTCACAGCAAGAATGGACACACTTCAATCTTCCGTCCAACTTGAACAGTACTTTTCCTTAATTCTGATGAATATTCTCAAAATTGTTGCTAATTTTTGCCTGCTTGAGGTAACCTCATTCTTATATTCCTTTGATAGTCATTTCAATTTTCCAGACACCTTTCAGCTGCTTTCCTGCTTTTTAAGGACAATCTTTATTTTACCATTTCAAACACGCATACTTTTTTCTTAGCGACTCTCATGGACTCATCTGCTGCCTTCATTTTACTTGGATGGTCTTTTCTTGACTTTCTAGCATTAAATTCCATGCCTGTAAAACTGCATCAGTGCCTCCTGCACTTTCAAGCAGAAGCAAATCACAACTTGTTGGATCTTTTCCAAAAATCACTCATTTTGTGAAGTCAGTTGATCACTTCAGGTGACAAGCAATTCAATAACTGTGCATTTGTTAATATGAAGCAATATTCAAAAAACAACATCAAGGTACACCATTACAGTAGAACAAGAAACTAGAGCAAAATAACTCATGACAAAAAAAACAAACATCAATTTAAACTGCATTTATGCTAAACAAACAAACAAACAAAAAATGGAACCAAGCAGCAACAATTCTCTAATATTGGCAGCTGCTAAAATAGAGATGAGCATTTATTTGGTCATTCTACTGCACTGTAGTCTGTACTGCCCCAGCCAGAAAACCTGAGAGTCATAATAAATAATAATAAATTATCAACGTTATCCAGTGTCACGCTGATGGGTATTTAATACCTTCAGCTGAATCTGTACAATGGAACTGTTCTTTAATGCTGCTTCTATGAGCAATAAAACTGTTGCCCTTAACAATTTCTAGTTTAACCCACATAAAAATACTATTTACATTAAATGATTCACCAGTATATTTTTAGTGAAATCAACTGAAAATTTGAGTGCTCTTCATCACCAGAGATGTAGGGGATGTGCAGATGCTTTAGACATCTGATAGGGGTCTGTAAGCCATGGGCCAATGCCTCAGCTGCTTGAAAGCATCTTGGTTCAGTAGAAAGTAATGGGAGTTAAAAGAGATCATGTAAATTGAAAATCTGGCCTCCAGCAACAAAGTGTATTTCTGTTTTTCACAAACCAAAGAAGTAATGCAAAGTCCTATTTACAGATGCAGGCAAAGATTTTAAGTAAGGTTTAACATCTAACTCAAGAACATTTTAGAAGCACCAAGTAAATCTTTCAAACACCACACATCTTTTCTCCAGACTGTTTGGTGGATAAAGAAAAACTTTGGATCACCACATTTACTTTTCTCAAATTCATGCTGCTTGAGCTGTATTCCTACAAAACTCCTTTGAGTTACCCTTTGCTTTTTATTTGTTGTGGCTGCTTACAATATATCTACTATGTTTTCCCTTGATTATTAGGTAACAGACCTCAAACTAATTTCAGGAAAAGGTAAGTTTCACTGATGGCTTGACCAGAGGTGACTGTTCAAGAACAACAGAAACTATTCATGCAAAACCATCACTTTTTTCCCCACAAGATACTTCATTAGTATCAGTAGTATACTAACATAGTATCAGCAAAATCAGTAGTACTGTAATGGCAGCTCCTTTACAGGAATGAACAAGCATTTGTCACAACTTAGATGGCACACATAGGAAAAACCAAAACTGTTATTAATAGTTTCTGATGTGCCAAACTGTCCCAGACATTTTTGTTGAAGAAAAATAGTAAGAGATCCTAACAGGTCTGACAACTCCAGCAGAATTTGTGCTGATGGCATAAAAAGTATGAGAAGCAATACATAATACCTATAAAGAACTCTCACACTTTTAAAGTTAATAATATTATCACCTTTCTATCCTGAAAAATGCTAAACTTCAGTGCAACAACTAAAAAATTCAGTTCAGGCCTTTTCCTATAGTAAGCTCTATCCTGCACTTACAAGACCAAGGTTTTAAAGAGTTACATTTTTGTCTTTTTTGGGAGTCTGCCATCAGGAAGATGCTGCACTCTTCCAATTCCACTTCATTCCAATATTTGCTGCTTACTCCTAGATTTGGTTTGTTTTTTCGTTTTTTTTTTCTCCTGATGTCTGTTCTCTAGTTTGAGCATGCATTAATTACAAGTTAGAGCAAAGGTTAGAACAAAATTTACATCTTAAAAGGACTTGTTCCAAAGACTGTACTTCTGAAAACACTTCTCTTGCTAAGTACACATGAAAGATGACTTGGGTAACACTTTTGTCTTCATCAGCACTGTGCACATCTCTACATTCAGGTGTGGCACAAGAAACCCTCCCTAAATTAAACCTGCTTAATAGAGAATACAACAGAAGCACAAACACTGAAAATCTGGATAGCTCATGTTGACTTAAAAGCCTCTCCATGGCTTTTGGCTCAAGTGGAATAACAATGTCATATGCCAGAACTGTAAAGGCTGTTCTGCACTAACAAAATTTGCCACATAACCAAGGAAAATCAACCACATAAAATTAATTACAAGGCTCATTCTTAAAGCAAACACAAGTCTGCTGCACATTGTGGCCTTTAAATCAAATTGGCATCAGATCAGCCCGAAAATAAACTGCAAGTTAAAGTTCAACTTACTGCTGGTCTTTTAATCTGTCGAGGAGGACTTGACTGGGGAGAGGGCTTTTTAGATTGCTGTGCTTGTGTTTGCTGCTGCTGCTGCTGTTGTTGTGCTGACTGCTGCGACTCTTTTTGCTGCTGTGTCTGGGATTGCTCTGAACTCTGGATTGCTGTGACTGTTGTACTGTAGGTGCCTGGGGTGTAGACTGAAGAGATGGTGGCTGCTGCAATTGATGAGGAGTATGATGAGGCATTTGCTGTTTTCCCTGTGAGTATAGATCCAGTATCTGATGACAGATATCTTAACAATAAAGAAAGAAAATTCCAAAGTGTTACAACCTCATACTGTACAAGTGTGCATTTAACGGAATTATCAACTCTGATTTTTACTGGACATCAACTTTTTAACAATTACTTGCAAATATGACTGATCATTATAATGAATAAAATAACTTTTTAAAAGCAGATTAATTTTCAACTTATACTTGCATTTCTGAGTTTCTTCTGCCTATTTTGAGCAATATGTACATATATATGCACACCTTTCAGAAGAAGAACATGGTTTCTTGGTAATAAAAGTATGTCATTACTGTGTGCCTGGAGAGCCAGGTAACCATGATCACAGGACAGTTACACAGCAAGAAAGCAAGTGGAAGAAGATTATATGTTAAAATATATATGTCTAGTTAGGCCGGTCAAAAAAGTTTTAGGAAACTAAGCAAAGGACTAATACTTAACTCTTCTTCCAACATTTTAGGAGCTAAAGGTCCCCCATAATCTGTTCATTATTCATGGTACATCACAAAAAAACCTCTATCCTAGCATAATTTGGTCAAAGAGATAAATTATCAATGGGAAAACCACTGGAAATCAGGCTCCATTAGTTCCACAACACAACAATTCAGGCTAATTAGATGTGTATAAGCTAAAAAAATTGTAAAGCAAACACTGAACAAAAGACTAATCATGATGATTAAATATGGTTCTAAGCTAAGCCAGTTCAATTTAAAACATCATTAAGGCACAGCACATACAAGCACAGCACATACGACCCGAGTTACAAACTCGACACAAGGTTACTTTGACTGAAACCGAGATAAAAAGCTATTTGCATTTACTTATGACCTCGGCCACACAGTTACAAGAAATGTTGTGGGAAACGATTTTTATACCTTCCAAAACATCAACAGGAACATCTTGGACAAACTGCTCCCACCATCGTCTGTACATTGGTTTTGATGTCCATTCCTGTATTTCAAACTTACACAAACGACCTGCTAAGTACATAACTGCAACAGCTATGATCTCAGGCTCCCACTGCAGGGACAGTGTAGTGCAGAGACTGCAACAGAAAATAAACCAAAACAAAACATAATCCTGGAGATTACCTGATTGTCCAAATGCACTTTAATGTACAGCAGCTATAACTAACAGGGCATAAAATCCCACCACAATTCTAACTTCTCAGGAAATTTTAATAAAGAGCCTTGTAAACAAGAGTTACTAGTACTAAAAAAATCCCCTAAAATCCCACAGAACAGCCAACATGAACTTGTAAAGCAACTTGTCAAGTGTAACACAAGTTTTAGATCAACATATAAAAGGTTATCTCTTGAATAGCCTTTGTTAAAACTAATGCTAAAATAATTGATGCTTTTTGTATTAGATATTAACTAAGCTGCTGTCACAATCAGTTACTATTTCCAGATATCAATTTTAAATTATGAAATATGTTTTCTCTCTTTTCTCCATAGATTCTGTAACATGTAATCATCTGCTTACAGAATTTTATATCCAGCCAGCCAAATTTCCATGAATTCACTGTGGCTGTATAAGAACAGAACCCCCTATTTCAAAGGCCTGTAGTGTAAAGTACAGAATTATTTTCCCAGGATTCTACAAACAAAGTAAACTTCTAATATGGTAATATAGTGCTTATTAAGTAAGCACAATATAGCCTCTTCAGAACAAAGATAATTATTATGCATGATTTGAAGTAACCCCTCCAACTTCATACAAGTGTTTTCCTGAAGTGCATTTTAATTGTTAGTTTTTTTAAAACACTATCTAAATCCAAGTACAATGGTGTCCAAACTTTGATGGAAAAATTACAGTAGTCTGTCAGACTTAACAGTGACAGTCATGCCTTAATGTTATTCTACCTCTAAGATTATCACCTGCAAGACTGACAGCAGCTAAAGTAAACCTCTCTTGAGATCCACATTAATTTTGGTCAAATTATTTTGGAGAGTTGAGGTGGTATCTACAGAATCTGAACCCACACAGGGCTAATTCAAATCAGGCATATGACTAAAAATGCACTTAATATTTTTATGATGTTCTACTGCTGTAGGCAAGACTAAAAGCTTTGTATTCACAATTTCTGGGCAGTCAGACCACATACACATTTTCTTAAGGGTTTGTTATGGAAGCAAAAAATAATATTTAAGTCCTTAGTGAATTAACTTGCCCAGCTCTGTAGAATCCTCCTGAATGAGACTAAAGTGTGTCAAGTTGGTTTTTTTTTTTTTTTCAATACCACATGAGGAGTGCTTTTACATGCACTCCCATTGATGTGATTCTTACAAGTCCACTATTCAAGAAATTGTAAATCCAGTGCTAAAAACTGTCTTCCTCAGTGAATTTAACAACTATTTCACTACTACCAAAGTATCACATTAAAAATATATAGATGAATGTGATAGAACTGAAAAGTGACTTTTTTTTCAGAATGTACCATATATCACAGATTTGCCAAGAATCCAGTTTGTATCCTGGAGGTTTGGAATTTTGTTTGCCCTTTCAAACAGTAAGTTTCTTTTTAATGCAGAACTAAATTAGTACCACAACATTGCAGAGGTCTTACTGGTCTACTTCATACTCATTCCAGATTCTGTGCTCAATGGAAATATCATGATAATCATGGAAAGAAAAACTGAAAAATATTACCAAGAAAATATGTAACAGAAAAAAAATCAAACATTTAAAAAAAAAAATATCCAATACCAGAACAAAGCAAGCAACAGTAACTATTTCACTTTCAGAATGTTTTCTAGGTGTATCTTACCTGTCATTGACAAATGTCCATGCCATTTGAACCAGTTTTTGAATTTTATTTTTGTCACCTGAAAAAGGATCAGAAAAAAGTTAGGACATAAATTTAGGAGGGACAAACAGTTGGAAAAAGAATATTCTTGCACTGTTAATATATTAAGTTCTGGAAATCAATAGCAGACATTACTTGCTCACCCTGCAATATTTTACCTTTGAGTTGTTTGGCATACTTGAGAAGAAATTGGTATGGATGTTCCACTTGTAAATCAAACTTTATTGTTTGTAGTAAGATTCTTTCAAGTACCATCACTTCTTCCTACAGAGAGTTACAAGGTAGCCACAGTATTATTCCTTCTTTCACTCAAAAAATACTTTATGCTAAGTAAAGAGCATGACTACACAGCACCTCCAGGCAGCCATGTTTGTCTCCAAGGAGAACAGAAAGCTCTCCAACTTTAATATTTTAAACTCAGATACCTTTTCTTCACATTTATTTGAGTGAGGACAGGGGATGTGGTGTTTAAAATCCCTATTCCTCTGCAGATAAATTAACTGAGCCAGACATAACATGAAATTGGCAGATACAAAATCGAAACAAAAATATAAGCTCTACCACATTTCACTCAAAAGTTTCAAGTTCTTCTGTTATTTAAAATAAGCAAATTTTAAGAGAAGCATAGTTTTGCTAAGTCAATACTGTAAACAAGAAACTTCTCAGTACTTTTGAGATCTAGTTCTCTTATTTAAGATTCACTACCAATTACTTCCTAAAATCCCACTCAGATGATTTATGATTTATTTACGTCTTGGTAACATTTCTTGCTCTGGCTGAAATGACTCAAATTTACTTTAATTTGCAAAATAATATCAGAATTTAAATGAAATAAAATGCAAACTTTTTATGAAAACAATTATTCCAGTAAGCTCCCAAAGCTACTTGTATTAGAAAGAATTTGTTTCATAGCTACCAATCACTTTACCCAGAAGAGCCATAAATGCATACTGAACATCTAATTTAGAACAACTGAAAATCAGTCAATGCTCTATTGAATGCGTGTCACATTCCTACAGTACTACAGGATGAAATCAATTTCAACATGAGTATTTTTACCTTTGGGTCATCTCCAAACTGCCCAAACTGTACATCATTCAGCAAGCTACGAGCAGTTTTAATTATGTCTTTACATTTCTTGGGTGTTTCTTCAACCTTTCCTGCTAGGAAGAGACAGCAGGCTCCTGTCACCTAAAAAAAAGGCAAATGCTTTCAAAAAGTGGTCTGCATGTAGATATGCAATACAGTGTAGCATTATAAAAGCACTGTCTGTTTCCATTAACAGTTCTGTAGAAGTCTCCCAGGAAAGACTTAATGAGCATACTAATTTCTGATTTTAATATAGTGTTAAACTTTTATTTTCTCAGAGGAATAATACAGAAGCTGGAGGACTGTCTACTTTACACAACTTCATTTCAAGGTCAGAAACCCAAAGCACAATTTGTCCCAGTTCAATGTTGTCTGTCAAGCAGTTTCAAAACTGTATTATACTTCTTTTTTTCTTTCAGCTAATACAGAAGCGCCAGCACTACAGCTGCTACTCCTGAAGAACAGTATCAGCAAGTCCTAACTGCAATGTCAATACATTTCTGAGCATAAACAGAAATATGTAAACAGGCAAGAACGAATTTTAAGCTGTAATAATTAAAAGACAAAATGTTGATTTTCTATCTTTCTGAAGTGAACAGCGGTAGTAGTACCCAAGTGACTACTCACCATTTCAAATAGTCCCTGCCTAGTGCAATCATTAAATTAAGTCATCAATATTTTAAATACTTACATATCTTGGGAATTGTTTGAAGGAATGAAACATATAAAACCGATGGAAATAGATTATTCCGGTTGCTAGAGTGTCATAATGTCTGTGGTGCAGATTAAGGACTTTCAAACAACGAATAAAACAAATCTAAAACCAAACATGCACAATGGATTCTGCTTTATCAAGTACTTAAAGTAACTGGCTGTTCAGTGACCAGTCAGAAAATATGGCAAGTAAACAGCAGCTTTAGTATGATCAGGCCCAGATGCAGCTGATATCTAAAGCATTTGTTTTAAGTGTGCAAAGTCCTGATTGTATTTGCAAGAGGATGCACACAAGGTCATCCCTGTGTTGCACCAAACCTGCTTCAGAGAAGGTCAAAACCAGCAGTAGGTACACGAAGGAAAAGAACAATTATCACTTCACATTCAAGTGCTGCTGTGGAGGAAAGTTACTTTTTACACCTACAAAAGCAAATAAAATCTGAACATGCACCCTCTTCTTCACTTTAAGAAAAGTAAAGATTTTGTCTTCACCATGCTTTATTAAAGAAAGAACTAAGGAGATTAAAGGATGCATAGGAATATAAGAAACACAAAATTTAAGTGGTTGTCTATGAGAGTGGGTCAGTCGGGACGACTTATACATGGAGTTGTAAATCCCAAACCAATGAAACAAAGAAACAGCCACTAAAGACCAAGACTGGGGAAGCAGAGGTTAGAAGCCTCAAAGACACAAGCTAGAAGACTAAGTGAAAAATTCAAAATTTGAGAAGTCATGTAGATTCATATAGTGAAACACTGAGTTTCATAACTCACACAAGTTACTCTTAATTGGAAAGTTTGTATTATCTTACTTCCCCACAGCCAAACGGTTTTTCCAATGAATGGAGAGAAACTGTTAGGAACACATAACATCAAAAGGCATGTAAACACAAATGTATTTTTGATTAACAATTAAACGTCTGAACAGCTGAGTGTGTCGCATTTCTTGTACATTTTATTATGAAAATTCACTATTCATAAAGACATTTCATACCAACATGAGCTTAAAGGATACAGCCCTAAACGTGTGCCCACATCAAATATGAATCTGGCCCCTTCCCTGCGGTATCGTGCCTCTGTAGCTGGATCAAGCCCTTCAAGCTGTGATGGTGTGTGTGCCAAATCTTTCTTATCCCAGTACCAGCATGGCTTTGTATGGTCCAGGTTTGCCAAGTTTACAGAAGGGCTGGAATTTTCTTTATTTTCCTTCATTTATCAAAACAAAATTGTCTTTGCTTTTTAAATTTTCAAAATCGAAGTCTTCAGAGAGTCACTTCAGGACCTTGAAGAAAAGAAAAAAGGAATTTTTTTAAAAATAGAGAATTGCACCCTCCAGTTCCTGCTCAAAGAGGAGTAAAGAGGAACAGTGCTTAGCCTTGCCTGTTGGAAAGAACTCTTCCTATGCTCAAAGACAAGTAATAAAGAAATTTGCCTTTATCATCCTCATATATTGCAAACGCAATCAAAGAAAAAGCCATAGATTATCCTTGCTATTATCCGTTTAGTAAGGAAACTTCAAGAATACATCTCCAACAATATCTACTATTTCTTAGTAGTACAACTTCCATCTACTTTGTCCATAAAAGTAGGAAAAAGCAATTCAGTGATGACTGCAGAAAGATATGAAAATTTAGGGGGATTAGTTGACTATTGGTAACAAGGAAAAGCACTGGTGAGGTGAGCCTGAACAATCACTTAAATACGTGCCTGCTCCCAGGGACACCTTGAGCAGTACTTGTTTCACTTAAAGAAAAAAATGTACCAGCGCTCTTTCACATACCAAGATTAAGAAAACAGATGTGAGTTTGCAGAGTAAGGCAGCATCTAAAATCATCCCCCAAACAAGGCAACCGAATACACGCCAAGAGTCTCCTACTTGCCTGTGTTTACCAGCATTTTGCATACTTAGATGCAGATCACAAAGCTCTGCAGAAACCTTTCCGGTTTGAATTATGACAGACGTTCAGCCATGCCTCAGCTTAAAGAACGAACTCTCGCTGCCTTTATTTCTTTCAGGCACAAAACTGCCCTTACTCCAATTCAAGTACAGATACTGTGCACAGTTTACTGCAGTCACCGGCAAAGGTTGGCATAACAGTGATTAACATATGATGCAATATATTCGCTCTAAGCAAGGGAGTCACAGGAAGACCCAAACTTAAAACTCTTAAATTCAGCAATTACTTTTCGAGACGTTTCCCTTCCGAAAAGGGAAGGAAGATCGCGTGAACGGCCACAGAACGACGCCTACAACCAGCACCTCGCTCACCTTCAAAAAGTTTCTCTTTTTCAGAATAAAGGAAACTGTCTTTGCCTCACGGTGGTTTTGGAATCACCTTCACAACTCGTGGTATCGGTCAGAGACAGATCTAAATTCTGTCACAAGAAAAAGTAAATGGGTACTAAAAACTACTTCCAGAATCAACAAAAGCGCGCCAGGCCACGACCACACATTCCCATAATATTAATTTAAAAAGCGCTATTTTTTATAACTGTAATGCTCCTTCTTCCTTACAATATACTTTGCTTTCTAACTTCTAAAGCGCTTAAAAACCAGTTAACACTAAAAGCACCTGAAGCGACGAGATCTGCTTCTATAAAGGAGCGAAAGCATTTCCGAATACGGAACCAAGAACGAAAATTATCACCCGCAAACATCTTAAATGAACCATCTCAAATGTCCCAACCCAGACCACAACGCCCGGAAATAATTTAACCCTGTCTATTTACGCGCCCCATTAAACTGGAGGAGAGTTCCAGAACTCGATCGCGGCTTTTTTACACCTTACCTGAGACGAACCCGCCGACCGCGGCTCCGCCCCTGTAGCCCCAACCCGGCCCGGGATGCTCAACTCCACTCAGACCCGCCCGCCCGCCCGCCGTAGACGGGGCTGCCGGTGCCCGGGGAGGCGCTCGCTCCCCCACCCCGGCCTCTCCGCTCCCTTCCCTCCTTTCCCAGACGGCGGCTCTCGCCGGCGGGCGGCCCGGGCAGGCCCCGCGCACTCACAGGGCGAGCGGGGAAGCGGGAGCCGCACCGGAGCGCGGGGCCTCTCAGCGACAGCGCGGCCGCCGCGCCCTGCGCGCCGCCATCTTGGGAGCCCGGCCAGGCCGCGCACTGCGTCATTACGTCACGAAGGCGTAGTGCGCGATGCGGGAGGCCCCACCAATGGGAGGCAGTGGCGCCCCCCCCCACCTCCCGCCCGATTGCGGGTCCGTCAGCGGCCGTTGAGCCCCGTGCCCGAGAGCTGACCAATCCGAACGCTAAGGGGGATGATTGCGAGCCTCAGAAACCAATAGAATTCTGAAGGCGGGCCAACAGGGACTGAATGACAGCCAATGGGAGCGCTGCCGTGCCCTTTCGGAGGCGGCAGCGAAGGATTGGCCGCCACGGGCGCCGGGGGGCGGGGCCTTCCGGCGGGCGGCAGCTCTGCCAATGGCGGCGGGGGGCGCAGGGGGGGCGGGGCCGGGCGGAGCCATCGCCTCCCCTCCGCGGGCAGCGGCGTCCGGCGCGGGCTCGGGTGCGCCGCTCCCTCGGGCCAGGCAGGAGCGGCGGCTGGCGGGAGGTAAGGCGGGGCCTGCCTGGGCCCCCTCCCCTGCCTCAGCCCCCTCGCCCCGGCGCGGCACGGGCCCTTCCTCTCAACCCTCCGGGCGGCGTGGGCTCGCCCCGCTCCGCCGCCTCCTTCCCCGCAGGAGGCGCCGCTCTTTCCGGACCCCCCGCCGCCGCCCCGGGCCGCGCTCCGCGGGCCTTGCCGCCCCTGCCTTCCCCCTCGAGGCCGGTGCGGGGCTGGTCCGGGCCTCCTTCGGGCCTCCTTCCCCTGGGAGCCGCAGCCGCCGACGCGGCTCGCCCGGCTTTTCCCTCTCCCACTGCCCGGCCGGCGGGGCCGGCGCGTCCCCCGGGTCCGCCGTGGGCGGGCCGGGTTCGTTCCAGCCCGGCCTGCGCGGGTTTTTACTGAGCGAGGCGGTGCCACTGGCCTTTTCCCTTGCCCCATCCCCCCTCGAGAGGCTGACAGAAACGGGAGTAAAGCAAATCGCTTAAAACCTCTTTCTCCATAATGTAATTCCTTTTTTTTAAAAAAATGCGATACTGTTTGAATTCTCCCTGCTCCTACTTCAGCTTCCCGTAGAGCCTCCCACGCCCCCAGCTCTCGGGGTCTGGCTCAGGGGCGTCTCTGCGGGTGTGTGGCTCCTCAGAGCCCTCCTCTGTCTGGAGAAGAGTGCTCTGGTTTCTTTCCTTTCTCACCCCGTATGTAGCCTGCTTTAGTGAAGGGCTTAAATCTTTGGAGGAAAAAAGGGGGGAGTTAAAATTAGAATAAATCGTAAACTGTTTCTTGAGAGGGGTGTTACTCCTGAAACAGCCTCGGTGTTTCAGCCTTTCCCTATTGCTACAACAGCTGTCTGTCCCATGAACCCTTCCTCCTCTTCATTACACAGCAACACTTGATTAGAGTTGCTTGAGCTGAGGCTGTGCTTTCCCTTCAGTTCTTAGCAAATTCCTGCATTTTCAATTTGGCATACTGTTTTTTTTGCCCTATATTCAGCTATCAGGACAAGCTCAGTTCTTCCTTTTGGAAGTTGTCCCTCACGGTCCAAAGCTGCTCTTGCCCCTGGCTTGTTATCTGGCCTTCTGCATGGACTTGTCCTTGGAACCTAAGTTTGCTCCTGAGATCAAGCTGAAAGTGGACTGTCTTTGTCCCTTCTAAGAGAATGTAATGTAGGCACCTGTCTATTCAAGTGACAGCTTTGTTCTCTGAAAATTGCTACAATGTTAGCTTAATGTCTGGCAAGTGTTTTCTGGTTTCAGTTGTAATGTCACAACTGTCAAGTGAAACATAAGTATTTTGTAGGTGAGTAAACAACTGTGGCAGTCTGTATGTCCACTATCAGGTTCCTGCTATAAAATAGTAAGCCAGTACACAAGTTGTTGGAGGGAAAGGCATGATGGGCTCAAAGGCGGGGGTGGCTTCCTGATATTTTTGCTCAATTAAGTAACTTAATATGGTAGAGATTCAAGCATGCTGTCTTGTGCCTTAATAAAGTTTTTGGTTATGTCTAGCAGGGATTGAAGTATATATTGCCGTACAGTTGAAAACACATTCTTGACATTGTGTGCTGAGAAACAGATTTAGGCTTTTGGGGGAAGAAATGCCACAAACCCCGAAATCATTTGTAATCTGTATATCACTATTTCCAGAGATGGCCTGATCTGTTGCTGAAGTCAGATCTGCCTTGAAATAGAATTCCAATTTCAGTATGGTACAGAAATTAAAAATAGACTGCATTATGCCTCTCTGTATGGGAAAGTGTACAGCTTGATGATGTTTTCATTGTAATAAATCTATTTAGACGTGCCTACTCTCTCTATGTGATACTTCATCTTAGTGGTAGTTGTGTAGTTCTCAGCAAGTGAGTATTTCAGTGGTTGCTCTTTGAGAAAAGAGGCACTTTAAGGATACTGGAGGTCTTAAGGGATCTCTGCCTTTTCTAGTAGGCTGTCATAGTGCTCGGTGCATGAGACCTTATGATGCCTGTGGCTTAAACTTTTGGAAGCCTGGGTGGTTCTTTTAAGTCTGCCCATACTGATGTCTGAAGTCAGGGTGGCTTGCTTTATTCTCAATTAGGAGTTATATTGTATAAAGTGCAGTTAATATTTTCTAAATTAAGAACATTATTTAGGAACATGCAGATAAAGACAGTACATAAGGGTTTTTAATTAATTCTGCTCTAAAGGAATTAGGAAAAAAAGTTTGTGGGAGACTTCAGGACTAACAAAGTTCAAGCAAGGAAGTAGAATTACAAAAGTGGGTTGGCAAATTGGTAGATTTTACCAGCTTCTTTTCTTTAAAGAGTAAGTATTTTTTCTTGTCAAATATCTGTCTGAGAATCTGATTCAAGAGAGAGGCCAGGGAGTTAAGAGCTTGTTTCCTGTGGATAGTTAGTAAACTATCTTCCCTAGAAAGATCAGTCAGGTGTTGATAGTAAAAAGCACTCCATCTGCTAAAGAAAGCTTGAATGGGACATCAAGTGGTATAGGGACAACCCTATAGTAAATAATGTAATAGTTCCAAATTAGCAAGCTGATAAAAGTGAATTAAGAAATACATACTTTTTTTTGAGCTGTTTTGTTGGATATGGACTTATTTCTTGCCCTTCATCATTTTATGCTGCCTTCAAATTAATAATTTCTTACCAGCAGTTTATGTTTAATACATGTCTTGTGCTTAGTATCTAGCTAGGTTCAACTGGGTAGGGAGGGAGATAATGTCAAAATGACAGGACTTCCTTTTTTTAGTAGGTAAGTACTATCTCAAGCATCTGAAATCAGATTTTAGTAGCTTCTTTTGATATTATTCTGTAGACTGGCTTCTTCTCAGTATCAGAGTAGTATTTATATACCATCATTCTTTCCTTAACCTTCCACTGTAATGGAATTAGCTGTTTGTTCTTTGCACAGTCGATACATGCAGTGCATACAGCAGTTGTTCAGTTTTTCCTCTTTTCCAGATACTTTAGATTTGTGCCTATGGTTGACAAACCTGTAGTAGTAAAGGGAATTATTTGATTCTGACCATCCTTTGCCAGATAACTTGTAAGAGACACTTCAGCTTCCTAGATTTGGCTTTAGATGACTAATAATGTTTTTAACTTAGACTGTTATGTAAAATATGAGAAAGAACCTCTCAAAGCTAAAAGTACAGCAGGAGTTCTTCATTGCTCCATAAAAATGTCCCATTACTGTTGTCTGGCCTTAGTCTTGTGTGTTTAGAGCTAGGCTTGTGTTTGTAGCAATTAAGGGGTGACTTCATGCCCAAGTTTATTTTAACATTGCTTTGCATTGTTGGTCTTGCCCTTCCTCTGCTTTAACCTTCTTTGCTCCCTTTTTCTGTTTTTAGCTGCTCTGCCCTACATTGCCTCTTGCTTGCATCTCTTCTAACAAATGACTATTCCAGTTGCTCCATCTATCCCTGCCCTTCCTTTACCGCTTCCCATACTGTTCAGGTAGTCTGTTAATGCTTTTTATTTCTTTGAAATAAAGAAGAATTTGAGCTGTATTCTTTCATTTCGGTTCTGGGTTCTCTGACCAGGCCTGAGCAGCAGACCTATCACTGCAGGAGGATTCCACCTGTAATGTCTAACCTGGGCTCAGTCATGCAGGGATGTGAATGTGCTTGAGATCAGTTTTAGCTCCAGTACTGGAGTTTACAGGCTCTGGAGATGGCCAGATGTAGGTAATATGTAAAGCAGAAATAAAAGAAAAGACGTGTTTCTGAGAATGTAGCTGCTAGTGTCCTATTAGGAATCAAGATACAATGTAACTTGTTGCTTGAGAGATATTGTTTTACTTTTCAGAAGGATTCAGAAGGATTTTCTGAGGCTGATGTTCAAGTCGGTTATGTACTAGGAGATTACAGATTAGTTGGTTTATTTTATTATTGGATATATTCCAAATATCTCTGAAGGAATTGGCTAACCTGTCCTGGAAGTGTCTACAGCCATGTTTGAACACATGGTTTTCAACTAGCATTTTAATGTAGGCCAAAGTTATTTTTGCAATTGAAGATAGACAGTAAAGTCTGTCAGTTCTATTCAGTTGCTTTTTTATTGTTTTTGTTAAGAGTATTATAACCTGCATTGAAAGGAGAAGATGCAATCTCTGTGTTAGCTATCTGGTTCTAGCCTGTTGCATGCAGATCAATTTTAGGTTGTCCTTTTTATATCTCTCTATATATTTTAGAATGTGATAAATAATGATGAAATCATCTCAATAAAACTGTCTTGCATTACAGATGCTGCCTGTATTTCTTACCTAATCTTGCTTTGTCTTTAATACTTTATAGCACTAGTGCCCAAAATATTCAAGTAATGTTTAAACAGAGTAGGAAGAAGTTGTGGTGTGTAGATTTCTACTTCCATGGAACCTCTGTTGCTGATCCAGAACTTCCTGTATGCCGGGTCTTGCCTGGTGTGCCAATTCTCACGCTAAGCTAAGAGAAGATGGGTTACTTTATGGCAAGGGGTTGGTGCCACCAAGCATGAGGTGCAGGCTATTTCCTGCCCATAACAGGTCCTGTGGGGGTTGTATTTGTGGCCAGTATTGGAGGTGCTTGGTTATCTTTATTTGATGACAGTTTATAGATGTAGCCACATAATAACCTCAATAACTGAGAGAAGGAAATTTTCATTTACGAACTTATGTATTGAAATATTTCTGACAAGGACTTCTGAAAGATCTCTTTTTGCAAGTTTGCCTCTGGGTAATTCAAATGAACAGTGTCTTGATGTCTGCAATTATGTAATTTGTGGAACTGTATGTCTACTTTGTCCCACTGCTCAAATCATCATCAGTGAGCATGATAATCAGTGTTAGTCCCAGTACTAATCCCTGGGGTATGCTGGTGTGACTGGCCTCCAGCTGTACTTCGTGCCATTCACCACAGCCTCTTGAATCCAGCAGTGCAGCCAGTTTTAATCCACCTCACTGGCCACTGCTTTAGTTGGTAGTTCATCAGCTTGTCTGAATATGTAATGGTAGATGTTGTTAAAAGCCTTACCTATGTAGATGAACAGCATCCACTGCTCTTCAATCAAAGTTACTTGCTGCAACAGCTTCCCTCCACTCAGCACTGGTGAGGCCACCTCTGGAGTGTAGTGTCCAATTCTGAGCCCCCCAGTGTGAGAGGTGGAGTCACTGAAGAGGGGCCAGTGGAGAGGCCACTAAGATGATTAAGGGACTTTCTTCATATGAAGAAAAGCTGGGAGAGTTGACACTGTTTGGCCTAGAGAAAAGAAGGCTCAGCAGGATCGTCTTAGTGTGTACAAATACCTGAAGGGAAAGTGAAAAGAAGGCAGAGCCATTTTTTTGGGGGAGCTGCCCAGTGATAAGAAGTAATAGGCACAAACCGCAACAGGGGATGTTCTCTCTGAGCATCAGGAAATACTTTTTTACCGTTAAGGTGACTGAGTGCTGTTTGGAGACTGAGTCTCCCTTCTTTGAGATATTTAAAAGCTGTCTGGGTATGGACCTGGGCAGCTGGCTCTAGGTGGCACTGCCTGAGCAGGGGGGTTGAAAAGTCAGTCTCCAATGGTCCCTTTCAGTATGAGATTTTTTTTTTTTTTAAAGTTTGTTTAAATGTTTGTATTCCTGATAATATTTCAATAAAGATAAGTCTTCCTTACATCAGATCGCAGGGCCTGGGATTCCTGAAGGCAGGTCTTGTCATTGAAGAAGACATGCAGTACCAGTCTTCTTTTCTCAGATGCCTGAGTTAACAAACACCAAGTTACCCTTGTGCATCAAATCTCTAGTTCCAAGCAGCTATATAAGATTTGTTTTACCACTCAATGTTACTTTTTTCCCCCTAAGTACAACAGAATATAATTTATTGATTTTGAAAGTAAAATGTGTTAGGCATATAGATGCTTTTGTTACATTTTTGATACTTGTACAGACAGCATTTCAGAGCATTTCACTGAGATATAATGAATTGTCACCAATATGCTCTTCCATTCTTTTGATAGAATGGGAGAGAGGTTGATATCGATGTTCATAAAATTGGTTTTCTTACTTCTTTAAAACCAATGATAAAATGCTCAGATTTTCTGGTCTTAGCTGGTTCCCCGCACCTATTTACAGGTTTATTTATTCAATAAAAAGCATTTCTTTAAGGCATTTACATAGTTTCTTTCTTGTTGAATATGTTACTCAGAAATAGATACTGTCCTGTATCTAAAAGTCTGTGACCCGTTTGTCCAGGATTTAGTTTTTTGCGCAAACAAAACTGACTTTTCAAAATAGGACTCACAACCTTCTGGGTCAGTTTCCACTGCCTTGTACAGTCTGTGGCATCTGGGTGGTCTGTGAGCTTCCATGGTTAGAGCTGCTGGGATTCAAGAAACTGGTGACTGCCACATTTCAACAGTCTTGTTGTGGAACTCCAGCTCTAACCTCTGTAAGCCAGCAGCCATTCTGTAACTACTGCTGCTCACTTTGGAGGGTAACTGTGTTTGGATATTCCTGGTATGTCTTGATGTTTGGAGGCTGTCATTTTTTTATATATATATATACACACACATATATATATATACATATATATATATACATATATATATGTGCGTGTGTGTGTGTTTTATATCTGTATGTATGTATCTATGATCTTGCAACTAGATTATCCTTTCTTTGGAAACTGCCTTTTTCAAATGAAGTGGATCTTAGCAGGAAGCTGAGTTGTGTATGGAAGAATTTCTTTGCTTAAGGAACTTTGCATGCTGGAATATTATTTTAAGACTTGCAGAAAGTAGTATGGGTTGGCTGGTGAAGAAAGAGATGGCTGGTTACTTTGGATGGCCACCTACAATGTGTAATCTTCCCCTTTGCTAAGCAGAGTTGTACTGATAGCATATTAATATATTAACTCTACTTAAAATAGAGAAGTATCCATTCCCTCTGGAGTATGCTGCACCTGATTCTGTCAGTCAGGAGCAAGTAAAATGGATGTTGTCAGACCAATTTGAGAAGCTCTGTGTGCTGATACAGGGAGTACACTGATAGAACTGTAAAACTTAGAGTTGCAGAAAATGACTGTTGGGTTTTCATGTGGTTGTCAGAATAAGATTGTATCTGTTCTCTGCCCATATTTCCAAAAGTCAGCATTCGAGCAGTTACATGTTCCCAGCTGATGCTTGGGAACAGTGGGCTCTGTAAGGGCTCATGAAATTACAATTTTTGCATTTGTCAATGCCCTATTTGAAAATAGAATTCCTGTTTTCAAGACAATGACAGATAATATTAGTATTTCCTTCTGTTACTGTAGGATGCCCAGCTTCTACAACCTGTTTCTCTGGCTTACTGAGTCTTTGAATCCATGCCTGAATATAAAAAAACCTGGCCTGTTGCACTTAGAATTTGAGCATTTAGAAGGAAAAAAATGAATAGACTAACACAAAAATTGCTTTCTCTGTTCTGTGATGTCTGAGAGACGGTCTCTAAGTGGTTTGGAGGTATAGAGTTTATATACTCTATATAACTTATATACTGATATGAGCAGCCAAAACCTTTACAAACTCTAGTAAACAGTGATTGTAGTCTTAAAGGCATGGTGTATGCCTAGTTTGAAAGTTTGAAGTTAGTGTAATGATGCTTGTTTTATTTGTTGTACTGGGGTTTTACTATAGCACATTTAAGACAGCAAAATTCTGTGCAACTTGAAGGAATATTGTACTTTCTGTAAAAATAAAGTTGTATTTTTTCCAGAAAATTCTCAAATGGCAGATCAGCTTAATAACAAAAAGCTGGTTTGAGCACATTTCTGCAGACTTCTGTCCTGACTGTATATGACATGTTGGCCTAAGGCCTAAGACGTGAGTGGTCTAGTTTTGAAAAGTACTGCTGCTCCCGTAATGCATTTTTCTCTGGTGGATAGAGATTCACCAGAAACACTTGCAGCAGGAGATCAGGTGCAGCTTTGCTACAATAGCCATGGTGTTTGTAATTCAGTTCTGTCCTTTGTGTCTCTCAGGAAGAGTTACTCAGTCTGAGTAGAAGTCATCTCTATCTATTTACAAATTTGCTAGACTTATAGATAATGGTTTTATTTGTAGTAGCATGAATCTCAGCTTCAAGGACTGGGAATCGTAACACTAACAACCAGTCTTGTCTGGAGTCATGCTGCTGTTTTTTCCATTGTTTGAGATCATATTCAGTAGGATCAAATTTTCTTTTTGGGCTGATGGATATAAGTCTTATCTTGCAAGTGTTGCAGGTGTGAGTTGTTGGTTAATGCAGTGTCCATTTGTGGTCCTCTGTGGCCGAAGGAGACGAGCAGTGTTGCTGGCAAGGTTCACAAGGCTGTGCCTGTGGCAGCAGGCCCTGAGGCTGCTGCTTGAACTGGGTTCTTGCTGCTTGTAGGGTCTGGCCAGTCCTGCTGTGATTCAGTGCACGGTTGGGGGTCAGAGGGATAGGTTGGTGAAATGCCTAGGGGTGTGCACCAAATTAAGACAGGGCAGGAAAACAGATTCTCAGCAGACATGTTAACAATTTATTAGTATACTAGAGGCAGTTACCTTTGTGAAAACATGATGGTCAATCTTTCTGCCTTTATATAGAGAAGAGGGCTTTATTCAGAAAGTTATATGGCCTTCCTAGATATTTTAGAACTGGAGTGGGCAGTGTGCTTACTCTGTAATGTGTAGGCTGAAATAAATGTTTAAAATATTTCTGCTTTGGCTTGTTATCACCTGCGAGCCTACAAAAAAAAAAAAAAAAAGCAAAAAAAGCACTGCCTAGCAGTTCTATCATTCTGCTAAAATGTGAGGATTAACATTCTGAGAAGATGATGGCAGTTTACACTACCTTATAGTCTGTATGCATTTTATTATTTTGTCGAACATCTGAAAGCTCAGGGATGAAACTAAGTAACACTTAATATTGTTGTGTCTTTCTTGTTCCTTAGAGCCCAGTAAATGTATATGTTAAAAGCTTCTTTATTTTAAACCACTGCAGAGTTTGAGTAAACATGGAAGAGAGTGTAAGGTCTCAAGTTGCCAGCTATGAATGCCACAAGGTATGAAGGGGCTTGAAAGAATATGCTGCTTCATTTCAAGGTCTAAAATAATAAAATAATAATAATAATAATAAAAAAAAAATTAAAAAAAACACCAAAAAAAACCCTAGAAAACTGCCAATCTTTCACCTAAAACTTCTAGAGACCTTTGGAATGGAATAATCACCATTTTAACCGCTAGCTAGGGAGTGGGCTTAAGGCAAATGGGTTTGGACTTTCTGACAGTTGTTAAGCTCTCAATTACATCATTTATCAGGCATTCATAGCAGAAACTTCTTAAATTTTTTTTTCAGTGTGCATAGCTCTTTAATGTTGTCAGAAGTTCCTCACCCAACTGTCAAATAGTACTCTTTTGGGATTTAGAAATGCGGAGTGCTTGGTCTGCCCTGGGTGGTTTGAGGACACTAAAATTGCAGTGAATTGAAGTGTAATCATAACTGGGCCTGAGGCTGTGATCTCTTTGCCGCAAAAGAAGCAGCTCTGTAATAAATGTATTGGTAAAATGTTTCTATTTTTCTATATAATCAAGCTATTAAGGAGTGTCCTCAGAGTATTTCTTATCAATTGCATTGCAGGAAGTCTGTGCATTACTACAATTTATACATGGGCAACCTTGCTATATATCACAAAGCACTCAACTTGCCTTGAGCTTCATATGAAATGAATATGTATGGATTGAATTACAGTAATGCTCATTCATTATTTCCACAAATGAACAGTGATTGATTTTATATATATATGTGTACAATGAGCTGATGTCACTGCACCCAGAGCAGGAAGACAGGCCAGGTGTACCCTCCGTGTGGGTAAAAGAGCAGCATATTCTCATGGAAGTGGAGTGCCACTCTGAACTTTTTGCCTCCTTGCAACTGTGATCCGATATCAATATGATCTGTCAGGTGTCTTTCAGAAGTGTACAAGGCATGAAGTATAATTTAACAACAAACTCATTAACTGGCATAACTATTCCCATGTCTTGGAAAGGTTAAGTGGTACACAAATACCTAATGGAGTTCTCCAAATTTGTCTTTTCGTTGTTCACACTAGCTTCTGCTGTGGTTCCTGGCTGAAGCCTGGAAGCCCTGGGAATTCAATAAACACTTCTGGACCATATCTTGTTTGTTGTAGTCTGATATCCTAAACTCTCCTGGTCAGATTGAAGTTCCACGAGTACCACCTCTCACTACATCTTTAAGGAATTCATCTGCTCCAGAAGCTTGATGGAACAGCTGTACTTCATACTCTTAGCTAGAAAAAAATACAGCAGTTATCTTAAAACTCCTTAGAATCCCTTCTTTAAGGACAGGGTATTCCAGGAAGCAACATGAAACTGTAGCTGAATTCAGATATTTATAATTTCAGGCACACCTTAGTTGTGCACAGTGGGTATTGTCAATTCAGTGTCCAAATATAGACTCTTAAGTGCTTTTTTGTTTCCAACAGTGGTATTGAAACATTCAGCCAATTTAAGTCAGTACAAGACCGGAATGTATAATGAAACTCATTTTGTGGGCAAGAATTGCGTGTGTTGCCTCATAGCCTAGAACAAGTCTTCAAGCTTGTGAAACTTGTTTTCTTCTCTGGATATCATCTTTCTTTCCTCCCTTTCATTAGAGTGATTTGTGAGAGGTAACTTTGTGTACCTATTACAAGGACTCTGGGTAGTAAGTTCTTTTCAATTAAATGTAGGTGATGTATCTGATGTATAGTTACATCTGTGTCACCTGGCTGCTTGGAGGAGTAACTTCAACCCCAGAACTAGTTACATGAGAAGGGTGCTAGGACTGTGGATAGGATGTGCTGCCTATGGAGATGTGGTTTGTTAGTATGATGCCCTACGTAATTATCTAAATAGAAGGGAGCAGTGTAGGAGGCAATAGTAAATCATACTGGAGTTGCAGTATGTGTAGAAAGCAGAGGGTAGGCAAAGGTGTTAAAGCAAAAACTAAGCTGAACTTAGAGGAGAATTTTTCAGTGCATAGCAATAATTGTGGGCCCAATTGCTACTAGGTTGCTTGAGGGCATTCCACTTATGTAGAATTATTGTTGCAATTAAACAGTAGTCCTTGGCATTAAGTGTCTTCAGCTTTAAATCTCTTCCTTTGAGACAATCCAGTTAATTGGAATATATGTTATTGCCTAGTTATGTGTTATTTATGCTATTGACTATAATGCAGTTAAAGAAGGACTTAAAAAAATCTACAAAGTGATACTCAAGGATTTTTTTTCTTTGCTATTCAGCCAGGCTCTGTTCCTTCTGCTCTACCTGTTATGTGAAGCAGTTCACAGTAAATATGTAGTGATATGTATCAATATGCATCAATCTTTTCTGTGCATTCTAGAGAATTTGAAGAAAAGGTGGATGGTATGCACATACTTTTTTTTCAGTAACACAAATGGAAGGGTGGGTTAAATTTTTATTAGTAGTTCTTTTCCCCATTTGAAGGGGTGCTGCCTCTTTTTTGATGGTTGAAATTACGCTGATTCTTAGTGACCAAGACAGAGCTATGTGAAATGAACATTTTGGTTCAAAAACAATTGTCGTGGAAATATGTGCTTGGAGAGCATCATCTTAAAGTCCTAATTGCATGCAAGGCCTTGCCAAAATTTCAAAGCACATCAACTGTCTTGAACAGGGACAGAATGTCTGCTCCTAGCTGTTCACTCTGAAACAAGGTATTGAGTGTTAACAGTGTTTTGTTGCACCTCTATTAACATAGTAATGCTTAATTTTAACTTGTGCCTTCATAGTCGTCAGTGTGACTAATTTTTGTTTACTTTTGTCGAGTCATCTGACTAAGCAAAATACAGGAAACAGTGATGGCAGGTCGTAGTTTTTGATCTCATTAGTCATCATCAACATTGAGATATCCATGAAGACACTTGGTAAATGTGCTAGTATGGCCAAGGAGTTGCTGTCTGAAATGACATGCTGAAGTGATTTCGAGCCTTGTTGACGCATTGCAATGGAAAATAGAACAGGTTGAGTTAAGCTATCACAGGACCTATTTTTGAAAATTGTGGAGTATTTAGATCTTTACAAAACTGTTTAAATACAGCAAAGGTAGCATCTAATTATTAGCTCATGTCTTAGCATGTGAACACTTTTATTTAAGCTTTGTGTAGTATGTATGTGCATGGGATAACAGGTGAAATTGAAGTAACTTTCTAACTGTAAGTCTTATGTAGCTATGACATACTGGCTAATAAATATTTTGGTCCATATTAACATTTCATTATTTATGGTTTTACCATTTGAGAAGTTGTCTCATGTAAGCACTGGGAGGCTAGATCTTGAGAACAACTAATCTTACTTGTTTTGTAGACTAAACTTTTTCAAAGTTTCTTTTATATGTTCAGGGTGTTTCTTCTGGGATCACACTGCCATAGCAAACAGCTCTTCCAGGACAAAATATGTGAGTAGTGTTCTCACAAACATGAAAACATCACAATGTATTTTACATCTGGGTTTATTGAAGCATATGTCAATCAGGTGACCATTTTATGCCTTAGAAAACAGCCTCTATGAAGTATTAAGTAAAAAGATGGTCAAACTGAAAAACAGATGCTTTGCAAGAATGGGATTTTTCTGATTAAGTACAAAAGCAAAAATGTTATCTGACAATATCTTTATTTACTCAGTTGATGTTAACTGTTTTTAAAGCAATGGCATACATATACTGTAATTGTACTCAAACCCTGTAGGAGGAGAAAGTGTTCATTTGGAAGCATTACAAAAATGGGAATACATTTCTAATGATTTTTTTGCCAGTAAGTTCTTTTCATTAGCGAAGGCTAGGGAGGTATTTTCTGTATCAGTGTTTATTTTTTCCTCATTGAGGGGTAAATTTATTCTTAATCAGTTATATTTATTTAGATGATCATACTTTTTATATGGTACTGTGTCTGCATTAGAGAACAGCAAAGCTTACAACCACTGGTGTGGTAGATTCCTTGAAGAAAAGAGATGCTTATGAGAAGCAAGAATCCCAGAGAGGGGAGACAGAGGTAAATAGTACCTACCTCCTGAAGGGAATAAAATCCATCCACTAAGTGAGAAAGATGAGAAAAGGGTATGGGAAGGAAATAACTGAATCAAAAGACATGAGGCTTTCGAAGACTTTTACTCAAGAAGACTGTTCTTGTTAAGAAGTAATGGTGACAACCTATTTAATTTGCTTTACCTGAGTAACAAAATGTTCAGAGTCCTGTTGCAAGTAAATCATGTGGTTAAATCAGGTCTTTGAAAAGAAAAGTGAGTTTGTGTATGAAGTACAAGAAGTTGCCCTGGATAATTTCACAGGCCGTCTGAAGAAGGGAAGCTTACTACATTGCAGCTCATGCCACAGGAAGCAGCGTGAACGTATTGGAGAAAAGGCCTCTGTCCTGCTTTTCCTGTAGGTCTCTAAGTAGCCTGCTCTTGGTTGCTGTCACTGTTACTTTTCCTCTGGTAAAAGACAGGGTGAGGGGAGAAGAAAATAAAAGACACTGTGGCAAGGATGAAAACTGTGGACTTTACAAAGAAACAGAGCAGAGCAACTTTTCACTATTCCTCCAGGAGATGGTGGATGCTGTTCAGTGTAGTTCTTTGTAGATTGGAAGATATGAGGGAATGTAGTGTTTTTTAGTCAAGGAGATTGTGGAGGAAGACTTGTGACTTTGGGGGGGGGGTCTTGAATCCAGGAAGAAGACACTAGAAAGGAAGGGGGCAACGGGAAGCAGAACCTCATAAGATGGAATTGGGAAAAAAAATGCAGTGTGTATCCAAAACAGGTGTGTTCCAGGATCTCTCTCTTCCTGCAGAACATGTGTATGTTCTGTGGGTTGCTGCTAGAGATGGCTTTCTTGACTTGATGTTCAAATGAAAAGCCTAAGCAGCTGGCCCATATTTTATATAGAACAGAGTGTTCAGATGAACTAGCAAGAAAGGACTGCATTTAAGGGGTGCAAGTGATTTTGGGTGGGCAAAAGATTCTAGGACCCTCTGTGTTAGTTGTGTTGTGCTTTGAACTGGTTCTAACTACAGCATTTTGCCACAAGGAGCACATGCATCAAAGCTAGCTCTTCAAGGAAATTGTGTGGGTTATGGCTAAAGGAAACATAAATTCACATTGTATTTTAAGTGGAATGCAGTCATAAGTTGAAAAAATATGGGGTTTTCTGTTATTAATTTAGTTAGTGCTTTCTTTAGGTCATTTTTGTCAACATTGTCATCAGTGTTACAGAAATACTTCAGATCCTGTTTAAAAAAAAAAAAAGGCTGCTTTGTTATTATTCCTCTATACAATCACAGAAGGTCCAAGTTCCAAAAGAGCTTGCAACTTAAATAGAAGAACAGAGACATACTGGAGAAAGAAAATACACAGATAGTGAACTGCAGTGACATTTGTATTTAGAACAGCTTTTGGGACAAGTTTGCAGAGGAAGTGGAAGAAAAAGGAAAAGGTGGTTGTAGGAGAGGAAAATTATTAGCAAGAAGGGGTGGAGTACATCAAAGGTGAAAGAGCTGGGGGGAAAGGGATTGAATCAGTAACTAATTAGTCATTTATTTAGTGGGAACATTTAGATTAATACCTTAGGAGTGATGAGAATGTTAATGTGGTTTCCAAGTGACATGGTGTAGGTGGTTTTCAGAAGAAAACATAGCATTCATTGTAAATGTATAAACTGAATTTTTCTTAAAGATCACAGATCTCTTCCTCTGCCCACACTGTTCTTACACTTCTTGATTTCATCTATTTGCTATGAAATGTATTTATCTTTTTAGCCACAGTCATAAGCTTCAAGTTTAGGAGAAAAAACCAGACTTGATCAGTGGAAGCAAAAGATCACATTCTGCGTAAGACTGGTCATATCAAGTGTAAAATTGTGTTCTCCTACATACTGGAGAGCTCCTGTCAGTTGCTTATAAGCATTAAGCTTGTCCTTTAAGACTCTGGCTTCTTAACATATGTTGATAGAAGAGATTATACACTTCCCTCTCTGAAGCAGAGGGGAAAAGGACTTAGGCTAGGCAGTCAAACTAGAAAAAGAAATTGCAAACCTTATTTTTGTGCAACCCACTCATCTGTCCTCCCTTTTGATGCAGCCAAGGAACATATCCCACAGCCACCTACAGTACTCACCTCTCCTTGCTCTTTGCATGGCTTGAGAATTCCCTTGTCTTCTCCTTGTCTGCCCTTGTTTACCCGTATGTATCCTTCTAATACAGATTCTAGATCTGCACCCCTCTGCCATCTGTACCCATATGTGCCAAGTAAATTCATGGAGTGGTAACTATTATGTAAAAATGAGAACATAATGTAGTTAGCATCTACAAGGATCTGAATTAAAGAAGATACAATGTTAAGATACTGCACTGAAATGTACTTAGTCCTTGAAGCAAAGTTAAACTTGGAGAGGTAGCTCTTGCTGTGGGAATTCCTAACTTGGTTGGTATTGTAAAGGTCTGGCAAATTTTTGGGTAGCTGGTTAACAGCTCTCTAAAGTAAAAAGTAATAGCTGAAGCAAATAAGGCTTCTCAGTTCTCTCTGCTGCTCAGTTTGTCCTGCTTCACCTATCAACTTGTTAGATGTTTTCAATCAACTTTGGTGGAGTGGGAATACTCTAACAGAGCTTGACTTGCTTGCTAGAGGAAAAGCATGTGATGAGAATAGTTCACCTGCTTGGCCTGTTTGTCAGTTAGTGACCACGTCTTCTGGTGGTTTTGCCCAACGTGCACAGTTACATTGAAACCTGCAAAAGGAGATGCTGCCCTGGCACCTGTGGTCGTATGGGAGGCAACAGAAAGTGACGTGGAGTCCTGGAAGAGACGAGGAGGGCAACAGAGCACCACAGAGATTCTGAGCTGCTGGAAAAGAGAGCAAGATACACATCCAAAAGAAATCAGATTCCATGTAGTCTGCATCTTGTCGGATAAATTTTTTGAAACCAGCACAGTTAGAAATCAATATAGTGTTTACTTAGTGCAAAGATCATATTCACAGTTTTGTAACAAAGGTTGCAAACTTGTATCTTTACCCAGTTACAGAGAGGGAGAGGTAGGTGTCTTTATAGTGCTTAATGATAGATCTTTTAATTTTTTTTCCTGTCAAACCTGACTGCAGCTTTGTGTAGCACTGCAATGAACTTCTTGGTTATCATGTGTATGTGAAAAGCTGGGGGGGTTTGTTAATGATTAAATGGATTTTTTTTTTCCTGACCTATTATTTGGAATGACCTGTATTTTATCATGCAAGCTTGGCATTGCTTCTGTAAGGCAATGTGGTCCTGTGATGAAGTCAAATTCTCTAATACCATAAGTATTAGGTTTCTTAAGTAAAATGCTAAAGCAGTCATGTTTGGGTTTTTTTTTTTTTTTTTTTTTTTTTTTTTTTTTTTTTATAAAACAACAAAAATGCATTAATTTGGTGGCAGTTCTTTAATACTTCTGGGGGTTTGTGTGGATTTCTCATCATTACCTTCTAAAGCTATTAGGTGAATATGCTCACTTTTTAAAGCTGTAAGTCAAGAGGAGGCATATTTTACAGCTCATTAAAATATTTTTTTTGCGTGTGATGTGGAAACCAGTTCAAAGTCTAACCCAGCACAACTCCTCTTTCATAGCAATGTTAGAGAAGGAGATGGATCATTTACACCCCTCACTGCCCGTTTTGGCATGATTCTGTTTGTCAAGCCAGCTGATACACTATATTTGGAAATGTGGCTGTGTTCTGTATTACTAAGCTTATTCATCATTGCTGTCAGTGTACTCACTCTTTGGAGAGTGCTTTCAGGAATTTTCAACAACGTTCATTTGAAAGAAAGCATGGCATAATACTTAAAAACTTTTCACCAGAATACAACCAGAAAGCCAAACTCAAAAAGAAAATAAAAAACAAAATCTCTTTTCCACTGAAATGTGTGCTGCTTCTTCAAATATGCATAAAGTTTATGGTTTATCTGAAGGATTTTTTTTTGTTTCTCCCTGTGTAGTGCAACTATATTTTATATACATATATATATTTTATACTTATTTATTGCTTCTTGTGTTGTCATGCCAGTACTGGCTAACACCCCTTCTTTTCATTGTTGTGTCAGAAATGGGGTTCATACTTTGTTTCTTTCTGAACAATAGTTTTAGTCACTTGCAAAAAAAGATACTTTTTTTTTGTCTGAAATTTTATTTAAAATGAAAAATATACTGTTTTTTCCTTGAAGTTACAAAAATTTCTTGGAATTCTGGGATTTTCTTTTTTAAATTGAAATTTAACTCTCAAATCTGTTTCATGAACTGAATTATGAAAGATAGTTTCACAAAGGAAGCACACTTAGTTTCTGCATATTGGGTGTCCTGCTATCATTATAACCCATCATTTGCTAGTTAAATACAGCAGAGCACTCCTAAACTAAACTTTTTTCCCAAGCATGAAATTGGATGAAGTGTTCTGTTAGATTTCAGAAGTTTTGAAAAAAACATTCATGATCTATATTTAGATTTTATATTTTATAAGATAAAATGTGTGACTCTTTAATGGTACATAGACTTCACTGTGCTGGTATTTGGAATACATTTTCTAGACAGCTATGTATAGCAGCAAATCCTTTCAAATTATGGCTCTTACTAAACAATACAGCTGTCAAGTGCATTAGGTTTAAATAGTTATATCTGTTTCATGGAACTGAACAGTGAACGAAGATAAGTATGTAGGAAGTAGAAACCTGTTTTTCTGATTTGGAATTGGATCAAAAAAGTACAGTTTTGATCAAGATGATTCCTTAAAAGGAAATACTTCCGTAAGCAGATATCTCAAGATATCATTCTGATGGTTTTGCTTTTTTTTGTGTATATGAGAGAGACTTGCTGATTTAATCATGCATGCATAATATTTTCTCTGTAGAAATTCTGATGGCTAAGAAGCAATAGTTAGACAGGATGCATGTTTCAAAGGAGAGAGCAGAGATGCTTACAGAGCTTATTTCATATTCATATGCTGGTAGCAGTGTACTGAAAAAATGCATTTCTGATTATGGTGCAATATTATAAGTTGTGTTCAATGAACTTGGTTTTTTCTATGGTATCTTTACTGTGTGTTTTTTGAACATCAGTAGTAGCTGAGACATATCTTGTATTAGCCTTGAATTTCTTACATGTGTAGACCAGATTTCAGATAGATTTTTTGTTTTGGCTTCTGAAACAATATTTATTTAAGATGGTAATACAAATACAAAGCATTCTTCAGATTTTCCTTTTCATCATATTTGGGAAGTTGAAGTTTACAGCCTCTGAAATCAGCTTTATCTTTAGACATAATTCTTGGCGATGCTTTCATTGGCATAATGGATTCTTGCTACTAACATGTTTTATATAAGGAAAAAATTTAAAATTAAATGCTGTCTGTGTACCATATTTGAACAGCTTCATGTATTGCTGTATTGTTGTTCTGAATCCATGGTAGCACTTTTCCTGTCTCCATGTATAATATGTGCACAGCTTTCTTTGGTTTTTTCTTCTCATAAATTTACTGATGGAAGTTTTTTTATTTCAAGCAGATCATTTCTCTCAATACATTTTTAGAAAAAAGTAATGGAAAGAAAAAAACCTGCAGTATATTGGTAGTTGTGTATACAGAACATTTGCTAAGATTGTTTTTCCCCAATTTATTGATCAGTTAACTTGCTTCGTTCTTAGAAATTAGAAAACGAAGTCCTTCAAATTAATTTAATTTTTTCGTCCTACATATCTTACTACTTATGGGTATTTTGATATAAGCTATAGGTCATAATTTTTAACTTTTATCATGAAATACATGGGTGTGAGTGCTTTAATTTTCTGATAATTCTAAAGATGCAAGGACTTGTGCTTAGAGGCAACATAGAAAACATTTGCATGAATCAACATGGAACTGCATTGTTCTTGCTCTTAAGATTTTGGACTCTTCTCCAATCCTGCTGTTGGATCCATTACACACCTATATGACTTGATTTTTCTTAGGAGCAGAAGAGTCTAAAATAAATGTATCAGGATGGCATATAGGAGAGGGGAACACTCAAGTGAATAGGTGATGTGCAGATAAAGTCTTTGTGAAGGATGTACCATGAGAAAACTGCTGGGGGGTAAAGAAAAAAACAGAATGAAAGACTATATCATGGGAAGACCATGAAAATAAACTCTAGTTCCTTTTTTGTTGGTATTGTTATTCTTTATCTTTGTCTCACACTGCATTATGGCAGGTTGACCTTTTATATTGATCCTCTTTCCAATGAGTACTATTATAAATTCAACATAATGAGTGTTACTGTCCCTTCATCTGAGCTGAAAAATTTTCAGAAATCTCATATCAAATGTAACTGTTTGTGATAGATCAATACTTTTCAAGAGGATGTCCAGTGTTCATTCACAAACATCAAGATATGTGATCAGACAGTGGTTCTCACATTGAATCTGTGGGATCTCTCCTTACCAGCTGCATGTGTGGACTTTTCATGGTAGAAACTGTACTGAGAAAGTAAGTTATGCAGCTCAAGGGGGATGGATAAGATTAAGGAGCAGAGGTGGGTTGTTTGAGCCTCTGACATCTATCTGTCAGAGAGTGCTAAAACCACGGGACTGGATATGCCCCAGGACTTCACACTTTCTGTGTATTCAGAGCTAGTCTTGTTCTTGCACTGTTTAACGTCAGAAAATGAAAGACTCAGTTTCTTTGCCTTCTCTTTAGAAAACACCTTATAGTTTTGCCTTACTTCTTTTTCCCTTTTATGAGAGATTGCTTTTCAGTCAGTTTTAAGCTCCTTTAATTTTGAGTTAATAAGTTAACAAAGTTAACTTAGCTTGCTTCCTGATCATTCAAAGTTACTATTTAAAATAAACCTTGGGTTTGGTAGTTTCTTGTTCTCTCTAATCTTAATGGAAAAGGAAAGCAGACAGATTATATACCTTTCCTACTAGAATTTTCAGCTGCTGGTCAGTACACTGCAGTGTTAATACCAGTTGCCAAAGAACAAAACTTTCTGGTAGCATATGAGAGGAAGCATTTAATTTTGTGTCAGCTAACTATACTGACCAAGGATAGAATTATTCATTTTGTATATACAGAATGCTCAGAACACCTGGTGCCCAAAGTACTGCTTCTATGCAGTGATTTTTGCATTTTATGAATTTTACTGTGTAGAGTGTTGTAACTTAAAGCTGCTGTGGCTGGGTGATCTTGATGTCTTAGGCAGATGTTTGAAATCTCTGAGGTGTCTAAAGTTGTGGACATGCCCGTCTCTGTCCCATCTCACTGCAAAGTAACTAGACATAGTATCTTCTATGCTGTACATGAAGATGTATTTACTGTATAGACTAGTTACAGACAATAAGACTTCAGTTGCAATAACATGTGAAATTGTAGGGAAAAGGTAGATATGGAGATTGAGAGGTTCCATTTTCTGCTTTAGCTTCAAAGTTAAATCAGATTGCTTAGTTGAATTTTTAAATTCTCCAGGGTTGGTTGGAGATGCTGTTAAATCTCCATCCTGTTCAGTGCTCAACCATCCTCTGGGTGAGGAGTGTCCTTATGTCTGTGTGTCTGTTGCCTGTTGAGTTTTTGCTGTGTTTTCTGAGAAGGATCTACTTCTACTTGTTGTATAACTCCCTATCACAGAGATTAAGGCAGTAGCGGACTCCTTTTCATTTCCAGACTGAACAAATGATGTCTTTCACCTTACATGTTAGCCCTTTTAGTGGTCTTCCTCTGGATGTGCTCCAGTTTGCCAGTACCTCCTGCTCTGCGTGGCCCAAAGCTGCAGTACTGAACATGTGGCCTCACCAGTGCAAGCAGAGGGAAATAATTGCTTCTCTTGACCTGCTCTTTATGCTCTTGCTTATGCAGCTCAAACTGCAGTTAGTTTTCACTGGTTTATAGGTGCTGACTTGTTGAATTTGCTGACTCCTAGAGTCTCCAAATAATTTTCTGCAGAGCTGCTGCGGGTGCCATCTGCAGTTATGATGCTGTATGTGATCTTTTCCTTCCCAAATGCAGAATACTTTGTATAACTTAACAAAGTCACTTATGGCTTCTTCCTTCAGTTTGTTGAGATCTTTCTGAATGCTGGTCTTGCCATTCAACATGTTGTCTGCTTTTTCCATTTTATATCTGTATATGTGCTGAGGATCCTTTCTGTCCTAGCATCCAAATGTGGTGATCTTGGCCTGTATTGTCCACTGAGAAATACTGCACCTTATCAGATGTCACAAAGGATTATGGTCCAAAACCCTTTGAATTTCACGATTCAAGGAATTTTTTGCCTCCCTTTTCACTCCATATGTCTCCTCAGTTTGACAACTGGGTGCTATGGAAGATAGTGTTAAAAACCTTGCATAAGTCAAAGCACTGGTAACCACCAGTTCTCCCTGGTCCATGAAGCCACTTACTGTTCTGCTTAAGGTTTGACTTTAGAAGTCTGTTTTCTGATCCCACTCATGTTTATGTCCATCATGCCTGCCTTTTAGAAGTCATTCTACATTTTTTTACAGCAAATGAGATAAGACTAACTACTTTCGAGTTCTCTGGGTCCTTTACTCTCTCCTGCCTCCACCTTGCTTTTCATTTGGATTTTGTTTGTTTGATTTAAGTTACCAGTTTCCTGTCATGAGCAATTGCCATGACTTTTCAAAGATGGTAGCCAGTAGCCTTCCAGAGACATCAATTAGCATTTTCAAACTTTGGATGTTTCCCATCTGATCGTATGTACTTGCATAGGTCCAGCTTACCTAGACAGACTTTTGACTTGGTAGCTCCTTTCTCTCAAACTTTGCTACTGATGCAGAAACATGGTAAACCTGGTAGCAGCCCTTGCTGGTAAAGACCGTGTCCAAAGTGTCAGGTATTTCAACTTTTTCTGTACCTTTCATCACTAGGTAGCTTGCTGACTTAGGAACTGAGTTGCATTTTCCCCAGAGTGTCTTCTGCTCATGGTAAAAGCTTTCTTCTTGCCTTTCACATTCATCTTCAGTATCAGCTCCAAACAAGCTTTGGCCTACCTCTTTCATCCTCTGCTTGCCCAGACAGTGCATCCATATTCTCATCCAGTTGTCCTGTTCCACTTTACCTACATTTCTGTTTCGTTTGAGCTCTGTCAGTGAGGAGTCCTGCATACAGTCAGCTGGCCTTCTGCTGCGCCTGCTGATTTTCTTTCATGTTGGGAAGACTCGTTTTGTGCTCAGAGAAGAGAGTCCAGGAAGATGACTGGCTGTCATGGACTCATTTCATGAGGTCATTCTGCCTGCCATTCCATGAACAAGTCCCAGCTCTGTCTACTGCAGTGAGTCCAGAGTCCTTAGTTTGCTTTTTTCCTTCCTTTCTTTTCTCAAGACTTACACTATAATTTCACAATTACTGCATCCAAGGCAGTTGGCTGTCTTATGCATGAGCAGTTCTTCCTTATTCATGAGTACCAGATCCTGCACAACCCCTCCTCTAGAAGCCAGTTCAGTGTCAGCATCAGAAATTGTTCCCAGTGCATGTGAGAAATTCCCTGGATATTTCACACCTTACTACACAGCTGTTCCAGAAGATGTTGTCCGATTTAAGTCCTGCATAAGAACAAGGGGCATGGAGTATTGGAATACCAGCCTGAGTTCCCATTTAGTTTGGGAACTGAAAATAAGTTTTCTTTAACTAGTTGCCTTGAATCACAAGAAGCTGCAGCAAAGATATACAGATGGCATTTTGATTTTATTTTGAAATGGAATATTTAATTTTCAATTCATTTTGAATTACTATGTAATGTACAGTCAAAATACTAATTCAGCTGCTATTGGCTATGCAGCTGATGAGATGAAATAACCTGGTTTTCTATAGCCTGAATATTTTGGAATCCATAATATTTGTTCACAACTAATGAGTTTGCATGTGGTTAGAATAATTTTTCTTTTTGTCTCGAAGATTTCTGCTTTCTAATTACCCTGAAGTGATTAATATGCAACTACATGAAATTTTGCTTCAGATTCCACTGTATGACTCTTACATCCAGGCCATGCAAATAATACTTGCACATATATATGTACAAGAAATAGTTTCTCATTCTTTTCTTTTTACGTGGCTAGTGAAAGAAGATCTTGTTCATTCATATTTACCATATTTTGTTTCATTATAATTGGTGACAGTGTCCTTCTTAATCTGTTTTAGTTGGAAGATGGGGAAGAAGAGCCGAGTGAAAACTCAGAAGTCAGGCACAGGAGCCACAGCAACAGTATCCCCAAAGGAAATGTTGAATCTAATTAGTGAGTTATTGCAAAGTAAGTTTTGGTTTTATGCCTCTCTGGGAAAAGGGATGGTGTGCAAACAACTCAAAACCATTTTCTTGTTGAAGCTAGTGAGTTGCATTTTTTCTGTAAGTGGCCAAGCTTGCTATTTCAGAGTGCTTAAGATAGATACTCTGAGATACATACTAAACTGTCTCTGTTAATATATGCCATCATTGGCTTATTTAAATGGATATTTATTGGACAGACTATGTTTATGGCAGCATTTGGCTTTTCATCTGAATACTAGCATAAATACTGGGTGATATTAGACTTTTAAACAACTAGATAACTTGGCATTGAAGCTTTGTCAAAAATGTTTTTCTTGTAAACTTGAAGAATTACACTGTTTCCATTTATCACTTGAACAGTACTTTGATACTAGAGTAGGGAAATTAACTGTGGGAAGCAGTAATACAACTCAGTTCAACTGCACAGTTATTTTTGTTGCTCAGATAAATTTTTTGTTATTATTGATGTTTGGAAACTTTTCATATTGTTTAGATCTTGTGTATAGATCAAAGATTGTTTCACTTGTTGAGGAACTTGGAACTCATCCATTATTTCTAGTAAATATGAAAAGCAGAGCATAATTTCATACAATGATGCTAAAATACTATTGACTCTTTCTACTGTCATAAGTAACTCCTGTGAGACAGTTCTTTTTGAAACACAAGTCCAGATTTTCATATTCTGGACACATCTAAATGTTGCCTTAGAAAAATTAAAATTTTTCTTAGCATTGCTTATGAAGAGGAGACAAGGAGTTGGCAAAGCAGTTTGATGCTTATGCTGCAATTGGCCTCTGCTTTGCTACCAAAAATAAAATGTAGATCTAATTTGCTAAGCAAAGACAAGTATCAGCTGTTCTTTTTGTCAAGCTTCCATATTTTATTCAATGCTAAGATTTTTCAAATCAGTTGAGCAGGGTAATCTTCAGCTGTCCACTTGGATTTACATTGCTTAGATCAAGAAATCCACACACTGACATTTAGAATATTGGCAGAGACATCGTGGATGTAATCTAAAGCTAAAGCATGGCTTTGTGTTCCTTTGCTTATCCCTCCAGTACTTGTGCATCTGTGAAAACAGTATTGACTAGGCAGGTCAAATGTACGTACCAGAAAATTTCTCAATTAAGTAAGGTATGCTCAGTGCTATTATTATTTGCTTTCATTACAACAGGAGCAATGGCAAGCAGGCTAATGTAAACAGAGTGCTTTGTTTGAATTATTGAAAAGAGGCTTTTTTTGTTGGTGGTCTTACCTGAGGTATTATTTACTTAATGGTCTGGTTGTTTACCTTTTTTCTTCCAAGCTTTATAGACATTTGCTATTTCTTATATCTGAATATTAAAAATAATTTATACTGGGAAGATATCAAAAGTCTAAATTAATTACCTGTCATATAATGGGATGTCTGTAACAGTGGAGATTTTTATTTTTCATGTAAACATATTTGAGGACAATTAGTACTGACGTTCTGTTAAGTTACTGTGCAACCATAATTCTGAGGTTAATATATGTATAATGTACATAATTAAAGCAAACATTTTTATTTCCAGAATGCAGCAGTCCTCCCCCAGGTCCTGGTAAGGAATGGGAAGAATATGTACAGATCCGTTCACTTGTGGAGAAAATCCGCAAAAAACAAAAAGGTAAATGTGACACTTGCAAGTGTTTCTGAAAGGTTCGGGTTGGCTTCACCACTGGCATTAACCATTTTAATATTCAGAATTCTGAATGATTATCACAGACAGATGATCCTCTGAGAATTATAAGTCTAATAAGTAGAAGAAGGAGCTTGAAATTGTTTTCTCATCACAATATGAAGGACTAGAAGTAAAACTCCTTAGAGAATAATAGGCTGCCTTGGTTCCTGATTGCATGGTCTACTGCTCTGCCTCTATAAATCTGAACATTCTGAATTTAAATTTGCAACTGTTTTGCATCAAGACTTTATTGGATGTTGAAACAGTTTCAGCAATACAACCAGAACATCAAGTGATGACAAAAGTTTGTAAATGCACAAAATAAATATATCAGCTAATAAATCTATCTGCCCTAAATGAAGCACATAATCAAAATAAAGAAATTATTGTTATATTACAGTTAATGAGGAATTTTATTGCCAGTTTTCCAAAGTTTAAGGTATGCTTATTTTTCATACTAGAACAGTTTTCTTCTATTATGGTCTGTAACATCTTGCTGTTGATGACACTTTTTTTATATTAATTTTGTTGTATTTGGAGGCCCGCTCTAGAAAATGCTTTTCATATAATTTTTAGTAAAATTAACCTCTTTTATGACTGATGTATTTTAGTGACTAAGCAATAACTTTTAAACTTGCGATGAATAGATTTGGTCTGGGCATAGCTGAAAAAGTCCTAAACAATTCTTTCTTCTCCGGTATTTATACAGTAATAGCAAGAAAGCCAGACTACATATAATACAGCTTGACTAGTTCATGACGTTACTTGATAAAGCAAATACTTCAAAGGCTTGAAATTTCCCTTTCACACCTGTTTTTAATATATTTTGACTGATGCATAAAAATCTTTCTTCATGAAAGGACTTAACAGACCTCTGAAGATCAGTTTTTGGCAGAGAGTGTATGGAAGAATAAATGATGCTGTTTGAGTGACTGCATTCCGTAGGGACATGGACATGAACTTGGTTTATTTTTTAACCATGCCATGACTTCTATAAACTTATTGTTCATGTCCAGGTTTTTATGCTGTAGTATATGTGTTAAAGTATCTCATAATTCAGGTTAATAAGAGCAGAGTTAGCATTGGGATTGGCCTCTTCACTGTATCTTTCTTCTGCCCCAGAAAGATTAAACTGTCCATGAGGAAGATGCAGCTGGCAGAGATGGTAGAATTAGTGTAACAGTATCATATTAATAGAGCATATTTTTTCTTTGGAAGATACAAAACCTGCTACCCATACTGCTATTGACATACAGTTGTCTTTCCATGTAGCATTTTTTTGTGTGTAGTGAGTAGCAGTGGTATGGAATCTTTCAAGACTATTTTTAGTGGAACATAGTAGTTAATACTACACAGTTTGCTGACTTAATAAAGGCTTTAGATGGTTAGCAGAGGAAGTTTCTGTTGGGAGCTCTGAGATGTACAAATAAATATATATTGCCAAGAGAATTTGTGCTTTTCTTGACGAGAACACGGGGTTGCAGAATGTGAACTAGAATGATCTTTGGTATAGAAAACTCTTAATTTGAAAATTAAATATTTTTAATTTCTAAAGTTTTCCTTCTTTGACTCATTAGCAAAATCTTAAATAAAGCTACTTTTCAATATATATTTTCATCAGTGCAGTTATATTTTGTTCCATATAGAAACAATTTATTCCCCAATGGTGCTTATAATTTAAAGGAGCTTGTCTTCTCTTTAATTTGGAAAAATTTGGGAAACACTGGTCCACGTTGTATAAGAGAAACAGAAGCAGAATTTCAGAGATGCTTAAAGAACGGTCCCAAGTACAAGCTGGATGTTAAAAACTTCCAGTAATCTTACACAGTAGCAAAAGTTGGAAATCAAGAGAGCGAAGTCCTGGACAGTATGAACACCTACCAAGTTCATAGAAACTATGGAACTAGTCTTACCAGGTTTGTGAGGTCATTTTAGTTCGAAAAGTACTTTGTAAATACTTAATAAATTTTTAAACTGCATCATCAAAGATGAAAGTTTTAAATGATACTTGCCCTTTTTTTTTACTATAGATTTGATTGGTTCTGGGTCTTGAAATGCAAAATTTGGAGGCAGGAGAGGGATATTTAAATACTCTAATGCTACTTTGCTAAAATAATTTTAATTTTGAAATGTATTTTATTCCCTGTATTTAGCCAAAATATCTTTGGATGTAAAGCATATTGCTGATGACATTTTGTCATTCATAAAATGTCCTGAGCATTTTGGGGGCCTTTGGACACTTTTAATGTGATCTGACTCTAGAGTTTGGGTTGATGAGAACACATGGAGGCAAAGAGGTACGGAAGGAGCTGGCTGAGTATAACCAGGAACTATTACAGAGAGATTCAAATGAATTCACAGTAAAGAGGAAAGCTGAAGAAATGGATGAGGCTTGTGATTTCACTAGTGGACCACAAACAGTTGGAGAAACAAAGTGTAAAAATTTGGATGAGCTCTGTGTTGTTAGGAGGATGATCCTTAGATAATTTAGATCTATCCTTAGATATTTTAGTAGATCCATATGCTACAGGAAAAGGCTAACTTCCTTGTATGTGAAAGAAGGAACTCAAGATATGCTTATCATTAGTTGCAGTGCTGAATTAATGAAATTACAGCTTGCCTCTCAAATTCTTCCTCGTCTGTATCAACATGTTGTGGTGATTGCATTTATCATTGATATGAAGATTGGAAATGTTTTGGCTTTTATTAAAAGGAAAAGAGAAGAGTTTCATATTTCATTACTGCTCAGTTTGGGCAGTTGCATTTTTAAGATGACTAGTGAGCCAATTTAGCACGATATTGAATTTGATGAAAATTTGGTATGACATTTATATGGTATTGAGTAACACTTAACATAGACCAGTTCTGACTCAGCTACTTCAAAGTGGAACTGCTGTGTGATAGCAGATAGCTTTTTACATGGAGTTCTATATTGAGCTTTTTTATCTTTCTGGGTCCTCTTATTTCTGCATTTGTTTTTCAATAAATTGTGTATATAGGTTTGTCTGTTGTCTTTGATGGAAAAAGAGATGACTATTTCCCTGAATTGATTAAGTGGGCAACTGAAAATGGAGCATCCACAGAGGGTTTTGAAATAGCTAACTTTGAAGAGGAGGGATTTGGTTTGAAAGCAACAAGAGAGATAAAGGTGAGCATATGAACATTTGACTTAGATTAGAAAATCGTGTTTGGAATGTATCTGGAGAGCTCTGAAATGCTCACCCTTTTCCCCCTTTTAACTGCTTATGCTATTCTGAAACTTTACCAACTCTGTCTACTTGAGAATAACATTATTGATAACATTGAATACTATTTTTGATGACTACTGATAGTACTGTGAATTTTTAATCAATCTTTTTTTTTTCTGTCTGTGTTGTCTGTACTCTTTACCTAGTCACCAGAGTACTGTACCACACTGATGTATCCCTTTATTCCATGTCTTCTAACTATTTAGTCTCTTCTCTTCTTTCATGTCTCTTCTTTTAAAGAGTTCTTTTTGTCTCAGAAAGAGGTGTTTGTAATACCTATTTTCCAGTGAAAAGGAAAAAATCCCCAAATTTTGATAATTGTAAAGGATTTTTTTTTATTGTCAGATAAGGAGTATAGATACACACAGAGTTAGCTAACTGTTAAAAGGTAAGCATTTAAAATTGTCTTTCCATTCCCATTTTGTAGGTGGGAAACAGCTTTGAAGACCAATCAGCTGTTGTAGAAAGTCTTAGAAAATGAGCACAGTATAATCATTTAAGTGCTTCATTAGCACACAGTTAATACATTGATAGAAATCCTGAACAGTTCTTCTAGAATAAAAACAGCCAATATGAAAAAACTTACTGTGAGAAAATATGTGCTCATGTAGTTATTAGCAATATAATGTATCTGGTAGCTTTAAGGTTCTGTTGTACATATTAGCAGTTCCAAAATGGAAGGGCTTTATTTTGTTTCTGAGTGTCTGTGTTTAAAGCTTCATGTAATACAGATTGAAACATTTGGTTACCACAGTATGAAACACAGGTTGTTCCTTGAATTTGCAGTGGAAGAGAAGGAAGAATTTTGATTCAGAATAATTTTGATTTTGAAAAAATAAATGTAAACAACCTGTAATTTAAAGTTGATGTATATTTGAGACACTTGGCATACCATGTAAATGCTAGCTGACCCTCTATTGCATTTCTTTCCTTTCTGTAGGCTGAAGAATTGTTTCTCTGGGTTCCTAGAAAACTGTTGATGACGGTTGAGTCAGCTAAAAATTCAGTCTTGGGTAAGAGCTCAAAGAAGTTCTTAAGAAAGAAATTAATATTTATGGGATCTTTCAGTAGGAGACTCCTTTTTTAGCTGATCTTTTTTATTACGGGACTTGCTTATCATGCCAGCCATCAGGTTTGGAATACTTAGAAACTTGAAGTGTCAGTGGAAAGAATTTAATTTCCCAGTTAGTTTCTGGCTGAGTGCACTGGATATCTTCCACAAGTGTGTGTTATTTTGAACACGTATCGTGTAGCTTGTATAATACTTGGAGATAAAATGTTCTGATGTATTGAGAATATTGTTCTAGTTTTGTCATGCAATTTTACGCGAGGCATTTGCTGAGTCAAAAAACTTGCAGCGTAGGCAGCTAAATATTTTTAGAAACCTGAAAAGGTTGTTTTTTTTTTTTTTAATTTAATTGCTTACCTATTGTTTAATCATGTTAATTTAAAATAAAGCTAGGATGATATTTCCAACTAATCAATTTAGTTCCTCACCTTTCTTGGTTAATTCAGGATCTCTGTATTCTCAAGATCGAATTCTCCAAGCCATGGGCAATATAACATTGGCATTCCATCTCCTTTGTGAGCGAGCCAACCCCAACTCTTTCTGGCTGCCCTACATCCAGACTCTCCCCAGTGAATATGATACTCCTCTCTATTTTGAAGAAGATGAAGTACAGTATCTTCAATCAACTCAAGCCATACATGATGTTTTTAGCCAATATAAAAATACAGCTCGACAGTATGCCTATTTCTACAAAGTTATTCAGGTAAGAATCTTGCATACGGTATCTACGTTCTTCTCCTGATCTTATTGTGGAAGGTATGAAAACAGTGGTGCCAAATAATAATAGAAGTGTATTGCCCTTAAAAGTCTGAATCATTAAAGCAATTTCCTGCTGTTTTTTTAAACCACTATTGAAATTTTGTTCAGTATTTAATTATTTAAAGTTCAGTAGGCTTATGGATATATATACATGTATTTAGTTGGTTGAGAGAAGTGATTACTACCCTTTCTTTAAAAGCAGGTGAGGTTTCATCTGGAGTACTGTGTAATTCTGGGCCCACCAGTGCAAAAGACACATTGACAAACTGGAAACTTATTGACAAACTGGAATGAGACCAGAGGAGGGCTATTAAGATGTAATTTGCTTCAGCCCTTTATCTGTATGGGAGACTAAGGGAGCTGTATTTGTTTGTTCTGCAGAAAAGGAGATAAGGAATGATCCAGTCACTCCTTTCATCTTGCTTCTGTTAGCCAGTCAGTAGAAGTTTGCAGGTTGGAACCTCTTTTGCATGACCTGCAAAGATCTACAACCTACGTCTCTATGATTCTTTGAAAAATGTTTAGTTTGCACTTAACAAAGTAAAATTATAATTGTTAATTGACAGAATAAAACTATTGCATATGTTGTATTTCCAATGAACATGGATTAACTGTTGTTTTCTGTTCTATTTAGTGTAATTATTTTGATTGCTTTCAAATACAAAGATAAACCCATCTGGTAACAGTTAGGGTATGGAGAGGCTTGAGATGGGCGAACTTTTCATTGTGTCTGAAGTAATGGTTTAAACTGATTTTCTAACAGAGCTTTGTTTTTCTGACTGATATCTAGATATAACATTGTAAGTGAATGTTGATGTGTTGTTCTCAAGGCAGTGTTCAATGTCCAAACATCCAAAGCTTTTTGTGGCACGAGCTGTATAAAAAGTGTATGGCTCTATGTACTATAGGTATGAATCTCCCCAAATGTGTGATCTAGAGACATTTTGTTTGGCCATGGGAGAGGTCAGAAGACAAAAGGCAATTCTATTCTCCTTTAGTGTTACCAGAGTTTCAAAGCTGTTCTATCAACTGTTTTAATTCAACAAAAGTTACATTATTTTGTGTAGCTGTTTGCTGTTTCAAGAACTGAATATGTTTCAAACACAAATTCAGTTTATGGAGTATAAGGAGCAGAGGGATACATTTTGAAAACTGAAGTAATTGAAGAAAATGGTGGGTGAAAGCCAAATCAGATGCACAAGAAATAAGCTAGAAAGAGTGGCTTTGATATTAGAAAGGAACTGAATTCTTCCTTCCAGGTGTCACAATTCAGGAAACAATAGTTCAGCCAACTCTTTTTTCTTGCTGTGTCCTGTCCTAGACTGCCAGTCCACACTTGGCCTTCCAGTCTTCACTTAGTTTCTCAAAATTTGCTGCTTGATCAAACAGAGCTTCTAAATGTTGTGCCTTAGAACATTTTTTTCACCCTAAAAAGGCCTACTGTTTTTAACAAGTTATTAGCAGAATATTGTGGAACTTTATCCAATTCTTATAGCTGCTATTCTTGCTCTTGCAGTTCTTTTCAGAACTGAATCATCTGAACTATCACTATAACCAGTTCTGTCATTTTCACTGACTAATCCTGCACTAGTATTATTACGTGAGAGGTTGTGTGACTGCAACATGAATTAAAAAAAAAACCCGAAATGCAGAATGGTTAGAAAACTAGATCAATTTTTATTTTGTTCTCCTGACAATACTTTTATTGCTTGTCTAGTGTTCTTGTTATAAATCTTGTTCTATAACAATTGTTTCACATTGTTGAACATGAGCATGAAGGAGATCAGGTGGGATTCATTTGCTTTATTTACTTTCCTTTGTAGAATGGGAGGTAATAAATAGTAGTTAAATTTTAAGTGGGTTCTGGTTGTTTGGTACCTTATTTCAGCACTGCTATGTAACCACAATTTCAGCTGAATATTTCTTTACTACTATTCAGCAAACACTACTATTCACATTAGAAAGTAAAATAAATTTGGTTGGCTCCAGGAACACAAATTGTATGTATTGGGCAACTATTATTAATGTTTTTGATGAAAACTTATGGAAAATTTTAAATTTTTCATTTCTGTTTCTGTTCTCAAAAATAAGAGCTTGTAACTTATGAAATGGTGAGAAAAAAGTTCACAGAGAAAAAAATAGAAAGTCTCTTCTCTAAAACAAAGCACTATTTTTCTTTATTCATAAAAGCTGAAATTAATTTTAGTATCAGCTTGCATATACTCATATCATTTTGTGAACAAAATTGACCCACAAAATACTAATGCTAAGGGTAATTCATGAGCAGATGGAAAAGGGAAGAAACAGCGAAAGAGAAATTTGTCATAAATGAAAAAAGCAAAGCAAACCCACTTATCTATGAAAGGCAGTGTACTCTACAAGCTTCATGAAATGAGGTTTTTTTAGATTTTTGTATACCATCATTTCATTCAGTACTCCTACTGCTTTAGTAAAAATGTTGTAATGAAAGCTGTCCTGTGTAACAAGGATTTTCATATTGCTTTCAATATGCATTTTAATAATTTTTTAATTACAAATACCTCTGTCAGTATTTTTTAAGTACAAATACATTTTTTGTAATACAAAAATCTTACAAGTATGTTTACTTTATTGATAGTTGTTCTACTGCAAGAAATAATGCTAGCAGAATCTTTAAATAAAAGCTGTGTTTTTTTGCTATTTGAAGATACTAAAAAGGGACTACTTTGTGCACGCAAAATATTTTAATTGCAACATTTTTAATATACAAAATATTTCTAATGGTGGAGGGAATAAAAGGGTTAACTGGTCCTGTTTTTCAAATGTTTCTTTTTCTTTCCAAATAGGATTGCTAGACTGCTTTTTAAATAATTTGGCTTCTGATAGGTGTGCAGTTTCAAACATGGTTTGAGAAGTGCTGCTCTGTTTTATTTCTGTAGCTTTTCCATAAGAGTGACTGCTGCAGTTCTGACTCTTTATCCAAGTGCTTAGTCTGGCTACACATGAAGAATGGGCAGATTTATGAATTTCACAGCTGTTGCAAACTAAGCTGTAGTCTGGTTTGATAAGCAGAAACAGGTGGGATGTTGAGCAGACAAAAATAAACTCTTGAGCATGTTAGGCAGGCTCTATAAACCACACTGACACCTCTCTAAACATATGTAATTTGATAACTAAAAAATAGTTAAAAGTTATTGCAGATGTACTTTAACAGTGCATTTGGCCTCTGCATTAGTATCAAAATACAGGGAATGGTCAAAAGACTACTTTCATCACTGCAGACTGGCAGTTTGCAAGACTTTTTTTTATAGTTTGTTCCAAAGGGAAATTCTGTAAGCTGCTGGGCTTTGTCTTCTCAGGGGAAGAGAAAGAAAGATATGTCTGTGACTTCCTTAACATTTATGAGCACTGCATGCCTGCAGAAGGATGGAAAAAGCCCAAATATTTATGGCTTAATGTTAAAAATTTTTTGTCTGCTGAAATGTGGTGTAATAGACACAAGAGGGAGCCATAGTTTACAGACAATCTCAGTGAGATTATATTCCTAAAGAAAATATAGCCAAGTTTGAAGCTTTTTAAAAAGAATGTGCAGTGGTTTTTGTGTTTGATTTTCAGGTGCATCACTATCCCTGTTTGTAGTGAGCTACAGAGAAGTTTTTGTGACTCAAAACAAGATATGAAGACAAGGAATGCACTTAGAGAAGGTGGAAGTGTCCAAACTATTTACATTTTGAACCTGATGGGTTTGAAGTAGTGTTGTATCTTTTCCCCAGCTGTCATAAAGACTGTTACTCCCTGCCTAAATAAAAGACAATTTTATAACTTTAGTTGACTTTTATAATCTTTGAAGTGCTAAGTCCAAAACCAGCAGAGCCCATTAGCTAACCATAACTTTTGCCATGGCTTTATGCATTCAGTGGCACTCTGTAAGTAGTATCTGTATGTAGCTGCCTCTCATGTGCTGGAAAATACACCAGACAAACTGTCCAGGGAGGCAGTTTGGCTCTGATTTACACAGTGTTCTCAGCCTGTAGTCTTTGGACCACTCAGGGACCTTTTTTTTTTTTTTTTTTTTTTTTCCTGAAGAACACCAGCAAGGTATCTGTCTGGAAAGAAAAAAACAAATAAAAAAACTAAACCTCAACCAATATGGCTGACATTGTAGTGGGCCTCTGCTGTAAGGCTGTGTGATCAGGAGGAAGGAAGAAGTGAATGTGGCCTTCTACAGATTGCTAAAAATAGCCTCACATTTGCAGGGTCAGGTCCTCATAGGGGACCTCACTCCAGCATCTATAAAGGAGCAACTCAGCAGGGCATGAACAGTCCAGGAGGTTTGTAGAGAGCTTCCTCACCCAAGCAATGGAGGGGCCAATGAAGAGAGGTGCTGCTTGCATTTGTGGACCTCATACTTACAAACAAGGAAGGGTTTGTTGGAAATGCAAAGGTTGAAGACAGCCTTAGCTGTAGTGACCATGAGGTGGTGGGTTTCAAGATCCTGAGAGGAGGAAGCAGAGCAAACCACAAGGTCACAATGCTGGACTTCAGGAGAGCAATATTTATTGGCTACTTCATGGATCTGCTTGGAGGAGTTCCATGGGATAAGGCTGTGGAGAGAAGAAGGATCTGAGAAAAAACACATGGTTATTATTGATAGATCACCTCCTGTAAGTTCAGGAGCAATTCGTCCCAAAAGCAGGAAGTTGGGCAACAGTGCCAGGAGCCCTTCATGAATCAACAAGGAACTCATGGCAAAAACTCAGGCAGTAAAAGGAAGCATAGAGAAGGTGGAAGCAGGGACAGGTAACCTGGAAGGAGTAAGGAGACATTGTCCAATCATCCAGGGACATGGCTAGGAAAGCCAAAGCCCAGCAGTAATTGCATCTTGCAAGGGATATCAAAGGTGACTAAAAGGGTTTCTATATGTACATAGGTACATACTGCCCCATGAGTCACATTCTTTTTAGTGTGGTTTTTTTTTTTTAATAGAATCTCTTTGGTAGAAGTTGTTAATATTTTTTAGGTATTATCAGTTTCCTGGTTTGCTTCCAGCATTTCATAGGAACACTGTCAAACAGTTTTCTGAGTAGGGTGTATTGACATCTGGACATTATTTGTGAAAGTGTTGTTCTAGTCCCATTGTGAATACAAGCTTTGCAGTAATCTATCCAAAGATGTTTTGATCTGTTTGTGTGCAGTACTGGACAGAGAACTTAATTTCCTCGGGCTGTAATCCCTTTTGATCAGATACTAAATTTCATATATTATTCATATAAAATTTGACTAATTGATTTAGCGTGAATGAAATTCTAAAATCCAGTCATTAGCTGTTGGGGACTGGAATATCGTTTTAGTTAGGATGTTTAACACATCAAGTTCTAGATTTCAAAATAATGTTATAGCATCTTAAAATCTGGTATCATGTGTGACTCTTCAATATTGGGTATATTAGGTGAGATTTCACATCTCTAGCATAATTTTTACACCAATTTTTGAAGTTGTGATAATTCTTTCGATATGACTTATGCTGCTCTTACATTATTTTTCTGTGTTGTTTTTAATCTATCCTATTCCAATAAGCATATGATTTTCCAGGTCAGCGTGAAGTAGAACATCTGGTGTCTCTCTGTACTTGGCTTGAAGACACCACCATTTAACTTTTGTGTGCTAAATTATATTTGACTTGAATGCAGACAAGTATACTGTCTATTAAAACACCCTGTTGAAGTAATCAGGTGTTTATTATTTTGAAGTTGATGTAATGAAGAATATTTTAATACTTCTGAAGAGTTCAACCAATATGCAGTCAAAAGCAAATGTATTTGAAACAGAATTCAATTCTGTTTCTGTACCAGGTAGGTCTTTAGGATTCTCACTTTTCCTCCCTGCTTGATTTATACTCATTGGCATACCAATCAAATAGCTTTTTTTTCAGAAATTATGTTAGTGACACTGTGAAAAATGGGTGGAAGAAAGATGACACAGTTGTAAACCCTGTAAAAAAAACCTTTCCCTTTTGTTTACTTATCTACTATGTATGTCACCTTAAGGAGAGTTTTAAAAGTGCATTGAGTGGGCAGTTGGAAAGGTAAAAATAGTATTGCTAGCTAATTTACTTTGTCTGAATTTCAATGCCCAAGTTGTTCTTCTTGATCAATAATAAATAAATAGGCAGTTAATAATGAAATATATTTATGCTTTTCTGTGTTTTTCTTCTCTGTGAAGGCCAAAATATTGTAATAATCTGTTTTGCTGGCAGCAGATTGAAGATTGACAGTATGCTTGTACTGTACCACTTAGTGTATCTACTGTAAGGTGGTTTAGACTTTGCAAACATGTGCCAAATTCCTGATTTTTGTGTCACTTCTGGTATATCCCACCCCCAGCTATGATGTCAGTAACAGCAGATCCTGGGGCTTCGTTGGACCATCCTTGTGACTGTCCCTCTCTGAGGCAGAAGCAGCTCCAGGCTTTGCTGGCTTGTGTCTGTCCGAATGAGGCAGATGAAGAGTCACTGTGTGGGTGGGAAGTTCTGCTGCCTTCTTCCCCCGTTCCTTCCTTGCCTTCCACAGGAACACGGCAACAGCTCTGGGCTTGGAGCCAGCCGGACACAGGAGGAGGTGTTTGGCTGTTCAGGCAGCGTTTGCTCCTCAAACAGCTGTTCCCTATCTCCTCCAAGGAAAAGGTGGCAGGCCATATGGAGGCATCCTGTGGTCCAGATTCAGATGATGGGCACCAGTAGGACCATCCTGGCCTAAATCGAAATACAGGCATGTCCTGCTTAGTGTCTGTCTTGCTATTTCTTACAGTCAAAATGATTCAAAGTTGGAGGACAGACAGGATAAAACATATCTTTCATTTTGGATATAGATGTTATCTTTCATCATACAGATATTGCTAAGATCTCCTAATCAGCAGGTTTAATTTATTTTATATTCTGAATGGATTCTGCTGTAGTGGCCTAAATGCCTGCTTTCCTCTAGAGAAGCAGAGATGTACTTCAATGCGTATGCGCCAGTGCAAAACAAAATTTGTTTCTGCATAGTTTAAACCACATTTGGGAGGAATAATACATTCTCTTGTTAGTAGTATGGGCTTTTAAGGCATTTTTTTGAAGATAGGGTTCTCAACCACTCTCCTGGTTGAGAATGCAGATAAGCATCTCTTCTTACAGCCAATAGAGTAGAGACAGATTTTGTTCGCTTTTCTGTTAGTTGCCGGTTTTTTTAACTGAGTTGTATTTTGTAGGACATTTGAGTCTATCACCAGGGATGTTGTCTGTGTCTTTTGTGGAAGTGAGTGCCTCAGCAGACATCAGGAGATCATGATGCACTTACAAGTATACTTTCTCATATAAAGTTCGTACTTATTGTGCAGATTTAATATTTTTCCTGATATAACAGCAGTTACAAATGCTCCATAAATTTAAAATATTATAACAAGCTGATGTTTCTTAGAGTGGAATACTCAAAGGATGTATTCTTTAAGCACTGCAAAATTATACAGGGTACTTATCTTTGTTAAAATTAGTAATTTAACTAAATTACAAAGTGGATTATCCTCTTCAGTCAGACCCAATGCTAATACTCCACACAGTAGGACATTGATATGTTGCTAAGTAAACCAAAGTTTATTTTCTTGTATTATTGTTTGAATGCGGGTTGAGGAGGAAATGGTCTGGTTTTAGTTTTGGGTGTGTGTGCCACTGTAGCCCCAGTACTTGTTCCAGGACTTACCATTGCCTGTGGAAGCTTGGTTATGAGGTGATAATGATCCAAGCTTCCACCTAAGTGCCTCCTGGTAGGAATTATTGGGAAACTTGTGTAGCTGATTCACAGGTAACAAAACTTTGGCCGTACTGCATAATATTAATGCTTGTTAACAAACTCTTTGGTTGAGGACAGAAATACTGTTTCTGTCCTTTCAAAGCAGCTCACTTCAGGGTTGCCACTACAGCATTTTATTTGTGCCTTGTGATTCACCCAGTAGTGGAGTTCACTAATAGTAGAGATGTGGGATGAATCTGTGCATGGACATAGTGCCTGTGTTTTGTGCTAAACAGAATCATTAAGTATCCAGAGTTGGAAGGGACCCACAAGGATCATCAAAGTCCACTCCTGAAATTAACATGGTAAAATGTTTCCTGAAATGAAAAATGTTCACGGTAAACTTTGTACCTCAGGAAGTGCCTGTAGAGTAAATGATATGTCATGCTATGCAAACATAGACCCTTGCAGGGAAGATGGGTTTTGTAGCTATCTTACTTGTACCTGTGTGAATGAAACACTGCAGAATGAACCTATAAATCTAAGGCTCAATATGATCAATAAACTCATATGTTGCAGGGATATTTACCACAGGAGATAATGGAGCTCATGTGTTCTTCTGTTATGTGAACTGCTTTGGGAGTGACTTGGGGGGCTGTCTCATTGCAAATACATCTAATCTCAGCCCAGCTTCTCCCATTTCAGCCCTTAATGGGGCTGCACTCACTCCAAGTGATTTTGTGAAAGGACAAAAAAAGGTATAGAAAACTTGGTCACTTGTTTCAATGCTGTATCTGAGTGTCTTCTTCTTTGGAAAATACCAGTATTTCAGAATTGTGTTTGTTTACATACACATATACAGAATAAGTAGTATTCTGAAATGGAATAATCAAGAAGTGGTTGTTAAGGAGTCCATGGCTGTCCTTCCTTCCTTCCTCTATTTAAAAAAGGAGATGGCACAGGATTGGAGATGGAGTATTCTGTTGCAGTCAGTTCAGAGTTGTTTCTGTGTGCTCAGTCTACCAATCAGTAACGTCCACATTGCACGTGAAGTGGGTTGTCAGTCCTTCAGACCACTCTTGAGTTAATAGTTAATAGTTTGAGTTTTGTGTTGTGCCACTGCTGTCTTATTAACAAAGAACAATTTTTGCAGGTAGAAGGTACAGAAAAAGGGACTGTGCCGTTAAATTCCATTGCACCAGAAGGAGTCATTCCACTTTGCTTCTGCTGCATGAATCCCCTAATAGTCTGGAACAGTGCTTTCTTGTGTATATTGGCAGAAAGTAAATAAAAATTACTGACATAAAGAATTAGATGAGAATATTATTTAGATATAATAAGTTTCAATCCTGTGGTACCTTTTTTCTTTGTAGTAAGATTCATTCTATTAGGTTTTCCAAAGCAGAATTATCTTTTCTCTGTTAGGAAAGCACAAGTTTGTGAATGTTATTCCTAGCACTTCATGAATTGGACTGTTTGAAAATTTCAGAGCATGGCTCTCTGAAGTTATAAACTGTTGTTAGAAAGTAAAATAATCTTTGGCTTTGTTTTCTGTCCTGTACAATGAACTGGCTTCCCTCATTAGGTTAGGCAGCATATGTCCAATAGAAAAAGTGAATTCTTGTTTCCCTGTAGATCACTAGGATCCTCCATCCTGAATTCTTTATTTTACTTAGCTTTAGGGCAGTTAAAGCCTCAGCAGCTCCACAGAGAGGAGTTTCTCTTCAAGGCTGCTGCTTCAAAGGATTTCCAGAGCTGGGAAAGGGACAGTAACCAGCAAATGCTGACAGATCTTCCTGCTTCTGGCCCTGAATGTGTGTGTTTGTGTTTTTGTACACCTACACATTGGCCTGAAACCATCAAGTAGCATCCACTAAGGCTCATAACGAAATCTCCCCATGTTAATGAGTACAGTGGAAAGAGGGAAGAATCTGCAAAGAAGAGGAGGAAAAAATTGTTTGGTCAAAAGCAACTAACCCTTGGGGTTTATGTTCAAAGGAATGAAAGTTAACAAGGTGGAAGCTTAAAGTGGTTTTGACTTTAACTGTTTCAAGCACCCTCAGTGTTTTGGGAGCTGTGAAGGGAGTGCAGTGGTGGCCTCAGTATACTCTTAACACTAGCTCTGATCATTTCCTGGGGTAGAAGTGGAGCTGTCTCCACTTGAATGGACATGCAGGAGGTTTCTGAGATTATTGAAATCTGATTTAGTGGTATCAATGCAGTGATTGACCACAACTTTGCCTTGGACTTGTAATTACTTGAAATAGTTGTCACAGAAGTCCAACTATCTCTTTGGCTATAAACTAATAGAAACCAACAAAACCAAAGATTTCTTTTTTTGGCTATGTATTACAGTGGAGTAGTAGATGGGTCCGATGATCAGTTTATCTCATCTTAGAGGTGGTGTCTTTTAAAAAAAAAAACTAATTTTGATCACATATAGTGATTAAAATATTTTTTTCTTACTTGGATTATACTAGGGTTAATAGCACAAAGTAATATACTAGGCAATATGACTTCACCTAAGAATACATCGGCTCTTTTCAAGGCATCTAGTACTGTAGATGTGAACATAAATTTAACACTAAGTAAACTTTAATTTTTCCTTTTACTCAGACATTGTATTGTGTGTTACAGTAATTGGACTTGTTCTTTGCATCACTTGGTAAACAAGCAAATGTTAAGCAAATTTTAATGGAAATTCCCCATTAAGATTAGGAACTCTGATAGATGAGCTTTAGCATTTTGTGATTGAATAGGGAAAAGGGTTACTGTCTTCAGAAGTCTGGCCACTGACAGGAGGTGAATGCCCTTAGGCTGGAAAGCAGAGTGAAGGTTGTGACTTCTTAGCTGGGCTCCCACCTATTCTACACTGCAGCCTTCGTGCCATTCAAATGAAACAAGCCCTCAAAGTGGTCGTCCTTTAGCATCTATTTTCTGGAACTTAAGAATCATTACCTTGTGATATCCACCTAAAAGTGTGATGAAGAAATTAATATTGCAGAGGCCCCTATGGCACATCAGGAGTGTTGCTTGTTTGTGAGGCCCTAAACATGAGATGTGAAGCCCTGGATATTACTGCTTCACAGAAAGAGAAGAAATGTTTGGAAGTGTCCTTTTCTCTTTTTTCTTTCTTTTTTTTTTTTTCTTCTCCCCCCTACCCCCCTTCCTCTGATTGCCATACTGAGTAACTGGCTTCTAGTCTGATAGTGTTTTAGGTGACTAGAATAACAGTCTGTCTCTTTCCACAGTGGCTGCAGACAATCTGGCAGCAATCACTGTTACTTTTTAATATTTCTGGTTATTTTGAGATATCCTCCAAATGTCTCAAAGAAGGCTTGGAACACTGAAGGGGAAAAAACATTTTTTTATTCATTTTTTTTTTAGGAATAGCAGCATCAGGAGGAAAATGAAATTCAGCATGCCACTATTTGTTTTTGCAGTGGTCATCACCCTGATTGCCAGCTCTGACAATATTTTCACAGAAAGGGTAACGAAATAAATGGTATTTGTTCTTTATAATAACTCTTTCAGTAGAATGTCAGGACCTGCATCTAAATGAATATATTCACATTTTCATGTTCCCATTTTTTATTTAAAGCTTCCCCTCCCAACTTTCTGAAACTACTTCATACAGACTTGGTAAGTTAAAATTAGGGTTCATGTAGTGGATAATGTCACATTTGAAAGCTAATCTGTAGAGACCTAGCTGTGTGAACCTGTAAAAGCTAGATCTGATTTTTTTTTTTTTACGTATTAAGTGTTTGTTTAGTTTAAATATGTCTGTATCTTTTTTGAGCAGTCTGAGCAATTTGCATGCTATGCAGCAGTCATCTTCTATACTTTATTAAATATCTGTCAATTATAAATATCAAGGTTTTACATTAATGTCAAGATAGTACATCAAAAATTCATGGAATATGTGACTTTTTTCAAGGGTATTTAATACTTAATGCATTTGTGTCATTTTTCTTTCTAGATATATTGACAGGTTTTATTAAGTGTTTGTTAGGGAGATTTCATTTCTACCAAGGGACTATAAAGAGAAGCTGCATACTAAATCAAATTCTTAATCAGAATATTGTTCTTTTTTGTGTGTCTTCAGATTCTTGTAATCTATAGGGTTTTTAAGTTACATAGTAAAAGAGACCAAATCAGAAATCTAACATGATCAAATATGCTGACATATCTTAACTTTAAAAAACCTACTAGAATATTGTACCACAGAATGTTCTAAATATGGTAATTACATATGCTGGGATTTTATTCTGCCCTGTGTCTTTTAAGACCGTATATATTGTCCTTTATTGTAATTTACTAGTGGTTTTATATGATTTACATCTGGATGTGGTCCACAGAGGGGCACTCCCGAAGTTTCAGAGATTTACAAATGAGGAGGTGGAGCATTTGGTGGCATTCAGGATCTTTGCCCCATGGGTTAGGTGTTCAGGTTGGCTGTTAGAGGGTGTGAAATGAACAGTTGGTCTCCCTGCAATCCACTAATATAATAGTCGTTTCCTACGGAGAGAACAGTGACAAATACAGATCTTGCGTCCTGTGGTTTTTTGCTCCAAGTTCGGGTTGAGGCTGTAGGTTGTTGCTCCCGGAATGGGGTGTGGGCTGGAACTGGACACAGGGGCTGTAGCAGTCGCTTTTTGGCTGTTGAGCCCCCACAGTGACTGCGATGCCTTTTCACTTCCAGTGCATTATGATCATAGTCATTCTTACCCTTGGAAAAACAGCATGTTTCGCTGAATGCTGCTGTTTCAGGGGCAGGAGGAAAGCAGGAGAGAACAGAGGGGACAGACAGGGGTGTTTGCGTTCCCGCGATCTTTCTGCTGGGATGGATGGGTCGGACCTCACTCGGCCGGGGGAGCTTGCTTACGCTGCAGGTGCTCACGGGGCAGGTGCGCTGTGCTCTGCGGGGCCGGGCAGGCCGGCGGCGCTGGGTTCGGTGCCCGTGCCCCGCGGTGCTGGTTCGGTGCGCTGGGTTCGGTGCCCGTGCCCCGCGGTGCTGGGTTCGGTGCGCTGGGTTCGGTGCCCGTGCCCCGCGGCGCTGGGTTCGGTGCCCGTGCCCCGCGGCGCTGGGTTCGGTGCGCTGGGTTCGGTGCCCGTGCCCCGCGGTGCTGGGTTCGGTGCGCTGGGTTCGGTGCCCGTGCCCCGCGGCGCTGGGTTCGGTGCCCGTGCCCCGCGGCGCTGGGTTCGGTGCCCGTGCCCGCGGTGCTGGGTTCGGTGCGCTGGGTTCGGTGCCCGTGCCCCGGGCGCTGGGTTCGGTGCCCGTGCCCGCGGCGGGGTTCGGTGCGCTGGGTTCGGTGCCCGTGCCCCGCGGGCTGGGTTCGGTGCGCTGGGTTCGGTGCCCGTGCCCGCGGCGCTGGTTCGGTGCCCGTGCCCCGCGGTGCTGGGTTCGGTGCGCTGGGTTCGGTGCCCGTGCCCCGCGGCGCTGGGTTCGGTGCCCGTGCCCCGCGGCGCTGGGTTCGGTGCGCTGGGTTCGGTGCGTGGTCGTGCCCGTGCCCCGCGGTGCTGGGTTCGGTGCGCTGGGTTCGGTGCCCGTGCCCCGCGGCGCTGGGGTTCGGTGCGCTGGGTTCGGTGCGCTGGGTTCGGTGCCCGTGCCCGCGGCTGTCGGGCGCTGGGTTCGGTGCCCGTGCCCCGCGGCGCTGGGTTCGGCGCCGCTGGTTCGGTGCTGGGCTCGGTGCGCTGGGCTCGGTGCCCGTGCCCCGCGGCGCTGGGTTCGGTGCCCGTGCCCCGCGGCGCTGGGTTCGGCGCGCTGGGTTCGGTGCGCTGGGCTCGGTGCGCTGGGTTCGGTGCCCGTGCCCCGCGGCGCTGGGTTCGGTGCGCTGGGCTCGGTGCCCGTGCCCTGCGGCCGGAGCGCGAGGCGGAGCAGTGCGCGGCGGCGCCGGCAGGGGCAGTGCCGGCCCGCGCGGGCGGCGGTGTGAGGCCCGGGCCGAGGCGGCGGTGTGAGCGCGGCTGAGCGTGTGGGGCACGGGCAGGAGCCGGGGGAGCGGAGCCACGGGGCTCCGGGGTCTCGGTGCGAAATGCCGGCTGGAACTTGAGGGGCACGGCGAGACCCGACTCCTCACACCGATCGCCCCGGGCCGCAGGGACACGCGGTCGTGTTGTAAAGGGAAACTGGCGGGCTGATAGTCGCAGCGTCGGTGCTGTCTTTTCCTGCTTAATTTATCAAGCTGCTGCAAAATGCATTAATAACACTAGTAATAAGAGTTGAAATTAGATTGTCATAAACGAAAACTCTAGGGAGGGTTTTGTTTGTGATGGTTAATTCCAGCTGAAGGCTGAGTTTCTGCGTTCCTTCCTGGACTCGGGTCTGGACTGTCCGGCAGTGAAGGTGCCTCCCGAAATGGCTTGGTTTGGGTCTCAGTTCTGCGTTTCTGCTGAATGTTTTTGTGGGAAGAAACAACTGTGCAATGTGTTGTTACAATTCAATTAGAAGGGATTTGTTATACAATGACTGTGCCATCGATGTGAGTGAAAATCATATGGAAACGTAGAGTGCTGTAAAAAGAAAAAAAAAAAAAAATTAAAAGTGAGGGGAGGGACAAGAGCCACTGGAATTGTTAACTTCAGTCGTGTTCCGGAGAAAGCCCATCGGAAGGGTTAACCGGAGGGGCTGAGGGAGAGCAGCCACCTGGGACCTCACACCCAATTGGCAGTCTTTTGTAATATATAATTTGCCTAAAATTGCGCGCTGAGCACAAGCTTTTGTTTTCTAATTGATTTACGGTTTGAGCCACTTTTACCTCATCCCCTACTGTCCTGCATACAGTGCCAGCAAGTACATTACAGTGAGAAATGATAAATTACCACACACTTGTGATGCTAATGCATCAAGAGTAAAAAACTGCGTACTACATGGAGCTTCATGCATTAAAAGCGACGCAAAGATAGAGCTATGCAAAAAATCATTTGTATCTTTTGAAATAACCATTTGATCGTTTGCTTCAATTCGTCTCAGAGACCTAATTAAACCTGAAGATTAAAATTCATGCTACTATGGCTTTCCATTTGTGAATTGGAACAAGGTTCTAAAGAAAATGTGTGAATATGGTCCTAAAGCTACCTGTATTTTCGAGACTTTATATAAGTTAATTAGTCAGAAAAATAACGGGTATCAGGGCTTCTTAAAGCTTTTAGAAATTAAACGTTTGCTTGTTAATAAGAACTGTGGTATGCATTCTCAAATGACACAGCTCCACTTTTAGATTGGAGTGTGTGTAGATGGGTTAATGTAGATACTGCCTAATCAGTGTTTGTCACCAAAGCTATTTAAATATTTTAATCTGCTTTTGTTTCAGAGGTGTAGTGCAACTTTCACTGCATAACACCGTTACAGGTATCAAGGAAGAATTGAAAGTCTTGTATAATATTTCTTGCACTTGTGAAATACCTCACTGATATTACAGAGGAGAGGAAAATGTGGAAGTTGGTGAAAACTAATGTACACTCATTGTCTGATTTCCTTCCCCCACTGTGCATTGAGGGCTGGATTGTGTTTTACCTTCACATACTCAGTCCACCTTAAATTTCTTTTTTTATTTTTGTGCGATGTCTGTGGGTTCCAGTCTTGAAATATGAAGAAACAGATTTATGGCGGCTGCTGGGCACAACAAATTAAGTTGACAGTGATGTATGAGAGCATAATAGCATGATGATCCCTCTGTAGCGCGGCTGGACGCCTCCTGCTTCATTTGGCTCTTGTTAGGATCTGTTAGGCAGCTAAATAATGAAATTCTGCTGACTGATTTCTGATTTCTCTTTTCTTCCTCTTTTCACCTTTTTATGCAACTTACATTTTGCAGACCCATCCTAATGCCAGCAAACTGCCCTTAAAGGATTCTTTCACTTATGACGACTACAGGTTGGTCTGTATTTTAATTATTTTTTTTCCTTTGTTTCTTTTCTTTTTTTTACTACGGTAAACTATGGGATCCTGGAATTCTTCATTGGTGGGAAAGCCCTATTGTTACTGAAATGCTAATTGTAGGATTTGATACTAATACACTTTCTTAATGAAGAAGAAAGTGAAATAAATATGCAGATTTTAATTGTTAAAAAAGAATAGTCATTCATTATAAGCCGTTAGTTTAGCCAACTGGCACACATAGTCAGATTGCTAAGGTAGTTCCTTGTTTCTTAAGAAACTAATTCAGTTGACATGGCAGAATTTAGGGTTTGGGAGATTTATTTTTTTTTTTTTTTCATAAAAGGCTCTACCAGCACATACTAGCAAAAGTTAATATCTAGAGGTGCTGCTGTTGAACAGGAGAGCTGGAGAACGGAAGTTGTACACATGGAGCATGAGTGTCACTTGGAGGTGCTATAAGGTGTGACAGAACTAAGATAAAAGGAATAATAATTAAGATAATGAGAGTTTTAATTCTGTTAAATGATTAAAATAGCATGAATAAAAGGCATTCATGAGGGATCTTCTAGCCTAGTTGTAAGTGGGTAAGGCTATGAAAGTGGAATTTCCAAAGCACACCTCCTTCACTTAAAGAGTCACTGAGGAACTTACCAGCTTACAAGTGAAGTGGTCTAAAATTTTACAAACTACTACAATTAAAAAGAAGCATATTATTACTGTGTTTCAAGCAGTGTTTGTATATCAGAATTATCCAAAATCTAACTTTAACTTTCTTTTTAGAAATTTAGCTAGATATCAGTTTGCCACTGTCTTTCTTAGCAGTCTGATCCTTCTGAAGAAATTCTTCGGGAAGTCTAATTCTGTATGTTAAGTACATATTAGTAGTGGTGTCTCTAGGAATTAAAATTATTTTGACCTTCTCCTGGTGACATCTTTCTTTCCCTCAAAAAACCCCACAACACCTGTATGTATTAAGGCCAGAACATGGTGAAACTAAGATTCTTTTTTCCACTGGTGTTTAATGTTAATTTTTGTCAGGTATAAAATAAAAAATTAAGTTCTAGAAAATACTGAAGTTCTAAGTTTTTCTAAAGATTTTTATGTTTGAAAAGGTAGCTTGTATTTTGTTATCTTAACCTGACTTAGAAGGGTTTTGAATGATGTCCAAGTGCTAAGGAACTACGTAATACTCTCTTCATGGTTTTTACCTGGATATCTGTTTGGAATGTTATGGCTTTTTTTCCTCTCTATTCTATTAAGCAGAAAAATTATAAGCAAATGAAAAGAGAAAACACTTACCAAAAGATCGTGTATGTGTCAGGTGGTTACACTGGTTTCCAGTTCTTGCAGTACATAAGCTTTTTAGAGAGTGAGGGGGAAAATACATCCTGGCTCTTACAAGAGTTTGCATATAGATGAGAGCTCCTGCTGCCCAGCAGGAAAACCTGCAGGAGCCGGTGACCCTGGGTTTGGGATGTGTAGTGTGAGGTACGTATGCAGTGAAGGGCTGGGAAGCAGAAGCTGACTGAGGGACTGCATCTTAGTTGAGGAATGCAGCCAATGGAAGGTGTGAAGATTCTCTAGCAAAGAGAGGAGGGATCACAATCCTGGTTTGATATTTGTTCTGTGTGCATGTCTTGGAAACCTGGGAGCTGCTGCTTCTCCTGCAAGTGATACTGCCTTCTACTGTTCCTATAGTCAGTTTGATCTTTAAGGAAACTAAGTTTTTTTTAAACTCCCAGTCTAAATGATTGCTTCAGGTGAGACTATGGCCAGTCGTACTTTAATGCTTTGAATGTTGACCATCTCATGTTCTTAACTTTTGCAGATGGGCAGTTTCCTCTGTTATGACACGGCAGAACCAGATTCCAACAGAAGATGGTTCCAGAGTTACACTGGCTCTAATACCTTTATGGGACATGTGTAATCATACTAATGGACTGGTAAGGATTTCTTCAGGGTGACTGAAAGACTTTAGTGCTTAATTATTAAGTCTTTCAACTGCTATACCACAGTTTAGTAACACTTTCCATTATGCTTCTTAACGTGGATATGTTCTTCCCAAGAGATGCTAAAAAACTAATATCTGAAAGAAAGGTTTGTCAGTTTCTCAAATATCTTATGGTAGCTTTTCAGGGAGATCTTTCTTCATCTAAAGAAAACTTTACAAATTATTTGATTAGGGTTGCATAACGTTATGTCTTATGTACATATAATATACTTCTAAGTTTTCATTTACATGAAACATTTTGTCCAGACAAGTCTGAATAGTCTCCTGACATGGAGCTTTGTTTCTGGTGGGCTGAAAAAGATGCACAGTACTGGACAGATTTGTTCTGAGAACAGAAAGCAGGCACTGATGGAGGTTGCCTCTTGTAGCTACCACTAGGGAAAGTGGTTAGAGATTTGCAAGAATTTGTAAGAAATACTGCCTGCTCTCCTAACCGTGCCCAAAGAGCCTTGTTATAGAGACTGCAACAACAAGAACAAAGCCTAGTTCCATAAAAACAGTACATCTGTTACTACATCAAAGAAACAAAATGCAAAAATACTACTTTAGGGCATATTAAACATTTAAAAGGTGACATATGTATATAGAAAGTCAGACCTGCTGACATTTTGGCTTACGTGCGCCAGTTCAGGGGATGATTCCTGATTTCATTAACAGACTAGTTAATGCTGAGGTGAGGAAATGGAAACCCAGAGAGGCTGGTTTATCAATGTTATTTAGTCATGCTCATGTACACTTCAAAAGTCATACCCCCTACTTGTGTTTCCAGTAGAATTATTGTTTATTGTAAGCACTGGATATGACCGTACTATTCAAGTGATCTGGTTCTTTTGTGGGAGGGTTGACCTGAGTGTTAGGACAGCAGTATGTGTTAGTGCTGTTGGTATAAAAAAAGTCTGTTTTAAATGAACAAACTGTAAAGCAAGTTGTTTTTCACTTGACATTTAGCTAATTTAGTGTTATTATGACTGTATCAATTACAGCACGGGAAGCTAGGCTACGAAGTTGCAAGTGTTTGGGGTTTATTTTTAAATTTTTTTTCCTTATTGCAAGGTGATTACAGGTTGTTCTTTAACAGTGATTCCTGCCTTTGCCCATTCGTTATGTAATCCCAGAGCTTTGATTTAGCAATAAAGTTCATATGAGAGTCTTTAGTATAAAGAAAATTGCTTAAAATTCAGAAATGTATATTTTTGTAATATAAGTTGTAGCTGCAAGCATCAGTACTTCCTGTACCCTTTTCCTGCTGGGCATCTCTTTCAGATGCTTTTGCAGAGACTTGTCTGTATTCATTAGACAGCTCTTAATGAATGCCTTCAAAGTTTGGATTAGAGTAAAGAGGAAGAGAATCAAGGTCCTGTGAGGGAAAATTTAAGTAGCATATATTAAAAGAGCAGCTATTTATGTTGTTTTACTCATTCAAACTTCTATTTAAATTGATAAAGTAATTTTTATTTTTATTATGCTGTTTAACAATGGGTTTGATATGGAGCCAGCCTCTGGAGCCAAACCTCCTAATGCAGTAGTATATCAGGATTGGAAGCATTATTTTATGCTGAAGTATATCCTAAAGGGGAAAGGGGGTTGTGCTGAACTTAAATATTTTGTATATATGTAAAGATTTCAGTCATTTATTTCATATTTCTACAGAAAATAATTTAAATAGATATAAATTCAGGAAGGATAGAAAATTAATATTGGGAATGGGCTAAGAAGAGCTACTAAAGCTATTTCTGTTGTGTGCTAGTTGCCTTGTACTATTAGAGATGGGGGGGGGGGGGGGAATGTGATTGCTAAGATAACTGTAAGCTACCAGTATCATAGTTTATATTATTGTCAAGTGAGGTGAGGGTGGGCTCTACTCTAATCATAGCACAATCTCTTTAAAATACGTGAAGGGAACTGTTATTCACTGCAGGAAAGTAAGAAACAAGAGGACATTGAATGCACCCCTGTCTAGTTTATTCCAAATGTAGTGCTGAAATACCTCCCAAGTTAATCAGCTACCATATATATCCCTGTTCTTTCTTTATTCCACAGGGCCCCTTTCCATCAGCTAGATAATAAAATGCTCTTTGGATTTTAACTGGAGCTAGGTCCATCTAGCCTTTTCTTGCTTCTGACACTATTAATTAGATCAACCTGCCTCTAAGAACTATTTCAAAATGGTTGTCTTCATGCATTTCTCATTGTTATTCTTTAGTGGGATTGTATTTTGACAGTCAGAGGTTGATTACCAGTTCTGACAGAGCTTTGAATAAGCTACATTCTGCCTGTTGGGCTGGGTCCATCCTTAATCACTGACCAAGCAGACTATTGCATGCTTTATACACAACTTGAAATTCATGTATCAGTCTGCTTCAGAAATAAAACTGAAGGGATGCAATTTGTCAGCTATCATGTGGGAAGAGAAGTAAACACCCTGTTAATTCTCTTACGTGATGCTATTAAAAGAAAGAGGAAAGAGGAGTCTAGCACTCCATTATGCTTTATAGAAAAGTCTTTCAGAAGTGCTGCTGGGTTTTGTGTGTTGTTTTGGGGTTTTTTTTAAGCAAAATAAAAATTTAAAAGAAAGATCAGTTCTCCAGTGAAGCATGCTTAAGCTGACAGAATCCTCCTCTTATTGGAATTTCCCCAGTTTGTGAATGCCTCCTGTTCCACCAGAATTTCAAGGGTTTGGAGTGGACTTTTCACATTTGGAACTATTTCACTGAGTTTGCACATTAAGAAAATTTCAGGACAGGTCAAGATTATTTTTTTTTTTTTTTAAAAAAAAGGTACAGTTTTTCAGAAGCTGACTGTATTTGAACTAGGTAGGTAGATTTGTCATCCTCTAGCATTTGTGACCTGCAATTCAGGGTAGGATAACTTTCTAAACTGAAGATATTAATTAAAATTGTGCAGTCCAAATTAGAGAATGCACAGGAACTTGTGTTCAAGTACTGCAGCCTGTGTTTCTCAGTAGGCTGTATTGCATGACTCTCATGTTCTTTACTGATCTCCACATGTCACTAACCCATTAAATAGACCTGCAGTGAGGCATCCACACAGGGATGTTTCTGCAAGTGTCTGCAGGGCCAGGCTGCCCGTGCTCAGGGCTGACATTTTGGATTTGCTCCATTTGAAAGTGCTGTTTTGGCTGACAAATGCACATTTAATGATGCAAGCAGTGCAAAACTATTAATGTGTAAGCCATCAACCAAGCTTTTGAAATAATCTGAGGAGTTCTGTCTTTGAACAAGCCGCATCCAAGATAGGAATCAGGGTATGCCACAACTCACATCAGTCAGCTTACAAAAAAATGTGTTTTCATTTTTGAAGGCAGAGAGAGAACCTTTGGCTTCTTCTAGGTTTTTCCCCAGGCCCAGAGCGTATTTTTCCATAAGTCACCTCTGTCAGTACTGAACTCAGACTACCTACCATAAAAGTTGCTTTCTCATTTTTTCAGCAGCTTATGTTCCATCCTGTGTGTGCATCTCTGGTCATACTAATTAAGAACATGCTGTTTGTCACTTTATAAAAATATTACATTTTTAGAATAGCTTTACTTGTTAGTATGACCCCTTTAGAGTTTAGTGATTGTTTTTGGGGAAGTACAGGTTTGTCAAGAGAGTTTATCCTCTTCCATTGACAGCTACCATCACAAAATCCTTTTAGCATTTTAAGAGTATTACTTAATTTTAGATAAAGGGATTATTTTCAAGTAAATTATAATTCTCTGAAGATTGTATCCCCTAAAGATCCACAGTTATCTAATCCTTTTTCATTGAGAGATCAAAAATGTGCTGGCAGTTGAAGGATAAAGCGCAGCATATAGAGCTGTCAGTGCCTTGCTCCCTTGGGCCTCATGGGAGTGACTGAAAGCTCCAGAACTTTATAACAGGCTGCTGGCTTTAGCATGGTACTTTTTGCTCTATGGAGGGTACTTTTCTCAGAGCCTTCTGTTCACTTCAGGTAGGTTTCCTCCATTAGATTTCTTTAAAGCAGAGATTTTTTAAAAAAAGAGATTGCTCAGGAATCGTAAAGCAGTCACTATCAGCTATATTCTATTGTGCTGAGAAAGATATGTGTGCAATTCCTATTGCTAATATTTATTTCCAATAGGAAAAATTTTCAGTAGTGGGAGAGAGAAATATAAAAAGCTAAAGGTACTTTTATCTCTCTTTTCCTGGATAGATCACTACAGGCTACAATTTGGAAGATGACCGGTGTGAATGTGTAGCGCTACAAGATTTCAAGGCTGGAGAACAGGTAGTGTGAAGAGTTGTCTACATTATTGTGGTTTTGTTAAGTTCTGTGGACACTTGGTGACTCCCTAGAAAATTTTAATAACGTAGTGTTGTGGATTAAACCCTGCTACATTTGAATTTTATTATGCTGAGCTAATTTTGAGTGAAAATGCTACCAGACTAAATACATGTACATTTTCCGGAATATTTTCTATCACTTGGTAGACCCTGACTGTAGAAGAATTGTTTTCCTCATATTTTATAGAGCTAGTTGAAATATTTAATCATTAGTGAGTGAATATATGCAGCTACTGAGTTTGGTATTCTGGAAGAGCTTAGTAAAAGGCCATATCCAAAGGACCAAAGATAAGTATTTTTTAGATTTGTCTGCAATAGTGGATTTTTAACAATGGTGTTTGTTGGCTTGTGTTTCATGTTAGTCTCCATTCATTTAAGACGTGAAATGCAGTACAGTTGCCAGTCATTTTAACCTGTGCTGTTGTCATTGCAATGCTTAGTGGAAATAAGAAAGGACCTAAAAACATACTCCATCTCTTTCACACAGGCATGCATGCATTTACCTCTTCATCCTGAGACAGCAGGAGAGTCTTGCAAAGATGCATGAAACAGTTCAGAATCCATTATTTTGATCAGAACTGCTCAAAACCAAAACTGAGTGTCCAAAGTAGAGATGAAGACAGGTTCCAGGAGCATAGGAATCCCCTGTGCTGTGTCAGCAGCCAGTCTAAACCCTCAAGTGGAGTAGCACTCCTTTTCTGACTACTGCCTGTGCAGTCAGCATGGCCAGACAAAGCTTTTGGCTGTGAAACATCCTGAAATGTTTTGTAACTCAGCCTCTGAATTATTACTTTTACTGTATTATTTTACCAGTCTTACAAGTTATAATATTTTTATTTTAATTTTTCTTATGTATTTTTATCTTTTTTTAACAAAGAAGTATCTGGAATTTTTTTTTTTTTAATATATCTTTCCAGAAGTGTATTTATCCTCATTGCTATGCTGGGGTTTACAGTGATTGTATATTCTTGCTCTCAGAATTTGTTATGGTAGTCAAATATTTTCTGTTTTTTCCAATTGTGGTGTGATGAGTTAAAAGGGGTCCACAGTTTTTCCAGAAGTGATCCAATTTATAATTTTCCACAGCTGGCAATGGATGTGTCATATAGCTGTTCTGGCTGCTTTCTCCATTTCAGTTATAGAGGGTTCCTATATTTCAATTTTATCTTAGTAGTTTCACTTTGTCTGCTATTTATCAGAATTTCTGTGCAAACTTTAACTGTTAGTGACATGTTTAAAGCACTGTAATTATATAATGCTTCAGTCCTTTCATATACCATGCAGATGTTATTTCTTACAGTTTCAGCAGGAAGAGTGTATGATCATGCGTTTACTACTAAAAAATGTTAGGAAACAGAAGTCCACAGAGTCTGTCAAACATTGGTCTGAAATAAAGCAATTCTCACTGTTTAATTGGATTTTTGTAAAACAGTCTTGGAGCATAAGAGCATACTGTGTAATCTATACATGATATGTGACTTTTAATTTAATATGAGATGTATCACAGTAGTTTCAAAACTTGAGAGCGTGAGCAACTCTCTCCTTACCCACTGCCTTAATATACCTAGGCAGGTCACATGTTCATCATATGAGTGTGTTATAGTATAATGTTTACTATAATTCAGTATCATACTTAAGCATTTAGTGCTTAGGATAAATAGTTCTAATTTGAAATTGAAAACAGAGCAAGTAAATGGCATCATTGCTGTTACTGAGCCGTTTAGAGAGCACTGTGTCTTTCTGTCAGCTAGAGAGGAATGGAAGCTCACAGGCATCCAGAGCATTGCTGTACCCTGAGGTTCTAAAGGGAATTCTGTAACTGCTGGAACTTTTTTTCTGATTGACAATTTTGTTATCAAACACAAATGGGAAAATATCCTCTTGATGTGGGAGAATACAATTGCTACTCTGACCTCTAGTCCCATGAATTTCATACCACCTAGCCCTGAGTTAAATACATTCTGCAGGTTGTATTTAGGAACTTCTTTTTAAATGTGAATTAAAGTAACTAACTGCTTTATAGAAAAGAGTTCAGAGTAAAACAAAAATAAATACTGGCTGAATGTAGCTCAGATCTCTCTCTATGATGTCCTGTGGTGTATCCATATCTTAAGGTAACATTTAAATGAAAGCAAAGTTGATCTATAGTTGATCAGCAATATAGTTTTGAGTGGACATTTGGTTGGGGAAAATTACTCTAGAAACACCATTTGTTTTAATGGGCCTTCTTTGTCTCTGATTTTTTTTAGCCTTTAATAAACCTTTGAAAGCTTATTTCCATGTGCTGGTACTTTATGACAGTGTGAGAAACAAGAACATTTTTATTTTAAAATACAGAATAAGAATTTCTTCTTGCCTTTCAAAATCTCTGATACATGGATATGTTTACATCTACCTCTAAAGTGTAATTGTCACATTATATCCAGCATTTGAGTCAATACCAGAAAACAAAGCATGTTTCTTCATACAACCAAATATACCTTGTACTCAGAATAGTAACTCTTTTAGAAAATAACTTTCAAATTATGTCAGTTTTGTGAGCTGATCTTAAGGTTTTTTCCTGTCCCTTCACTTCTCTTTTCATCCTTCTAGATTTACATTTTTTATGGCACTCGGTCAAATGCTGAATTTGTGATCCACAGTGGTTTTTTCTTTGATAATAATTCACATGACAGAGTGAAAATAAAGCTTGGCGTGAGTAAAAGTGACAGGCTGTATGCTATGAAGGCAGAGGTCTTAGCTCGTGCTGGTATCCCAACGTAAGTAAAACACAATGCCGTGGGTTTTAAAAAACGTTTCCAAAGTATAAAGTGTCCAGTAAAGCATATATGAAGCTCTTTTGTGATAATTTTCTTAGGTGTAATATTACTCCTGTTTGTATAGCAAATTAAAGTTAATGAAATAATATTTACAGAAGTTCTCTGAGCTGTATTATCATCTAATTTGAACCATATATAAGGAAAAAAGCCTTTGCTTTAATAACCATTTTAACAAAAACTGAGCAAGGATTAATTTGAAACAATCTGTGGGTTTACTTTGTTTCCTGTCCCTTTCAGCCATACTACAATGCTCAGTATGTGAATCACAGCATTTTCTGTTAGTCATTTCAGTCCAGAGGGGACTGTTTGGAGCAGCAAACATGAAATAATTCATTTTCATGAATTTGTTATGAAATATGTATAAAATAATTTTAAGTGTAAAATTGTAGAGATATTCATTCTTTTCAGATACAGGCTAGAGAATTTTTTCAGTTTGAGCTAATACTACCTGATTTTAAAGTTACTTTTGTAGCAGTACATTTGTTGTATACTTTATGGTCTTTTTATGTTGAAATAAGTTCAAAGATATGACAATTGGATTTGTATTTACTGTTGTTGTTTGATTGTTTCTTTGTTTAGTTCAAGTGTTTTTGCCTTGCACTCCACTGAGCCTGCAATCTCTGCCCAGCTTTTGGCTTTCCTTCGAGTGTTTTGTATGAGTGAAGGTAGGATATTTTATGAAGATAACCTGATTTATGTTTGTCTTGTTGTGGGGATTTTTATTTTTTTTTTTGTTAATGTAGGAATGTGATAGACATTTATATAAAACATTAAGATAGAAGATCAGAAAAGTTTAGGCATTTAAGTTGAAAAGGAATCTGTAAGCTACTGAGAACCCCAATCTTTGGTCATGTCATCTGAGGGAATATTTCAGTAACTCTGAAAGCGTGAGATGATACAATTTTTTATTTCTTTTAATCTCCCAGACTCTTGTGAATGAGTGAGCTTTGGAGTTTGATCTCTAGTTCTTAGGTTTCAAAATAGTTTGCAGAACAAGATCATGCAAGACCTACAGGTTTAGATGCTTAAAATCACAACATTTTAGCCATCACCACTGAAATAATTTAAGTATGAAATTGGAATATTCTGTAATGTAGAGGAAATATGGAAGAGACATTTCAAAGTTGAGTATTTTCAGTATTTTAGTAATTTGTGATTTAAATATTCAATATTTTGGTAATTGGTAATCTAAAATAAATTTCTGTATTTGCAGACTGTCTTTCTAGTGTTTCTCTTCTGTTGCTTCTATTAGTGGGGCAAAATGTGTGTACATTTAATAACTATTCACCTCATTTGTGCATGTGAACCTTCTCATTAAATACTCAAAAGAGCTCCTTGCTGGTTAGATGCAGTTTTGAATATTATGGATGTGACAGTTTGTCATGACAGTGAGAGAACTCCTTTGCAGTTAGGAATACTGTGCAGAAGATGTGGAAGTAGTTGAGTTTTTGCATGTGGTCTATATGCTTTCTTTATTAAAAACAGTGTAACTTAGTGTCATGCCTTCATTACTTCCTGTCATCCATCTTTTAGAATTTACAAAGAAATTAGAATATACCAGAACAGTTCATTTGGAAAGGACCTACAATATCTATGTAGTCCAACTGCCTGATACTTCTCGGAAGTAAATTCAAGGGAAGAAAAATTTTGTTTGCTGACAAGAGAGTGAATTTTGTCTTGGAGAGAAAAATGTAGCTAGTGAATGCATTTCTCTGGTATATGATTGTGCTCAGTTTATTTATAAGTCTTAAGTAGTGTTTTAGAAAACTGTTTATTGAGAAACCACATGCAAGCTCTTGGTGAAGTTTGTGATAACTGCCTTGCAGTAGTCTAATTTGTTAATTAATAGTTTAATGAAATTTGTGTAATGTCAAGGAGCTGATTAAATGTTTTCTGCTCTTGAGTTTTGGTGGATGTCCTTTCTGGCCACCTACCTGTAGGAAGTTTCTGCTACTGAAAAAGATTACCAAAACAATAGGAAATAGAATTCCATTGCTATTGGCATACTCTCTGGCCTGTTCCTTTTATTTTCAAAAAGTTCATTGTACTCTTTACAAATTTACTCCCTTTGATTTACGAATGATTTTACAAAACATTCTGTTTCAATGGCACAGATCTATGCTGTGTATGAGAGGCTGTGATTTCTAAAGCATCTTTATTTCCAAGTGGAGAGAAGGAGGCCCATTTTCTGCTGACCTCAAGACTTCTAGTTGTCTCTTTAAGGCAAATCCTAGAAAAAAGCAGCATATCGGATAATTCTTATTTGAGGAGAGGGTTATTTTTTTTTTTTAGCTGATCAAAAATGTTCGATTGAAAATAAATCTTTCTGCAGTTTGTCAACTGACAAAGTGAACGATGAGATTGTTTTTTAACAGATTGGTTTTATACTTATTGCAGAAGAGCTGAAGGAGCACTTGATAGGTGAGCACGCGATTGGCAAAATCTTCACTCTGGGGAACTCTGACTTTCCTGTTAGCTGGGATAATGAAGTTAAGCTTTGGACATTCCTGGAAGCCAGAGCATCCCTTCTTTTGAAGACCTATAAAACAACTGTGGAGGTAAAATTATCGTTATTTGTAATTTAAATGTCTGAATTCTTCTGTGTGTTGTGATTGTAGGAAAAGAGATTTTGTCCTCCATCTTGTCTTTGCAAACTTCAGTCTGAATATAAGTACATAATTCATTCTGTACTTTTTAAGTGCAGAAACAGTTTTGCATTATCTGAGGAAAACTAAGTAAGATTGCAAACCAGAAAATTTTGTTAATGTAATTTCGTTGATGTATTTTTCCTTTGATTTTCCAAGTAGAGACTACCTGCTTTTTTTCTCTGCAAATAAGATGGAGAATCAGTTTCAACTTGTTGTTCTATTAGTTGCATTCTCCAGATTGCAAAGAAATGTGATCCTATTGCAAATGTATAAGTGTGCCTACATGCATGTATTTGTGAAGTAACCTGACTTTGCTTGCCATGCAGACTGATTTATGTGCAGAAATTTTGGGCTTTTTTTATGATTTCATGACAAATTTCACTGGGACTCTTTGCAGACCCCCCTCATGTCCATTTGGCACTGCCTGGAGAACCTGGTGTCATTTCCTGCTCAGAGAAAGAGATGAGGTGAGGGGCTGTTTTATTGTGTTGGGTGCTAGTAACAGACTTGCTTTTTCTTTCCTAACAGGTCGATAAGTCCTTCCTGGAGACTCATGAGCTCACTCCACATGCGATGATGGCCATCAAATTGCGCTTAGGTGAGAAAGAGATCCTGGAGAAGGCAGTGAAGAGTGCGGCTGCCAGCAGAGAGTATTATACCAAACAAATGGCAGATGGAGCTCCACTTCCGAAGTATGACAAGGGCCATATTGCCTTGTTGGAGAACACTGTGGCAGACTCTAGACTTCCTATTGTCTTGAGAAACCTAGAAGATGTGGAAGAGCAAGGGGACTTAAAGATTGATGAAACCATTGATACTGAAGTCACAGAGAATGGGTTTGTAAATGGTGAAAACTCTTTATTTAATGGGACCAAATCAGAAAGTGAAAATCTTAGTAAAGAGAAAAGCAACAGAGGGACTGAAGATGCCAAAGAATCTTCTTCAGAAAGTACTGATGAGGTTAAAGAATAGTCCTAAAATTTTACTTTCTTGTGAAATTAAACTAGCTGAAGTTTATCAACAGTGCGTTTATGTTGGTGTGTTTCTTTGTTAACATTTCTCTTTCTGCAGAGAAAAATGGTTTTGCTGCTTTATATAAAAACAAATTTTTAAGTTATTTAAAAGATTTAGCATCCCTTTTCAATTAAGATTGCCATCTTGCTTTCAGGCAAAAGCTGGGGAAAGAGGTGCCTTTGGAAGATTTGCAGCCCTTTGTTGAACCAAATGTATTTTCTTCCTGGGGAAGAATTAAGCTCTTCTATCTGCTGTGCGTTTGTTGTTCTGTCACTCTGACTACCGAAATTAAAAGCTTGCTCTGCCTCCTGCCAAGAAAAGCAGAAGGCAGGACTGACTCGGTATTCAGCATGAAGGTAGGGGAGCAGTACAGCAGAAAACTGAATGAGAGGATCAGAAACTTGGGAGACTGGAGGAAAACCTGTTTAAAATCAGGTGTGCCAGTCCAGAAAAAGGTAAGGTGGCAACCTTATGATTGGTAGTTTTAAATGTCAATGAGAATCTGAATTGAATACACTTAAAGTGATCTCTGAAGATTTCAGTTTACTTTGTCTTTTGTTTACTGTATAAAATATCTTTCTTCTTCAGTCAGAGTTAGGCTGCTACAATTCACGAACTTTTAAAGGCTGACTATTTTTTATTTCCAGGCAGTAGTTTTTATTTACAAGGTTGGCAGAGCTACTGGAGATTTTGAAAGCAGATAGGCCAAGCCACAGCTTTAAACTGATCAAAGTGAGGTCACTTCCCAGCTTCTTCAGGTCTTCACAATGAGCTAGAGATTTTCAAAGCTACACTTTTGACTAAACCATTATTAAAAGGAAAATATTAATAATGTTCTTGTCTGCTACTCCTTCATTTCTGTTGTTGAATGTAGCATTGAATGTCACATGGTTACCTGATCTTACTCAGCTTTGTCTTTTGGTTAACATATTAATTGATCCTGCTTCCTCAAAGGAAATGGCACACAGGTTTATGTATTTTTGGCCCAAGTCCAAACCACAGCCATGTCTGCAGTGGTTTTTGCCATTTAGACTGTGTCTTCATCTGATGCCCATTTCTTGGGATACCTCCACAACTTAAGCAGGTCTACTGTCACCAGCAGTTTTGGTCACTGTCACAGTATGTGTTTGAACTTCTAGGTGGAAACAATGCAATCCTAGCACTGTGCAATATCAGAACAAGGGTAATTCCATGGCTTGACTTTGAAATTACTAGGGTTTTAGGAGGAGAGGAGGGCAGAATATTTTTATTTTGTGGATCAATTCAGAGATGTATAGTGGTTTAATTCTGTTCTCAATATTAAGGACTTTGTCTTTCACTTTTGTATCCTAAAGTTCATGATAATGGATAGAATGGAAAGCTTGGACAGTTGTTTAAAACTCAGTAGAGGTTGCGAACTGCTCATCTAAGATCAGTTGCAGTAAAATGTCTTTTGGCCCATTCATAGTTTTATTAGACTTTGCTTCTTTTATACTGCAACCTGGAAAATGTGTTTTTGCATCAATCTTTGGTGCAATACACATTTAAGTAGTGACTTTCAGGTTGTCATAGAAGTTCTGGTGTTTCGCTAGTATCAGTGTGGGGAGAATAGAAAAAATAGTTTTTTAAAAAATATTTCACTAAGAATGGCATGTTGCCATTGCACCTTGGATATTGCTTCATCACTAACAAGATACTGGACCAGTATTTTTGTAACTATATGCTGCCTTTGGTAGAATGTTATGGAATTGTTGTCATGACAATTTAAATGTCATACAAGAGTCATTACATTTTGGTTTTTATTAGGACCAATACTCCATTTCTGTTTCTGCCACTTACATTGCACAACATTGTACTAGATACTATGATGCAATTCTGAAACTAGCTTTCCCTGAGAATTATAACTGTAATTCAGGATTTAAATGCTTTGATTCAATCTGATACACTGTATTTTGTTCCAGTGTTTGCTAATATCTATGGCTTAGCAAAGCCTGTGGTCACCACAGGACAGAATGTGTGAGTTTTCTTGAATAAATTGTAGTTCTACCATGTCTTCACTAGTGAGTGTATTATACAAACAAAACCTCTACCTGCTACTGACTGCTGTATCTTTTGGGGTCTGTGGGGAGAGGAATATCTGTGCAGGTGTACAGATAAAGATAAAAGGACAAATAGCTGGGGAAAAAACAAAAAAGGATTCTAGTGAAAGAAAGGGAGTGTTCTACTGAGTGCATGGTCAAATTCTTACTCTTCATCTGTTAGTGTTATTTCGAAAAATATGTTACACACAATAAAAATAGTGAGTAATCTAATTTTGTAATTTGCATTTTTCCTCTATGCATGTAATGGTTCCCTCAGAAGCACTAACCTAAAACTTAAGCTTTTGAAAACTGAGGTGAAAACAAAAAAAATTGGCACTGATGAGCCCTTATTACCATCTGTCATGAAAACAGACCTTTCAAAGCATTTTAAAGTTAACTTTCTTCATAATGTTTGGTTAAGAGGCTGTTCACACTAATCCCAGGCTAAATGCCAAATCTTGCTTCTGTTTAGCTATCTAAAGTATTCCTGTAAGAAAGACATCACTTGCATTTCTCGGACTGTTCTCCAAAAGCAAAACAGAGGGAGAAAAGCCTTTTGAATTTTACATGAACCTACCTACTGATGAATTGTTTCCCTAACAACCTGTAACTAGTTTGGGTCTATGCCATGAGGTGATGTCCATATATCCCTCTTGATAAAGTCAAATATACAAAATTGAGCAACAACTGCCAGCCTGAAAAATGTTTTTAAAGTGTAAATGCAACTGTAGTTTAAGTGCTGTCATGAGTGAAGGAAAAATGAGAGCCTTCTGGCTGGGGAGGTGGGATGGTTTTTGTTCTTGGCTAGAAAAAATATTCTTTGCCTCAGACATCGTTATAAGGTGGTATGTACAGAAAATCTGTGCAACCCAACAGTAGCTGCCATCTTGAGGCTGATTTGCCTTTAGGGAGGAATGATCATCATGGAGTCATGAAGCTCACATGATTCAAAGGTATTCTGGAAGATTTAGGTTACAAAATCTCTAGTTCACATGTTTTAAAACAGTATGTAGTATCTACTGCCGCCCCTTCTCTCTCCCTCATTTTATAGAAAGGCACGTGAAGTAATTATGAAACATTTGAATATTTCAATCAGGCAAAAGAAAGGTGCTCCCAAAATCTGCTCTTCTTTCCTGATTTTATGAACTGAAACTCAGTCCAGGTATTTCCTATACTCTGATCCAAACAGGAGTTTTCAGTAAAAGCAATGCCCTACCAAATTTATCTGATGAAAGCAATACCCATCCCTTTTCCTCTAGAAGATTTTAAACTGATCCTTGTTGAAGTCAGATATGACCACATGATTTTCACGTAATTACCATCTATATTTAATAGTTTCTATCGCTTCCTTCTTTGCATGCGCTGCGTGCTGTGCAAAGTACAGCACATAAATTGGTGACTCATGGTTAGAAGAGCTTTCTTAGCATTTTGCAGGTTCTACATCTATTTCCTAACAAATGCCACAAGTTTGGAAACCATGTGGAGGATTTTTTGGTGAAAATTAAAAAAAAAACCAAACAAAAAACCCCAAAAAACTCAGTCCATAATTAAGAAAAAAGAAAACCACAAATGGTCCTGGTTTCTGGACCTGGTGTAATTTTTAATCATGGAAGGTTAAGCTAGCTAGGGGAGGAAACTGAGATGTCCTTTCCTAAGTAGCAAACAGGAGCTGGACAAGTGAACATCAGCTAGTTTGTCTGCGAGGCAGGGGCTGCTGTTCTGAAGAATAGGAAGTTCTGGAATTATTTTGGTGTATGTTCAAAATCATCTCAAATTAGTTCTTTAATAGCTGTGAAATTTCAGAATTAGGCAAAGGTTTCACTATCCCTAGGAACAGGTGAACACATGGATCTCAAACTGTTGTGTTGAACTGGCAGTGAAAAGCAGACGTCAGTGGCTGCTGCCTTGTCAGTGCAGTGCTGGGGTAACCTCAGGGAGTCTGGGCCCAGTAACTGCTCCTCTGCCATTCTGGGACAACTGCTCAGTACTAGGGGCTAAGGAAAGGCTTTGTAAATCCTGCATGGAAGGACTGGACAAAGTCACAGAGAGCAATATGGAAACAGAACATAGTGTGTTCAGGTTAGTCATGTGAAACAACGTGTCTGCATCCACATGATTTTTTGTGTATAGCACTATTTTATTATTTAAATTTGATCAAGCACAGAAGAACCTTCTAAACCAGTCTTCTGTCTTCCCAGTCTGGAGAAACCAGACAATTATTTTCCAATTAAATCCAGTTCAAACATGGCAAAATAGTTGATGCTGACCACCATATCTTGTGCCTTTGAGCACCTTGATGTGAATTGGAGTGAAACAGATCTGTAGCCCTTTGAGACTTTGCTTCTTCAGAAAGGTGCTTAAAATCTGCATGGGTATAGGGAATAGAATCTTGCACATGAGTAACGTTGGTTTCACAACTGAGTCACCATTACTTAAGCACAGATTCAAACATCATCTAAACTAGATAACTGAACTTAAACAGTGGTATTTTATTTAAGTTTACTATTTTTAAAAAATAGGCTTACTTGCCAGCCCTAAATGCACAAATCCATTGTCTCTGGATTAACAGGGGCAAAAGGGAAGTTTCCCTGTAACATCCCATGCATGTTAAACACTGAGAGTAGCTTCATTCCAGCTTGCAGCCTTGTTTCACTTTCACACGTTACTGACCAGGTACCTTCTTGCTTTGTGTTTGACTGGGGCTGCCTGCCTGTTCCCTATCCATGGAGCAGTGTGGGCTGTCCTCTTGGCCAATTCATCAGTGTTTGGTGTGCTGCTGTGGAAGTCAATAGATTTCACATTGTACTGCTGCCTTCGACTCATGCAAATAGAGTATTTATTTATTTCTTTTAGCTTTCTTTTTGCAAATGCTGTTTGATTTAAATATGCTGCGGTTTGTTGTCTTATTCACAGAAGTTGCCTGTTCCTCCTATGTAAGGCTGAAATTTGGAAACTGTGTAGGTGTCCTGCATCCAGCAACAGCTTTATGATATGGGTTTAAGGGAAATTCCATTCCCTTTGCTTTATTCCATACTGGTTCACCGCTTTCAGTAATGTTAATACCTCAGCTAAGGCTCCTAATTTCAGCACTAGTAAGTGGGCTTGTATACAGATTTGTGGTCCAAAGGTATGAATAATGTGCTTTAAAACTGAATCTCCATGCTGAAACAGGCATGCACAAACAGCCTCCTATGAACTGCAAAGGAATTTTTAGATTGCCTTGAATATCTCTAAGTCCCACTGCCTTGCAGCAATTAATTCAAGTGATTGGATGCTAGGAATGGTTTATTATAATTGCACACAGGTAGTAATTTATTAGGGTGTCTGTTTCTTTTGGCATATGTCAAGAAGGTCAGAGTTTAGGCTTTTTTGGACATTAACCTAGTCTTCTGAAACTCTGAAGTTCCACTTTTTGGTCATTAATTTTGTACATGCTGAGATTGTGACAATTAACCCACTTAATAAAGGTCAAGTTTCAATTTTTTCCAATTTCTGGAACACTTAACTTTATTCCTTCTTGAAAATGGGCAGATACAGAATGATAAATAGTTATTAAATGAGAACGAAGATGTAGTTCGGCTGTCAAGATACTATTGAATAGTTAGTAACAAAAGGACCAGAACTGCTATGGATTTGAAATAAAAGGAGTAGCAGAGATGAAACTACAGGTAAATGAAATAGAAAAGTGTGCATCACAGTGAGCTGTTTAAAGTAATTTCTACATATGTCCCTGTGAACTTACTCTACCTAAGCTCCTAAACCTGGTTATACTCAGTTCCTTAATAATACCTGGATTTAAGGAGCCACAAGATTATGTAAAAATTAATTCTTGGTTCTGTGCAGTGACATCAGTTCCTTAAGGCTACATTGTGTTGTGTCTCTTAAGCTATCACTTAAAAATTACTTCTGAAAAGTATCTATCAAAAAGCATATTTATTAATTTTATATTGTATCATCCATTGAAGAAATGTCTGCAGATGAATTAGTAGTCATTTGCTGTGTTAATAAAATCATTGTACCTTTGGTAGCATGTCAGCACTGAGTGATGTTTGAAAACCTATTTTTCACATTAATTTTTGAAGTTTTTAGGTATTGACTAAGACAGTGAATCCTCCTGGAATATTACAGCAGCAGTTTATAGGTCTGTGCTGAACACTTCAATGCAGGAATGACACACAAATCTTTCAAATGAGAAGCTGTGGAATGAAAATAATAGTGTTTCCTGTATAATTTTTTCATTAAGTAGTACAAGTACTACTTCCCAAACCTAAGAAATGGTGCTATCATTTTCACAAATTCTCAGTCCTGTGCTGCTGAGCAGGCTCACTTCAAGTACAGGGATACAAACTGTCCAGCATTATTAACATGTGCACCAATGTAATTGCACAACATTCATATTCGAACATCATCGCTCAGGATTAGACAAAATTATTTCCCCTTGGAAAAAGAGTGTGGCTTTTGAGTTTAAGAAGCAACACAGTTTGGCATGATGTGGCCTATTTTTCACAGGAGTGGTCTAGCTGCTGCCTTAAAAACACTTGCCTTGTCCCCAGAGGGTTTTATGCACGCACACACACTCTTGAGGTACTCCCTGCCCTTTCTCCCTTCGAGAAGAGTTATTAACCTGTGCTAATGCTGTCTAAACGCTCACTAGCTGGTAGCAATACTTGTGGGACAGGTGATTTAGAGCCACTTGATTCAAAACATTCTCAGCTAAAGCTAAGTGATCAAATATCATCTGCTGCAAGAAGCAAATACATGGCACAATGATAGTTATCAAGCTTACTCTCAGCAAAGCATATTAATATTTTCTTCAGGTTTTACTTTTGGGAGTAGTAATATCCTCTGACAGGACAATTCAGTTATCTTCAGCTGAGTTTCCAGAAGCAGCAGCATTTTTCCTCAGCAAAATTAGGTTCAACAGGTAGAATTTCAGCCTAAAATGATGTGCAGTCTTGAGGTGGACCTCATCTCTTTGCAGCAGGAGAAATTAGCTAGTATTTTCTTTCTCTTTATTAAGGAAGCTATTTTTGTCATCCATATTGGGCAACTGTACAAAAATAGGCAAGTTTTGTATCTTGGCAGGATTAAATGAGAAGTATGTGTGTCTTTTTTTCATATCCTTGAATATCAAAGCAAGACAAGCCTATTTAGGAAGTAGAATTTTATTGCTTAACATATATTTGCATCCCGCAGTGAAGACATTCACTTTCATGGCACGTTTTCTCCCAATGGTTTCTAAATGCCTTGCAGCACTCACAAAGCCGAATTTTTGCAGTATTTTTCTGAGATTAAGAAGCATTATTATATTTTCTGACATAAAGAAGGGGCTGCAATAGGGTGGCAGATCCTGAATCTGTAGTTCCGGTCACAAGAGATGGTTACCTTTTTAAGTTCATCTGAAATACTTTTGTGAACAAACAACAAGATTGTTTCTAGAAAGAGGAAAAAAAGATGTGCCTGGTACTTGTTTAGAACAAATGTCTACTAAAATAGGCAGTTCCTCTTTAAGAACAGAAGATCATTAAGTGTTGGGATTTTTTTACCTTAGCTATGGATTGAGGGAAGAAAGTATTGCTGTGACAGCAGTGCTAAGCCTCCCCCAAGGACAGACTGGGATCTACAGGTGTAAATGTACCTGTTCTGATCTGGCACCTTCCCTGAGCTTGGTCATTGGTGACAAATGCAAATAAAGTGTTAACTTGGAAAACACTGAGGAACATCCCATTTCCAAGAAGATACAGTGAATCAAATACAGACAATGAAGTCAAGGTGAAATCTCTAAATGACACAGCCTCTAAAGACTCTTTAAGGTAATTCGTAGATATTTTGTGATACAGATATATGAAGTAAGAAAAAGTGTCTAGGGAAAGGCATAGCTGGTTGGTTTACTGACAAAAATGTTCTCTTAGGGGTGTGCTAGTCTAAACTGCATAAATCTGCAGGAAAGGGTGAGATTTAGCATATCTTCCTCATGTAAAAACTGAAAACATTTGGTTCTGTCAAACCATCCTATTTTGATGTTTCAAGGCTGACTTTTTAAAGAAAAGAAACCCAAACTCTGGGCAGTGACATGATCTCTGCATTTCCCTACATGCTGTTCAAGCATCTCATACATTACTTATGTATTAAGTGTTAAGAATTTGTTAGTCATCTTGAAATTTAGCAAAATTATGGAAAGCTCAGAGATTGCTGAGTCCCATTAAAATCACCAGCCAGGTAGTGCCCTGCTTTAGGGACAGACCTGCTTCATTAACTTATATGTTGCTGGCAGCAAATTCATGTGGAGACAGCCCTAAACACAGTTAATGGTCAGTCATGAGAGTCAGAGGAAATCTATGCCTTGTTCATAAAAGCAACTTAAATTTTAAACCTGCTTTGGGTTTGAAATTACCTTTTAAGAGTCATAAACTTGTATGATTCTATGACTTCAACCCTTTTCTTTGAAATCTTGAAGTCAAAGATTTGAAGAGATCATTATCTTAATACCATTTGTCCTCTGGTGCAAGTGTTCAAGAATGCATTTTGCTGCAAACTGAGGAACAAACTTGAAGCTGAATTGTAAAGTTGCTGATTGGTCCAGCTGCAGTCCCATTCATCTTCCTTACAGAGGAGAACCAAAGGGAATCTGAAAGGCAGAGAGCCTCAGACTGATCCAACAGAACATAGTTGACCACTGACACTTCATGCTATGGCAAACAAAACAAGAAACCCACCACTCAGGAGCAGTCTGAAAAGGCTAAGCATTGGTCTCAATGCTTCAGATTACTTTTAAAGGAAATAGGCAAAATTGAGATGACAATTAGCCCTCAGTCCTAAAATTGCAAGCAGATTTGGATTGAGGGAGGAAGGTAGAAATTTATTCCATGGCAAATAATTGTGTGGTTGTCTAAGGAGCAAGGTTTTTGCATTGCTTTTGATGCTTTTTCTATGCGTGACAGAATGAAAGTTCAGTGGTCTGGGCTGGATTTCCTACATTCCTCAAAAGACCAGTCAGACCAAGTCTTTGATAACAGACTCATCAGTTTGACAATATGGAGCTTGAGGAAATGTGCATAAGTTTCCCTCCTATTTTATTTTATTTGACAACCTTTTTTTGAAGATCAGAGCATATTTACAATTTTTATAGAACTCCTAAATCATTAAGCTTACCACATATGCTTATAAATGGGTTTTGTAGTCTGTTCAGTTTTTTCATATGCTGGGTTTATGTTAGGTAAACTGGAATAAATGAAGGCTCCTGACTCCCACCTGATTATTAATATCCCCACGAACACTTGCTGGCAAACTGAGTTAGCTCTCTATGACTTGAAGTAGCCACTAAATTAGATCCACTGACTTTTCAGCTTTTGGACATTTCTGGTCTAGTTTCAAGTCAAATGCAGCACATAAGTGATATATCAGCCTTGGTAGAGGTTGATATGACTGTCCATCATCTTTGATCTTCTTGGACTCCTGGAGAGTACAGCTGCTTTGGTCAGCTGGAATTTGGCTATAGGATCCCACCAGTCAAAAAAATGAAGGAGGACGTGCCTAGAGCAGGTGTCACCAAGATGTTTGAAACATTATTGTGAGACAATACAGACAGAACAATAGCAATGAGTCAGTTAAAACCTCAAACACAGAAATGTTAAACCTAATAAGCCTAAAAACATGAAGTGTGTCAATTTTCCTGGTTTTTACGTTTGTTGGTTTTTTTAAACATCTTTCATATTTGCAAGATCTCTAAAGACACCCGTGCCTTTCCTGGTAACAGGATAAATACGGTACTTACTGGAATGAGATCTCATTTTGTTCCATTTCAAACCAAATAAGTGTGCTTTAGAGATCATGGAAGTCTGTAAAGGGATTTGCCTCCAAAGCTAACAAGCCAGCCATGGAACAAAGGGAGAATAGCCCTAGTTTGAAGTCAGCAGTTACCAAAATGCAGTGTGTTGGCACTCTGAGTGTCAGTTTTCCCTTTTGTAAAGCAAACTGTAGAATTCTGGAGCAAGTGCCTCATGCTGTGGTGCAGGTCTCTACCTTTGCTCATCCTTTTTCTCCTCTAACTGACATTCAGAGGAAATGGACAGAACGGACAATCTTTGCTGCATCCTTCTCCATAACTGCATACAAGCATTTTCCAATGTACTCTCTGTGTGGTCATAGAGTCATAGGAGAACGTTATTTCATTAGTAAATGCAAGAACTGCAGAAGGACTTGGTGTTAGCAAAATACCAGACCAGAACCTCGGACTTGGGCTCCAAATTATCCACTGAGCCCACCACAGGGAGCAGCTGACCAGCTGTGCCTCCAGAAGTGCCTAGCTTCAGATATGACTGAGCCAAGCTCACAGGGTATGTGAATCCTCAATTTCAGCACAAATACAAAGTCACCCTTTGTTTAAAAAAAAAAAAAAAAAGGCCATTTCCTGTGCTCTCTGAGGAATCTAGAAAAAAAGAAAACAAAAAACCTAACAAAACATAACACCCTAATTCACAGACTGTTCTGTTGTGTTTCTGCCTGAATCTCATCAGGCACTAGCTGGTGCCACTTTCAGAGCACTATTTCTTAATTCTCTCTTCTTCACTTCATACTTATCTCACTTTAGAGAGTGTGAAATTTTTCAGTTCATTATGTTCTGAACTGTTATTTAATTGAAGCCCCTAATGTTCAGTCAGTACACACTGCACACAGTCATTTAAATATTCCAGCAGTGCACATTTTTTATAAGTGCTTCAATTGGAAGTGATCAAGGTTTGAGACTTCCAGCCTATAAAGGCTTCTGCTGTGGAAATGTGAAGTGCTACTCTCAATAATTTCAAACTGCTTCCTAAGCAGGCCTTCTGTTCCGACTCTCTTAAACTGCAGCATAATTTCTCAGCATGGTTTATGCCCAGAACCTTTATTTAATGGCTTACACAGAAAGGAGCAAGTTGCAGGATTTGATGGAGCCCACTATCTGTGGAGCTTGGTGGGAAGCTGTGCTCTCTGAATAGAGAGGCTGGGTGGGAGATTTTTGTTCCACTCACCCCATCTTGTCCAGCTTTTCTGGAACAGAGTGATTGCCCCCACTGTCCCTTTTTTCTGCATGGTGTGTGCCAGGCTTGCAGCTTTGTCCTCAGCTCCATGGAACCTGGTGTGACTGAAATATAAGCACAAAGAGTGTCTCTAAATGGATTTTTTTTCCAGGGACACACTCTGAAATTCCAGTGTTGTAATGTGGAAAGCACCTAGAAGACACTAGGATGAGCCATGGCATCCTAGGAGGGCATATCACAGCCAGCTGCAGTGTTACTGCCCCAGAGTGAAGCTGTGGTGCAGGGAAGGTGCTGCCCAAGGATGAGGTACAGCCATGCAGCTCCTTAAAGTTTTCTCTGCCTGTATTTTGGACATAGCTGCTGCTTGTGACAACACAGACTGCAAGCTCACTTTTCTTCCCTTTTCTACAACCTCTGTGTAGATGACAAAAGGAACTGTGCTGGGGATGATTGTCCTCCATCTTCCTGAGCCAGATTCTGTGCAGCAAAAGAAAGGTTCTGCTTGTAAGGGAGAGATTGAAGCTTACCACTTTCCTTCTCCTGCTGCTCAGAGCAAATGATACACAGGAATCACCAGCCATCTGCTGTGGAGGGACAGGCTAGTGGCAGTGGTAGATGAAGAATCTCCACTACTTTTCATTGTTCAAATTTAAAGCTGAAGAGGATTCAGAGATTGCAGTTTTATTGAAAATACTTGATAATCTCTAGTAATGACCTAGTCTAACTGAAGAACAAGCACTTGTTAAAGGTCATTTTCTAAGGGCTGTCATCCTCTACTCTAATTAATACCAGCCATGTATGATGTTGGCAGTGGCTTCAAATATTTTAGCAGGGAAAGACTGGACTTCCAGTGACATTTTTAATGAAAAAATGTAAATCATCTCTCATGAATGCTGTAATCAAGGTATTCATTAGCTAACCCTGGACTGCAGAGGAACACCTACAGAAATAAGCTGTGAATGTTGGATAATATTGTAGGAGTGAAAAGTCTTCCAGACATAATCCAGTAAGCTGCTGTCAGCTAGGGACATGTCTAAAGAGGCATGGTTCATGTAGCCATGAAAAAAAGCCATAAAAAGACCATAAAAGGACAAATGAAGCCCAGAGAGGCAGGGTCTACACTACTGATGGTTAATGAAAATGTAAAACAAGTAGCTCAGGAACCTGAAAATTTGGGAAACTCTTTCCTTGAAGATCCTTATCCTGATCCTTTAAAAAGATTGATGAAAGCCCTGAAATATGAGCAGATATTGTTATATCCTTTCCAGAATGCACTAGGGGTAACCACACCAACTCTAGATTTATACCTTGAGGCAGGAAGGGTTCACTAGAACACTGACACTGACCCTGGCATATGTCCATAATGTGCACTTGTCCAAGAAAAAGGCATCCAGTGTTGATACAAAGACAGGGAAAAATGTTGATTCTGTTGCTATTCTTGGCAGCTTGTTTCAATATCTGATGACTTTCAATTTCAAAACCAAAATTTTCCTGTTGCTTCAGGTCCTAATGGTAGATTTTGTACTGCTTTGTTTTGCTGGATGCAAAAACTCTCTCTAGTCCCTGGAAATTTCCCTCTGTGAATAGTCAAGTTTACCTCCCAGGCTTCTTCTTTTGATGAGAGAGGCAAAGAAGGTCTTTTGCTGTAAATTTCCCCCAGCCTGAAAGTGATTTTGGGATCTCTCCTCTGTGTTCCTCTAATTTTTCAGTGCTCCTTGAAGATTTCTCCACTGGATTATATATGGTTGCTCATAACACCAAAGCTGTTTATGGTGGTATTTCTCTTTCTGATTGCCATTTTTCCTGGTCAAATATCAAAGTCCTTCAGTAGTCCTCTTTGTCTTAATACTCCTTGGCACTCTCATTGAGTTCCATGCTTATCATTTCAATCACTGCTATTGATCATACAGTTTCCATAGTTCACAGGTGAAGCCTGTATTCTGGTTTCTAGACATCTGGCTTTGAATTCAAGTGCATTAAAAGTTCTCAGGTTTCATGATCCCATTTAACAAGTATTTTGGGCAAGAATGTAAGATCTTTATGATTATCTTAACTTATAGTGCCTGCAGTTGTTATGTCTTCTTTTTTTTTTTTTTTTTTAACATGAATTTTCTTATTTTTATAAGTCCAGTGTTGGTGTTTTTTTAAAATCTCCTGAAGTTCATGTGCTGCATGCCATGGTAGTACAAAAAATTCTATAGTCAAGTTTAATGTCTCCTGGAATATTTTTACTTACACAGATAAAAATAGAGACATGTTCTCCAGTACATTTTCTTGGAACAGAGATTGCTAAACTCCACACTTTTCACATTTAGTCATAATTTCAGAAAAACAACAGAACATAACTTCTTTTAAAGTTTGTGAAGTTCAGCTCCAAATTCAGTTTCCTGATAGTGGGTTGAGTCAAAATCTTGTCTCTCCAGGTACTTTCTCTTTATACTGTACAGGGCAAGGACTGCACAGAATGAGTGTTCTTGGCTCTTGTTAAATGTCTTCATGCTCAGGAAGTAGTTTGTACAGCCACTCAGTAAGGAAAAACAGGGATCATCTGTACTAGGCAATTCTTGAGGTAGGCATCCCTGGGGAACAATCTGAAAGAAATGCCTCTGCTCAGGCAGTGTCAGGCCAGAGACATTCACAAACTGTGTCAGAGCTGTAAAGTTTCTTACCAAGGTCTGTGCAAGCCTTCACAATCATAGAGTCATAGAATGGTTTGGGTTGTATGGGACCTTAAAGATCATCTTGTTTTAGCCAGCTGCCATGGGCAGGGATACCTTCCACTAGACCAGGGTGCTGAAAGATCCATCCAACGTGGCCTTGAACACTTCCAGGGATGGGGCAGCTGCAGCTTCTCTGGCCAGCTTGTACCACCCTCACAGTAAAAAATTTATTCTTAGTATCTAATCTAAACATTCCCTTTTTCAGTCTGAAGCCATCCCCCCTTGTCTCTGCAAACAGTCCCTCTACAGGTGCCTTGTATGCCTTCAGGTACTGAGAGTCCTCAACAAGATTTCCCTGGAGCTTTCTCTTCTCCAGGCTAAGCATCCCAATTCTTTCCTCATCAAGGAGGGTCTCCACCCCTCTAATCCTCTCTTTGGTCCTCCTCTGAATTCACTCTAACAGGTCCACATCCTTCCTATACTGTGGCCCCAAAGCTGGATGCAGCACTCCGGGCAGGGTCTCCTGAGAGCAGAGTCACCTCCCTCCACCTGGTGGTCCTGCTGGTCTTGGTGCAGCCCCAGATATGGTTGTCTCTGTGGGCTGTTCTATTGAACAGACTATTGAAGTTCACTTGCAGAAAAGACCATGGCCATGAAAGACCTGAAGTCATGCAAGATAGAGTAGGATCTGATCTAAGTGATACTGCCATCCTGAGCCAAGATTTCCGGGTCCTCTGTGGTTCAGACAATTTTTTCTCAATTCCTCCTGCATTTTCATCCAGCCACCCCACTGTGTACCTGCCCTCACAGATGCCATAGTCTCTGTCCTTCACATATGTCCTTCACACACATCCCACACAGAATCCAAACACAAACCCAAGAACTTAAGTGATTTAAAAGTGTGAAGTATTTACCAGTTTTCATAGACATGTGATACACATTTTTGGTGTGCACATATAGATGCCAGCTTGTAGCAGCTTCTTGTGATGTTGAAAACACATACTGGTAAAGTTTTGCAAACAGGTGGGGATAGAAAATGTAGCACTGGTTATTCGTATTGAACTGTTGCTGGAAACCATGGAAAGCTGTCAACATGAGAACCAAATTCACACTAGAACCAAATTCCAAAGAGCTCATAGCCTCATGGTCTGTCATTGTTTTGTGTGAACACTGCACTCCACTGTTCCAAATCCCAATGGCAAGTTGGCTAGTGAGAGGTGTAAAACTCTGGAAAAGAAGATTTCTAAACAAAAGACCACAACTCTTTCCAGTGTATTTGCCCCATTAATATCCAAAACCTCTGGTTCATGCTATAAACATAATGAGCTAATAATCTCTATTTCACCATGAGGATGTATTTGTATCAGAAACTTGCAATATTTCTCTCAATAACAGATCTATATAGCATTTTAAAAAATTATCTTGGAAGAAATTTGATCCTTATTTGGCTGGGATCACAGGGAATAAATATTGGTGCTGCAAGATTAAAATTTCTCCCTACTTTCCTCCAAAGCATAAACCAAATTCTGGAGTCCATTGTAACTACCTTGTGACTGAATCATAGAAACCTTAGTATGTGGTTACTTTGGAAGAGATATCCTAATTCCCAAGAGGGACGGCATGCTTACAGTACCAAGAATGCTCGGGAACCTCTGGATTAGTAAATTTGGTTCTGAAGGGTCTGCTTTTCATATTTATTTATAATCCCATTCAAAAACAAATAAAGTTACAGTTTAAAGTCTGTTATGTTTCTGGATCCTACAGCCTGTACTTAGGACTTGATTCCCAAAACCCTGTTGATGTGGATGTGAGCAGTCAACTTCTGCTGCTGCTGAAAGTGGGGGTCTTCTCCAAAACACCAAGAATGTTTTGAGAGACATCTCTGTATTACATGCTACATATTAAACTTGAGGCTGGTTTCATAGCAAGAAGGGAAAATACGGTCAAAATGAAATGAATAAACACATATATCAACACACTGTACTTACCGGTGGAATTAAAGGAGAAATGCTCTGTGAACTGTGCCATGCCCACACTGCCTTCACTTAAATTCCTTCTGCTTTCACACCGCTTTGAGCATCAGCATTTGAGCTGATTTATGGGGAGAAAAATCTGCTAAAATACACATTTTTACATAGAGTGAAATCTTGTGTACTCTTCCCTAGCAAAGACATGTAAAATCCAGCTGAAATCTATGTTAGGTGGACATTCCTGGTTTTGGTTTTGTGTTTTTTTGTTTGTTTTGTGTGTGTGTGTGTGTGTTTGTTTGGTTTTTTTTTTCTTCTTTTTTTTTTTTTTTTTTTTTTTTTTGGTTGTTTGTTTGTTTGTTTGTTTGTTTTTCTGTTGTTCTAATGTGAATATTTCAGCAGAACTTCTTGGTCATATAGCCTTGAGAAGTTTAAACATTTGTAAATGCCTGAGCTGTCCAGGATCCAAGTTGCCTGGAAGGTGCTGAGTGATGTTGAAACAGTATCTTGCTCAGCTGATGAAATTACCATGGTGTATGGTGGTGGTACTGGCCAAGAGCAGGACCCACAGTGATAATTGAGTATCTCAACTCTTCCACTGCTCTACTCTGTGACCTCAAGAAAGGTGCTGTGTTTTTCTGGACTAGCTTCTCCACCTATAAAATGACATTTTGAGCTAAATGCTTTGGGAGTGACAGATACTGTCCAAACTTTCCCTGGAAAAACAGAGCTAATTTGGTATCTAGGATGTAGTAGAGTCAAGCCCTGTTTGGTAATATGGGGTAAGACAGTACTGGTGTTACTGGGAAACACTCCTGAAATCTCTGCAATTTCTTCTTGTGACTGGTGAGTTTCGGCTTAAGGCTACAGTGCCAGTTCATGGAATGAGTAAGAAATGTGTCTGTTGAGATATGGCCTAAACTCCCTCCCACAGGAAAATGGGCAACAATGTTTGTAGCCACTTGTGCGTCACAGGGCTATGTACCCCATGAACCAGGTGTACCACAACAAATCATAGAACCACTGACAGGCTGGCACAAGAGTACTCTGTGCAGGGAAGGCACTGCAGACCTGCATTTCAGGAGTGTTGTCCACTTACACGGCCAGCCCACTCATGAAGAGCTGTGGGTGTTTGAAAACCTTGGTTAAGGCCAGGGACAGAAATGCTGGAACTAGTCACCGTGGGCAGGATGACTTCTGAGGAACCATGGTATTTCTCCAGCCCCAGAAACATCCCAGTGCAAGTAAAACTAGTGCTTCTAATCTCAACACTTGCTTTTTTCAGAAAATAATTAGCTGAAGAAAAATAACACTAATTCTGTCCTTGCAAAGCTGTGAGGGAAGGGAAGTGCATCTAAGATTGCTTCAAATGAAACAGTGAGGCTCAGAGGAACCAGAGACCTCTGCTTGTATGCGTTCCTTACTCCTGAGACGAGTTTATGAAGGAATGGAGTGTCTTTAATCATTTAATTTGGCTAATTTAAAACTACATATGCATAATTTATTTACAGAGAGGTAAAACCCTCTAATTCCTGCATTTATTATTGTAACACACAGTATTAGAGTGATTTTTTTTTTTTTTACTACTGCAATCTGCACACTGCCTGAGAGTGTTAGTGTGCTACACATCATGCCTGAGTGAATGTGTTTGAGGGGGTTTGAGACTCCAATTCACATATACCACCCTCCATAAATTATGTACTTAACTTCCATTTATATACAAAGGCATTGCAGAAATTATAATATAAATTAATTTGCAGAGCTTTCATTCCCAGCATTGTTTTATGCCCTTTATTTCAAATAAATAAAAAAAAAACACACCAAAAAAAGGCCTTCCCTTTCCCACTCCAGGGGGGTTCAGTTTTGGTAATACTGCAATAGCGCCTTATGTTAAAGGTGCATTTGGCTCATTCACAGCAAAACCCAGGGAACCAGCCTTGATGAAACTACTTCCAAATACAATTTATGCAATCTATTCATGTAAGTGGGACACCTTTTCTAATTCCAGCTCATGGGAATTTAATTGCCAAGTTTGAACCTTTGTCAGGATATCTATCATTTTTCAAGGACTTCATGGATGGAAAAAGAATTCAGTAAAGTCCAGCTCTTTTACAAGGCTTGACAACTATTCTGACCTTCTCAGAGTGTAAGACATGAGAGCCCCGAAAGGCCTGGCTGAGGCAAAGTGAGAGAATTGATTCCAGAGCTGCCTTATTCACAGGTACCTTTAAATTATATTCCAGCCCGACCCGGAAGGTTTCTGCCATGTAAGTATCACCCCACTCACCTTAGTGAGTGAATTTCCCCTCATTCCTTTGCTGACCTGGGCTGTACTTTGTACAACCAGCTTCACTGAAGGCATTGTGCGTCCACCATAATGCCTCTCATCACTAATTCACAGTCCCTTGGCATGTATGAAAGCTTAAATTATTTCCTGCAGTGTGCATTAGCTTGCACATGTCTACACTGAATTTCATCTTCCATCATGCTGTCTGGTCAAGTCTTTCTGGAACATGTCGTAGCTCCCCATAGTCTTGAGTAACCTAAAAAATTCTGTGTCATCCGGACATTTTGCTAATTCACAATTTACATACCTACTCCCAGGTCACTAAGAAACATCTCTCACTACAAACTTTGGGCTGACAGGCATAAATTCTTAATGTGTATTGAAACAATGAGCCAATCTAGGGCTATTTCTTAGTTTGAGATATTCAAAGTAGCTTTTAATGGCTTATCAGTAGGTGTTGAAGGCAGTGAAATCTGTGACAGCATTACAGGTTCTGCTTTCTTCAGCTGGGGCTACTATTACAGACACTGGGGTTGGTGTTCTGCTCTCCTGGATGAGAAACTAGCTCTTTTCTAAATCTACAAAGGATTTGAGCCTCTTCCATTTGCTGTATTTTTCCTGTGTAGGAAAGATGACAACTCCCATAGGTGGAAGCAGCTACTCAAGGTGCAGAAGGAGAAATATATGTCTCTGTTCTAGGAAATTGGGTTGACCTATTCCCCTGGAGCTGGTTGGCACAAGAGGAGGAAACGGGAGCTGACAGAGAGCAAGACCACACACGGGGGCAGGAGAAAAGATGTGGGCCAGTCCTGGCTGTTGTTGACCCCCCCACCAAGGTTATCTCCCCCAGCTCTTCTTGTGTGGTTACTGATCTGCCCCTCAGAGTGGGGTTACACCAGTGTCTGAAGGTATGTCCAGCAGCAGCAAAGAGAAAACATGATGCTTTGTTGACAGCAATAGAGTGCTATCTATTTCTCAGAGGTACTTGTCATTCCAGGGTATATGCAGGCTCAAGTATATGAAACTGACTCGGATTATGGCTGGCAACACTTAGGAGGTTATCTCTGCAATCAGAAGAAAAAAGGCTTTTAATCACACGCACAGTAATAATATCAAGCTGGGGCAAATCCTATGCTTAATCCTGTACTACTGCTCTGGAGTTCTGCCTGGCTTGGATACCTGTCTCTGTCTGTTGCCTCATGAAATCACTTCCTGAACTGGATGTTTTTTGTAGAATCACTTGCAATAAAATTATGGACGGTAGATAAATAGTTGTCTCTCATGCTGAGCACACTTGGGAAAACACTGCTTTGCCCGCAGCCCCTACCTGAACACAGGAGAAGGCCACAGACCAGCACAGGTGCCTTTGTAAACCACCAGTCATTCCTACCATGGTAAGGGACCAGGGTCCCTCAGCCACCAGATCAGACCTCTGGTGTGCTGGTGAAACCAGCAGCATAACCCCCTTCTGCTGTCCCGGTAGCACATCAGGTATAGAAGAAGATAAAATCTCCGTCTCCAGATTGTCAACACTCCTGTATGAAGCAATGCTTGTGTGATCTCCTTCCCATGGTGCCCAGCTCTCCACATGTGGGCTGCACTGATCCCGAGAGCTTTGGCAGGAAGCTGGTAGGTGCTGTTATCCCTGGGAGAGGGCTGTGCTGCAGGTGCAGTGAAGGCACCTGCTTCCCCCAGAACCTCTTCAGTCACCTGGTTTCCACTCTGGAGGCTTTGGGCAGCTCTGCCTTAGATTACATCTCCCACATCATCCCATACCTCATCACCCTCTCTACCCTCCACCCCACCCTCCAGCCTTTCTTCTCCCCTCCTGCCCTCAGCCACCCTCCAGCTTCCTCCCTGCCCCTCCAGCCATCCATCCCTGTCTGCATTCCTTGTCAGCTCTGTCTGCCTCCCCCCACAGCATCCCACACACTGTGTCTTTCTGCAGATGGACTGGGCCTGTCACCCACGGCTCTCCATGGGGCTCTGGCTCCCAGCAGGCATCAAGGGCCCCTTTCCTCCTCCTCTCTTTGAGGTGATTTGCAGCTCCTGGGAGTTCCACGAGCACTGGAGCAGTCCTAGGGAGCTGGAGTTCTGCGGCACATAGGGCGGACAATCTGAGGGTTGCCTTATTAAAACGGGGTCTTAGGGGTTTGTGGCTGTGCATGAGGCGGTGGGAAGGGGAGCAAAGGGCCAGGAGCCCCGTGGAACAGGATGCACATGAGGCTCCAGGCTTTTTGGGAGCTGTGGTTTCAGGTATGAGCGGAGCCATTAGGCAAAGCTGCCTCCAGCACTTCCCTGTCAGAGCACGGAGATGGGGCCAGCCCCTGCTCCAAGGCAGCACGAAGTCCCTTTTCTTCCCATGGCGCCCTGGCCAGGCCTGCCCTTGCCTGCCCTGCAGAGCCCTGCGGGCCCCGGAGGGAGCGCAGCCCGGGCCGTGCCCGCAGCCGCCGGGAGCCGAGCCCCGCGCTCTGCCCGCGGGCGGCGCAGCCCGGCGGCTCCCGGGAGCCGCACCGGGGCGGGCTGCGCTCCGCCACGGGAGGAGGAGCTTCTCCCTTGACACTTTCACAGCTCGGGAAGGAACAGGAGGGATTGGTGACTCTGAGCCCAGGAAAGACAAAGAGGTGATACTGCCCTACTGGGCTTTGATAAACCCAGGCAACCAGCCACCACTTGTTCTTACAATCCCTCACTCCCACATATGCATGAGAAACGCTATTGTGGGGCTTTTTTAACATTACTGCATACTTATTAACTGACGTGCTTTTGTTTTCTATCAAAAATCTTGTTTCTAAACCTCTCCTTATAACTCACCACATAGACACATGCACATACTAATTTTTCTGTCAAAGAAATCAGTACTGTAACATTTAAAGGGGAAAGTAAAAGACCATTTTAAACTACTTTTATTTTTTCTTTTCACGATTTTCTTTCACCAAATTACTCTTCAGCTCTTAATTTCACAGACATTGTGCTCAGTTTCAGTAGCCTGCAGAGGTCTGTGGAGGTGTGATTGGGCAAGCTTTTGCTAACAAAAGCTTCTTCATATTTTTCTCATATGCACAGCGTTTGCACCTTGCAAACCTGACGCTCATACTGAGGCACAGATTTGTAAAGGTATTTTGGCATCTCCCTCCCAGCAAGTCAGACTTGGAGATTTGGCTTTTCCAGTACGATACTTTGCTCTTTTATTAGTTGAATTTTCTTCCAGTTGGAGGAATGGAAAATCTGATTTGACTTCTCTGGGGGAAAAAATCATAGGAGTACAAGGCAAAATCCTTCAAAAATATCACTTGATTAATTCTCTCAGATATCCATCAGGAAAAACAGTCACTTTAACTCATTTTCTCCCCACAAAGCAACTGGCTCAGAATATGAAAACCCATGTCTAATTCAGGGTGATGGCTACCTGGCTGGATGCAGCAACATGCAGATGTATTGAAGAAAATGTGCCACAGCAGCTTCCTAGCAGGACTTCACAGCTTCCAACCCCTGAGTGTTTTTTAAGCACTAACTCAGTAATTATGCATCATGGACAGGCCTACTTTTCCTCCATCACTTTTACATTTCACTGCAATTTTGCAAAATGATCAGATGATTGCGATCTGGAAAGTTCATGCTCTGTGTCCCGTACTCAGGCTATTGCATGGTGCTGCTGTGCCATTGAAGCATTTAGTGAAACTGTCTTTGCTGCTGTCCTGCCTAGAGGGCCACAGGGAACAGGACCCTGCTGTGCTCACTTCTGAATAAGCACAGGATGTGAGTCCCCACACTGATAAATACATTACATAAATGGAAAGAGAGACCCAGAGAGAGCAGGGACACACAAAGGGGTGAACAATACAGGAGCAGAGAATGCCAGGTGACATCAGTGGGCATATCAGCTACAGAACGTCCCATGTGATGCCAATGATTAGAATACCTTTCACAGAGGATGGAAGTCTGTTGGATGCACAAGCCACAGCTGAGACTGAAGCTCAGCATTGATCTGTATCCAAAAGGAGTGTCCTGCTGGAGATGCTCTGCTTGCTATGTCCTGTAGGATGCTGCATCTGAATAACATCTTTTGGGCCAGGCATCTCCATGATGGAACCTGAGACATTAAAATTCCAAAACACCCACCAGACCCCAGAAAACTGCTGAAATGCATTTGAAATAGCAGAATTCTGATGTGGTCAATTAACCCCCTGCTGTGTAGAACACTGATGTCTCTGTATAAATAAAATAAAAGGCAATAGTGTTAGATTGATGGCATAGCTGGGAAAGAAAGCAACGATACCATGAGATAGTTCCTTATGAATTATTTATTGGGTGCTGTGATCAGAGCTCTGTTTAGCCTCTGTCCTGCTCTAGGTCATCACAAGCATACACCCCATGCCCTAACTCAGAGCATTAAGCAGCCATGCCAAAGACAGGATCTTTGCATGACTGCCTCCAGATCCCAACACATACCCGTGTAGCCCCTATAATGGACAAGCACATGTATTATTAAGCAGCAGAAAGCACTTGTACAAGGCTGACGGCACACATGACTTATTTACACTGACCTAAAATAGCAGCACTTTAAATGATACAAACACAGAAGACTTTAAAGTGCTCCCTGGAGATTTGCGAGTACTGGAGAACCCTTTGGCTAATCCTGAAACATTATTTTCTTAAAAAGTCATCCAATTTTCTTTTATGCACCTGCCATTACTTTCCCTACCTACAAGTGACTTCCTTCGGTTTTCCCTATATATTGGATTATTAGCAGCTCGGTTATTAACAATCCTCCCACTTTTGTTGGCAGATGCAGCCATTCAGAGCTGACAATTCCTAAGGGCTTAGGAATACTCTCCCTCAGGCTTGCAGGGTGGAGGATTCATGGGGTTTTCCCTTTTTTTAGCAGACATTCCTGATGGAAAGTGGCTTTAAATGGTCCTGCTTCAGCTATGCCCACTGGCCAGGCTTGGCACATTTTGTCCCCACTGTCACTCAGTGTCTGTTTGGGGACAGGGGCTGTGTGCCCAGATGAGGAGGGAGGTCACTGTCAGGGTGGCTGGGGAAGGCTTCCAGGGGTGTGCCAGGATCATGGGGTGAAGGCCAGAACCAGTGAAACCTTAAAATGGGTGCATGTGTGTGCAGGGTGGGGGGACCTTAAAGATTATTTAACCAAAAAAAAACCCCTCAGAGTCTGACTTATATGAAATTTAATTTAATTTATTTTTACACCAGCAGCTGTCAGTTCAAAGAACAAAAACAAAGTAGCCATCTGTGCTTAATTTCATAAATCTACTGTAGATTGTCACATGATAGTGGAACTTGGACAAAAACATGTCATGTGATTGGGTCCAGTCCCTTTAAAGTCAGGCTTTCATATATAGTCAGATGTAGTTGCAGCTATAGGCACGAGGCCCAGCTAAGCAGGCAGAGACGTGTTCTGAACTGAGAGGGGTCAATCTGACAGAGATCCTGATTTCTAGGACTTGTATCATCTCCCCTTCTTTTCATGGCAGAATTGTTTTGGTTCTTTTTTCATTGTTATGTTTTTAATTATCAGTATTGGAGCAAAACTACGAGCTTATTAGATAATAACATTGCTTGCAACATGAAATATAACATGAAATAACTCCCCTCCTGTGAGAGCTGCAGTGGCATGAAAAAAGCAGGGTACCAGGCAGCTGTGAAGTACCAAGGGTGGTTGCAGTCATGCAGTCTCAACTTCCATTGGAAGCTCTTCCCTGATTCTTAAGATGTGACAGAAAGCATTTTCTTTAAACCTCCACTGAACACAGGTAAATCAGAGAAACATAAAGAAATGAGGTTTTCTTTATCCATTTGAGAGGCAGGGCTAATAGAGAAAGTCAGAATGTGTTTACACCCCAAAATCATATTACTAAGAAAGTGCAAGGGAGAGAGATCAGAGGGGGTGTAATTAAAATACAGATCAAAAAGTCACATTTTTCAATTTGCCATGTGAAAAAAAAAATAACAATCAGCTTGTCATATTCTCATTAAATACCAGATGGTTGAGCATGAGTAATAGATCTCTGGCTGACAGAAATCTGCAAACTCTTTTCTTTGGAGAGTTTTTAACTTCAGCAATCCGACCATATCAAATAGTCAATAATGCTATCAAGGTGAATGTACTTGTTTAGTATTTATGTGCATGTATTTGTCTGTGCATGCCAGAGTGTGCGGTGGAAACCTGAGCTGGGCCCCAGAGAAAGTAAAATTGATTCTTAGCAGGTAAGTTTAGCTGCCTGACACACTTTTGCACTCATAGACATAAGGGTTTCCTAAGGTTTAATGCTTTCCACCTTCTCATGGATAATTAACTGATGGCCAGCCAGTCATCACAGCCAGTCTGAAAGGAAAATGCCACAGCTTCTTTACCTGATGCAGCCATATAACTATAAATCATGTTATTGCTCTCGCCCTGAGCCCCACAGATCAATCTCTTGCACCACTGCTGTTCCCTCCAGCAGAGATCCAGCAGCTGCAGGCAGCCCTGTCCTGCTGCCTTTTCCAGGATCAGGTGACCCCCAGACTAACTCCAACAAAAGTTTCACCATGTTCAAATTATTTCTCTGGTTTGCTGTCACTAGTGCTGCATTACAATGGCATTGACAGGATCTGGCCATTTACCACTGCTGAGATGGCATGAAGAGAGAATGAACAAGATGCTTCTTTTCTTCCTCACATGATTTACTCTCTCAGTGTGCAGCATGATGCAGCACAAGGACATGGTCAGGTGGGGAAGCTCAGACCTAACCATATCAGAGGGTGCTCATGCTCATGGAGGCAGCACTGTCAGCATTGCTGGTCAGCTGAAGTCAGACAAACCTTTCTGTAGCAGGGTTCCTGTCTTCATCACAAGTACAAAGATGCATCTGGTTGTTCCCTTGCTGGACTTCAGCCATTTACAAGGCTTGATAGCAGCACAGCCAAATGACTGGGAGCCCTGAAAGGCCGATGTAATAAAGGAAACATTTAAGTCTGCCAGGAGCACATGGAATTTCAAAGAAATCCTGCATGTGTGCTGAGGGAGCAGCCATGCTCCTCTTGCCTGCTCCAGCCTGTTGTGGAAATGAACACACACTGGTCTCTCTTGTAGACCTTGCATTTTATTTTAATCCCATCACGACCACCCCCTGCCCTCTTTTTCTTCTTCTTGTTGCTGTTTTCCCTTAACCTAAAAGAAGTAATTTTGAATGGAAGTAGATTATCTGATCCTTGTATATGGAAAAACATCAATTACTGTCAAACTGCAATAGTTTTTGTGGTAAGAGTGTGGTAGCTTTATTCTCCTACAAGTTTGGGCTGGACTGACACTTAGAGTAATAGACATTACTGCCAGAAGAGAGATTGTGAGGTTTCTTGGCCTACTGTTTTTGCCAGTAAGGGAAATTTCCCTATGGGATATTGTAACCAAGCTTTAATTAAAAAAATTAGAAGGCATTAAAGCAGCACAAAGTAATAGCCTCCTTCGGTGTACCTCACATTTCCAACCAACCTGTTAGTCTCAGACCTTCTTCATTCAACCTACTGACACATCTGTGCTCTTGTCAGATCCAGATCTCACAACACTTTTTCTGTCCTTCGGGGAGGGATACCTAGAAGTGCTATGGCTACATTAGCACAATAAATTGGCATGGGTAGAGCACCATGCTAGTAAGCCTGTAGTGCTTCTCATCCTCAAGTTAGTTCTTTTAGACATACCTCATTTAGCACTACAATGTGCAGTGCAGATACATCCACTCACTATCCAAGTCTTTAGGAATGACACTGGGGAGATCAGAAAATCCATGGGTGGGGGGAACAGTGGTGAAGCTGAAAAATTTGGGCTCTCCCCACCCAAGGCTTCTAGCTGGTGGATACAGTGGTGTTTTCTTTTTCTGCAAGGTCTTGGTGCCACTGAGATCTGTAGAAGTTTTGACACCACCTACAGCTCTTTTAGAACTTTATCCTCTGTTTATTTTTCTAGTCAGAGTAAAAATGTTTTTCCAGTGGTAATACGCTAATCTCTCAAAATTGTTGATTTCTTCTTAAATTCTATTCAGTTTTGCCAGTTTCCTTATGCACTTTTCATGTTTTTAGCTAATACCAGCATAGATTACTGCCTGAATCACCTTTTTTTTTATGAATTGCCATCTTATTACACCAGCTTCACTTTTCAGCTGTTACTTTTTCAGGAGTTCATCCCCCATCTCCTCTTTTTCTCTTGGATTGACAAGGCTGACAGAGGCACCTGTAGGCACTTGCTTTCTTGATCCTGGCTTTAATGATTAGCTTAAGGAGTCTCATATGCTCCTGTCATGCCTATTGCTACCTCTGTCAACATTCTTTTCAACACAGCAGACTTTGATTGCGCTTAGAGACAAGGTCTGCAGCACCTGCTTTCAAAGAAAATGGAAAGGCAGATATTCTGCTCATGAAGATTGACTTAGTAATGGAGCCAAGGTTAATAAATTCACCTGGAGATTTCCTATGGCTCTTGACTCTGTGCTTCTCTAATCTGGGAGGATGTACTGATGGTAAGGTAACAGTATCCTCACCTGCAGACACTGGCAGTGGTTTTTGGCAACTTCCACACAGTTTGGCTTCTCTCTGAGATCTGTTTGCTCTCTGTTTAGCAGATCATGCCTTGCTTGCCCGCCTTCTGTCTGCAGGTAAGGTGGTTTTGGAGAGCTGCTGCTGAGCCTCTTTCATTGGTTTGCCTATACTGCTTTCATCAAGACAGCACTTCCAGCCACCGATACTCCAAGAGACACCTAACCTGGCACAAACCGGGAGGAAGTTTCCTTGTGGATTTAGCCCACCTGGTTTCATCTCTCAGGTCCTCACGACAAAGGTCAGAGGCTTGAGCAGAGTTGCTATCTGCTCATCAGAACAAAGGAAATCTTTAAGCTGGTTTTACCACCCTATCAAACTTCTGTGGGTGAGGCAGGAGAGAACAAACTCGTTTTCAGGACGGCAGAGGTATACAAATCTCAGGGTAAGCAGATATATGTACAGGTGTCTGATGACTCGCCTGATATACCTGACTAGTGAGAAAGGGTGCTTTTGAGGTTAAGATACTGGAGAGGATTCAGGAAATCTGGATTTTGTTCCCAGCCCCACCACAGATTGCCTGTGGCATCTTGAGTAAATGTGTTTGCTTGTACCTCAGCTCTCTCTGTGTGTAAAGGGGGCACAGAGCTATTTGCCTCACTTTTCTCTCAGAAAGACAGGACAAGCACATGGGTAAGTGTCCCTAACCCGTGTGGGCCCTCATCTCACTGGGAACTCTCACTGCCATCACTGTGTGTGAGTCACAGTGCTCAAGGGAAGAGAGAAACCTATACTTAACACACGTATGTACAAAGTATGAACGGTTCCAGACGTATCAGTGAAGTATCAGAAGTTGGCCACTTTTGGGAACAGTAATCATCATCCTGGCATCTGTCTCTGGCAGTCTCAAATTTAAGTTAATGAAAACTTGAATCAAACAAGGACTGAGCATTTTACTTCATGGTTTGCCAGGCAGTTAAGTATTTAAATGCCTCCATTACCTTCCTTCATGACAATGCATATTCAGGTCCTGTCTGCAAGAACAACAGAATTGAAACAAATGCAGAACAAGACAAAGCTACCTGGACAACATGGAAGCAGTGGGCAGAAACACTATTTCTCTTTGTTCATTGGTCATATCAATATCATTTATTACATGGTCATATCAGTCATACGGGTCACATAACATTAATTGTTGGGTGGGTCTAAGGAGGTGGCACTAAGCACCAGAAATGTTTGGTATGATAATTTGTCCATCCTCCTGTTAGATCAAAATTCTGTTCTTACTGGCTGAATTATGAATATATCCAAACCCCAGTCATTCAGCCCTCCACACTCTCCTCCAACCAAAACTAAACATTATTATTTCTATCTGTAATAGCAGTAACATTAATGAGTGAGAATCTCCAGAGATGGCCCACTATGTGTTTTTTTTTGTTGTTGATTCAGTGGTCTTTCTACACTTTTAGCCCATTCTAGGTTAGTATTCAGAGATCATGCTTTGAGGTTCTGTCTTGCAGTATCTTGCTTTAAGGCTGTTGTAAGGCACTCTCTCGAGAGTCTCTTTTCTTGGCAAACTCTTGTAGCAGCAGGCTTTGTAGGCAGACTTCTTTCATTACATAACCTTTTCCTCTTGATAGGGCATCTGTAGTACTGGAGGGAGGAGGATGCCTGATGCAGACAGGTTTTATCCTCCCACCTTATTTTCATGTCCATGCATCTCCTCTTTAAGAGAACTCTAATACTTCCCCTTGCTACTGAAAGTAGGTGGAAGAACAGTCAGTTTTTCCTATCCTTGGCAAAATGTTTTCCTGGCACTGTTGCATATTGTGGAGCAAGGAGCACAAGTGCTCTCACAGTTGCAGTGGTACAGGAGAAGGAGCCGTGCTCCAGCTAGATTCCCTGGGCAGGTATGTGACCCATCAGACATCCACTGCCAGCATCAATAGAGCAGTGAGATGAACACCTATGTTAGATTCTCCATGTACAGCTGATATTACAGTGGTGCAGGAAAACACAAGGGATCACCTCCTGGCACACTCTGAACATGCACAGTGGGGTAGGAAATGCCATAAGGTTTTCTGGGAAACAGGCCTTTCCTACCTCATAGTCATCTAAGCCCACCTCCTTGGGAGCACATTCTGGGGATATATCCTCATCCTTTAGTCTTACAGAGAAAGGTGAGAGAGTCAGGTTTGTATTATAATTGAATGCAGGTGTTCAATTAGCTACAACAAATATACAGCAGAGTATATTAAGGAAGTCCTGTTCCCAAATACCTGAGAAGGTGATGATGGGGACACTCTCCTCAATGGGAGACCAAGGTTTGAATCTGCTTTCTAATCAGATGTGTGGGTGAGGAGAGAGGAGGAAGACTTAAAGCAATTTCCTATCTCTTATGTGGCTAAATTAAAAAATATGGGGGAGATAACTGTTAGTTGTTTTTTAGTATTTTTACTTATCTCTGAGAAAGGATTTACAGACAGGACTCCCAGAGGAGATAGGTGCCACCTTCTCTCCCAGTGGCAGCTGTAACTGCCTCTGCTTGGTTGCTTCACCACTAAACACTGCACACCACGTGGCCTCTTGTAGACATTTCTTATCCATCACCTTGGGCAGCTTCTTTTTCTACTCTGCAGCTTCTTTAATCCCATCCTGAGGCATCAGATTTACTTTCTCCCCTACACCAAACCTGGCACCCTGGGATGCCTCTGTCTCTAACCCAGGGCTGAGGATTCGAGTATACACAGGGGTAAGTGGAAGTTAAGTATTAAACCAGTGTGGTTTTCCTCTTTTGGTGTGAAATCTCCTTTTGCCTCAGCTATGAAAATATTGGACAGTGAGGAAAGAAGTACTTCTGGGTGAAACATGCATACAATTAATCAAGCCTTGTGATCCTCTTTGTCTCAGATCTTTGGTAATGAATTCTCTCTAGCTAAAATGACATGTTTAAGGTCCTTATGCTGTTAAACCCAGCCTGCTTTATACTTTCTGCTGTGTGTATGGGACTTTCAGAGCTGGTAAGAGGTAATGCTTGTACTCCCACTGGTACGTGACTCTGGCTTTATAGAGCAAAAGTTTTTTGGACATCTTCCAGGAAAAGAAAAAGTAGATTTCTTGAGGGTTTTTTCTTCCAAATTAACAAGCTGGGTTTGTATGGGGTGTTTCTCAAATTCTTTGTTTTGCCATGGAAACTTACATTTAAATTACATTTTCTTCAGTGGAAAATATCCCTATTACCACACATTTTAACCTCCACTAACTTTCCTACAAAAAAAAGTAAAAGCAGAGAGGAATAAAACAGAGGAAAATAACAGAGTTAGCTTGTGTTTTAGATCTGATTCTGACACCAGAGCTATCTCACAAATAGAACTAGTTGCATTTTGTAGCATTTTATTTCACTGCTTTCACTAGTCTGGTCTCTTTTCCTCTAGCCTTGACATTTCAGGAAGAAGAAAGAGAAGAAGGAAAATATAAGCTTTTGTTTCAGGACAGAATTGTGCTTTTCCCTTAGCCAGCTCAAAAGTTAAAGCAGCATATTCCTGTCCCTTCAGAAGAATGCTAATTTTCATTGATGATTGAACAAGTCTTCAGGCTCAAAGTTCTCCCCACCTGCTGATGTCCCTGGACCTGGCACACATGGTGTTACATATGTACATTTCCCTTGGTTGCTTCCATCATGAGGTCAGGTTTTCCACCTTTTCTTGCAAAAAGTGGAAAAAAGTGATCCACAAACCTTGTCACCTTCTGGCATGGCACCATTTTTTGCCACACTGAGCTGTGGATCTATAATATCCACCAAGTAACCTTTTAAGTGACACTCTTCTACAATCTCTCGTGGATCCAGTAGCTGGTGTTAGGAAGGTCACCAGAGCTTTACTTCTTGTGTTCCTGTTCTTCAGGTTAATGTTTCTAACTTTAATCAAAAGATTATGTCAACAGGAATCATATTGTAGGCTTTCCTGTTGCTGATTGTAACCTTTATTGTTGGTTAATTGATAAAAGTGTTAAAAGTCTGTTTCAGGATTTCTGTTCCATAAAAATGTCTTCTTTGTTGAAGTATCAATTAACTGTCTTGGTTCAAAGTTTATTTCTCTTGCGTAGAGCCATTTATTCTGTAATAATTGTCTAGATTCTGACATTAAATACTGTAATTCCTCCTGCTATGTTTAAAGCCACTTCCAAAGGCTTCTGAGTTTTATTTCCTTGCCATTTTCTACATAAATAGCTGGAGTTTTTTCATGCTTGGGGAGATTAATAAAACTATAGAATAGATTGTGAAATTCATCCCAAACCAAAATACAATGAGCTCAATTCCAAGACCTCCTGCAGGCTCCATTTCTTTAATTAAATATATGCCAAGGTTTCTCTCCATGAAGTAAATATATAAAACTGCATATTTGAGGGCAATTATAAGCTACTGTATTTTGACATTTCTTCACTGCAAGTCTTTTAACCTTTATTAAGGGTATTCTGGTTGAATGGATTTCTACTTGAGTTATATATAGCAAGAAAGCTTAATGTCTGTATGAAATTATGGACAAACTAAAGAGGAAATGTGAGTAAATGAAACTCTGATTTTGGTCCTGCCAAAGGATGTGGTCAGGAAATGTTCATCATTAGCAGGAGCTGCATGATTGTACTGGAAGCAGAGAAGGGTGTTTGTCGTGGGGAATCTTCACCTTTTTTCATTCAGAGACTGGATTTGCTGGTGCACAGAACAACGTGTTTCCAAGCCTTGTTGCAGCAGTGTCATAGGAGAGGAGTTAGGGCTGGTTTCAAATGGGGCAGTGTGGTGGGTGGATGCTGACTGGATGCCCACACCCACCAAAGCCTCTCTAAGCTGGACAGGGAAGACAAAATATAACAAAGGGTTCATGAGCTGAGATGGTGACAGAGAGAGATCACTTTCCAAATACCATCACTGGCAAAAGAGACTCAGATTAGAGATATTAACTGAACTTATTACGAGCAATATAATGAGAAGTAAAATAAAATTTTAAAAACACCACTCCTCCCTCCTTCTCTACTCTACCTCCTCCTCTCTGGCAGCCCAGAGAGACTGGGAATGGGGTTTGTGGTCCAGCCTCGAACAGCAGCATGTCCATCTTTGGAGCTGCCAGGGATTGGCTTCGCTGGACATGGAGGAAGCTTCTGGCAGCTTCTCACAGAAGCAACCCTTGTAGCATCCCCACTACCAAAGCTTTGCCATGCAGAGCCAAAGAGGCAGATGCTGTGTGTACAAGCACAGATAGTCAAGACAAAAGCCCTCTGCTCCTGCACTGTTTTGTTTGGAATGGGAGCAAGACATCAGTTTCCTCCTTCTCTTTGGTCAATCTTTCTTTGTCTCTAGTTTCTTCTGACAGCAGGTGGTGTGAGATGTGAGATAGGGGTGTGAGAGTGACTCCAGACAAATAAGCAGAGCAGGATGGCCTGGAAAGAGGAGCACTGAATGGGGAAGCATTGCTCCAAGGGAGGGGCATTTGCAGGTGTGTTGACACTGAAATGGAGGACACAGGAAATTCCTGGGGTATATGGAACTTCTGCCCTCAGGAATGTGTGCACTGATGTGCTGTCAATGGCCACAGTGTGAGTGGGATAGCCAAGGCAGAGGTGGGGGGGTGGATGTGCAGGGGAGCCATCAAAGTCCTGGACTGCATCAAGGTTTCCACTCTCAGAGGAGGCCAGAGTCCTGCTGGCCCTTTTACCTTTATCTCAGACCATCACGCCTGGTATTTTCCCAAAACTACTCTGGATGCCAGGAGAAAGGGAGAGAAAACTTTTTTGGGGAGGGAACAAGAGTGCTGAAAACAGAAGTCATAGTAGAGTTCTGTTTCAGACATGGCCTGGAGCAGCAGAAGCTTCTGCAGCTGCCATTGCAGACACTGGCATGAAGATTCATTCATGTGGGAAACCCCTGTGATATGGGAAATTTCCTGGCAAAGAAGCCACAGCTCCTGCTCGAGCTGGGAGACAGCAGCATGCCCACAGTTTGGGTATCATTTTGAGCAAACCCAGCAGTATTTGGGACCTGCTGGAGGCTAGTGGTTTGCAAACTCTCCATGTGTTTCTGCCTTGCATATAACCTTGGACTTTGCTTAAACTGGGGTATCCTCCTGGAAACACAGACCAACACATGCTGCACTTTTTGTACTATTAGATCTGAGCCTGTTCAAACCAGCTGACTTGACAACAGGCTATTAGATGAAAGCAGGCCTAATTCACTTCAAATCCAGAATTAGAGCGTTTCAGATTAATATTTTTACATAGCACAATTTCCAGCAATTTTTTTTAAAACTGGTAATCATCCTATCATAGGAAAGGACAGCAGAATAAAACTTGAACTTGCTATTCTTAGCTGGTCAAAACAGATATTGTGTCTCCATAAGTCCAAATTTTCCTTCCAATACATGTGTTGAAAGTTTGCCATGGATAATTTTCTGCCTTTTAAGAAAAAACATTAGATGATCCATCTATAAGAGGATCTCTGACATCAATCGGTAATGGATACTGCACATTAAAAAGATTCATTCTGAACAGCTCCTGCCCCACACAAACCCTAAGCCTGTTTGGCCTGACCTTCTATGGCTTTTCTTGCCTGCAGAATAACTCATGAAATTTTTAGCATTCCTGCAATCATAACATCTGGGCCTCATTGTTCTATACCTTGGGAAAAAGGGGGGCAGTGACAAACACACTTTGAATTCACATCCTCTTTCATCTGGTTTTCTACAAGTCTTGAATCAAGATGCTCAAGCACAAATATTTAGTGGTCATTTCTGGCTGCCCTCCTGAGGAGCAGTCAGCAGACTGAAGTGAGGAGATGAAGCAGCAGAGTGATCCTGTTCATACAGCACTGGGGTGCTCCTTTGTTTTGGGCAAGTAAACAGAAGAGCCACTTATTCAAAATATTCTGTGATTTGGGTTTGTATGGTGAGCTTTTGGTAGCGAGGATGGCTATAGGGGTGGCTTCTGTGAGAAGGTACTGGAAGCTCCCCCTACTTCAAGTGGAAGCAATGCCAGTGGGCTCCGAGATGGATCCAACACTGGCTGAGGCTGAACCCATCAGCGACAGTGGTAATGCCTTGGGGGTAATGTCTTTCAGAGAAAGGGAAGAAAAATCAGCACTGGAACAATTGCAGCCGAAGAAAGGACTAAGAATGTGTGAGAGGAAAATCTCTGCAGACACCCAGGTCAGTGGGTGGAGGAGGAGGTATTCCAAAGATCAGAGGTGAGGTCCTCTGCAGTCCATGATGAAGCGCTGTGTCCCTGTAGCTCACAGATGTCCACAGTGGACCAGAGAACTACCTGCAGCTGCTGGAGGACTCAGTGTCAGAGCAGGAGGATGCCCAAAGGACTTTTGGACCTGTGGAGAGAGGAGCCCATGCTGGAGCAGATTTGCAGTCAGGAATTGGGATGCTGTTGGTGACCCACACTGGAGAATTCTGTTCCTGAAGGACTGCACCCCGAGGTGGTGATCCATACTGGAGCAGTTTGTGAAGAGAGGCCTCGGGAAGCACTCAGGGAGGAGAATTGTGTCTTCTCTGGCAGGAATCACATGTGGAACAAGGGAAGAGTGTGGAGAGTCCTTCCCCTGAGAAGGAAGAAACAGCAAAGCCAACACGTGAGGAACTGACCATTGCCCCCCCATTCCCTATTGGTGGGGAGGAAGGAGAGGATCTGGGAGTGAAGTTAAACCTGGGAAGAAGGGAGGTGTGGGGAGGAGTTTTTTAAAATTTGGTTTTATTTCTCATCTTATTCTAATTTAATTGATGACAAATTAATTTTTTTTCAAGTTGAATCTGTTTTTTATTATCTGTTCCCATTAGCTCTTTCTCTCCTTATCATAACCCATGAGCCTTTCCTTGTATTTTCTCCCCTGTCAAGCTGAGAAGGGGCCTTGGTGGGTACCTGACATCCAGCCAGGGTCAATCCACCACATGATGGAAGACTTCTGGCAACCTATTAAAAATACCAAATTAGTGCTGGTATGTGAATTATGTTTTCTCTTGTCCCTTCAACAGATCTACAGGGGTTTCTCTCTTGCACCTCACTAAATTTTGAGCTATGCACATTAAGAGGAATTCAGTGATTTGAAGAAAATCATCTTCCTGTACTTGTTGCAAAGAGAAGTTGAATAGTTTTAAAAAAATATGACCCTCAGTATTTTACTCTTCTCTAATAATTTACTTCTGCATCAGCTGCACTTTGTTGTGTTACACAGCACGTAGGAAATGCCATCAATAACCTGTAGCCTTTTAAAGGTCAGGGTCATGATGTCCATTCCGATGGACAAAAGCATTATAGGAGTGATGCATGTGTTTGGGGCTGGAAAGGGGAAGATTTTGGTGCAGCCACAGGCTCATTAACTAAAGGAGTACAGTGCTGCTTTGTTGTTATGATTTCAGAGAATGCTTGGAAACAAGAAAAAGATCAGTTTGTGTTTTCAAAGGAATAATTCAGCTTCGTGTGGATGCCTTTTATTTTTAGAGAAATGTGTCTCCCTTAGACCCTTGCAAAAATAAATTGTGTGGAGCAGAGGGACATTGCCTGCATGCAGAATCAACTATTTGCCAAATGTTTTCTTTGTTTAAAATATGCACTTGCTAGACTGAAGCCCAAACTGCAAAGTTCAAACCAACACTCAAATTCTAAACAGCGCAGACTTTAAAGTCACTGAAGTCCAACTGGGAATCATGGCACTATAAGCAGTCCTGGAGTTAAATTTTTACAGCAGCCTTTGCTTACAAAATATCAGAAGAGGTGCAAGTGCTACCACCTGTTTCCTTCGTCACCACTCCCAGTTTTTCCGACAGCTCAGCGGTGACTGTGCTCTGCCAGGATGGGAATGACCCAAAGACTGGCTTTTAGAGAGATGATAAAGTATTTGAACCCTTGGGTAAAAATAAATATAAATAATAAATATGATAAAGCAGGGACCTTTAAGAGGGACCCCTTCTTAAGAGGGTCTCCTGCAGACAGTCCTGCAATAGGACACTGTTTTCATCAAATGCTAGATTAAAAAAAAGTATCTGGGCATGCATATTTTTTTATCCCAGGCAATACTACCTGAAAGAGAGACACAAGGGTAGAAGCCTTGCTCTAGCAAAAAGTTCGTTAGGGCAGAATATTCTAGCAGGGTTGCAGCTAAGAGCTGGAACCAATTTTTTTTTTTTTTCCTAAGTGGACACCTTTATCCTCACTAAGTTAGTGTCAAGGACATGCTTTGTGTCCCTGTCTGTCTCCCTTAGCACACAGGATTACTGTGGGCAGGGCAGGGCAATAACAGAAAGCCTGGGTTTGGGATGGTATGCTGGAGTGAGGGAGCAGGGAAGGGATGTCTCCATCAGCCCAGGAGGGGTCATGCTTTCACATCCCTAGGGAAATATATCAAGCCATCAGATGATACAGGGCAATCAATGGCCTGATATTTCTTACCCACTCCGGTTAGGTACGCAGTTACTAGATAACATGGTTGATCAGGGGCCATAACCAATGACAGCCTTTGGGGGAATTTTATGTGACCATTAATAATGAACACATAATATTAGTTCATTTAGTTTAACAACCTATGAATAACTTTGCAGACAAGGAGTTACTTGGTAAAGTGGAAGTTTTCTTTTTAATAAAATTTTTAGTGAAACATAACAAAGGACAACTACTGATAATAGCTCTAGTATATGAAAACAGGAGGTTTATCATTCAACATATCACAGCACATGACTTGAACCTTCAGAGCTGCTTCTTAGCAATTTTAAGATGATACCTGTGGGTATGCTTCTAGATGCTTCTAGATCCTTTTCTCCAAGTATTCCTTCACAAGGCTATTCTGTGAACCAGGTTCAAAGCTTTCAGTGGGGAAATCTCCCATGAAAGACTTGTGCTCTGTGATCCCTGGTAATCTTTCCCAAAGAGAAAAATCTGCATTATTGTGGTCTGATTTAAATATGCAAGCAGAGTTTGACTTGTTCCCTTACTCTGTAATTAATATATAAAGTACCCATCTCTTGGCAACATCTCTGGGTGGTGTGTAACACAGGAGCACTCAGCCCACTTGTGCTCCAGAGCTGGGCTTTCCTCCTGCCACCAAAGCGGACACTACTGGGCAAGCAAAAGGCAAACAGAAAGAAGGCTGCCGTGCACAGTGGCAAAGTGCCCTGAAGAGAAAGGCCTGATGTACCCAGCTGGGATGACAGCCACCGAGAGACCCCAGTGGACATCCTTGGGGGAGAAGCTCCATAGATGGAGTACCCGCCGCGAAGGTTCAAACAGCAAACCCAAGCGCAGCAAAACTGTGCAGTAAAAAAAAAAAAAAAACAAAAAAACCAGAAAAAAAGATGGTTTTCATGTTCCATAAGGCTATGATTATGTGATATACATATTTTTATTCAAGATCAAAGCGTTGTTTTTAATAGTTAAATATTCACATATGCAAATGAGCTTTGATTTGCATAAAGTGATAATTATGTTATTCATTAGGACTTGGTAAATGTTGTGTTCAAATTCCGTGATCATTTTGCTTTAGGGTTACTGAGAAACAAGTTTATGAGTTTGAGGGAAAACCTATTGTGAAAGTAAACGGCGGAGTTTATTTCCACCAAGCCGGGATGATTTCCCTACCTCCTACGTTCCCAGGATAGTATGTCCAGTCTTGCCCATTATATCAGCTAATGTCTGTGGGGAGGCCCAGGGCTGCTGTCCCTGCAAGGTCATCTGTCAATGCCAGCCGGGGAGGGGGAGCTGTCAGACTCCCCGTGCCGTTGTCCCTTTCCAGCGGCCCCGCCGCGCTCGGTCCGGCCGGCTCGGGGCTGCGGGAGCGCTCCCGCTTCACCCCCGCCTCCCTTCCGCTTACCCCCGCTTCCCCGCCGCTCTCCTCCCGCCTCCCCTCCGCTTCCCTCCTGCTTCCCCTCCTCTTCCCTCCCGCTTCCCTCCTGCTTCCTCTCCGCTTCCCTCCTGCTTCCCCTCCTCTTCCCTCCCGCTTCCCTCCTGCTTCCTCTCCGCTTCCCTCCTGCTTCCCCTCCGCTTCCCTCTCGCTTCCCTCTCGCTTCTCCTCTGCTTCCCTCCGGCTTCCCTCCCGCTTCCCTCCCGCTTCCCTCCCTGCTCACACGCTCCTTCCCCTGGGTCAGGAGGAACAATGGAGCAAGCGGGACAGGGCAAGCCTGTGCCGAGCTGCAGACACTTGATAAATGGGTGGGCAGGCGGCAAGTGACAATATGCAGACAAGTGATATCATTTGCAAATGGATCCGGCAAGGGAAGCACGAATACAGAGAGGGGGGAAGACAAAGTCAGGGGCACGGAAAAGGTTTGTCGTTAACCCTTGCAGGAGGGTGAGAAATACGCTAGCTTGGATCTCTGGGAAAAAAAGAGGCTGGGAATACTGCTTTTTGGTCCCTCACCTTCCACCTCTGGGAAAGTGGAACACACCATGAGGAAGGCACATGACATTCATTACTTTCTTAAAAAATGCATTTTTAATGTCTTTGGTCTTGTCTCCTGATGCACAGAGATAGGCATCTTGGGAATTACCTGGGATATGCCTTCCTTAACTTCTTCTTTGGAGAGATTCCCATCTCTTTGCTCACAAGTGGAGGTCAGTGCCTCAGAATGAGGCCCAGTGCTCAGGCTGCACTGACCTCACCCTTCAGACACCCCAACACTGACATTACCCCATCAGCCTGGTGAGACAGCATCCCAGGAAGACCCCACATCCCACCAGTAGGCCAGTGGAAGCAGAAAGGGATCAGGACTGCTGCATGTGCAAATAGCTCTTCAGGAGAGGCTTACCCAAGTGAGACAAATTGGCAAACAGGAGAGATGCTATGCATATGTTAAATATTTGTGTATGTAAATAATTTGTAAAGGTCAGTCATGAGATTAAATCCCCTCATTTCCCCCAAACCCTTTCTAAACACTGGAATGAGAAGCAATCATCAGCCAGAAGACTGACTGCAGAAAGGACTGGACAGCCTACTTAAGATGTAGGACCAATTTTTTTCATTACAGAACTGTGATGTGTTTCTCCTAGTGGCAAACAATCTCCACCTTTTTTCATGTGTGTATTTTTTCTGGCCTCTGACACACAAGAAGTTTTATATCCATGCTATTTGCTTCCAATGAACATGAGCTGTGTTTGCACAGCATGAGATTTGCCTTCCTATGTCAAGCCCAGGTGTGCCAGTGGAGTGGATCCTGCCCTGCTGTGCTCAGACTGTCATGGTGCATGCCAAGGAAGTCCTGGCATCTGCTTGGAGAGCATATTCATGGGTGGCTGGTGGGGCAGAGCACTTTGGGATCATGGAATTACTCTCATCCTGCTTGTGGTAGCTTCACCTCTGCAAAAGAGCCCCATGCAGAGTTTCCAAGACCATGAGGATGGGGAGCATGTCCACAAAAGCTGGGTCACCTGCAGTCACAGACTCTAGAGACAACTCTTTGACCAAGTTTTGGGTTTATGTTTTGTTCTTTGTACAGAGGAGGTTTTTGAGAAGAGATGAACAGATCTGTAGAATTCTCTCTAAGCATCACAAATTCTTCTCTGCTTATGACAGAACCACTGTCACAGAGGTTTGAGGATATTTCTGGCACAGAACCCACAACTCATCTAAACTAAAACAAACATCAGCCCCTGTTTCATGACAGGTGGCTGCATTGGCTTACAGTGAACACTGACAAAATGAACAAGATCAGGATATAATTCTTCCATGGTGAGATTTACAACCAGGGTGTTGTGGTGATAGAGGTTCTGAGAGTCCAGTATTCTGTGTGATACAACATCCCCACCATCTCTCCTGCCACTCTTAAGCACAGTGTAAACTTTGAAGTAATGCTTCCAGCCCTTTTCCCTGCAAAGACATGTCATCTTCCTTTTTCAGTTTTTCTCTCTTGCTGGGTATCAGCTGTAGTTAACATATTTTAGTTATTCTATTTAAATGCACTAAAAATACAGGTCAAATAGTTGGATCATCCATTGACTGCCTCATTATCCTATTGAATGAGGACTCTTTTTGGCTTTTACTGTGGACATGGACAGAAACTTGTATTATATTAGAACTTGTCTATCATTAATAACTTCATGCACACCCATCTAAATGGCCAATTAATGTTCACTTCTGTCTTAATATTATTTATTAACTTGTGTTACTTATAACAGCCACTAATGCTTTTGGAACTTATTTCACTTTATTCAAGACTTTTCTTCTGTTCTTTGGCCCCACATTAATGCTATATTTCTTTCAGAACCTCTCTCATTGTAAAGGATGGACAAGATGACCTGATAGCCTTTCCCATCTCTAATTTCTATATGCACACTTCCCTCATTAGGACACTCCTGCACAATAAAAGGCAGAATACTAGACTTAATATCTGAAAAAAGTGTTCTCCTTTTCTCCAGCTGTCTTGCTGTGCTGTCAGGCCTGATTTAGCCTTACCAGCTGCACATCTGTTGCTCTTCAGGGCACTGAGAGCCAGAAGATGGGAGCAGGTCATTAAGGGTCATACAGACTCCATCATTAGAAACAAAACTGCACATCTTCCTTCTTATGCTTTTTTTTTTTTTTTTTTTTTTTTTTTTTTTTTTTTTTTAGGAAGATTTCACATTGGTCAGAGAAGCAAAATGTATGGGTTTTACTCTTCTTAGGCCTGTCTTTCTGGCCATCAACAGCAGAGCCTTTCTCTTAACTGCTGTTGTACCAGATATTCAATTGCCCATGGAAATCCTCGTTTCTTATGCACATGGTTTCAGTGCTGAGGACATGTCTTTAGAGCTGCTGCTTCTACATGCCAATGACTACAATGGTAAAAAAAAAAAAAAGAAGCTGGTCTTACAGTGAATTTTTTTGAAATTAATTTCAGACAATGGGTTCTCCTTTGCTGTTTTGTATGGTAGGGGAAAAAAAATTGAAGATTTCCCTCTGCCTCATTTTCCTCATCTGACAATGTAGATAGCAAATTTTGTGGAATTAAATACCTTTATCTTTGTGAGATATGAGAAAATCACACTTGGCTGCTCCCTGTTTCATATTATCTGCATTAGGGGATGAATTCGGGCTTACTCTGAACCACCCTGGAAATCCTTGTTATGACAGTTTTGCTTGATCTTGACTGTGACTGGCCTTTCATTTCACCTGAGGTGACTGAAAAGAAGCTGAAGAGCAGCTGAACAAACAAAAAACTTTGTGGTAAGAAATCTGTAGTCAGAGCAAGACTGAAAAAGTGATATTTGGAAAAATAATAACTAACAGTAAGTTCCTGTTCTGGCTAGTGCTTTTTGCACTGATCCTTTGGAGAAACTCGTGGGCCCAGAGGGGCGATGGATGCCTTTTTTGGGTGTCCTTGAGGACCTGAACTACAAGTCACTAAGCAGTCTCATACAGCTCTGCCAATGAGGTAGTTCTAGATGTTGGTCCAGGACCCTACTTTGAGGCTTGTCAAATCCTTTCAGTGGGATGACTTTCAGTTACTCTAAAGTTGCTTTGAACATAAGGGAAATGTTAAGGTAAATGCAAAGGATACTGGTTTTATTGCAATCCAAATTTAACAGCATAGTTACTCAATTTCAAGACAGGTGGATAGAAATAGAAAAACACAATTATAACTATCTATATGTTTGATCACCCAAGAGGTGTCTCTCTCTGTTTCATCCAGCTAGCAAGCTGTCAGATGCTTATGCAATGTCTTGGCATACCCCTTCCTTACATAGAAGTGTAGTCTCAGGCTGAGCTTTCAGATTTAGGAACAGGTTTATCTTTACAACCCCCAGCCTTCCCTGAGGATCCATCCTGAACCTGATATCTGTGCAGGATAAATGCTCCCTTCTGCCTGGCAGAGCAGGGGATCAGCCTCAGCATATGACTTTATACACCGAAACTGACGTTTCATGTAACCACCTATACTTTATTCAACCTTACTTCTACAAAGAGAGAAATGAGAATAGTGTGCATAGTGTTTTCCAATTTCTCATCGAGATCAGACATGACGATAAGTAACTACTTTGGAGTGATAGCAGGTGTTAGCTGAATCAACCTTGGGCTGGGCTCTGAGGCATTCTGGTGCAAGGAATACCAGTGCTATGGATGTTACTGGCTAGTGATAAAGAAACTTGCATTCATGAATTATCCTTTTATTTTGTATCTCTTTAATTTTAATCTCAATTTATTGTAAACAGGGAAAAAAATATTCAAACTTCTACAAAGGCAGAAGATTCTGATTTTAATATTAAAATATGTAATTTGCAACAACCTTTATGGCTTTGTCATATACTCTCAATAAATGACTTCTAAGATTGATTAAAGACCTTAGCTTTGCTTCACATGTTAATCAATCTCACCAGCCAATTAGAGCATTGGTGCTAGAGAGCAATAGAGATCCTCTCTCTGGCAGCATTTATTGTGCAAGCCAAACCTTTATGACCTATTACTGGTAGAAAAACTCATGGCAATTTATAAGAAAAGAACATCAAAGAATTGCAATGTTATTCGTGTTGATACTTGATGAATAGATATTTAGAAGTTGTATTTCAGAAGAGGTAAAAGCTAATGCAAAATTTGCTTTCCTGGACTGAAGCAGAATTGGTGCTTTAGAATAGCAGACTCCTACTTCTTAGATACCCATGCTCTTCCTTCATTTTATGACTCAGAATATGTCAATTAAATTTGCTTCAATTTCGCTACCTGTAAAAAGGGAATAAAACTACTTGGCTTTCCATCTGGATGAGCTGAGGATGAATTAGCTCATGCGGGAAGTAAATGAAAAGCAAGATATCCGTTCCAGAGATACTACAGTTTCCCACCTGAACAATTTAACTGAAAATGAATTTGGAGCAGCAAGAGCAGAACTACATCAAGCTTGCAGGTCACTGCTTCCTGGTCCTGACTGCACTGAGCATGGCAGGCAGGCTATGGGAAATGAGCAGAGGGGCTACAGTCCATTTTCTGCCTGTCTCCACAGCTGACCTGCTTAGTAGCTTTTATAACAGTGAGGCCACAAGCTAGACATGGAAAATCAACACTTGTTGTGTCAGTTCAACTCAGTGCTGAGGCACACTGATGTGCCTGAGTTATACATGAATAAACAGATGATTTCAACCACCAGGGCTACAAGCCCCTGCATTTTTCAGAGGATTTTAAACTCACTCTAAACATAAAGAGAAATTCTGCACTGTGTAGGATGTAGCAATTAGGTGGCCAGGCAAGAACTGCTTTTTTAAGTGCATGTGCCCTGGTCCTTTTACAACGGGTTGCTGTGTCCTGATTGGAATCTCTGAGTATAACGTAATTTAAATAAAAACCAATGATAATAAACAAAGAGGTACAATAAAAATAAAAATTGAACATAACTGCAAGCATCACCGAAAGTCTTTTATATTTTCCATGCTAAATATTTATTACAAAATTATTTGGTATTATGAGGTATTGCAAAATGCTTTATTTCATGGAATATACATTTGAGAGTGTTGAAAGATCAAATTCCTGGAATTCATCTATTCTTGAGCTGGATGCTAGCAACATGTTAGGACTAGACTGAGGGCATTATCTAAGTTCCATGTATAGCCTGAATTCCAGACGAGACTGAAGCCAATTTTATTTATGTTTCATCTTGGTATAATATCTTTCCATCATTCAATTGTCTTGGTCTAAACACTGTATTTGTTACTTTCAGATGAATGTCTGTGTGTCAGAGGCTAGCAAGCTAATAGTCTAATTACTTTTGTAGTCTTTATTAGTTGAAATGTTTATTAGAAAGGTTACTTTTTATCCAATGAAAAATGACAATCTGGGTTTGATTGAGTGCTGTTTGTTGTTTTAATATTGTTAGCTGTGTGAATGGGTTAACACACTTCTCATCTTCCAGAAGCTGAAGGCTATGAGAAATCCCAGGGGTAGCCACTCCTCAGCCCACATTTGCTGCCTTTGCCAAGGAAAGATCCCATAAGATTTCACCCCCTCCATCACTTAAGGGTTGTGATGATTTTTAATGTCACTGCCTAGATGGCCTGGAGATTTTTATCTATTGCACTTACAGGTCACCTTAATATTATCTCACTCAGAGAGGGGAAAAAGTTTCTAGTGGGATAATATTAAGTTATACAGTATGACACAAGGTCAGACTGTGAGAGACAGGAATATATGAATAAAGCCAGTGGCCATGAGAGTCACCAGTGTGAAAAAAACCCAAACAGAAAAAAAGGAAAGAAAGAAGAGAGAGGAACAAAGAGTAAGAGGGGAAAAGTGCTGGTGGAGGAGAGAAGTGAGGAGGGGGTAAAGAAGAGAGATTAAAAGAGAAAAAGAAAGGATCAGGGTCAGAGTGGGTACTGTAAAGTCATCTTTCTTATCCAAATCAGCTGCACTCTGTGTGCTCTCGGTGGCCATGTTCATACTGAATTATCTTCAGACTGTTTCCTTTCTCTGGGACTCCATCTTTTTGAAAATACATCATCAGTACAACTCCATCCTGAAGGCATATTACGCTAATGCATCATTATTGCGCCGGCTGACTGATGATGCTCCCATGTCATACATCACCAGAGCTGTGCCTTGCTCTGATGAAATGTTGGAGTGATACATAATCAGGGAGAAGCACACAGGTCCCGCAGCTAACGACTCCAGAGATGTAAACTATCCAGAATTAAAGCTAAAGCCTTGGAGAAGGGGAGCCAGGGAAAGCCAGCATCCCTAAGAGTCTGGCAGCAACCTGAAACTCCTGAGAAAACCTGCAGTAACTTTGAGTTACATTAGTGGTAGCGCCTGGAAGGCTGCCAAAATCCAGCTGCTGGGCTTGGACAAAAGTCATGAAAACCTTAGCAACATGGCAGTAATGAGAGGCAGCTATCAGAAGCCAGAGAGGGCATACAGCAACAGCCCACTCCAGCCCTGCCTGCGAAGGCAAAATCACAGCTTGACTGACAAGCAGATGCACAGCAAGGGAAGGGAAGGAATGGAGAAGATGGGGACACCTGTCATGGGGTGGCTGGCTTTGGCTCCCTTCCAGATAAGCCTCTCTCCTCGCCTCCCTAAAACACTGTCAGGCTGCCTCTACGGCTTACTGTGGCAGCCAGTGGCTGCTGTGCTGGATGGGCTTGCAGAGTCCAGTCCTGGCCAGTGTGGAGTTGCATTACCCTCTTGTTCATCTGTTTTGGGAGAGGGGTGGAAGAAGAATGGAAACTTGGCTTAATGACAGCCTGAAACTTGGCATGAAACTGTAACTTATTGATCCACACACAGATACATTCTTCCTGTCCTGCAAAGGGTTCACCCAATACTGTGTAAAAGGCCAACCTGTTGTTTTGTACACACCTTCCTTTACCTCAGTTCTTCCTCCTAGTACAGCCCATGCACCTGTGTCCTCTCCCAACCAGAGTCTGGTTCTCCCTCTGCTTGTGGCCTCCCAGTGCCCTGCAGCAATTTCTGTCTCTGTGCCCCAGTTCCCCAGCAGCAGAGTGGGCCCTGCGGATAAACCTGTGCTAGACACAGCGTTGTACTTTTCTGAGCAAGGTTTCTGTTCTCTGTTCTCTGTTTCACACTGCTTCTTACAAAATGAGTCTGAAATAAGGCTCTTTCTTCTCGTAGGACATGTCCCTCACTTCACCAGTTTTAATTCCCCTGGGAATAAACACATGCAATGGTCGAGTCATTTGCAACCATAATTCCATGAGCTGTATTCCTCTCAGCCTTTTTCCATCATGCCACCTATGTAACAATGGGACTAGAGCACATCTGAAGTACCTCTGCTGTCCAGAATGGAATTACTTGAAATCTATACCCACATTGCTGAGAGTTGAATTTGTTCCAGTAGTGCTAAACAAAGAGGATTTTTACCAGATAGGTTGGAAATATAAACTGTCAAAAATTAGAAAAGGCCTCAACTCAGCATAGCAAGACATCTTTTTCTCCCTTAGTCTTGTAAAACTACTGTGTAGCTGCCATACTTCGCATATCTTTTAATGGACTTGATATTCTGCTTTTTCACAAGGGAAATAATCCCATCACAAGGCTGCAACTATAATAAGGAGCATTGGTTTGCAGTGATCGTCATGTAAATACCAAATTTGGCTGCAAGCATGGAGTATGATATTTAAGAATGAATGTGCTGAAGGAAGATCTGAGACTTTGCAAGAATGAATGAATTTTTGCATCATTAAACAATAGTTTTGCTTTTAAAGCATGACCCCTTGCAAGCCACTGCTGGCATAAAGTTCTTCTAATGCATTCCTTTGTAAATTCTCTTCTAATACAGAAGGTCCCAGAGCAGGTCTCTGAAAGATTAATTTCAGATCTTTGAGAGACTCATTGACAACTGGGGCTCATCATCTATAGGAATGACAGGCAAGGAAAGCCATCACAGCAAAATCACAAGCGTGTGTGCAGACACACACTTGGAGAGCTGTCTCTTTGCAAATAATCATTGTCTCTGAGTCTCCAACCCCTAATTTACACTTTCTATATGGCCATAACCAGGAGCCAGAGCCACTGTCAGTGGGTCAGTGGTAACAGGACTAACAAATAAGTGCCACAGGATATCTTGAGGCAAATAAGCCCCTGACAGGTTCATCCCTTCTGCTGAAGGTGGTTGGAAGACAGACTCAGCAAACAGCCATGCCCCTGCCTTCCCTTCATAGACCTGGTAAAATTCTGTTCAAAGCTAATGATAAGCCTGAAATAAAATAATGACAGTTCAGTTCAGGTAAGCACTGTGAAACACAGATGGCTATGTGGGCTGTCCAAGTAGCTTTGGCCTGCAACAAGAGGGACTGCAAAATTAATCTGAAAATATCCATTTTTTCTGCTTTTTATGCTGTCAGAAGCCCTGACAAAATCTCAGGTGATTTTCAGCACTGAGACTCACTCACTTTATAATTCTGTCTCTTCAGTACTGGTCAAGATCAGGAGAGAGATTCTGAAAACATTAGTTGAAAAACAGTTGTGGAATGCCAGGAAAGGAGTGGTGATGCCCTTAGGGAGAGACAAAGTAGGTGGCAGAAGATGGGGAAGATAGGAAAGAGCTGAAAGTTTCAGTAATGCACTGCAACATTTGCTTATTTTAGCCAATGTTTTGTGTTGCTATTTGTGTGAACACCTGGAGCTCCACAACTTTTTGACATTTACTACATAGCTTGTGTCTGTCCAGCCATATAAAAAGACAACACAGAAGTTAGCCTGAAGTTAGCCTCTGAAGAGATCACAGATTTGTACTGCCTTTGCATCAACCAGAAGCCTCTCAAAGGAAATCAGTAATGCAACTTCTTTCATTTGGATTTAATTAAAGAGACATTTCAGATGCAATTTGAATGCAAACACAAAACCCCCCCAAAACCCTTAATCATTTGCTTTCTCTTACAGCTACTGTCTACCCTGTGCACCGAAAAGTGAGGGGATGAATCGTTCAATAACACAAAGAGAACAATTTCTAATGTCTTAATTATTTCCCATGTGCATAAAGCATTTTAGTCCTATTGTTTCTTTTCACAATCTGTTTGGGATTATTAGTGAGAAGGTCACTTTGCCCACACAGAGGACTGTGAAACTCCAGGAAAAGCTACAGAACCACATGTAAGTTGGCTGGTCCAAGGCTACCACTTTAGTTGTTTACAGTATCTCCCCATGTCTTTTGACGAATCAATTTATAATATACATCTTGTCTAGTTAAATACCCAGTCAAAAACAGAGTTGATATGAGATCCTACAGCACTGCACAGATTATCAAAAATATCTTGTCTTCCATGATCTTTAGTTTTCTGCTGGACAAGCGTCAAGGGAAATGTCAAGCCTCAACTATTTTCTCAAGAAGCTACTCCCCAAAATATCCAGACTATTATTTTGGCCTCCTAAATAAAGAATGGCTGGCAGCTCTGAGCCTTGGGCTCCCTGGATTTTGCTGTTTGAAGACTGAAACTAGGCTGAAAAGAGGCTGACATGGGAGACAGAGACAAGGCCACCAAAAGCAAGATGATCCTCTGCTGCCACGGCACCATGCAACTCTTTGATGTCTTCTTACCAGCATTACAAAGGAAGAAATCCTTGAGTTCAAATGATGGTTCAATTTATTCTCACTCTTATTCTAGTGAGAACCTTAATACACTTCTGCATTCTTCCATGGAAAGTAAGAGTGGGTAAAGCATGAATTTCTCTGGATTTCAAAGGCAAGAATTAAATTTGACTCAACACTCTCCTAACACCAACGCTGCGCCATGTAGGTTCGAGCCAGTTCTAGTCAAGTACTTTGTGCTTGAGAGTGTGGAATTTCTTTCTACCTTCCACAGCATTTAATACACTAATTGAGTTGTAGTCATTAAACCCAAATAACTACAACTTACATTCACACTGTTTCTGCTGGACAACCTTCTATACAAGCTATGTTTGAATCTATTCTGAATGTACATTTATTCCAAATGGAGGTAAATAAATGAGTGACACTATGGTGTAGGTGGGATCTATGAAAAGAGACATCAACTGTGGAGTATCTTCTGGAAAAAGAAACACATATTCATCTTTGAGGTCTTTATTTATAGCATACACACACACACACACACATCACCCAGGGTTATTCAATCACATGTAAGTTAACCTCCCTTTTGGTAAAGGATTTTCTCAGGGAATAAGATCAGTAATTGAACACTTAAAAATTTTGCTGCTGTGCAATGACTCCTCATTTTCCAGTTTTACTACTTTGGCAATTCTGAATTAGCATTTATTCATAGCAATCCCTAAAGTGTCACCAAATGAATTCTGCACTAAAAGAATATGCTCTGTCTGTGTTGTCTCTATGTGCAAACACGATGGGGAAGAAAACTTTCTCCCAATGAAACTTCTGTCACTGTGGAGCTGGGTCAGAAAGCTTGTGCAGTGGAGCAGCTGTGTCACCCTTCTCACTCCCACTCTTCACTGACAGGACCCTGAGCATCCAGAATGGCCTGAGCACTAAAGTTCAGGACAAGCAGTTGCAGATAGATGTGGTAGTGACTCTGAGTGTTTGGAAAGCAGCTGCCTCTTGGGTTAAAGATTAAAGACCAACCATTATCCATTCTTAGTAGAGAATGTATAATTTTTTTTTCCTCTGGGTGAACAGAAATGGGAGTTTGATAAGAAGGCACAACAGAGGAACTTGAGAGCTATTTAAATTTTGTTTTCTTCAGTGGGGAAAGAATTCGTCCTTGTATTAGAATTATTCTTGGAGATAAGAACAAGGAAAGCAAAGCCGGGACATGTAATTGTTAGACATGTCACTGCACTCTCCTTGGCAGCATCTGATTCTGAACAGGCCCAGTAAGCATGAAAACTCTTAATACACCAGGTTGCACACCTATTCCTTACTCTTTACAGGCCAGAGTCTGCATGTTCACAAGCAAGGGTTGCGAAACACTGGAAGGTCTTGCCAGCTCTCTTTAGGAATCTCTTTAGGCTCAATATATTAGCACAGCAGGCATAATTCAAAACATTTTGCAGTTATGAGGGTGGGAAAACCCACCAAATTTAGTGTAATTTCAATCTAATTTTTTTTTTCTTTCACAGGCAGTAAATGCAGGGTGTATCATAAAGTGGGGACAAATTTTCATGGGTGTCTAAGGGAAATTTAATCTTCCCTCACCAAGCAAGAAGACACTTTCTCAAGCTGTGGAGATGACAGCAGCTGTGCATGTTTCTGGGGAGAATGACAAAAAATTTGTATCTTCAGTTTAATAGCACAAGAGGGGTTGAGGAATGGGGGGACCAGCATATGGAAAAACTGTCACTTTCATTCCTTAGCAGTATCATCTAATAACGCAAAAGTCTCCTCAAGGATTCCTAGGTTTAGGATTTATAACATCATGGAAATACCTTTCCTAACCAAAGATAGTTTGGAAATATGTTACAGTATTTGGAGGACTTTGTTCCTAACAGCAAAGCTGCACCAAAAATCTGCAGGCATCCCTGAGACATAAATATATGTCCTGATAGACCTGATATCCCTCGTGGGTACAGGTGTTTCAGGCAGAACTGCCAGTACTTTAACACAGTAAGCCTAAGACACTAATTTATTTTGGAACATATAAAAAGAATGTGAATTTTTAAAGTATATTTACCCACTCTGCAATTTAGCCATGGCTAAGGAGAGAGTATTTTTGGCAGCCAGGTGTGGTCAGTTTTCCAGCCTTATACCTCCTCAAGCCCCAGGTCAGTGGTGTCTCTGAAGAGGCTCTCCTCTCCTCACCACGTGTTTCCAAGAGGAAGTGCCCCTGCATGGCTCAACCACGTACACACATCTCCCATCCCAGCAGCCCCTAGCACACCTGTGCAGCCTGAGGTGACTACATAAAAGAAGATCATAAAGCAGCACTTACATTTTATTCATTCACCAGCTCAAGACTTTAGGAGTGGAATGGAGCACAGCTGGCCTTTGGATGTCAGATATACTTCATAAGCCAACACTGGTTCAGCACACAGGCAGAAGGCTTCTCATCTCGTGGCTCTGCACAGGCAATAGAGAGGAAGCATGTTGGCACTCTCACAGCTGGCAGTGGGGCTGGCACAGCATAGCTGTAAATACTGTGTAGGCAAGGAGGTGCAGGCTGCCAGGGTGAGAGCAGGTCACCAAGCCTGCAGGGGCTCCCAGCCTCCCGCACAAAGGCACGATGAAGGGTGCTTTGCTCTTCTTTAACTGAAGGGCAAAGAGTACAGTGGGTAACATACAAGTTGGATCAGGTCTGGTCTGACAGGGACAGATGCTACTGGATGTGGAGATTCATCTCAAGAGGCTTTGGGGCTTTGTTATGTTGCTGGAACAAAGAGCTGCTTCTGCTTGTGACCACGGAAAGCTCCACACTCAGAGGAACCGTCTGACCTGGTGTTTCTCCCTCCCCTGACAGAAATAGCCCTGAGTTCCTACTGTCCTACCAGATCCTACCTGCTCTGGATCCTGGTCTACCTATGTATTCACATGGCAAAGGAAATCTCCCATCTTCCATCTCACCTGAGAATTTGCGCCAGGATGGGTATGAGTACCCCCAAAGCCATGTCATCTCTACATGATTTGCACTGCTGGTGGAGCAGAAAGGAGCACATGGGAGAGAAATGTGTTATATTCTCTGGCTCCTTCTTATTGATTTGCAGATCAGAATGTACTTTGTCAACTTGTTCTTTTCCCTCAGAGCCAAAGCAATTAAAGAGGACAGTGGTATTTCCAACAGAGGGAATTAAAGGAAAGACCTCTGACTAGGTAATGTTTGTATCTATGATTCTTGATGTGTAATCTGCTCCTGAGGACTACAGGTATAGTCCCAGTGAATTTCTGAGTTTATTAAATGATCTACAGCATTTACCTTTTGGATGCATGTTGAGCTCCAGGGGAACTTCCTTCAGACGGTTCTTTCCCAGAGCAGGATGACTGCTTGCAGAATGTGCTTGCCCTGGCTGGATACCTCCACTGTCAGGGGGTGATGGTAGAGACTGTCTGATAGGGCTTCACTTTGTCAGGAACCAGAAACAGTGTACAGATACTCAGAACTATGGGCTCAGTGCAAAAATAGCTCAAAAATAAACTGTAAACATTCAGAAAGGCTGGTGCTGAGCACAAGTGAGAGGTAGGAGACAAAAATTACCTATCTTGGACTTAAAGTTTCTTTCTCAAAATGGTTTTTCTCCCCAGACATATCCACATATCTCTTCCTGAAATGTGTGAATAGCCAGTCTTCAGACCCAGCACAAAGCCTCTGTTCAGGCAATGCTACCTGAGTAGGGTCCATAAGGAAGGAGAAGGCAATCCAGAAGCAATTAATATGCCAGGCAGTAGTCGCAGTTCACTTAAAGTAGCCCGTAATATCTTTATTTCTCACAATAAACTTAAAAGAATTTCCCTGGATTTCCCTGAGGCTGATAAGTGAATAGGATTATATATCCAGCCTCTATCAGCAAACACTGCATCAAGAAAACCTCAAAACAATAACAGCAGAAAGAGCACTGATATTCAAAAGGACTCAAAGTGCAGAATACGGGTCCTCATTTCAAATGTCCCCAAGGCTATAGACGCTCCAAACTGAGATTCCATCTTGGTCTCTTGTAAAACTGGAGAGTCATGTGAAAAATTTGAAACTGAATTGCTTAAATTCAAGGTTTTTTCAGCCAGACACTTAATTTACTCCTTTTTTTAGAAAGGGTAAACTATGAGCCTTCCCTTAGAGCTTGCATTGTCAAACAGCATCCTAATCCCAGTTAACCTTCAGCTGATGAAGTCATGTTCTCACCCCGTTTACACATGGACAATGCCCGGTGGTTTAGTAGAGTTGTCCATATTACTACAGAGAAGCAAATTAGGGTCTAACTTCACCAGAAAGAGAATTTCTCAGGCAAAATATTTTCCTTTGCTTCTCTTCATGGTAATCTGCCAATATATCCAAACTCCAATTTTAATCTTTCTTTATAAGTTTGTAAAAATTACCTGAAGCACTTAATCATATTTTAAAATTATTAAAGAAGCCCTAGGAGCCTCCAAGTTATAACACTACAAGTATTTTCCCCAGGGCAATTGATTACAGTTGATTTTTTTTTTAATTTGCAGAACTCAGAAAAGTCAGAAGATGGCAGCAGCTCATTCATGCATTAAACAATCCCTAAATCTCATGAACAGAATAGCTCTTCCTTTAACTTATCTGAATTATGCAACCACATAAGAATAGAGATTGATAATTTACTAAGCACAATAATTCTGCTTATCCAGACTCTGCAGTCATCAAAGCTATTATTTCTCATATTCTTTTTTTTCATTGTCATGAGTGCAGTGGAGAAATTTACAAGGGTGAAGGGAAATACATTGTTGTGAAATAGTTGTTAGATGGATACTCTTAATTCCAGACATAAATTTCCATGATCCCTAAACTTTCTTCCTTTTTTAATTTTTGTTCTATTTTGCAAATATCATATTACAGAAAATAGAAATGAGATGATTTTGTTATTTCCAAATAACATGAAATGTGAAGAAGAATTGTTGTTTTCCCCCCTGCTTTTACAGTTGAATATTTTTATCTCACTCTGTGCTAATCTACATACCTCATCATTTTCACACTGCCAGCAGTGGATCTCTTCTCTCCAAAGATTTAAGAGCGTTAATGTTGCAGTAATGACCTATATTACTAAATTTTCTCTACCTTGAGAAAATATATCATAGCACATTTAAAGTATGGCACAAAGGGTTAGCATAAATAATTAAACTAAATTACAGCAATCAAAAAAACAAGGCAGGCCAGATCCAAGCCGCCAGAGAAGAAATCTAGTGCAACTCCAGTGCTGTCAGTGGCATTCCCAAATGGCATTGGCTTAAGGGATGCAGAATCTGGCATCCTAGCTTTTGTAGCACAACCTCCTTGTCATTGTGTGTTCACTTATTCACTTAATTCATAAAATTCAATCAATCGCAATGGGCCACCCAGCCACTGGAGTGAAGAAAAGAAAATCTATTGTATATGATATTTCTTTGATCAACTACGTCTGAAAGTGCATTTCCCCCTCCCACCCCCAGCAAAAGAATGCATCAGAGACCGGGGCTGACACTGTGGTGCAGGGAGCTGATATGTCCCTCCAGCCTCATTTGTATTGCTTTATTGACATGTTAATGACAAAATACATCCCCAGGTCCTATGAAGTACAGAACAAGTCAGAGAAATTAGAATAATACCTAGACCTAATTAGAAGCCAGGTATCTGCCTGACATGCTCTCTTGTATTTAGCTTCGGATAGTTGTACGTTGATTGATTGCCTGGTTGGTTGATTGATTGATTGATAGAGAGGCTTCACTGAGCTCATAGACATACACATGAAGGAAGCTTCTGATGTCAATATGACAAAGGTAATGATAGACTTACAAACAATGCCAAATGCTGAGTCTCTGTATTTGGCTAAATGCAAACAGAAAATGTGCCCTGCCACTGTTCTAAGAGCAGTGAGACTAGAAGGAAGGCGTGTGGTACATGATTGAACCTCATAGCTACAGGCAAAATTGTACTGTCAGGAAGATTTGCAGGTGATGTTTCTGATTGCCTGAAGATCTCTGCACATAAGCAGGGCAACAGAAATTAATCCAAATCCTTCCTTTTCAGCATCACAAACACTGTTTTAGAAGTGGGCTTCTAGAGCTGTCTATTCCAGCAGGCAAGGGTTTCTGGAAAGGAGTAAGATTGATTTTCTGTATATGAAGATCACAAATGTACTTCTATGTGGGTGCTACGGCATTAATTTACAAGGCTCAGTATGCTACATGCAGAAATGATCAGCAGCAAAAAGAACTAGAAGGCTACAGAGTTCTCTCTGCATCTCCCCCCTCATCTGCCCCCAAATAAAAATATTTAACAACAAATAGAAAACCAGAAAAACTTTAAGGGGCACCTTGATCCTCGAATGCTGCTGAGCCCATCTTTCTCTGATGCCTTTGATCCGTACTCCCCTCCTCTGTTCTGCACAGTGACAAATGCACTGCACACAGGGCACAGAGTGCAGCACAGCAGGACAGATCCTTTTAGCTAGAGCTGTGCAAAATGTTCATAGCAGAGCCCCAAATCAGAAGAAACTTGCCTGGCTTCGGGTTTCATTGCAAGCTTGGAACTCAGACCACGTTTGTCAAAAGGTTGCTGAGATTTGCTAGCCCTTTGAGAAATTTCTCTTTCTTTCCCTTGTGTGCTCCTTTTCTCTCTTTTTCTCTCTAATCTGCCTGAATGTCTAAAACTATTTCCACACTGTTCAGGAGCTAGGAGGACTCACAGGTTTGGACTAAAAAACCTGCCGGAAGTACTCTCTTATGGTGCCAATTTAAAACCAGGTGAAAGTAGACAATTCTTTCCAAGAAAAAACCCAAATCCCAAAAACCCAAACCAAACAACTCCCCCCACCCCAAAAAAAAAAAAAAACAACAAAACAAAACCCCCAACAAAACAAAACCAAGAAAAACAAACATACAAAAAGCCTCTGAAACAACCAAACAATAACAACAAAAAAAAAACCCAACAGCCAACACACATTATTTCCCTTCCTGCAAATTTGTGAGGCACAGACTTGGTTCATCAAAGAGTTTGAACATCTTTGGAAGTGTCAGTTATCCTACTGATTGACAGTATTAGGGCCAACATAGGATTATTTTGAACCCCAAAAGTCAAACCAAAACATGGTTCTGTAATTCCTTTGCAGACCAAATTGAAACGAATCTTTGTGAAATGTAATCATGTTTTCACAAAGCTTTTGTTTCAGTATTGTGTTTAGACACACCAGAGATTGATGAAAGAGTGTATCACCTGGCTCTTACATGATCCTCACTCAAAGGTCTCACATCACTTTACAAAGATTATCTGAGCAATTAATTGACCTGTGGTCAAACAGAAAGTCAGTGCTGAGGTCTGAACCCAGGTCTCCTTAGAGCCTTAAACTCAAGCTCATCTGCCTTGCTGGCAGAGTGCTGTCTAATTCAGTTTGTGCCAATGACTTTTCATTATTCTGCTTGCATATTTAAAGAGTAGGTGAGTGATCTCTCTCTGGACATACCTTATGTGCTCTGGTGCACATAATATCAAGTGGCATATGAATTCAGTACAGTGATATGAGCTTTTTCAGAGCTTTTTTGCATGGTATCTGAAGTATCTACCCTTTCAGTACCTAACAGGCTGGAATTTATGCACAGACTCAATGAACATCTTCGATTCAACACAGACTTTTTAGCAATGTGTGAAGTTATCACACAGTGGTAGGGGATGATTTGGGTTTTGATTGCCCAAAACCCATGAATTTCAGAGAACCTAACACTTCCACAGATGCTCCATGGACAAGATCACTATGAAGTTAACAACACTTGTGTCCTGATACAGATGAAATGTATATGCCTTTATAATCTTGGAAGGACATTTAAAACAAAAGAAGAGAAAATTGAGTCTTAGGATAGTGCAGGTTCAGTTGAGTCATTATGTTTTAATGCCCAACCTTTGTTTGTTTTCTATTTCTCTTTGGAGATCTTTTGCCATGGAAGGTTAAAGATTACTGAGATAACTAACAATAAATGTGTCTGGCGTTGTGACTTTTGACCAATAATTATAGCTTGGATTGACTGAAACAAATCTGTATCCAATTTTATTTTACATCCTATTGCAACAAAATTGGCAAGGGTGTGAATTAAAACTTTAGCCCTGGTGATTAACATAAAAATGGGGATGGACATTTCTCTGAGCTGGGACAACCTGAGCCCTTGTCTTTTATCAGCAGCGTGGACTGCAGTGTGCAGTAATTGCTTAACTGCTCCTTTGCCCGTTAGGACTCAAATTGGCTGTGGAGTGGACTTGAGAAGTGACTCAGAGTTTCAACAGACACACCCAGTTACTGGCTTTGTACTACACTAAACGCTTTCCAGTAGAACATATTTTTTAAAGGAAAGGCTGTATATTGCTCTCTGTAGGCCTGAGGGCATATATTCCATCACAACCTAGGTGCAGGTTGAACGATATCTGTGCAAACTGCTGTCTCACAACCCGCCAGCCTGCTTCAGCCCTACTCTGAAGGGTGTCTGGTATGGGGAGAAGCCCTGAGCAAGCCCCACATGACTGCTGCAGCTGCCAGAGTCAGCAGCAGGGATGGCTTACACAGGAGGCAGTGCCCTCATGATCTGTGTAGGTAGTGGCTGGGGCTGCATGTGGCCATCAGCACATTTCCCGGTGCAGAGACCAAGGTCAGGTGAGATTTGCATAGGTGGTCAGTCATTAACACTTGTGGCTTTGATGGTCTGCTCTGAAAAGAAGCATCCTATAGCCATGTGTGTTTGGAGAGCTTTAGCTAAGCCAGTCCCAGCATTGGTCATGTCTGAGGTAGAAATTGGTTCATGGAGGGCAGCTGTCACAAGTAGGTGGGTACAAACCAGGGCTATGTTGGGACCAGACACTGAAGCAAAAAACATCAGAAATTCTTATCACCAAAGCATCCTGTTGCCCAAGCCAAACTATCTTCACTATCCAGCCCAGGAACCAACACTCTGGTCCTGGTCAGAGGCTCACTGCAAAAGTAAACATAAATTCTTCTATATATGCTTCTCCCTTTCACAAATATTGAAATATAAAAGCTTGACAAAAATAAATGAACTTATTTTCCAAAGTTATTCTTGTCCTCTTTTTTTTTTTAATACAAATTAGGTGATTCTTCGACTAGAAAACGTCTAGAAGCTCTGTCTTCCACAATCAAGCATGTTTATTAAACAGATTATTATCTTTTCTGCTTTAAGTAGTTTCTAGCATTTTGGTGCCACAGAGGAAGAGCAGCAGCAGGTTTAGTTATTAATAATATGTTGTCATGACAATTTTTCTTGCAATGTTGGAAAAATACTCTCAATAACATTGTAGGTACAGCCAACTTTCATAGTTGCAAAGGCTGATTTCTTTGGGGAAGGGTGGTAAGGGGTAGAACTTGCCCTCTGTCAAAGTTTGAAAGATTTTTTTAGGAGACAAACTGATCTTCTTGCTTAAATTTGTAATTGTCCACTCATGTAAGTAGTCATGTGAGAATTTCAAAGATTATTGGATAGGAAGGAGAACACAGAATTCATAATGTAGTGAATTCTCTGTTTATTTTCGGGATCACAAATGCCGAGCAATTTCAGAATGATCTTTCAGTACTTTTTAGGGTTTGGGGTTTTTTTCAGCCTTTGACTCAGGAATTCAATGAGAGAAATTTTCAAATAAAACCCTTTAATTCCCCACAAAGAGGTTTGTGTCAGAAAAGAGGTGTCATCTAAGCCAAGAGAGATAAGGAGGTGGTTTTGGCTTTGGGTTTTCATTATCCTTAGGCTCCATGATATTTTTATGAAAAAAAAAATATCTGTGACTTTAGTCCCACCAAGGGAGTAAACTTTACATTAAAGGAAGTCCTCTCAGAGTTTCATTTTAAACTATTAGATGCCCACTGTATTTGGGTTAAGAAGGCTGCTGAGCCATAGAGGTATCTTATTTTACCCCATGGCAACCACACCATTTAAAATGGAAAGCAGAGACCACCCTTCAAACTCTTTGCCTGCTTGCTGCACATCATTTCAGTGCAGTGCACTGCCCCCAGGTAATCAGATACTCTGGTTTTCCAGTTAGTCTACTTTATATGAAAAATAAATATCCATTGAAGTGAAGGAGGAGAGCACCCGCGCATGATGAGGGGGAGAGAGACTTACTCTGCTGCCAGCGATTAGCACACTAATGTGAAATAAGGAAGAGAGGTCCAAATCTCTGGGCAAATAAATATTTTATAATCTACAACAAGTGGAAGGGTTTCTGCAAGAGAAGTTGTGCTGGTGGAAACCGAGTATGTTGGATTGTGCCTCCTCTCAGGGGAAACCTGGCCTTGAGCTCAGGCAGGATGGTAAAGAGGAAAGCAAGCCTCCCCTTCTGTGTTGCATCTCTATCCAGGGGATATGGGAGGAGACTTTTTCTTCTTTCCACATAACTTTTATGAGAGAATGATGACCTGCTTTAGGCTTCTAAAGCAGCCCCTAATTTCAAATGGAGAAAAATCCTTATCTGCTTTTGTGAGGCAGGACTTAGATCTATTTTCTCTTCCAAGTACCTCTGATTTCAGTAAAAATAACTCACCACATCATGAATCACTTCTGGCAATCAAGAGCTGGGTGTGGATGTGGCAATAAACAGTGGGGGAACCCTCCCACAGCAAAACTGACCCCAACAGTCAGCTTGTGTCCCCACTACCCAGAGAGGGAGATGCAAAAATAGAAGCAGGATCAAGAGGCACTTTTGTGCTTGCTCAACCACACTCTCATGACAAAACATCTCAAGGCTTGCTTGTCCCAGCCATCAGCCCATCCAGCCTTGCTAGGATCTAACAAGAGCAAGGTCCACAACAGGACACCCTGAGTTGTTTTTGTTGTTATCCAGATCAGTATTGAATTTATTTCTAAATTGAGCAGGCAGGTTTAATCTGATATAAGTGAAAAGCTGATATTAAATGTACAGTTCATTATAAAGAGTGTGCTGCCTCCTTACATCTGAGGACCTTAAAATGTCCCTTAGGCTTCTTAATTTCTCTGTTTACATGGGTGGGTACCCCTGGGAGGGAGAGCACTGGGTTGCAGCTTCCCTTGAGCCTAGGGGAGACACAGTATCTCTAGGTAGGGGAGAAATACAGGGGCAGTCAGAAGCAGAGAGGAACTGATAATCTGCTCAGGGAGGTTTGGTACCAGGTTTAACAGAGGCCTCCACTACATGACACTGACAGGGGGCATTGGCAGAAAAGGGTCCTTAGCCCTCTGATAATATCAAAGATGAAGCAGGGAAAGTTCTTAGCATGGGACTTTGAAAAAATGGAGAGATAAAAATTTTTTTCTATATCCTCAGGATGTTTGTGAGGAGAAGAAAACAGGCTCTGTATGAGGGTGTTTTTGTATTTTACATCAGGCCCCTGTGTGTTTGTCCTTTCTAGGTACATGGGAAGGGGAGACAGAGGTTTTGCTTCTGTCTTTCATACCAGGAGAACAATGATCTACTGTCTTGGCAGAAGGGAGGACTACTGTTAAATCTGTGAGGGTAGGGTTTATGAGAACTGATAAAGTAGACCAATTGAACCTGAGCAGCCTCAGGGTGCTTTATGTTAACACTCTTTCAGTTTTAGCTCTGAGCTGTATATCTGCAGATGGCCATGAACATTTCCTGGCACATCAGGATGCCAGGCTCATTGTGGCAGTACTGTCCAGATATGCAGAGATGGATAGACAGGCTTACAAAGTCCTTGGACTAGCCATGAATCATCTGATTTACAGGAGTTTGAGGACCTCAGCACCCAGATGTAGTCACACAACCCATGGCAGCAACAGTATTCACACTGGGATTGCTAGGAGTGCTTTGGGACGAGAAGGTGATGGCGTTTTCCTGCCAAAAAATTTCTAAGCTGTGAAAAAATTGTAGATCATAGCCATAATCCTGGCACTTGTCAAAAGGAAGAGTTGATGGAAACTTCTCTGGCAAACACGGACTGAAATGGCTTCAGAGGGGCTAGGTCTTTCCTCTAGGAAAACCTTGACAAAGGCATGCATCCCGTGTCTCTGCCCCTCACAAGTGCCAACAGAGAGGATGCTTTCACACAAAGGTGGCACATACCTGAGTAAGGGATGGCTGAGAGCACACATGGTGGATGGGTGCTATAACACAATGAAATCAGATGAGGGAGGCATGTAAGGTGTGCTGAGGAGTCCCAGTCTGTGTAACACACTATGATGCAGTCATCACCACAAGGGTACTGCAGCTGGGATGTGGTTGTAGGTTCCAGTAGCATCTGGAAACCCAAAATGCTCATGGTGAATACAGCCCAGAGAGTCTCTCACCTGATTTTTCTGCTGTGATGGTGGAGGTCCTGGCTGCAGTACTGGCAGGCATTTCTGTGGGGGGGATCAGGTTGCAGCACTGCAGCAGCTGATGCACACAGAAGATGGTTGAGGTCAGCCTGTGCTCCCGTAACATATGGCTGGGCCATGATGGATTGCAAACACCATCTCTACCGCACAGAGCAACTGGAGGCATTTAAGGCATTGCTGAGCTTTTATGGCAGTGTGTTTTTACTGTTTTCCTGAGACATGCTAGCACCAGGTACGTTTGGGAATTCAAGGATACCTGGTACTTGAACCATATCCACTCTCCTGTGGCTATGGAGTGGAGAAATGTCCAGGCCATATGGTTAATGTTACTCACAAATAACACTTAAGGCTCTAACACCTACCTGTGCGGTGGCTAAGCATGCATCAGGTGACATGAGGTTTGGAAGGATGAATCATGTTTTCACTAGAAATGTGGTAGACTTGTATAGAAATGGACAACTTCCCAGGCACACAACTCCTTCCTCCAGGCTGAAATGAGAGCAACGAGCAATAAACATATCCCTCGAATCCCACCATTTCCTCTAATGAAAGATTTTTGCTCTCCCTGCACAGCTTTTCCTTTTTATATATTTAACAGTGATACAAAACTACAAAATCCAGTCCGGCAGCACCATGGGGTAATGGGACTGCCTTGCAAATACACCAGTACCCCAAGAAGGAGGTGTTGGTATGTCCCCAAACACACCACTCCTGGGGTCCTCATGAGTGAAGCTTTCACACAGAGCCTGTCCATCACTGAAAGAGTTAAGAACATCTTGTCAAGGATATGTAGTTATCTGGAACTTTTGTTTATACAGAGAGGTAATAAAACATTAAGAGCCTTAGACCAGTGTAAGAAGGGTCAATACAAGCTCCAGCAGTTGTATATAAATTAACCTTTTAAGTATGGCCTAATCCATAATGATTCATTGACAGGAATTATTCCAGCAGGCTGAGCTGCAACAAATTGTAGCAGTTGTAGCAGACTACAGTATCTCACAGCTGCTGGGCTGCCTCTTAAGATGAGGTATCTAAGGGAACGTTTTAAAAGGCTCTGACAATGTATTTCCACAATACTTGTTAGAACTAGGACGTCTCCAATGATCTTATGTTCCTAAAGTGGAACAAAAGTATGAGGAATCTGAATATATACATGAAGGATGTTTTGAAAGATTTTTGCTTTTGCTCTAGCGCTGACAGAATATGAAAAGGATGCTTCACTCCTACACACTGGAGTGGTCACCCAAGAGAGCTCATTTCTTCTCCTCAGTAGGATTTAGCCAGGATAGTGCACTGAGTGTATGAGCTGAGAAGCCTGCAGCGTCTTTACAATTGTCAGAATTAAAAGTGAAGGAAGACAAAACAACCTCTCCCCTCCCACCCTCTGTCAAATATGCCTAATGAATAGCTCTACATGCACTGTATCAGAAACCCCAAACGTTGACGGCGATGCGAGGCACTAATTTGTTAGTTATCATATCTGACAAATTGTCATCATGGTTCCACTCCTTCAGAGGGTGTTGTGCGTGTGACCCGGGGAAGGGCTCTCAGGCTTGAGCTAATGGGTGTGCGACTTGGAAAAGGAGATGATGTGCCAAGATGGGAACCACAGAGTGGGCTGCCAAAAAAGAACAGTATAATTATCTGTGCATAATTCACGGCCGGAGAATAAGCTTTCCTCCAAAGTTGCCTGCAGTAGAGCTATACCAGATTCATAGCTTTTTCAGTGAGTATTCACAAAGTAGTGACAATCTGTGCAGAAATGTTCACTTCTCCAAACTTTTTTTTTTTTTTAATTGGACTAAAATAGACATTTCCATAGCACTCTTTGCTCTCAGGACTGGTCTGCTAAGATAAGTGATGACTCATGGATGTATATTCTTACTTTCTTGGGTAGTTATCTCTCCCCTCACCCCACCTAATCCCTTCACCAACAGGCTTTGAAGGAAAAAAACCTCTTCAAGTAAAGCCACTATAAATGCGAATTATTGCATGAGTATTAGCTCATTGAATCTTCAGAGTTGCTGCTGTACTGTGAGAACAGTGGCCTTAGTTTTCAGATTCTCAGGGCAAATAGTTGGACAATATGAACCAAAGGAGAAGTTCCTTTAATTTTCATCACTTTTAGGCAAGATGGTTTGCCAGTTCAGATTCTGTTCAGCAGATGGCAAGATATGAATGTATTGGTAAGAGTGTACATATATAGCCCACTGCTCTTTCAGTTATTATTGGACTGGATGAGGGTTATTTGGTTTCTTTTACCCTAATCAGAACAACCACCTCTTCATCCACATCACAGAAGATGGATATTTTTTTTTCTCAGCCATAAGTAAAAACTTGTTTTACGAAACATGTTCACTATCTAGGAGATTCACCTTCCCAATGAGAAAACTTGGGAAATTCATTAGCTAGTAAATCTGCTTGGAGGAGATCAGGGTGAAGGACTGAAAGTCCTATAAAGTGCATTTTGAATGGGAGGGAGAAGGTTCTTAGAGAGAGGCAAAGGAGATGGAAAATGTTCTTGTAATTGCTGGCAAGGAAGATGCAGATTTTACTTGGGCACATTTCTCTTTGAAAGCTGATCCTGTTTTGTAAGGGCAGACAAGGAAGAGTTGCCAGATTCGTAGGACAACGAAGTTTGGAACATGCTGGCAAAATATGTGGAATTGGATTAAATTTGACAAAATGTCATTTTGCTTTAAGGCTCCTCAGGGTGTCCTGAAACAGTTTTGCTCCACGTAGCACAGATTTCCTGTAAAAACTTTGGCACCACCACCTCCATCCTGAGCTGCTGAAAAATGTTGCTGTGGCCATTCTGAAGCTGCAGGGATTCTGTCTCACAGGAATTTCCCCAAAGAATAGGTGCTGATCTCTCTCTGGTCCATGTGTAGAAAACACCTCAAGGAAAGTTCGGGGGTTGCAGAAAACTTGTGTGCATGTGCACAGGAACTGTGCCATCCAGGGGGGCTTGGGCAAGCTGACTGGGTCCAGCCGGAAGCCAAGTGGGACAGTCCTAAGTGGACACAAAAGTTTGAATCTGGAAGTAACATAAAGCACAAGTGTGCTTTCCAGGCTCCGGCTACCTATCTCTGGGGTTGGTTGTGTGGGATGATGCTTGTACACTTTTGTTGCAGCCTACCCTGGGTCACTGCCTTGTTGTCATTTACTTTGATAATTTATAATCACAAAATGAAAAGTCAGGGCAGGAGAAAGATATCCTGGGTCTGACAGACTGCTTCAGTCACAAGGATAGTTTGTAATTTTAAGCACATGCTTAATTGCTTTGCTGGATCAGGGTCCAATTTTCTTGGTAGATACTGCAAGACTTTCTGGGAACACTCTTGGAAGGAAGAAACAAAAACATTTCCTCTATAAATGTTTGTGGAAAATGAATAAAAATGTGTGAGTATGCAATGAAAATTAATTCCCTGTTCTTTATAGAGAAACTCAACGAAGCAATGAGGATCTAAGCTTACATGAGCAGTGAAGAAAGAGCTCTGCAACCTATTAAGCTGAATGAGAAAACCTTGGGGTACAGACACGTCCTGCAGTTTTCACTCATGTAAGTAACTTTGTCAGACCAGCTGACTAGAGGGCAGCAGACTAGTGTTACCTGGGGATGTCTCTGTGAAACATTTCAGGAATTGGATGATGCCACATCAGAGTGTACTCTTCTGCTAACCAGATGACTTCGGTTTCCAGAGACCTCCATCTGAGAGCTTTCATTGGCATTGCATTCACTGAATTGAAATAAAATTTAAAAAAAAAAAAAAAAAAAAAAAAAAAAAAAAAAAAAGAAAGTACTGGAAAATCAGGTGTATACACGTAAACAGCCCCATCATCAATCTAACATAAATGATGGCACTTATAATAGGCAGATAATCTGGCTTCTCATTGATCTTGGCAGTACTAGTAGGGGGCAATATTTACATTTTGTTGAATTGCTCTTGGACAAATTTTCTCCACAGTACTAAATACAAAGAAGCCTTCCATTAGCACCAGGAGAGCAGGGCTTTTCATTCATCTATTTTTTCACCTATTTTTAAAAAAATACATGTTCTAGTTCTCTATTCTGTTGCTGGTCTTATACTGGGATAGATGCAGAGTAAAGGAAAGCAGCAACTACATCAAAGAAGAGATTTGGATCCTGAACATTTGCTGCAGACACCAAAGTTTTCTCCTTTTGTAAGCACAAAATAACAAGGAATTATTGTCCTTCTTTCAGCAAAACAAAGCAAAATCAATATTCTTCCCTGGGTCATTTCTCTGAGCTTCCTTCTTTCTTAAACACACTCAAACACACTCACCTCATGTTTTCTCCATTTTAGAGATAATCTTCTCTTTTTGATGAAAAAAGGAGGGAAACAAGCTTTTAAAGCTTAGTTTGGGTTTTTTGTTGTTTTTTATTTTTTCATTTGTTTGTTTGTTTTTGTGGAGTAATTCTTTGCATGCATTTTAGGCTAAGTTGAATTGTGCCATGTCCGTTTCGTTCCATGTGATAGAACTCAAGGCCTGAATATGTGTGTGTGGCACTGCACAGGTCCTGCCCATTGCACATACACCCACCATGTCTGTCCTGTTATATCCTGTTGCGGTGCGATCATCCCTCCTTTCCCCACCCCTGCCGAGCACTGTCTGTCACTCCTGGAATTCCAGAAGGGTGTTGAGTGATTGGCATATTCAAAGGATGCTCTCCACCCCTAGGGGGGCATTGGGCCATCCAGGTGTCCTTTGTCCTCTAAGATCTCCTCTCCTGTACCTGGTTGGTAGCTTCCTGACCCCTCCCTCCCCCTCTCCCCCTTAAAAGGACCAGCAATCATGCGGTTGAAGGAGCTCTGCAGGAGCTCTTATGAGATTCAGAGGCCTGTGGGCTAGAATAAATGTTCTGGATTAAACCCTCCATCAGAACCAATTCCTGTACTTCACCATCGCCTTAAAGCTTCTCCAAAGAGGAAACCTCCACAGAGGAAACTCCATCCCGCCACTCCCGGAGCCCCGGCGTGCCCGGACTTGTCTCTGCTGTCCCAGCGGTATCACCAGCTAGCCAAAGGTGACTCTGGGGTGAAACACCACGGCAGCCGCCCTTTGGCTCAGCAGCAGGTCCCAGACAAGCCGGGGAACGTCCCGACAGCAATACTGGACACCCCAACAATATCCCACTGGCTGCTAAAGGTCTGGACACCTTACTGTGCTCAAGAAGAGAGCAAAAGAGCAAATGGGATGTGCTGTTACTGCATAGCCCATCCCTGCTGGCAGCAGCCCACGGTACTGCGATGGATGATGGCTGGACAATTCTAGCCTACCCCTGGGAACAGGACGGGCAGACAAGAATTGCAGGGCAGAAGCATTTATCAGCACCAGGAAGCCAGTGTCTGTGGCATATCTGCATAAACAATGAAATTGTCTTAGTTGAGAGCCACACCTAGAAGTACTACAGTCCTCTCATGGGATCACACAGCAGGTGGCACATGAACCCAGGCAGTTGACCCAGAGCAAGCAAGGAAAAGCAGGTTTATAGAGCACATACAGAAAGAGAGCAAACAAATGTGGAGGTAGATGTGAAGGTAGACAAAAAAACCCTAAACCTGTATGGTAGCAGGGAAGCCAGAACCAAGTCTGTATGCAGAGCTGACCATGAGAGATAAAGATGAGAAAATGAAGGTAAAGATTTTTACTGTCTCACTGGGAATTAAAGGACAAGAAGCAAGTGAGATGCTGTTGCCAGGGATAATGCCTGAAACACTGGAATAGCTGATAAGGGTGTTTGATTAGAATCATGACCCTGCAGACAGAATGAGACTCTGGAGAAATACTGTATCTTTTACCCCACCCCAAGAAGCAGGAGCTGAGATAGACACCTGCTTCATAGAGCTGCAAAATCTATAACTCTGGAGATGTTAAACATTCCCTAAATGGAACCAAGATCATCTGTAGGACATGAGTCCCTCTTATAGAAATGCATAAAAAAGGAGATCTAGCCCTAGAGAAACACCTCCAGATATCAAGGGAACAGCTAGCTATCCCAGGGAAAGGTCAAACCAATACAGCAAAGGAAGACAGCAAGCGGGAGGAAACAGTCTACCAATAACACAGACAGCAGGGGCCAGTGTGGGAATTCTGCAGTGAAACAACAAGAGAGGCTGGGAGGAAAATGCCTGGCAAGGGCAAAGATGCAAGAGAGGTAAAGAAACAAAACATTTGCTTCAATCCTGCAGCTCCCTAAGGAATTAAAAAGTGCAATGCCTTTTAGGTATCCACATCATGACTTCAGCAGCAGGAGGGACTTTGGGAGTCCACACACCTGACAGAGCATGGCCACCAGACTTCAGGCCCCACATCCATCCTTACATCCACAGGCAGGCCAGAGGGAGCTGGGTCATGAAGCTGTGATGTCATTGAAAGAAGTGATAAGCAGCAATTCGTTGTAACCTGGAGATATGTGACCACAGCGTGGTGAAGTACAATAAAACCACCTTGAGGTCAATGGGCAACACAGGCTCTTGATAATAAATCTGTGAAACTAGAGATGTTATTGCCCAGAGTTTATAACAGTTGACATTCAAGATCACCACCCAGGGCAGAGCACAGGGCAGTGCACAGCTTTTCTCTAGTCTCAGTACAAACCCTCCATACCCTCTGCTTGTTCAAGGAGACAGACAGTCTCTGTGGGCCATGTCCAGGACTCTAACAGGACTAAAGGGCATAGCTCTGTTCCCTGTGCCATGTCAGAAGAGATAACATCGCCCAGAGAATCTGTCCCAAACACAGACTGTGTGGTGATCAGAGACCTCCTGACTGCATGTTCCTGCACGTTGTGTGTAAAGGGTAAAGGGTGGATAAAATATTTTACCCTGATCTGGTAGCTTTGGGCACACTTTCATACTTTTTTTTTTTTTTTTTTTTTTTTTTTTTTTTTTTTTTTGACATGTCTGAATGCCTACCCAAGGTACAGACACGGATCAGGTCCAAAGATTCTAAGTTCCTGTTTCAGAAAGTGCATTATATACTTTACAATAGATCTTACATTGCTGATTTATATAATCATCAGAAATTATTTCTTCAGCCTGTATTTTTAAGAGCTAGCTAAATTTGTGGTTTGCCTACTGTGCCAAGAATCTGGCATATGGCCACATGCTTTCACACATCTCTTTGCAGACTATGGGCTTGAAATCTAAAACCACTGGTGCTATCCTACAGCTGAAGTACTTGCATCCACACCAGCTCAAGTGCAATCACAGTGGGACTGACTGCCTCTTTGTTTGGCATCAGGATGTATAAATATCCAACACTTCCTATGCAGGTATCTATATATTTCAAAGTAACTGACATGCTAGAATTATCAATAAAAGAAAGATAACTTACACAATAATCATTACTTGCTGACAGCTAAAATTTCAGAGGAATCAGCTGCACACTTCTTTTAATGAAAACAAGTAACAAAACCTTACCTATGAGAGAGAAGCTTGTGTCTCACTATCAAAATAACTCAGCTGACCTGTGTTAAAGACTGTGTGGGAATAACAAGAAAGGAATAGGCAGAGATTTTAAGCCAGACATTGTATCCAGTAGATATAAGACAGCACTGATGACCTTGCTGTAAAATATGGCCTCATTGAACATCTGCATCTTTATTCCAATGCATAGTAGGTAAAGCATAAAACATATCTTTAAACATGTATTTCTTTTGTAAATATAACTTTTGAAGTACAATTTGAGATAAGACATCTGTGCAATAACTGTAGATAAAGGTACAATTGCCTTAATTTTCTTTGAAAAGTTATGCTTCACAATGTTGTGTAATGGGGAACTGCAGATTTTTTTGTGCTGGTAAGGTACAAACGAGATCCAAGAAGACAATCCTGTACAGAAAGTGCTTAGCACAAATAATTTTCTTGCGTACTAGGGAATTTACTGCATTCTGTTCCCAGGTAATATTTAAGCTAGAATCTAATGGGGGGGGGTGGGGTGGTGGGAAAGATAAGTTCCTTAAAATGGATACTGACATTGATAGTGGTTGTTACTGAGTGCATCTGCCTCTCGAGAGTCCCAGCCTTATGCTCTGGCCAGCAGGATTTTGAAAGGTATATGTGTCTCTTAAAACTGTAATTAATACCTCAGAGCAGCCTTCAAAGCACACAAGTTCCTGGTTCATCATATCTGTTTCGATGAAAACAGAAAAATACTGGCAATCTCTGGTTTGAGACAGAGTGGAGATGATATCCAAAGGAGAGGGAGGACAAGGGTAAATATAGTGAAACCAACAGGATGGGAGGCAGCAGTGCTAAGGATGTGAGGGCTCTGCAGAGATGTGGCAATTCCTTTAGCCTGTGGCAGGAATATCTCTCACTGATTAGAGCTAATTAGGGAGGACGAGGTTGAGCCTTTTTATCCTCCTCAGTAAACCTGCCTTTGATGCAGACTGGTTATAGCACGGCTCTGGTTCTGCAATGGATTTTGAATGCCTTTACTTCACTGGTCCATTTAAATAAATACAACAAGCTCTCTAGGTTTCTTATGCACAATAAATCTATTTTGGTTCCTGATGACTGATTTCTTTGGCTCTGCAAGTGAGGTGAGAACACCAGCTTTGTTTCTTTTTAGCACTCTAAAGGAAGTCTTGTGTAATTTTGTGAGAGCTGGGAAAGGCTTAGAAAAGAGGTAAGGAGGTGATTTGTATTCTAAATTCTGCACCTTTTATTGAAGCACCACAACTGACTTGTTGATGACAATGTTAAGGAATTTTGTGACCAGAAATTGGGAATGACCAGTATGGGGAAAAGTATTCAGTTCTCTGACCTAGCACAGGTCATTGGGTTGGAAGATGAAAGTGGACAAATTCAGGTTTGCAATAAGGTGCATTGGTTTTTAATAAGGCAAGCAATACCTCATTGAAACAATTCACTTTGGGTGGTTTTGTACTTGTCCTTAAGTCAAGATGGGGTGGCTTTCTACATTTCAAATGGGAGTTGTGGGTTTGGTTGCTGGAAAGCCTGGGTGAGGTTCTGGTACCTCCATTATGCAAGTGGCCTCTAGTCTTCAAATCCAGGCACTGAAGAGCAATGGGCAGAGTTGAAAGGTTTGAATTGCACATGTCCCAGAGACATGCAATTTGAATACTAAATGTCCCAAATGGCCACAAAATGACCCTCTTGGGGAATCCAAACATTTCAACATATTCATCATAAAAATGAAGACCTCAAGCACACAGGAATACACTGTGGTGATGTGTGGTTACATCCAAGAAGTAGTCAGCAGCACACAAGCACATGTACTCTGTATCAGGGAGCAGCAGACATTTTGCACAGCACCAGGCAGCGCAAGTGGCCAGGGAAGCCAAAGCAAGGTCAGTGCCAGGCCTTGGGCCTCCCACTTGGTTTCCTGCACTGAAACTCACACACTGACCTCTCAAAAGTGAGAGAAGTATGGCTGAAGCTTTACCTCTCACACAACTCATAAGGCTTTTGCTATGTCCCAGAAAATGAGTTTTTGGTCAGCCAGAGACCCCCAACTCTGCAGATTTATGCTTTGGTAGGTGCTGGCTGGCTGGGAATGATTTCAAGGCTCATGCTCTCAAAAGCAGATGGAAGCCCAAGCTGAAAGAAAAAAGCAAGACAGTAACCACAGGCATTCTGGATTCATTAGGTAAGACTGAGTGCTCTGCATGTGATTGAAGAAATATTTGCTGGTTTAGTTCCTTTTATTGTGTTTAGCAGTGTCTTTTTTTTTTTCCTCTGGAATGCTGAGCCTTTTGGTTGGCACACTGGAGTTTAGGCACACTTAAATTTTCTTTTATTTTTTCCTTTTCCCCACTGCAGTTAGGAAAAGCTCTTTTTTTTTACCATGAACTTTTTTTCACACAAAAAAATCCAAATCTTAATAAAATCTGAAGGTGGCAGCAATGAAACAGTAGCAAGGCTGTGACTACAACTTCTCAGGCAAGTTCGCATCACACAATGAAGAGATCCCCAACCCACAGCTATGCTGAGTTTGTAAGGTCTCACATCTCAGCACGTTGGGTCAAGAAGGATGTGTGGCTGAGCTGGCAAACCCTGTATCTCTCCAGCAGGACTGTCCAGCTTCGAGATGGGAAGAGCAGTTGACTGATAACAGGAAGAAGCTGCCTATGTAGAGTCCACAGACATGCCCAGCCCTCCAGTGGGTTTGAAAGCCCTTCTGCAAACAGCAGAAGGCTGTGTGTACAGGCATGAGAGTATCTGCAGGTTTTGTCTGTAGAAAGCTGATGTACACAGAGGCTCTTAGGTCCAATGGTTTTGCTGTGTTCATATTTTATATCCTTAGAATTTATCAGAATATATTATGCTGAAACTGTAAATTGATTTGCATGGGTTGGTCACCTCAGAACAATCTCCAGTCTGCAGCAACACATATGCTGTACTTTGGTTCAGAGATAAGACTTGGTTTGCCAGTGGTAAAAGTATTGTCACGGGTGCTACTGGCCTGTGTCTATGGTCCAGAGCACCCCATCTCCCCTCCTGCCAGTCCCATGGCTCCTCCTTTGACTTTCCCTGTAGTCAAAGGGAAGTGTGGAAAAGTTCAGCAACACCCACCACCATTAGGAACTGCCTGAGCAACATGGCTCTGATAGAGAATGATAAAGCAACACCCATGGCTATGAATGACCAACTCAGTGTTAACCACAGTGAAACCAATCCTGAAAAGTCAGTCTGTGAGCTTTCATCCTGAAAAAAAACCACAGAACAGTTCAATATCCCAGTGAGCTGCTGCAAAGGACAGGGGATAGTTGGTCTGAGTGCCTCATGGAAGATGTTTTGAGATTCTGGATTGCCTGAAGTATTGCAGGTATGGCAGCAACTGCCACCTTGGTGGGGGCTTTGAGTGGTCAGAACATCTGTCATCAATCTGCCTGACATTTGTGTCCTTGAGTGCAGTGGGTGCAGAAGGTGCCTGAGTGTCCTGGCTGGGTGTTGGTGCCTGACTCCCCCTGGTAGTTGTGTGATGTTGGGTGGGGCAGGAGGCTGAGGGGGTGAGAGGAACGTCCTGTAGGGCACAGTGGAGAATGATTAGGCAGGCACTGGCAGCGTGCTCCTGCTGCTGCTACTGCTACCGCGCGGTGCTTCATGGAGGGGATGCAGAGGCGTAGCAGGCAAGCAGCAGGAGAGTAGGATGCCACATGGCGAGGAGGAGGAAAAGAAAGAGGTGGAGGAGTAGGCAGAAGGGAGATTCAGTTTAACATGGCATGCCAGGCCTCCACTGCTGCTTCCCTCCCTCAGGCCTGCTCATCATGAATTTAATTTGCGCATGGGGTGAGGGGATTTTCTTGGCATAGTTTTATTCTTATTCGATGTGCTCCTTTGCATGGCAAACGCTGGTAGTGTGCTCATCGCTGTGCATACAGGCAAACACGGCCTTGGTGTACTTTAGTCTAAGGCCCTGGTTCTGCAAACACATGAATAATCTGAAAAGCAAGAGGACTTACTAATATGCTTAAAATGACACCTGCTTTTATCTTCATCTCTTTTCTTTCCTCTATCAGTATACTTCTGTTTCTGGATAGCCAGTTTGAGCTCAGTGTCTAAACTAAAATTTGAATACAGAAAAAATAGTGATTTTTTTTTTTTTTCTTTTATAATCTCAATTTAGAGGCTGATCTCATATACATTTATTCAGTAAAATAAATAAAATCCACTTGTGCCCCGTCCCAGCAACAGATTCAATATATGACACCTTGGCTTTCAGGAAGGGCTCAGGAGGGGTCATGCTTCGAATTGCAGTTGATATGCAAGGGATATTAATTGATATTCCATTTGGAAAGATTAGTCTTTACTTGACTCAAAAGAATTTAGATATGTACTTCAGCAGGTGATTGTTTGCTTTACTTATAGGCATTAGCATGTTCTCTTTAAAAAAATTCCTTGGGAAAGATTCTATTGAATTCTTGAACAATTTAGTGGAAGGCAATGCAATTATCTGTCATTCTGAAGGGGGATCAGAAAATTCACAAAAGATAGAATAAGCATATGTGTGTGTGTATATATATATATATATATATATATATATATATATATATATGTATATATATATATGTATATATACACGTAAAAAAATAGATTTCAAAAAACATTCCTGGGCTTTGGTGTGGAGGCTCTGAGCAGCAGCAGAGCTCCCTCTTCTCAGTAGCTGCAACATCATTACACAAAGATACAGAGACACGGGAGCCACTATTCAAATGCAGCCCCTCAACTTTGTGACCACAAGTGGGTTCTATTTTGGTCCATACTTTTGAGGTTGCTTTTGATGAAGGGATCAGAGTTTTTTAGCTCCCTGCCACTACATGTTGCTGTTGACCTCTACCTGCTTCTAGCTTTTAGAACTTTGTTTCCATTTCCATTTCTTTAATGTGAAGGTTGGGGAAGGGATCTGTATTTTTAAAACCTTGGTGCCAACTGCTGTGTGCTGTTGTACTGTGGTTGACTTTTACTTCTCTTACATTTCCTCTTGTGTTTCTAGATCTAAGTTGTCCAAAGTATCTGCTGAAGTATAACCTCTGGACCCACATCTCCTGGTGACCTGGGACATGGAGTGTTGTATGACAAATCCTGACTTGATCAAATTGGCAATAGAGTCTCAAGAATTATTTAGGTACCTAATGACCACTGGTTTCAGTATCAGGCAAGCTGTAAATTGAGAATTTGTGCATTGTTTTTCTGTGGCTTGCTGAGTCCCTTCAAAATCAGAGTATTTTCTAGACTTTTCTAGCCTTTTTCCTTCCTCCCTTCTGAGCAGACAGTAGTTTTGGTTACCCAGCACTGCTGTTGTAAGATCTCCAGACAGCATTTCCAGTGGGCTGTCATAAACCTTCAGTCCTCTTTCATTCCATGTTATCTTCAGGCAGCCTTCAGGCAGGATCACAGCACAGGCCATGGGTAAGGAGCACTCACCCAGCAAATTCAAGGGTGTGCAGGTGCAAACCTTGAGTACCATCTCTGTATGACATTGGGGGAATTTACTCAAGCTGACCCTTGTCTTGTACAGCTCAAAAGTAATCACATGACATTTTCATATCGCTGTTGTTTTAAAAGAGAGGTAGAGGTGCTGTTGGGAGGTGGTTTTTCAGCAGTTAAGAGAATCATTTTCCAGCCTGATAATCTTGCATTTTTGCTTCAGTCCTGCAGTTTGGCTGGTGACCTTTCAAGGTTATAGGAACACCTTTTATGCCTCCTTTTCTTATTATTAGGACAAGTGTTTCAATCGTTACACACCTTTGTAAACTACCTGGAGATGCATGGGAGACATAAACGCACAAGTAATGTTATTGGTATTGTATTATTATTTTCCCCAAACAATACACTGTTTTCTACAAATCAGAGCACATGATTTCTTGTTTATTGTGTAATAATAGCCCTGCGTTGCACTGGTAAGTAGGACACAGATACAGCTTTTCAGTGATGTACAGTACTCTTTCTTATCTTTAATTAAATGCTATTCCCTTGTATTGGAACTCATTCTGTGATTACACATGTTTACAGTCTCTAAGTAACTTACCGTCAAATACTCTAATGAAAATCAGTGCCCCAAAGCAACTTGTGCCTTTTGTCCTATACCATACCACACCTCTCATATTTTTTTAAAAATTATTTTATTATTACTTCCAGTTTCCATTTTAAAAATTAAGGTGTTGAATTAAGCAATTTTTATGAATTTCCTCCAACCATCTCTGCTTTTGATCTAGGGACATGTATCTATCTAGCTCTCTGCCCTTCCCCAGAACAGTAACCCCTGGGGATACCATAGAGCATAGAGATGATACAATTTAATAAAGTCACAATAAAACATCCAAGGCCTTTCATACTTTTTCACTTTCTTTAACTCAATTTATTTTTCATTTCATGGACAGAGATTTAGTCCTGGTATTAGTTTATGATTTTGCTGAAAGAATTACCGAACACATACAAAAAGGAAATATTATTTTTATTATTTATTTTGTGCCATGTATACCATAGGAAAAAAAAAAGAGTTGAAATCACTTCAGTACTGCTGTGTTTTTCATTACAAAGTTATTACATATAGAAATTACTCCAAATTATCTGAAATGAATGGAAATTATGAGGTTTAAATTCCCCAGGTTACTGCAAGCACAGCACTGGAAATTTATTTTGTCATCTTGCTGAACATAATTGCTACAACAAAATTTCTTCCATTTTACAACCACAGCATAACTTATTTATACCAGTGTTGTTGTAATTTTACATCAATAAGTTGCATGGGAAGGAGTACACAGGTGGTAATTGAAAACAATAATTTGTAGTGGGGTCCAGGTGGAACAGTTGGCTCAGAAAAGACTTCATTTGCTGCTCTGTACATGCTGCACTTCTCAGTGGCCTTTGACTAGGGTGATATCAAATCTCTGGTCCACCCAGCACTGAGGTGGCCTGCTCATCCTAAATTACCTTTCAAAGCAGCAGTGGAGGTGAGGGAAAGAACTGATCTGACCTTGTGGGACTGACCTGCAGCTCCGGCTCAGAAGCCAGAAGCAGGGTGCATGGGGAGAAGGTGAAATCACAACTGGGAGAGTGGGAAGCATGATCCTGGAGTCAGCAGCAGCATCCTTGAAGGAACTGAGCTGGAAGGGAACACAATCCAGAGCTGGAGCATGTATGTGTGTGTTCTCAGTGTGTTACAGCCAACACCAGCTGTTGTCCCTGGCTTTCCTGCTCAACTGTCCTCAGCAAGCGTGGCAAGACATTGTCATTTGTTTGTCAAAGGGAATACTGTTATTTGATCATTTTCAATTAAGATGTGAGTAGTTGCCTGAGACACGAGCAATGACGCTAACATTCATACTTTGCTCCACTCTTTATGAACAGGAATGTGTAATTTGGGTGCAATATACAAGCACTCCCTGGCCAGGCATCCACATTTCTGCGATCTGTAATTGTCAACAGGAATAATGAAACTGCAGAGGCTGATACTGAACCTAGAAATTGATGAATTTCCCTTTCTGAGTTCCATTGCACAAGTTAAAATAGTAAAAAATAATAATAATAACATTGCTAACTTTTTACTATAGATGTACCCTCTTTCAATAAAATAAAGTAGGACGAAGGTAGAAGGAAAAAGAACGAGAATGAATGGGTTTCCGCTCTCTTCTGATGTTCAGATTCAGATTTTCATGATTCACACGAGACAGGCTGAGTGTTTCTGTCATGAGTTCAAGCTGAAGATTTCATTGCAACATTCAGAGCTTAGAGGCCTTTGTTATTTTAAACAATCTAAAGATTTCAAATCCTCTTAAAATCATCTGAGAAGGGAAAGAGAAGAAATTGGTTGAAACTTGCACTTGAAAGCAGAGCAGAGCTGTACCAAATTTCAGCTTGTGTAAGTTCTGAGGAATACCTGCGGAAGGAAGAGGGGTTCTTTGTCCCCACGACATGCCAGCCAACTTGTACATGAATCTCTCATACAAGACTATGTTATGCATTTCCATAATAGAACAAGTTTTAAAAGTACTTCTTCAGACAAAAATAGCCCTCAAGTTCTATTGTTTTCAGGGAGTTTTCAGGGATTTTTTGTGCAGGGGACGAATTTAGTGCTGGTTCACAAAACTTAGCTTACTGCACCAAGCAATGATGGCATTTGTTTTCCAAAGGCACAAACAATCCTTGGACTGAAGTTGTTAGAAAAGATGTGCCAGTTTGTTTTGGTTTTTTTTGTTTGGTTTTTTTTTTTTTTTTTTTTTTTTTTTTTTTTTTTTTTTTTTTTTTAAAGCCTCCCCAGCAACAGCAGGTTTTGCCCATCTTCCTTCAATTTTTTTTTTGTCCTAAAGCGGGTGCTGTGTGGATGCACAAATGGCATTCATAGTGGGATGGAGTACTCATAGCAGATGGAATACTTGACTCCTTTTTGTCTTGGATGCTTGTAAAGCATGTTCCTCTCTATCTTTGCCTGTCAGCATTTGCACACAGGTGAAGGAAGTCCTTTGCGGGATGAGAGAAGGTGCTGGACAGAATTGCTATCTTTTAGAAAGACCCTCAAGTTACAAATGTAGGGGCAGGTTTGGCTCTCCCTGCAGTCCCTGAGGTCCTGCAAGTGATTTCAGTGGAGACACCACTGGATATCTACTGTCAGAAAGTCTGAAGCTTAAAAGAAGGAAAACATGAACTTTCATATTATGTGATTTTTTAAAAGCCTCAAAATTAAAAGAGTGTTTTCCTTCTGTTCTGACTTGCTGGCTCCATGAAGGCTTTTTGTTTGGTTGGGTTTTGCTATTTTCTTTTTTTGGTTGTTTGCTTTTTTTTTTTTTTTTTCTTGTCTGTTTTTTCTTTTGAGAAGTGGCATTGTTTTGCTTTTGTTTATTTTTATTGAAAATAGGTGTGGGAAAAAACTCATCCCTAGTATTTGGACTGTTATCTAGTACATTTGACACTTGGAAAGAGTTAGAAAAATGAGGGACTCTGTGTGAATTAAAAAAAACAAAAAAACCCACAACCCCCTCACCCCAGCAAAAGAACTCACAGACCACTGACTGAGGAAGAGACTCCAAGGAAGGTTTAGAATGTAAATGTTGATAAAAATCTAATTTTCTAAATTCACGCCTAGAAACATCAGCAAGTCATGGCCACCAAAAATAAGGGGACACCAAATGTCTTGAAAACACAGCAAAATCTTCATCCCTTTTGCCTCACTCCAAAAAGTCTTAGGAATGGGGCAGGGGATAATACATTATCCTTTTAAGCCTTCATTTCACTGCACTCTCAAATACACCAGTGTCATGGAAAAGAAAATCAAGTGAATAAATGTTGCAATTTATATATATTTGAATAGATAACAAGAACAATTTTACTGTTTGCCATAAATGAAAACCCCACCAAATCATTCCTCTAATTGAGGTTCTGAAGCTCTGTTTATGGCTGCAGAGTGATTTGATACAAAAAAATTACACATTTTGAGTTATTATATCACCCAGAAATTTGATGCCACTTAACTATGTAATTTTCAGAAATGATATAAAACCACTGCAGAAAAATATTCGGGGAAGCCCAAAAGACCTCTTTTTATCAGTTTTTATGGGTCTAAAATGAGAACTCGCAGAGATCCTTGCTCTGTATGTGAAGGCTGAACTGCCACCTCGGGAGCTTTATTAATATGTATGTAAATATGATCTGGTTGGATCCTGTGTTTCTGTGCCGTTTCACAAGGTGGAGCGGCTAACTAAGCCGAACAGATCAACGCCCTCTGTTTATTTTTTTTTTTTTTTCGCTCCCAAGCAGCAACATTTAAAGATTCAAAGAGAATGAGGACAGCAGCCTCATTTATGTCAACATTGTCTCAAAGTCCCTCCCTTCCTCCCTTCCTCCCTTCCTCCCTTCCTCCCTTCCTCCCTTCCTCCCTTCCTCCCTTCCTTCCTCCCTTCCTTCTCCTTCCTTCCTCCTTCCTTCCCTTCCTTCCTTCCTTCCTTCTTCCTTCCTTCCTTCCTTCCTTCCTTCCTTCCTTCCTTCCTTCCTTCCTTCCTTCCTTCCTTCCTTCCTTCCTTCCTTCCTTCCTTCCTTCCTTCCTTCCTTCCTTCCTCCTTCCTCCCTTCCTCCCTTCCTCCCTTCCTCCCTTCCTCCCTTCCTCCCTTCCTCCCTTCCTCCCTTCCTCCCTTCCTCCCTTCCTCCCTTCCTCCCTTCCTTCCCCTCACCCCAACTCCCACACCTGTACCTGAAACAATTTACTTCAGACTTAGCATAACCTTTCACATTAAAGATTCAGCAAAAAACAAAATCACATCACACAGAATCTGCAGCTACAATTTTGATTCCTCCGAAAAGTTGTTTGGCCAAAAGGAGAGAAAGTGGAAATGCATTTCAGATATGTCCAAGTGGCACATCAAGATTATCCTCCATGAGGATATTGGGACTTCCTCTTTACACCGAAGCTGATGTTACTTATGCACCTACATGATTGCCAAATTTTAGCTAAAGACATTGCACGATAAAAAAAGAAAAAAGAAAGAGAAACCCAGAAGCCGATCCTGTGCTGAGAGTTCATGACTTAGCATGCCTTGCTGTATATAGAATAAAATTGAATACTTGACATCAGATGAGCCTGTTTTTCCCTATAAAGATGGTGTTTCTGTATGAGAATTCATTCAAGCCCTTACATATTATGAAGACAGAGAAGATTATTATCTTAATACAAGATATTTAGTGCAAGAAAGTGCTTTCTTCCCCCTAATTTAAAACAAGGGACCATAGTACTTCTAAAGCTAGCAAAAAGCTTGTTTTGTTTTCTTATTGCAGATTATGCTCCCATTTTGCTTGGCCTTTCTTTTCTTTCTTTTGGTAATATTTTTGTGGGGATTTTGGGTGTTTTGTTGTTGTCGTGGGGAGCTGCCGCCCCAAGTTTGCAGGCCGGTGGCAGAGGCCGGAGCTGAGCCGCATCCCCAGGAGAGCGGAGAGGAGGCTGGCGGGGCTCAGCCCCCTTTGCCGGCGGCGAGCGCCCAGCGCGGCCGCGCAGCTCGGGACAAAGCGGGGCGATGCCGGGCCGCCGCCGCCGCCCGGGCAGCCCCCGGGGACCCTGGGCCCTCTCAAGGGGCTGCTGCGGCGGCTGGGGAAGAGACAGAAGCGCGGGGCCAGCTGCAGATGGAGGCAGGTCGAGGGATAGGTCAAGGTTAGAAAGAGCCTGCTATTGATCTGGCTTTGAACGCGAGACAGGGAGAGCGGAGAGACTAAAGGGGGAGCTGTGAGACAAGACATTAACAGCTTTCAGTGCTAATGATCACAAGTGCCAGACAGGGGAGGAAAGAGAAGACTGAGAAATCACTTTGGAATTTTTTTTTTTTTCCTCTATTGGGATGTATTTTCGGAGGAGGAGGAGGCAGGCTGGGGGCTCAACCCCCGAAGCCTTGCCCGCAGCCGGAGAGACGGGAGGGGACTTGCGGCGGCCCCGCTGCCCCGGGCAGCCGAGGAGTCCGCCTGGTCAATCATTGCCGGCCCTTATCTCCTGCTCTCGGTGCCCACTGGAAGACACTGGTTAATCTACAGATGATGCCCAGTAACTTCCCGATAAGGCGCGCTCCCAAGGGGTGCAGCTTCCTGCAGGTCGCCGAAGAACGGCGGCGGCCGCCGGCGGCCGGACTTTGTCCCCAGCAAGGGCCCCGCGGCCGCAGCCCCGCGGCGTGGCCTGGGGACGGGCCGCGCTGAGCGCAGCAGCCCCGCCACACAAAGCCTTCGGCCTCGCCAGCCGCGGGCAGAGCGGCAGCAAAGCGGGCCGAGCAGTGCGGGCAACACTCCGACCCCGCTGGTCGGCCCGGGCCCCTTCCCGCAGGGGCGGAGGTCAGCGAGGGCAGCCTCTTCTCCCCTCCAGCTCCTCCGCCGTGGTGCCGCATCCTTTACCCCGACTCGGACACGGCTGCCTCGCAGGGCAGGACTGGGGGCTCCCCCTCGGGAGCCGGGGCCGTGGAGCCGTCCCTCCCCGCCCAGCGGCGGGGCCCCTACCATCACCACGGTCCTTTTTCCTTTGCAGGACCCCTCAGAACAAACCAAACACACAGGGTGAACAATCGCAGCAGTTTAAGCGCCGTTAGTGATCTTGGACGTGTTTGTCGAGCGTTAGTAGAGGTGGAGGGCCGAGCGCGGGCACGGAGGGCAGTGCCAGGCTGGCCCGGCGCCCACCGGTCGGGGCTGGGCTGCCAGCCGCCCTCGGCACTCGCCGGGCCGGGCTGCGGGGTCTGGCAGCGCCGGAACGAGAGCTGTGAGCGGGCGGGCGGGCGTGGGGAGAGGCAGATTTGCTGGAGGAGGCGAGAGCGATGCTGTTTAGCCAAATTCTTCTCAAAGCTGATTAAGGGCACCGAGATGAATTCTGGTCCCCTCAAGACTCTCATGCGATTTAATACGAGAAACACTCATTTAACGTGGAAAGTAAGTGACACGAGCGCAGCGCTGGTCTCAAAGTGGTCTCCGGGTACAGTCTGTTTCCTTGGTTTTCTGCTCCATCTGCGTCCAAGCCCCCAGGCCTCTCCTCTCCCCGTTCCCCTCGCCCTATCCAGACCTGATGCTGAAAAGCTGTTTGCACCGAACTGTTTACTTATCGGGGGAGGAGGGAGAGTGAAACAATCTCAGGACATGGGCCGGGGGAGCTGAGGTAGAGGGGAAAAAAGTTGGTTTCCAAGAATCTTCCAAGTTATAAACGCACGCAGTAGTGGGCATTTACCTGCGTATGAAATAGGAGGACAAGTGCACTGGGATGCAGTTCCTGGGAACTCGGCGTCTCTCCGTTCGTGTCTGAGACTTAATTTCTCCAAGGAAAAATAGTCTCTGCCAGGATTTTAAGGGAAGGGGGGTTGGGGGGTGGGAGAAGGTCGGAGCGTGTGTGCGTGTGCGGATCGGGTGTGCGCGTGTGTCCCGCTACCGTCGCACTTCGGGTAGGGAGAGAGGAGGGGGAAAAAAAATCCCTCTCCCCAGCCCACACAGATATTTGTGTTGTTGCAAAACTGTTTGAAAGAAATGCAGGGGGAACGCGCTCGCCGCCGAGGAGCTGCGGCGGCGCCTGGAGGGAAGGAAGAGCAGCCCGCGACCCCATGGAAGCCTCCGCTCCTGGGCACGGACGGCGGGAGCACGACCCAGCGCCGAGCCCGGGCGGAGGAGAGCGGCGGCCGCGATGAGCAGCGGCGAGCGGCGGCACGGGCGGGCAGCGCGGCACGGGCGGGCAGCGCGGCACGGGCGGGCAGCGCCGCCGCCTCCGCCGCGCCCCCGCGGACCCCGGCAGCCTCTCCCGCCCGAGCCGCCCCCGCTGCGGCCGGCGCCGGGCTCGGGGAAGTTTGGCCGCGTGTGAGGATGCGGATTTATTCCTTCCCCCTTTTCTTTCCCTGGCCGCCGGCGCTCCGCGTACTGAAAGCGGCACTGCACAAAGCCCGGAGCGACGGCGAGCCCTACGTGTGCCGTAGTTGGTGTGTGTGCGGTGTGTGTGCGTGTGCGTGTGCGGTGTGTGCGAGTGGCGTTTCTTGTTCTCTTGCAGGGTACAATGTTAAAAAGCCACCGCTAGTCGCCCCCAGTGCTCCTACTCTCTGGGTCTTTTTGTCTCTAGTGCAGATTAAACGTCACGTCCGCACTTGAACTTGAATTTTATCCCATTGTACAGAGGCAGCCCCAGCCATAGAGAGACAGAGCGCTCCCAGAGAACCAAGACTCCGCCATCTTCACATTGCAATATATAATAGTAATAGCCAGCACCAGCCCAGCTGCACTGGGGGCTTCCTTCCTTCCAGTCCCAGTGCCAGGCGAGGGGGGAAGAGTGCAAAGTGGTGCAGGAGCACTGGCAATCCAAAAGCACCAGGGCAAAGCAGCAGTGCCACTTGAACTGGGAAAGAGGAGACACAGTTTCGGCTACCCCTTTTCAAAAAAATTCTCTCTATATATCTACCCAGCAAGGGTCAATCTCTGAGAAACATTTTTTTTGGCGATTTTTTTTTTTTTTTTTTTTTTTTTGCGTGGGGGCTATCCCAATTCTAGTACTTTTTTTTTCTTTTCTTTTTTTTTTTTTTAACTACATTTCTTTTTATTTTAAATTTTTCCTTTTTTTTTTTTTTTTTTTTTTTTTTTTTTTTTTTTTTTTTTTTTTTTCCGTCCTGGTGGAAAAGCGCACTTGCTAATTTGCCAAGCACTCTGGAAAGAGGGAAAGAGAAAAGTGTCACTGGCGGTGCACATCCTCCTAAGTTCAAGAAGAGATCTGGAAGTCCAAGTGGCAGAAGCAGTGGAGAAAAGACAGTGTGTGAAAGAGAAAGAGAAAAAGAGCGAGAAAGAGCTGTTCCTGATTATGATGATGATGATGATTTTTAATTGAGAGGGAATCCCATCCAGTGCACCACAGCAGCGACAAAAAGGAGGCTTTTTTTCTCGTTTTTGATTTTTTTGAAAGAAGAACTCGATAAAGAAGAAGAAGAATAAAGAGGAAAAGAAAAAGAGGAGGAGGATCGGCCCCCCAACACATCCCCCCAAACCAGTGCAGCTCTCCAGGCGATGCCAGTGTAAATGCCAGGGCAATGTCCCGTCGCAAGCAGGGAAACCCGCAGCACTTGTCACAAAGAGAGATTATCACACGTAAGTTTGAACTTGGAACTAGACTGAGCCGAAATCGAGAAGCAAAATTAGGGAAGGGGAGGAAGCGGTTGGGGAGGGGGGGTGGGGGGAAAACTCCAGGAGCAACCAAAGCTGGTAAATGACTTCAGAGAGAGGGAGAGGAGAAGGGAATTAAAGAGGGGAGGGGGGTGTGTGGCTGGGGGGGATGGGCTGAGGGTGGAGGGGGGGAGAAGCCCGAAGTTTGCTGTGCGTTTTTGCAGCGGTGCGGAGGTGAGGCGGGCAGACAGGCGGGAGGGCAGGCGGCGTGGAGCGGGGAAGGAGCTGCCGGCGGGCAGAGCGCGGCGTGGGGCGGCGCGGGGCTCTGCCGGGGAGCGGCCGCGTGTGCGGGGGGCGGCGGAGAGGGGCACGCCGCTCCAGGCCGGGCCGGGCCACCCCGCCGGGGCTCCGCCGCTCGCCTGCGGCCCCGCTCCTCGTTCTTTGCTTCGGGGGCAGCACGGAGCGGTGGGAAAAGTTGGCCGTGAGCGTGACAGCCGGGCCGCAGAGAGGGGGGCAGAAATCAAGGTGTGCAGCAAGGGAGGGAGACGCGGAACGGCCGGGGGGACTTAGCGGGAAGCACATGGAGACAGTGGGCCGGCGGCGGCGGCGCCGAGTCCCCCGGCACTGGAGCGCGGGGCAGGTAGACAGCCAGCTGCGCCCTGCCCGCCCCAGGTGCATCGCCGGCGGGGGAAAAGAACTCTCCGAAGCGCGGGGCAAGGCAGAACCAGCTCGGCTGGGGCTAGAGGCAGGGCAGGGGCTGCCGAGGGGCCGGGTGCTGGCGGGAGTGTCTGGCGGCGGCGGGGGGCGCGAGGAAGCCGAGGCGGGGACCGAGGATGAAGTGCCTGAAATGCGGATAGGGCAGCGGCGGAGGCTCGCCTGCGGGGCAGGAGCGGAGGCTTGACTTTGCTGAAGCTCCCATTGTAACTGAAAATACACACATATGCTCCCCCCGCCCCCCCCCCCCCCAAAAAAAAAAAAAATAGGGAAGGAAAAAATAAGGGGGGGAGGGAAGGAGGCATCCCACCTCCCCCGCAGCACCAGAATCCCCCTCCTCCCGGTTCCCACCCCTAAGGCTCCGGGAGAGGGACGAGTGCCTGCAGGCAGAGTAGGGGCAGGTCCCCACTCCGCTTCTCCGCCGTTCCCGTCCCCGGGGGCTTGTGCCGAAAGGGGGGGGGGATGTGGGGGCAACTCCGGGAGCGTGTGGCCCCCAGCGCTCCGCGCTGCTCCGACACCTCCGGGGCACGGGGAAGGGGGAGGTCGGGGGGCCGGAGGGGAGGTTTCTCCATTTCCCTCTTATAGCATAAAACAAGTTTGGGGGGTGGTAAGAAAATGCCTGGAACGACAGGGCCCCGCACCCGTCAAGCCCGGTCGGACCTCTGCCCCCCCCGCTCCACAAGACGAGTCCGCAAGTTGTTGTGCTGCGGGGGGCGGCGGCTCGCACAGAGCCAGCCCGGGGCTGAGCCTGAGCCGCGGTGGATCCGAATATTTATGTTGAGATTTTAAAAAATTTAAATAAATAAATAAAATATTTCCCCGGCTTCTCTCCCCTCCCCTGAAAGCCAAGAATAGGAGCCATCTGCCAGGAGCATTTGGTGCTTGCGAGCTCCTCTCTTTCTTTGTTACCGGTGATAAATTTCTGTTTGTAAGATTTCCTTGGGAATCGAGATATATATGTGTATATAATTTTTCCACCTCCATTGGGATTTTCTTTTCATAGCGGAAGGCTGTTGGGGGACGGTTTGAGTTCCCAAATATAAATTTCTTTCGCTGTTTCTGTATTCCTTTTTTTTTCTTTTTTTTTTTTTTTTTTTTTAATCTATACATACATCTATATGTGTGTATATATATATATACATATACATACATATACATATATATATATATATATATATATATATATATATATATATATATATATATATATGCATTTTTTTATGTGCTTCTTTATTTTTTATAAAGTACCACTCACCCCCACCCCCAGCCCATCAGCTGGTGGAACCTTGATGAAGATGCATCTGGTATTCAGTTTTTTCGGGGAGTGTTGGTGTTGTTTTTAATTCATTGTTATTTTGGAGCCAGATTTGCATCACCATAAAAGGTGGATTTCCCCCCTTCCTCAACTCCCTCCCCTTCGTTAATTGCATTTTTGATTTTAACCATCCGGTTTGGAAAATGTCTTACCCTTTTTGTTGGTGACTTCTTATTTTCTGACTTCTTATTTTCCCCTCCTTTCTGTTTTTTAATCTTCTTTTTAAAAGAAAAAGCATCATCAGCTACCTAAATCGCCCAGTGTAATTTCTCCCGCTTGTTTTCTGTCTTACTTGCGAGGAGAGGGGTGTTGAAAGGGGGTGTACGGAAAATCTGTTTTGTTGCGCACGTCTGAATTTGTTTCAATGGGTGAAACATTTCTTTTCCCGCTGCTGCTGCTGGGCGTTGGGGGGGGAAGGGGGGTGGAGAAGAGAGCCAGGTACGTTTGTTATTCCAATTTGATCTCCTTTTCCGATCGCTTTACTTGAAGGTAAATAATGAGGCAGGAGAGTATTCAAAGGTGCCGAGGAGCTGCATGTACAATGGGTTTAGCGGGAAGGCTGGGGGAGGAATGGAGAGCAGAGCAGTACGAGCTTCCCCCCCTCCCCTCTCGTATTTATCTATCTCTCCATCCTGAGGAAGCTGGCGGAGAAATCAGGCTGCATACTGAACAGTGGCAGAAAAAAATTAAGGTATCCAGGGGAGGAGGTGGTGGGAGGCGGGGGGGCGGGGGGGAGCTGCGTCGGGCTGGGGTTGGGGCTGGGGAGCAGGAGCGCAGGCATTTCAGCACACAGGTCTGAGCCTCTCAGCTGCAGGCTTGCAGGAGAGGGGGTTGCAGTCTCTGCACTCCTTGGGAAGTGTCATTCATGGGGGAAAAGCAGCCAGGCAGTGTCCTCTCTAAAGGGGAGTTTGGAAAGTAGTGGGCAACAGAATAGGAAACCAAAGCACTTACAACAAAATAGAGCCAATCCCAAGCCAATCCCCCAAAGCCAGGATGAATTGATACTGTTTTCAGAAATCTTGTTTTATGTCGTGTTTAGCTTGGGCTTTTTTCTCCCGTTCTCCCTTTCTGGCATCTGTAAGGGGAGTTGCATTTCAGGATGGATTGGAGGTCTCTGCCAGGCAAGGAAAGAGATGGGGAGGGAGATGGAGAGAGAGACTGAGAGAGAGAGGAGGGTTTTCTGACACTGTTCAGCTGGAGTTTATTTGGTTTCATGCACTTGGTGTTTGGAGAAACGTTTAGATCCTGAGTGTAAGACAAACAAACTCAAAAAGGAGAGAAAGTGCAATGTAGTTGTGCTCCAGAGATGTGGCATCTCATTAGCACAGTGGTCTTTAAGACTGCAAAATGGAGTGGCCTGCCTGTCCCTGCCAGGCTCACCCAGACAGCCTTGTAATGGTGTATGTGCAGGACAAAAAAAAAAAAAAGGTGAAACACATGGAGAGAAAAGATCAACTCTGGACCTTTCTTGACTGGTGGAGGACAGAGCAAACTTGGTAGCCAAGCTCATCTAAATGGGTGGACAATGCAAAAGAACTGATTATGCATGGAAGAGGAGGCTGAAGTGTTGAGCTGCTCTGTGCAAAGAAATGTTATTTTGGTTTGGTTCAAATTGCTGATTTTCCAGCTTAAGATCTTCCATTTTTAACTTAAGAAATCTGTTTTCAAACTAACCTGCATTTTGCATTTGAAGGAAATGTGAAAGGCAAGAGCATGTGAAAAGCTCGCTGGTAGCAGTTTTGCAGAAGGCGGCAAAGCAAGAACATTTCTGTAGAGCAGCAGCAAAGATTGAGAGGGAAAGGCACAGGAAAATCATACCGTTCCAGGCAGAGAACCAGGTTTCCCAAGGCAGGTCTTCAGTACCTGGTCAACAGGTTTCCTAGGAAGAGCAATAATTTCCTGTATCACTTTGTTTTGTACATAGTCATTAAAAATCATAACAAAAACCCCTATGATTTTTTGCATGTCAAAGTTTTGCAAATTGCTCCAAGGAGCTTCTCTTAAAATGTATTTAGATTTAGTGCAATTAACACACTTTCCCTGCAGAACAAAACCCACACCAATGTAATCAACTCTAATACAAAGAGAATGTAAGCTGTGACTGAAGAATTAGAGAGGAAATTACTATTATTTTAAGGATGGATGACTTTTTCATAATACCTGAATGGCTGTGCACAGAAAAGCTTAACTTGCGTTTAAAAGACATTACATGTGTTTACTTTAAATAGGAGAAGGGGAAAAAAAGGTTGCATGCTGTCGACTTCCAGGTTTTCTTTAATTTGAATATATTTGTATTGGACTTAGAAGATAAATAAAAAGAATACTGGCACATTTTCATAGTTTCTGCTCTTAAACAATATTTTTTAAAACTGGTGCAGTGTAATTAGGTTGTGGCTGTGGGTTGTTCTGTCCTTTTCAGTTGATGTGTCTGGTGGCTTAAATAGATATACAGTGGGTGAGAAACCATTTTGCAATTTTTTTTTCTGGTCGGCAGATGCAGAGCATATTTTGTCAGGCATATTTAAATATTGAGAAATAAAACTCTTCAAGATTTTACAAATTGTCTGCCTTTAATGGGAATGGTGGGAGCCCTAGTTTTGCATAAAATGTATGTTTCTCTGCAGAAGAAAGGGTTGACTTGTAGCATATTTGACAATAATTACGACTTAGAGAAGTGTGTGCTCAAAGAAGTAGTACAAATTTTTGATATCATTTATAGACTCCGGTTGAATTCAGCCGCTCTTCCCAGGGCTGAGCTCGCTGCGAGCAAACCTCTCTGCTCCAGAAATGCCTCGCACACGATGTTAACTTGTCTCCCACATTTCCTACCTGGATGTCTTTGCTCTTTGTGTTGTTTGTCGATGGAAAATACTTTCCAAAATAAACTTCGCCGGCTGCCGGAGCCTGCCGTGTGCCCGGCCGCCAGTGGCGGGGGTTGGCGACTAGGGGGAGCTCCCAGCCCGTGCGATGGCCGCGCCGGCCCCGCCGCGGGACGCGCGGGATGCGCCGCCGGAGCCCGCACCGCCGCGCCCGGCGCGCCCCGGCTGCCAAAGGCGCTCGGCGCGAAGCTGGACTATTGATTTTCATGCGAAGATCTATATGGAGCTAGCCGAGAGAGGCTGACAGCGAGACGAATCTATTTTTAACTAAATCGCGGCTGATTAATTGACTCGGGCGGACAGGAGTTTTTAATTAAAATTAGTTTTTAACGGTGCTTTTTATTGTCAACAGACAATGTTTAAATTCTCAATTTGTTGTTATCAGATAGGGGTCGAAGTAATGATACCTTTGCATGAGTAAGCTCCTGCGTGGCGGGGAGTGGGGGGAACCCACGGAGATCCATATGTTTGTTCCAGTGGATGTGAAAACACCGGAGTGAAGAAGCTGGAGTTGTAGGACAAGATGTGTGCAGCAACAAAACGGACACACATGTACAGAAATTCGCTTCGATTACGTATCAGAAAGCCGCATGTACTCCTGCCGAGAGGATTTGATATGAGATAGTTTACCGTACTTTGATCCTCAGGTCCTTAGAGCAAACTATCTGTAGTTCCTGTAAATAAAAATAAGCATTTTTTTTTCTAGATAAATAAACACAAAATCACATCTATCATATAGAAGTTGCTGCTAAGCAGCTCACAGGCTTCTCGGACAGTTTTGTGCTGTTCTCTGCAGCAGTAGGCTTGTGAGACGTGCATGGACTTTAGCAGGACTTTCCTGCTTTCCTGCCCAAACGTAGAATTTAGTGGGGTGCACACGGGAAGCTTCGGATATCTGTTTCAGCCATCCTGAGAAGTCCATCAAGTTACAGCATTATTAACACTGCAGAGGCATCTTCTTATTTTTAGGGTGCAATATGTGCATGGAGGTTATTCTGTAACAGGAAGGTGCGCTTTATTCTAACCTTCAGGAGAAGTAAATTAGGTCAGACAAAGGATCAGGGCTGTCATCAGCTGTACAAAAACCCTTCACTCTTGGGGAGAGAGGACCAGTAATTTATCTGATGATTTCTCTACCTCATTTGATGTTTGAATTGAGCTAGTTGGAAGCATATAGACAGCAGCCAGCTCATCTGACAGACCGCTAAGCTGAAGAGCAAATGCCTGGGCCGTTGCTGATGCTAGTGTTGCAGAGCCATAGGGAAAACCTTCCTTCTCCTCTCCCAAAACCTCAGACTTCACTTACTGTGTCTTTTCTTCCATTGCATGACTGTTAAATTTTATTAAGAGAAACAGCTATCCCTCTCTCCCCCTCCCCTTCCTCTGCCCACCAAGTGTGCACACACCCATGCTCCCCTTCCTCTCACTCCCTCCTCTGCCTCCCACCCTTCCCCCTCCCTCAGGTCAAAGCCTGGTGGAAAAGCCTCTCTGCAGAGAGATGTTACCCCAAAATGGCTCTCAGCCTCCTTGCCAGAGCATTTCCTACTCTTTGGTTGCAGTTTGGTTTCTCTAGGGTTGCACTGCAGTTGTTGGTTGAATTTAGTCTCCCTTCGGTACCGTCCAGAGAAAGCATGTGGAAAAATAAAGAGCGGCTGGGGCTTACCCACATGCTTTAAAGTTAGAAATGCCACTAAAGTACTTGGTGAAGCATCAGCATCGTCCGTAGACGTCTTTATATGTATGTATCTTTTTAATGAGGGAAGGAAAAGGCATCAATAACTGCATGCATTGATAAATGCATGATTCATTCAGCTGCGCATACTATAGCACCTTCCTCCTCCGTGTTTATTTACTTTTTAAAAATGTATCTGGGCAGGCTGCACACCATTTCTCGATACTCAGTTGCAGCCTCAGAGGCTCCTGAACATCAGTTAAATTTTCTTGCTGTCTGCCCTCCTTCTCAAAAAGCTGTTGCTTGCTCAGTACTGTAGACCCTTGCTGGAGCTTTAAGTAGAAGCTTATTTCTTTGCTTTTCTTTTTTTCCCCTTTCTTTTTCCTTTTTTTTTTTTTTTTTTTTTTTTTTTTTTTTTTTTTTTTTTTCTAAGGATATATAAAAAATGCCTAAAGCAGGCTATTCGAAAACAAATTAAAGTAGAGGGACACACTTCATGCATTGTAGGCACGCGCCAGTAGAAGGGGGTTAGAAGAATATAATCATTTTACTGGCAAAAGTGACACCAGATCGGGGATTTGATTAATGGTGCAGCATTCACAGGGACTTAGTTCTGTATTTTTGACATATGCAAGTCTTTTGTGTACTTGCCTCAGTGCAAGAAATTCCGTTTTGTTTTTTTTCCTGGAGCAGCTGATAATTTGTGTGTGTGCTGGATATGCCCAAAGTACTTTCCAAAGACTAAGCACTATACAGCATAGTGCAAAAACGGAATCCAAAGTTAAGGGAGAAGAAAAAAACATACTGGTTTACTTAACTTTTTTATGACCCTTTTTACTAAGCCACTGGAAGAAGCCATAAATTTGCTGAATGTTATAATGAGTAGGCTTCAATGAAAGTATATATAAAAAAAAAAAAGCTTAAGAAAATCATATATGAGCAACAGTGTGCCATAAAGAATTGAAAAATGCAGCATCTTTTAAGTCTGATATTTAAGAAAAGAACAGAGCTGTTGTGTGTTTAATTCATGCTCAGAACTAATTACTTAATTTTGATCATGCCTTTTAAATCCTTGGGTAAGAATTTCTGCTTCCAGTATTTTTTTCTATGCCAGTTGGAAGCCTGTACCCAAATACTGCTCCTTCTCCTTTTGTGGCACCGAGAACTCCTTTCTCTCCTTGGTTGTCGTTTAGTTTTAAATAAAACAAATGTATTCACTGGGGAACAAAGAATGCTTTTATATCACATCATCACATCCCATTTTATCTGCAGAGATTTACAGCTTCTGCAGTCTATAGAAAAGTCTATACATTTTCTGCTTTCAAAAGCTGTAAATATTTTTTTTATGAATGTATAGTTTACTTAAGAGACACACTACTCCTTTCCGTAACACTGTACATAGTTTCTGAAGAAATAACACCTGACAAGTATTGGAGATTTGTGCAGATTCTTGGATATTGTTTGGGTTCGGCGTGGTTATTGCGTCATTTTCCTTCTTCTTTTCCCTAAATCCTGCTATGTTGACTGGCTCTTTGTGGCAGTGCTTGGGCTTGTGCTGTCTCAGGTGTGTACAGAGGGTTAAACTGCTGAAGGATTCGGTCTCCTTCAAAATGTGTGAGGAACCGGTGCTGCAGCACAGTCCTTCTCCTCGCAGCCCTCTGCGGGTGCTGGAGCGTTGGAGTGACCGGGTCACGTCGGCAGCCGCTCTGCACGGCGCGTCCCGGTGCCGCGGCGCGGGCGGCGGGCCCCGTCCTGCCCGGCACCTGCCGCGCTGCGCCGGCACCGGGCGGCGGGGACGGGGCGGCTCTGCGGCTGCACCGGGGCACTCTCGCACCGGGTGGCACAGCCTCGCCTGCCGCTGCTCCGGCTGCCTTTGTGCCCTTTGCACACGCCGGAGAGTCGCTGGGAAAGTGAGGTAGAGTGCAGACCCCTGTGTTTCGGGGGCTTCTCCATCCAGTTGCCTCTTTTGGTGAACTCAGCCTCAGACTTACATTTAGGGGAAAATTAAATACCACAAACAATTGTTTTGCAGTGTTCAAAGAAAATAAAAATTGGTGTCAGATAAGCGGTGCCTAGTACCGCTGAGTGTGATGCTGGTGCAATATGTAGGCATAATCTCAACTCTGCACCTTGTGGCTGCAGGGAGCTGCTGGGATGCTCAGGAAGCAGGTTATTGATAAAACTTCGATGGCAAGGAGCCGTGTTGCCCGTTTTGAGCAGCGTTAGTCTTTGTGCAGCAAGGATCCTGACACCGATCTCGGTGATAACCCAGCCAGAGAGCGTGTGATTCGAGCTATTTCCGTTAAGCATGTTGATGTTACAGTAAATGTGACATGTGGGAGTTGATTGAAGGGACATCATTTTCAGGCCTGCTTTGGGCCAACACCCTGAAGAGCAAGTCAGTCCTTTGTGCTCACTCCCCAGCTAGGCTGAGCTCTCTCTGGCTGTGTCCTCAAGACAGCAGTGACAATGTGAGGAGAACAGTGTACTTGACGTGCTGCAAATTTCTAGGCAGTATCCTGTACCTGACCACCAGGAACTGTGTCTCCATGGTGGACTCTGGGCATCCTCAAGCTTGTCCCAGAGATGGGTGGCCTCTGGGGTGGCCTGTGCCTTGTCCCCCAAGTAGGCACAAGGGTGGGCAATGGCTGTGGCAGGGTGCAGGGGCAGGTAGGGCACCCAGCAGCACCTCTGCAATGAAGGCACTGGCAGTGCTCACCTTTACCACCCCATTACTGATTTATACAGAAACCAGCCAAGGAGGGGAAGTTTCATACACAACACTTTGGTCCAACTCCAAAACATTTCCTCCACCCCCTTTTCCTCATTTTGGTACTGTAGAACAAGAAAAATAAAAAAAAGAGAATAGGTTGGCAACTTCTAGATCCTTTCTTAGCCTGGTTCTGCAGAGCAATAAAAAGACGAGAAAATAAATGATTGCTGTCTGGACCCAGCCTCACCCAAATTCTGTGAACAAGCTTGGAAATGAATTTTAGCAAAACAGTATTTTCCACTATTAGTGGGTAAGATTTTGAGGCAACTGACAGGCAGAAAGTAGTTAGCATGTGTGTTCACTTTAATACTGAGCATGAGAGCATTGTTTGCATGGGGCACATATGCTCTAATGATGTCACCACGCTGGAATAGGAGTGCTGGTGGCTTTGTGACAGTGCCTCTATGGAATTAAGGGGTTTGTCCACTGTATTTTGGTGTGGTAGGCAGCCAGAGACCTTGGAGATGCTGCTTAGTTAGAGTCAAGGCAGCAAGTGTAATGTTTTTTCAAGTAAGACAAATGATTTAGATTGTCCGGCTGCTTTAATTTCACAGAGCCATCATATAACAACTGTGTCACTCATGTCCCCAAAGACTGCCCGTTGCCAACTCACTGTTCTCCCTAGGCAGGCAATGCCAAGGCAATCCTCTGTGTAGGAATCTCTAGATGTAGGGAAAATACTGGGCACACCTTAACACGCCTGAAAGAACCAGGGCATGAGTCCTAGCTGGAAATAGCTCATTCACTTTTTTTTTTACTTTTCCCATGTAAGTGACATGAGATGTTTTCCCTTCTCCTATTTTGTGTTGCCTAATTTCTTCTTATTAAAAAATATAAATTAATTTTAAATAAATACTTGTGAAGAAACACGCTCCTACCTCTAAACCCATCTACCAACAACAGCAATAAAACCACAGAGTTAAATTCAAATAATGTGAAGCGACTCATTTTAAACCCACAGACACAAGCAGAGTCAGAACTTTAGATTGAGACTGGCCTAAATTGCCCCACTGGTATTAAAGGGCTCCTTAAACAGCCTAAGATCTTGGCTGTTGTATTAACCAGGCATGACCCGATGCGTTATGGGCTGGACTTGCAGGCTTTTTTCTCTTTCCCTTTGTGGGTTTTAAATCTCTCCTGTAATGTTACTTGAATGTAGGTTTTTAATGGCTTAATTGAGTTGTCAATAGGAAGCCTTTTCTTTCTTGGTTTTTTTTTTTTATTCCAAGGAAAAAAAAAAATGCAAATTGACATGGATAAAATGCATTTGAAGATCTATTCAGTATTTTGGTTTTCATTCTTTTATGTCTGTTTTCCATGTTGTGAATAAGGGGATGTAATAAGCTTCTGCATTGTTGGGTGAATAGCTGGTCTCATGATTGATGATTTATTAAGCTGAAATCAGAAATAGAGTTGAGTAAAAAAAAATCTTTTGATAGTTTGAAACCCAATTACTAGTGATCATGAGAGCTCAGCGTACCAGGAAAACGAAAAGCTGATTTTTGGTGATGTGACAACTGCCAAAATATGAAGGAATACCAGATGTTATTTTAAAAAAGTGCCATTGCAGAGTCCTCGGAAAGAGAGAGTGAGCGAGTGTAAGCAAATAGGCATATGTGGATTTAACTAATATTCAAATGAAGCGTAGAACTGAAAAGAAAGAATTCGTAACAGTTTAGCTGTTCAAAACTCCTTCATGTTTCCACAGACGCCTGATCAGGACTCTTACCAATTGCAGCAATTTTGCTACGTTTTCTGAAGAGCGCAATCTAAATCACAGGAAAAAAAATAAAAATCCTCACATCAAAAAGATAATAAAGCTGAGATCCATGCTTTTCTTTTTATTTGTTATATATATATAAGTGTCAAAATTCAGCCTTTGTAATTTAAGACACAGACTTGAATCAAAAGGCTTTACAGGAATGTTAGTGAAACTAGTAACAAGCATTTTTCTCCCCCATGCCATCTTTTATTCTTACGACCCTTGGTTCAGTTCTTGTTTTTGTGTTGTCTTTTCCAGCTCTTTGTCCCATCTCCCGCTTGTGTATCTTCGTGCCTGTGTGTGCCTCTCTGTATGTTTTTTTTAAATATTTTGACACACTGTTCCCCCTTAATAGGAATTCTGGCTACAAATTGCATGCACATTTTTAAAAGACCCTTTTCACAGTCCTTTTCTTTTGGCTCTAAAATGATGTATATATAATTGGTAATTAAAGGTGCAAGCTCTCTTCAATATAAACAATATTGCTCAATGTTTGATCATTAAAAGGAACTGCAGCACTAAATAATTACCTTTTGCATTGTGACACACTGTTCGCAGGTATTCGCTCCCTTCCCAGCAGTGCCTTTTCAGCACAGGGTTATAGTCACATTTTCACTAAGGCAAGGAGACATCTTTTCACGATATAAATTGGTGAATTAATTGCTTAGTATTGTCTTCAAACTCCTTTTAAACTTAGATTAAGGGGAAAAAGGTAATTAATGATTTTCAGAATGAGTGAGCTGGGAAACATAAGCCTTCTCGTGCCCATCGTTGGCTCCAGCAGGATGGTCCATGCTTGGGCACTTCTCTGGGGTCCCTGTCCTTTCCTGCTGGCGCTGGCGCTGCTGCCGCTGCTCTCCGCTTTGCTGTTAGAGAGCTCTGATGCAACTTGTAATACAGCTGGTAGATATGCTGATCAGTTTTTTATTCTGGAAGGCAAAAATGGGAGCAATTCTTTTTCTAAACTACCCTTTTTCAAGGCTTAACCATTTTTGTTGCCAGGCAATGCATTCCACCTCCTACCTCTTGCCCCTTTTCTATGTGTATCCTCATTGGCTTTTTTTTTTTTTTTTTTTTTTTTTTTTTTTTTTTTTTTTTTTTTTTTTTTGCAATTGCTGGAGAGTGGGACAAAAATCCTTTTGTTTTCAGAATGGAGAAGAGTCCAGGTCTGAATTATAACACTATCATAGTCTTACTTCTATGAGTTATTTGTGTTACTTTCTTTCCTCAGGAAATCCATGAGGGAACTGCTAGGGCTAATAGTCATTTTTCCTCCTATTCCTTTAATCCTGATTCGATTAGAGGTCTCAGTCACTGATTTACATACTGTTAGTTCCTCTGTTTAGTTCAGCCCAAATCCTATAGTCCTTGCAGAGGAAAACCAGCCTTAGGCAAAAGTCAGTAGAAATTTTGCCTGAGAAAAGTCCAAGGTTTGTATGATTTGGCAGTTACATGGAAGAACAAGAGAAAACAAACTAAAAAACGTGCTTTACCCCAGAAATGGATTGTGATCCACAATTATTTTATAGTGTAAAAATTATCTTCTAAATACTGATTTGAAGCATACTGGGTTTTATTAATTGTGAAATGAGAAGTTACTTATTTCCTAGAAACTGGTTCAGTTCGATTCTTTCTCAGTCTTTGGGGGTAAAGGAAGGAAAGTCAACAGGTCTGTGGACAAGATTTAAACAAAAAATCTTTTGTTAGCCTATATAGCAATGGCAGGGTTATTTGGCATTGAAAAAAAATAGAGTGGAATATTTCAGGCTCAGCCAATATTCCAGTATGTTAAATAAGTGCCTCGTTCCCTTTCCCACTGTACACACTTTTGAAACCCTTTAATTGCTCATGAGACCATGCCCTGCTTATTTTAGTCTTGCAAGCAGTTTTTTTGTAATTTCTGCTAATGGGTGGTCGTTTAATCTTGCCGGTAACTCTGTAATGGGACAAGGTGGTACTAATTTTGTATGTCACGGGGAGCCTGGTCCTGATAGTTTGGTGGATTAAAGCTTTCCCCCTCTCTCTGAAAGAGAAGGAAAGACTTGGGTGCATAAGCTTTGCTGGATGGGGCCTTGGCCATATGGCTGGGAGACGCAGAGGGGATGAGAAGGTGGGATAAAAAGAGAGGAACTATTTCAGAATGTGACTCGGGGCTCGAACGCTTGCAAAATGGCTCTTTGCTGATATCCTCGCAGTGCTGGCAGCAGTGGGAAGGAGCTGTCAAGAAAGCTATGCCAGGTCAGCCTTTCCATTTTGTTCCAGGCAGGCTTGGTTGCAAAATATATTGAAATCATTCTGGGAGAGCGGAAAAGCTGAAAAATAAAAGAAAGATCTAATCAGGCTTAGCTCCTTTGAGGGGGGTGGGGGGAGGCTGGGCCTCTGGTGATGCATCCTTCAGAGTCTGTGAACACTCAAAGCAATCTCTTTCTCTTTTCCCCTCGTCCCTTTCCTCCCTCTTTCTCCTTGTCCATGCAAAGCAGAGGCTGACCATGTGGAACCGGCACTGGCCGACGAGGACGAGAGCCTGGCAATAGCAGACCCAGGCGGCATCAGCATCGCCGCAGGCGGGACAGACCCCGACTTGTTAACCTGCGGACAGTGTCAGATGAACTTCCCGCTGGGAGACATCTTGGTTTTTATAGAGCACAAGAGAAAACAGTGCAATGGCACTGGTGGTGTCTGCTATGAAAAGAGCATGGATAAGAGCAGCCCTCCCCCCTCCTCACGCGCCGAGCTCAGGAAAGTGTCAGAGCCAGTGGAAATCGGGATCCAAGTCACACCCGATGAAGAAGACCGTCTTCTCACGCCTACAAAAGGAATTTGCCCCAAGCAGGAGAACATTGCAGGTACAGCACGTTTTACACTCAATCAAATTGCCTAGGTAATCTTTTAACTAGAGTCCTGTAGAAAGTGCCATGAAACAGGCTTCAGCAGCATGTCCTTATAGGAGCCGTCCATCTGGAGAATCCTCATGGCTCTGCAGGGCTGTCCATCCCCTGTATAATTCTTTGTAGCTGTCTGTGCAGGGCCAGCTGCTGGAGAAAAGGGCCTCTCAGGCAGATGGGAGAGCTTAGGGGCAGCCTGTATATCTGGGAAAAGGCAGAAAGTTGGAGTCAGAAAACATTTCAGGAGCATTCTTAAGCAAGTAGCAGAGGCAGAGGGGTAGGGTACTTTGATGAGGTGCTCACTCAATCCTGTTCCAGATACCCTTTGTCACATCTCACACTCACTGGGAAGGACTGCATCCTGACACTGGTGATGTCAGTGGAAAAATCATCTTCTCACTGACTGGTAGTGGGAAGAAGATTATTTCGTGAGGGCTAAAGCAGGGTTTCATGAAGTCCTTCATTTTTCCTTCCCTGGAGTAGATGTCAGCTTCCTGGCCTGCACTGCTGCCTCTGCTGCTTGTCCTGGGTCTCCTTAGATGGCTTGGGTTGCGTGGGCAACGCCTCCACTCTCATGCATACCCCAATTATATCTTCTGAATGAAGATACAAGAGCACAGGCTGGCCTGAGTGAGAAAACTGCAGGTATTTCTTTTTCTAAAACTCTCATATGTGGTGAAGTTAACATTCAGTCGGTGGACCTCCCCCGCTCAGACGTGGGCAGGCAGGGGATGATTATCCACCTAGGTGAGGTGGTGTGCAGTGGTTCCTGCAGAGTGCCTGGCATGGGGTTGCTTCCACCAAGCAGGGTGTTTTTCCCCTCTGCAGTGGTGAAAGGCAGACTCTCCTCCCTGCTAGTGAGTGGGGGTTTTATGTTACACAGCAGGATCTCCCCTCACACGGGCCTTTTTTGTTCAAACTGACTGCACCCCATACAGAAGACCAGTGACAATTTGTCTTTGCTGTCACTATCCCAATTTCTCTTGGAATTGTCCTATGGGATTAGATCTGACAGTCCAGGAGCCTGCCTGTGGTAGAGATGCTCCCATGAGGGGATCCCCAGAAGACTGGTGAGAGGCTCTTATCTTTACAGTTGAAGCTTAAGAGATTTCCGCTTTTAGTGTTAGAGGTCTCTGAACCAGTCCCCAGCATCTCTGACAGTTTTGGGCATCACATCAGTGAGGTTGTGGGCTTTAAAATGCTGTGGTCTTCAGGCCTCCTGTTTAGGACAGGGCATACAATGCCCATTGACTACATCATTTTCTTCTAGGCATACTTTTTTGGGTGTAGCCACAACCTTGACGTGGGGCAGCTGGTAGCTTTGGGAGCATTAGCTGTGGCAGGCCTGTGCTGTGGCACTGTAAGAAAACTTACCGTAAGGCCTGACCCCATCTTTTCCTCATCCATTTTCAGCTTTCCTCATCCTTTTGCAGTTGTGAATACATTTTTTGGTAGAGATGACTACATCATGGTGCAGCAGATTTGAAAGGCTAGATTTCCTTTGCATTTGGTAGGAGCAGAGGAAAAGTATTCAGGACCTTCCCTAGTCTGTTCAAGGCTGCCTGAGAGGTGCTGAGTATTCCCAATAGCTGTTGATGTCTGTGCAAGCTGATGGTGCTCAGCCCTGTGCAGAGAGTGTGCAGTGTTTGGAAAGGTTGGCTTAGGAGAGCCCTGCTGCAGCTGCAGTCCAGAGATCACCCCTTACTAATCTCTGCCTGAGTTCTGTCCATAGGACCTCAATGGCTACTCCCAGAGCAGAGGGTGCTGTCCCACCCCAGCTTCTGGGGGTCAGCAACAACATAAGCAAAGCTTTTGCCTTGCAGAAAATCTGCTGGGGTAGGAGGTCACCAAGGAGATGTTCACATGTGGAAAAAGCATAAAAAAAATTAAAAGCCAAACTGGAGCACCTAATCTCTTTCAGACTAAACTGAATATCAAATGACAAATATGTAGGGAAGATTTTGAATTGAGAAAAATAAAAGGGTTTATCATTTGATTGGCATTTTCTCAGCAGTGCATGGAGATAGGGACATCCACTAAACAGTGCTGTAATAATACTTTCTCAATTAGGAGCCCAGCTCTGAGATAAAAAGGTGCAATGTCCTTCCATATTTTTTTTAATAGCAGCGGATAGTTTTCAATAGTAGGATAAAAGCCTCACATTACAGCCATGGAGGGTAGCCATGAAAAACCCACAGAAGTCATTCACTGGAAAGGCTTTAGTGGGATATACCAAACCCCTTATTTATATTTCAATAGAAAGGCTTTCTGCATTAGCCAAGAAAATCAGAATCTGCATTTAACATTAAAGGTATTTCCCAGTGAGCGGCTGTAGAGCATTGTTGTTAGATTTGTTAAAAAAAGAGACTAAATACGATTTCATAAAAGGGAAACTTAATCTCTAAGGCAGCTTTTTCCTACCCTGCCACCCCCTCCCTTTATTTTTTTATTTTTTTTGTAATAATGCAACAGCCTACAGTATTTTTACTTTATATGTGACGAAAGATATTCTTAGCCTTTCTGTACTGCGACAGGAAGAATGAATTTCTTTATTCCACCAAGAAATATGTAAAATAATCCCTTAGAAGTATGGGGAGATATGTTTGTTCAAAGCATTTAAAATGTTATTTTAATCAAAGGCACAAAACACTCTACATGCTGTGTCAGCTAAAGGAGACCATTACATTTTAACAGCAAATCATGTTCTTTTTCCCCCTCCTAGCCAGCCCCCCCTTTGAAACTAACTTTTTTTTTTATTAAATAAAAAGGCGAAAAAGATTAAAGAATAAAAAAAAAAAAACTTCAGTGGCTCAAATGTATAAAGTAATTTAATATGGTGGAAGCATTAATTATTTTAGCTTAATTGAATTCTGAGGACTGCAGTAGTTGCATTTTTGTAGACAAGCTCTGTTTATTATTTCTTTGTGTAGATTAACAGTAAAGGAAACATAGATAACTTTCAGTTATTTATTGTAAAATAAATGTGTCAATTCATGTGTAAAGCAAGCTGTTCAAAGATAATTGAGTCTTTATATTTGAAGAGGGAAACCAGAAATCACCCACTCGCCACTCGGCTCCCTGAAATGTGCTGCCACCACTGCTGTCCTCGAAGAGGTTTCAGCTCCTCTTCTTGATCTCGTGTTATTTTTGTAGACCTTCTTATTTGGTCAGAATGATTAGCAAAGCCTTCTGTGGTGTGACTAAGCCACCAAACCTTACAGCTTCCCATGGCTGAATGCTCCGAGGGTATGTCAAGTGCTGAGCTTGGCTCTGCCACTGTACCTCTCGTAGCTCTTGGTGTGAGGATATTGGGATGCAGAAACCGCACTGAGTATTCTTCCTGGCACAGGGTGCTCCTGAGGGCTTTTCTCCTCTCTTTCCTTCTTTTTTTTTACTTTCTGGGTATCTCTTCTTGCACCAGTCACTGAATGCCTCTTGACCACACAACAGACCTTGTGCTGCTTTAAGGGACATATTGAGGCAGAACTCAGGAGTCCACGAGAATTTTTATGTATGCAACACAAATCTATGACAGCCATTTCTATATTCCAATGGAGACAAAGGCAACTTTGTCTCTGCGATCAGCCTTTAAAGATCTTATGACAATGAAATCTGTCATCTTTCCCTGACTGGTAACAGGCAAATCCAAGTTTTGAAGGTGTTTTCATTTAGTTACCACTGTCCGTAAGATGTGTGGTAGCATGTTAGCTGGAACTGGGAGGATGTGACTTGCTTAGGAGCAGTCTGCCCTGTAAAGCCTTTTTTTTTCTTTTTTTCAAGTTGGCTGACCTGCTTGAAAATCAGTTCTGCCTCTTGTACAGAGGGTGTGATAGTATCGAAGAGATGTACCAGATTGTTGCACAGCAAAACATAATCAGGCCAATGAGTTGGAGAGCAGCTATCGGTCACTGCTTCTTTTATTTTACTGCTGGCAGCTATTTTGGAAAAAAAAATAGACCACTGTTATATTTTATACCTTTTTTTATCTTTCATATTTATCAGATCTTGGGCATAACCAGGTGACCTGTCCTGGATGAAGAATGACCTGGGAAAGTGCTCCCACTGTCTTTTGACTGATGGTATCTCATGTCCTCCCCATGGCCCTGTGATCTGTTTGAAACTACCCAGGTTAAAAAAAAAAGTACCAGTCAGCTTGATTTTAATGCTAGGTAGTTTCACAAAACACCAGCAAAGAGGAGGGAGCCTCTGTGGGGCAGGCACCGCTAGGACCAGACCTTCTCCAGACTCACTGACAGGTCTGCACCTTCAGGGTAGCAGACCTTCACACACACATAACTACAGCAGCAGCAGAGGTTCGTTAAGATGGTGAGCTAATTTTGCAAAGATAGTGCTAGGAAAGGGGAGGGGGTTGATTGGAATTCCTTGTTCATCCTATCACGGCCACCAGTGCTGGGCTCCATACATTGTACTAGATGTGCATCATGAAAAAAGGCTCCCTGTCAGAGGCAGGATTTAACTGCAACCCCTGCTCCATGAATGTTCATTTCAGGCTTTTGAATGGTAAAACTGCCAGTGAGAGAAACTAAATAACTCGCATATGCTGGAAGCCAGAGATAAACACCGCTGCAGGTTGCCATGAAATGGGCTATTTGATATATTTAGAATTGTTATTTTTCTCCAAATTAAGATTAGTTAAATCCATGTGTGTTGTGTGAGTGACTGTTAACTCAATGGCATGGATTATCCTTTTTTCAAATCATGACAGCTAATTATTATTGCTGCCTACCCTGAGACATTCACTTACAATGTACCATTATGGACCCGTGCACCCATATTAACTACAGGACTCAGACAGCCGTCGTGATGCCTTCACATGTGAGGGGAGGGAAACGCGAGCGAAACAACCCAAGGACTGTGACGGCGACATCAGGCAGTTTGGGAAGAGGTGTTCTGAAGCTGAGCTGGCACAGGGCTTGGTGGCTGTCCCCTTCCCAAGGCTGCCATGGCACCAGGTGCTGCCACCAGAACCTCCCAGGGGTAATGGGTCTTGCAGGAGTGACTTGTAAAAGCGAGGCTGGGAGAAAACAGTACGTGAAGAAAAAGAGGCTTCGAGAAGTATGTGGTGATAGTGCCTGAGAAACTCAGCTGCAATCCTTTCCATGAGGCTTTTCCAGCCTTGTTTCTTCCCTCGAATCTGTTAGGGTTTTCCTGAGTGCAGAGGAGTTACCTGGTCACCTCCTCCTACTCCTTTGCTGCTTCAACAGGTATTTTGCAACATGTTTTGCTAATTGGTGTTGCTGAACAGCAAGGGGAGGACACATGACACAAGGAAAGTGTCAACTGACAGCGCCCTGAGAGTGGGTTAATGAGCAAGCTTCCTGCCTCTGGGACCTCGTTGAGGTCCTTGCTGGGGTGTGGAGAGAAAAACAAGCAGGGTGATCTCACCCAGAACCCTGCTTGCACCCAGGGATGGGGTTGGAGAGCATGCTTGGGGAGCTTGGCTCTCCTCTAGGGTCAGGGCACCCTCCAGACCACAGGAGCAGCCCCCAGTGGCAGCTGCCCTCCCCTGGTTTGCTGAGGCTTCAGGCTTGAACAAGGGCTGCTGGAATGTTGATAGCTTAAAGTTTTAGGGCTGCTGGTGGAGGCCAGCAGGGGACTCTCCAAGGAAGATGATTGTGCCCTGTGGGAGATCCTAAGAGAGGGCAGTGCGGAGGGGGCCTGCCAGCATGCCACCCCCGGGGCTGCAGCCACAGGGCAACGGTTCCAGTGTCTCTCACCAAGGCAGCAGCACGGACCCTGCTAACCGCGGCAAGAGTTAAAGGTGAGAAACCTGCCAGTTACAAAACCCTTCCTTCCCCTTGCCTGAACTCCACCACACCCTGGGGCCCCACTCCAGCACCCTCTGCTCAGACTCAGCCCGAGGCCACCAACCACCCTCTCCCTGCTGCCACCTCAGCTTGTTCCAGTTGTGTCCTGCCCAGGGTCCAGCCCTGCCATGCACCAAGGGCTGCCAGTAAAGAGCGAAATTAATCACACCAAGTTTTAAAAGCAGATTAAAAAAAATGCTGAGCATATTATGCCCTTGATTCTCCCTGCTGGTCTTAGCTTTTTGTTTTGTTCTTCTCACCATCCTGTTTTTCAAAGTTATCTTCCGTGCTCTGTATGCGGTTAGCAGTGTTCCCAGAAGGCTGCAGGAGTGGTGGGGATCCAATCTACTCCACTGTGCCCCTGTTTTATGTGGGGTAATTCCCCTGAAACCAGCAGGACCATGCCGGATTGACTTGGTGGCACAAGTGGGGACCTGCCCCTGAGTGCATGGTGCACTATACTGAGAAACAGAAGCTTGCTGCTGTTATTGTCTCCCTCTCTAATCTCTCTTAGTTATAGTCATCTTCAGTTTTATGAGTGACAATGCTGGGTAAAACCTTTTCGACAGAAGTGCCATTTTGCAGGCTGATGAGAGGGGATTTGAGAAGGTCATTCAGTACACACGGCCAGAGTCTTCTTGCTCTGCGGTGAATGCGTGTGAGGAATCACTCTTTAAGAGCAAATCGTGCTTGTTTGTACCACATTGGTGCTGTTGTTAACCTCTTTTAATTCAGTGAAAGAACTCTGGACTTACTCAGGGTTAGAACCCACTAAAAATGTCACCCCACAAAGTGTCTTTTTGCCTTTATTTAATTCCTTTTGTGAAATTACTTGGGCCATGCGTCCAGAAACCATATGCATTTCTGGTTATTATTATCCATGGAAAGATTGGTAGATTTTTATAGGCAACAGTAATGGCAAATGGTGAAAAGGCACTGTTCAGCAAGCCATTACTCATTTTTCTTGACAACTTTGTGCACAACTTTTAAGAGCAAAGTAAAAGTAGTGCCTGACCAGCTTGTGGACTGCTTTGGCATTTGTGTGGATGCGACAAATAGCAATACATTTGTGCTTGGTGAAGTGTTGACTGCAAGAAAGAACTTCTATGTGTTTGCAGGGGAATTTTGAATTGGGTTGTAGCTAAAGGAAGCTGAGTATTTGGAAGTACTATGAAAGAGAAAAGCTGTCTCCAACAATGTTCTTCTCCAACAGTGGATAAATACATAAAGGCACAGAAATGGTTCCTTTGCTTGAGCAGGACAGAAGTGTTGCTATAGCATGAGGTTACCTTCCTTCATGTGTTTTCCATAGATTGTTTTTCTTTCTCAGCCAGTGTTTGAACTGTGCTGCCTATACACACAGTGACCAAATCAGCTGTGACATAAAGGTTGAACCTTTCCAGTTTTTTTCTGAGACTGGAACATTTTTCTATCATAACTGCAGAAAAAAAAAAACCAGCCCTGTGAAGTAATCATACTTTTTGTACAAGAAAGGCTTGGATTTCTATGTCATGTCACATAACTTCAAAGGGCATAGATTTGGGGCTGACTTTCAGCACTGGCTTTGGTGGCTGAGTGCGAAGATGGGAGCCTGGAGGGTAAGAAACAGAAGAGAGAGGCCAGGTATAGAAAGAAAACCATGTTTCTCAGCAGAAAATCCTAGAAGCCAGGAGAAACTGGGTAACTCTTGTCTTGGGAGATGTGCGTGCTCTCTCCAATGAGAACATCCTTTTCTGCATGGTTTCTTTTCCCCATTCCCTCCCACCCTCCAAATGGTAATTGGTGGGCTGTGCAGTAGAAACGTTATAAAAAAAAAAAAAATAGAAGAAGAAAAACTGGGTGGGTGGGGTATCTAGGGATTTGGTGTCTAAGCTCAGGAGTTAAGCCGGAAATCCCAGAGATGTAATGAAAACAAAACGGACTTTTCACTCGCGCTGTGGCATTCTGGCAGTGAGAACGCTTTCGTGAGCCAATGTTTTCATTGTAGGTTTTCTCGAGAGAAGTAGTGGAAATGAATCGTTAACCCCTTAACAGGAATGAATGTGGTTGCTGCAGTGAGGAGAGGAGAGCTGTCTTGGCTCCTAGTTGCTGTGTTGCAGAGCTCGGGGGTGTGTGTATGTTTGTGTGTAGTGGGGAAGATGGGGTAGATACTGCTTGTAAGGAGTTTAATAATGTTAATGGCAGATGTGAAGTGGTTACTTAGTGGTTGCTGGTTTTTTCTCTTTGCATGTATGCCTTTGCAGAAAGATTCGAGTGTGATCAGCACAAACCACTATTAAGCCCAACAGCTCTTAAACTCGCTCCTTCTTCTGGCCTTTGGTAACATATTTCTTGAGCGAGAAAAGGGGGACACTGCTTACTGGTCCCTCGGCAGAGTCATAAACGCTGCAGATGGAAAAGACCTACCAAGTAGCAGATCCCAGTTTTCTTGGAAAGTGGAAGTACAGGATGCGTACCTGTAGCAGGCATGCTACGTATATAGCTTTAAATGTCCAGTAGTCTTGGATGGTGTGCAGTCTCTCAGGAGTCAGCCCCTTCTTTAAAATTAAGGGAATTTGGAGAGGAAGAGAGCTGGGAGTGATTAATCTAATTTACCTTAACAGCCACTTTTGGTGACAAGGTTTTGTATCATTGTCCTCCATGCTGTGATTAGGCTGCATCTTATTTCACTATTTTATTTCACCTTTTGATCACCGCTGGCACTTACCCTACTTCTCTCTCCATTCTCTCATTAGGGTATTTTATTCTCATGTATTCTTGCAAGCGGTACAGAGCATCAGCCCCTCTGCTCTAGCTAAAGAGCATCTCATCTACCCTTTAGCATCTCGGAAGAGCAATTAATATCATTATAGACCTTCTTCCAGATGCCCTAGATCCTCCTGTCCAGCCCTTGCATGCAGGTTGTGGGACTCTCCGTGCTGTGCAGACTTTGGATGTAATTGCATAGCTGCTGCAAAGGGCTGTGTCTCTGCAGCTGACCTTGCTCAGCGCATCTGGCCTCTGAATAGATGTTTGCCTTCTTTCTTCCCACTTTGACAGCTCCCCCCTCTGCACTCCAGCCCCTCACTCTGCTCCAGCCCGCTCCTTGTCTGCTCATTCAGGGAAGGCACAGTGGCAGCAAGGTATTTGTGACTGAAAGTGCCTTGGCAGTGAGGAAAGCTTGAGGAAAGCATCAATTCTCCTGCACACCCCTGTTTGAAGAGGGGAAAAATAAGAAAGGAAAGAGATGCTGTTGAATAAATGATGGTTCTACATGTTTTTTATATCACACTCCTTTTGTAATGGTCATTTAAACAAAGTGGAGTGGTGGGGGAGGAGAGAACAAGATGAGACTGCAGACATGGATTAAACAGCCCTCTTCCTCTTTTAAGACATTTATTATTTTCAGAGTCAAACCTGTAGTCAGCTAATGTAACTGTAAAAGTCTCCTTTGAATTATTGTTGAGGTGCTCTGAAGTCTTCTATTACAGCTGATGTACTTGTGTGCAGGCAAAATCCAGATTTGAATTTAGCACCTACTTGTTTTATTTTCCTTATTAAACTAACTTCTGGTTCATTTTTTCCTTTCAAGACCCACTTTTTGTTACCCGTTTTTTAGACTGCCCTATTACTAGCTCATAAAAAGAGTTAGAAACTGAAGGGAAGTTTCCTGAGCAAGAAGGAATTTTTTTTCTTTTGTTTTTTTTTCTTCCCCCTATGCCTTGGCCTGTAGCCAACCTGTCTTTCAACAAGTAGAGAGCCATTCCAAGTTGAAATTTATAGAGCAGAGTCCAGGTTCAAGGGCTGAAGCCCGCCAACAGCTCCAGTCTCTTTGTTACTGATTAATTCTGCAAGCGGTTCAGCTGGTTTGCTCACTTCTACCCGCTCTTCACAGCACCGCAGCGCTTCCGAGCCGGCTGCCGCTGCTTCACCCTCCCTTGCTTTTCAGCAGGGCTTTATCCCCTCATTGTATAGCATCCCCCCAAAGGTATTTTAACCCCATGCAGTTCAAGCTGCATTGAGAGTTGACTTTATGGCAAAAATTACAAAACACTCTTTCCCTCTTTCCTTCTTTTTTTTTTTTTTTTTTTTTTTTTTTTTTTTTTTTTTTTTTTTTTTCCCTACAGCTGATTTTAAATGTCTGGAGCTTCCCATTTCACTTCAGCTCATATTAATGATTGTTTTTTTGGCATCGGTTGGAACCCAGGTTCCCAGGTTTTAATTAGTTTACTCAAATGCACACAGTGGAGCAAAATAGTTTCTTTCAGCTTTACCTGCAAAGGATGTTTCCTGTCTCAGTGAGGGGGTTTTCCTCGTGGAGGGATATGAAAGGCAGAAGTTTTCAAGTGGTCTCAATGTGGGGCCCCACAAGAGTGAGTGTGGGAGGTGAGGGGGAGAAAGGACAGAAAGAGAAAGAGAGAGAAAAAAAAACCCAAACAAAAAACTTATCCAAAATAGATTTTGGGAAAGTACCTTGAAATGAGGATGGTCCCAATCCTGCAACAAACTGGATGTCAAAGCACAACCTTATTGACGTCAATGGGGGTTTTGCCATTGGCTTCGGCACAGGCCGGATTCCATGCTCAGCCTGCACCGAGCTGTAGGTACGCCAACGGCCCTCTGCAGTCAGCGGGATTACTGATGTGCAGAAAGTTAAGCATGTCTGTAAGCGTTGGCAGGATTAAGATCTGTGCTGGTATTTTCAGACCAAGTGAAATGCATGTGGGAGTTTTTTAAAGAAGAAAGTGCATGGGAGTTTTAAAAAAGGGAGAATATAGCCGAGCCTGCCATTTTTAAGTGCCTTGGGGAAAAACCTGGGTTGCTATTAAAAATATCGGAGGACTAATGTGTTACTAATTGTGACACAATTAACTTCTTAAAAGCATTTGATTGTGAGTCCCCAGAAAATAAAAAGATGGAGATGAGCAGCTAGAAATTCAGGCCTGTGTTTCAGTTAAAACATTTCTTTTCTAGAAATTAACTGGAAATAAAAGGAAGCCTAGAGGTTCACTTTACCATGCATCTTGGTTGCTTTGGTCCTAGTAGTCTACTTTTTAGTGGGTTATTTAAAGAATAAAAAAAACAACAAGGAAAAGAAGCTCAAACCCAGTAGCTGTCTGAGACCCCTGTATGTGGCTTTACCACACAGCTCTTAAATTCTTGTTTAAGCATTTCTCAAGAGTTGTTTCTTGGGAAGTAAAAATGAGTGCTGTTTGTCTCTAGCAGATTAAAAGTTTACCTTTAATTTGACAGCTTCTCAAATCTAGGGTCGGAAACATGCCTCTATTTTATGGTATTATGAAACAGGTTTGGACCAGAAACAACATATTTAAGCAAGAGAGAATGAGATGGAATTGTGGGTTTCTTTCTTTAATGCTTTATAACCAGAAACCTTTTCTCTGTCTGTCTCTGAAACTTTTGTTCATACAAGTGGTGAGCACATGTAAACCACACATTGAAATTTAACAGTTAACCTTAAAAAATATTAAGTTCAGCAAAATGGCTCTTTTTTTGGTAATTTATAGACAGCTCTTTGTAATGATCTGGCCAAGGATTTTAAATAGAGGAATATAAAGTTGGTTGTTCTTTTTTTTTTCTCCAAAACATTCGTAATTTCAGCAGTAGAAAACTGAAGCACACCCGAGCTCTGAGAAGGCTCTTTCACATCTGCCTCCGCCTGTGTGCTGATTCCCTGGGGTCCCATTTATAACAATCTAACAAGATAGAATCTGCCTTTGAGTATCAGTAAATATGGCTAAAGATCACAAAACTGTACTCATAATTGTTCAAGACTAAAAGGCAGAATATAGTGTTTGATTAATGTTTATGGTACAGGGCCTTTTTGCAAGGAGGAAGTTAAAACAGTAAACCCCAAAACTCCCTAAAAAAACCCCTGAGTCCCCACTCCAGTTCCCAGACTCCACTGAAGGATGTTATCCTCACTGTGCCAAGTTCATAATTTAAGATGATGCATGTTGTTTTTGATTTTGAAGCTGATTGAGGGTTCCTGGTTGGAGCTGATTCTGCGAAGGGATGCACAAGATGGTTTTCTGTTAGCAGTGCTAGTACACAGGAGCAAAATACATCTTTACTGGCCAACAGAAGCACCTATCCCTTCAGGGGATTTTAACAATGCATTGTCTGGGACTGGCCTCAGCCTTACCATGTCTGCTCTGCGGGTAAGGAAGAGCACCCTCAATCCTCAATGCTCCCTATCTGACAATTAACATTCATTAGAAATATTTCGGCACGGGGAGCTCATGGGCGCAGTGGTGGTTGGAGACCCTTAGCAAAGGCACCTGCTTGTTTTGGGAGGACTGATGAGCTGGATTGATGAGGCTGGGGCCTTGAGGCTGCTTGTTTTTTTTTCCGGACAGCCAGCAGCTTGCAACAGGCGTTACCCGGGTGGAGCAATTCACTGGTTGTTCTCACTCCCTCTGCGGGAAGCTTGGAAACTGCTATTCTTCACTTTTGGGAGACTTCCCTGCTATCTGGAAAGGTTTACTTCTTTGGGAGACAGTGAGTGGAGAATACAATACAGATGGATCTGTTTCTCTTTCATTAGATCTTTTAAGATGCTTGTTTTAATGTGTTTTTTTTGCTTTTCGAATGATGAATGTCAGTGTCTCAAGTATCACTGCAAACAAAAAAATAATTTTAACAATAGATCCTTGAAAATGCCCAGGCCAGGACTTTGTTAAAATTCAGGTCTAGAAATGGCAGAAATCACCCTGGAAATGAACAGAGAGATGATGTGGGGAAGAGTCAGTGCTAGCCTGCATTCAGGGCTGGTTGGTCTCAGAGGCTCCTGCCAGAGCAGGTCCTGGAAGGAGCCAGTGGTGGGGCTGGGTGCTGGCCAGAGTGCCTGGGGAATGCGCTGAGACTGTGGTTGTGACTTTTGCAGTGAAAACCCCATGATTTGGAGAATGAGATAAGGATTTTCTCCAGAGAGAAAATCTGGAAGGGCAGATGTGTGTATGCTACAGTGGAGTTTGTTTCTCACTGAGGAAGCTGTGGCCTTGAGGGAGAGACAGTAGCTGGGGTGGGCAGAGAACCATGCTAGCAGAAATACCACCCCACCATGCCATGATGGGACAACCCCGGCACTTCTAAAATCACACTTAAATACTTCTGTTTCCCACACTCCTGTTTCTATGCTTCCCCCAGCCCTGGGTGTATGATGACAGTTCAGAGCAGAGCCTAAACCCTGTCCCCTGTAACCCTTCTGTAGGCCAGGTTGGCATGGTTTGGTGGGTGAAGCACAGGGGACCATCAGCCCTTTCTCCCACCCTGCAGCCCCAGCTTTGTTCCTGAGAGGGGATCAAGTCCAGGAATTTTTAGTGCTAGTTGCTGTTGGTTTTAACTTTCCCATCTCTTTGCCAGCACCAGCTTTAAGACGCCCACAGGAGATATGCACTCTCATTTCTCAGATGAGGCAGAGAAGATGGTGAATGGGTTTATTTTCTAAAGTGCCCAGCTGCATCCAGCAGAGATTTGGGGCAGCCTTCTGGATGAGGCTACAGGTGCTACTGTTCAAAATTCCAATGGGGAGCAAGGAAGTGCAGCAGGGCTGTGGCTGGGAGATCTGTCCTCTGGTTCACTGTTCACAGCCCTACCCATTTGTGTGTGCATGGGTATTTTTGAACAAGCCCTAATCCCTTTGAGCCTCTGTGCTGTTATCATGCTACCCCCCATCCCCAAACTCCTTGGCAAAGAGTTTGGATTAAACAAAAATGAAATCACGGGCCAGGCTCTGGGGAAGGCAGGGGTGTCTCCCATCCCCACTCACAGCCTGCACTGGTTGATGACGATGCATGGAGGATGGCAGGCTTCATGCCACATCCTGGAGCCTCAGCAGCATTGCCACTGTGGGCACAGTGCCAGGAGATGGCCTCTCCCTCCTAAATGAAGTATCTAAGAAAATATCACTTGTGAACATGTGATAGGGCCCTTTGCTCTGTGGGTAGGCAAGAACCCCAGAACTGGGTGTCTCAGGTGAGACCTTGTCTGAGTTTGGCTGGGTCAGAACATGACTTGTGCCCTAACCTCCACTCTGGGTGTTGGTTCCAAGAGGAGCTGGGACTCCTCTGTGCTGTATCCCTGCAACTGGGTGCTGAGGAAGAGGAGGAGGCAGGGGGAAAGTGAGTGGGGAAGGGGAAAAGAGAAAAGATCTGTGACAAAATCATACGACACCCACGTAAATATTGTTTGTATGAATTGGGTCCTTCATCTTTTGTTAGCAGCAGCTTGTTAATTAACAGCAGATTAGTGCTGCTTTCTTCTGACACATGAATATATTTTGGGCTAGAAAATACTTGTACTCCATAAAACTGTGTGACTGAACAATTCAGAAAGTACCAGCGGAGCGCCGTAATGGATTCCCTTTTCATCCCCTCCCCCCTTCCTCCTCCTCCTCCTCCTGCTCTAAATGCAAGCAGATTTCTGCAGTCTAGTGCAGAAGAGACATGTTAAACACAGCTAAATAAATCATGTTTACTCTTGGCGTTCTTGGTAGTGAAAAATCTGTTGGCTGTTTTTACTTCCTTATTTCTCAGCATTTGCTTCCTACCTGTTTTTGAGCCTGTGCCCAGAAATAGTAGTTTTGTCAAACGAGTGGATTATGCCAACCAGCAGTTCCCGCTGCCAAGGAAGCTGCTGGATCGCAAAACCCGGTGACTTCTTTCTTAGAGTGACACTGAGATTCCCACTCTTCCTCCCCCCACTCCCCATTAGAATTTATAATAAAAGTATTAAAATCTGGAGGAGAAAATCTTACCAGATCCTGGCAGTTAAGAGCCCAGATTAAAGAAAGTTGAACTTCTGTACCAGAAGTCCTTCTTTAAGCTGTTTGTGGAGGTGAAAGTGCTGGAGATAGTAATAATAGGAACCAGATATTTTTCCCTTTCGCATTATCATTCCATGTCCCATTTCCCTCCCACAAATGGGAGTGCGTTTTCTTTCAAAGTTTTTCTGTTTTGGTTTTTTTTTCCCTTCCCTATACAGAGAATTTAACAGCTGGGAAGGAAAGGTAACTAAGCCTTTATTTAACCAAATTGGCTCTGCTGCTGCAGACAGAGGGTGAGCTCTAGTTTTTGGTCTGAATTCTGCTCCTGACCCTGCATTCTTGGATGGCCCTATAAATCTCTTGCTTGAGTGAGGGGTTGAGCTTCCTTTGCAAGATGGGGTAAATGCAAATGTGACAAAGCAATGCGCAGTGCATGTATATATCGATATCTATACCTACCTACCTACCTATATAAAACAAATATATACAATGTGGCACATTTGCCGTCATCAGCAGTTGTGTCGAGTGGAGGGGAGTGTAGCGCAAAAGACAAATAACTCCATTTTCACAGAACTCTGGGTATTAAGTGCTCCTCTTTAACCCCAGGTGGCAACTTCTTAGCCTGGACCCATCTTCCTCACTGCTGTTATCCCAGATGTCAGTGATCCCAGATGTGACTGTAACATGGATTATGAGCCTGGTGGACTCTCCCTGTTTAGTTTTAAAATTAGAAAAAAGATCCTTTTTCCCATCAGAGCTTTGCATGTATTTACTCTTTGATCACATTGGAAGGGCCTTATCCTGTCTCCAGAGGAGCTTTAGTTCTGCTTTCAGTGGTAACAGGGATCTGGCCCTTGCTGAATATTAGCATTTTAATGGCTTACTTAAAACCCCATTGCTGGTACACTCACAGGGCTCCCGGCAGGAGAAGAGTCCAGCTCTGGGGTTTTGCAAAGCGGTGTTGCAGGCTGCAGTGTCTGCTGAAAGAGAGGAGCGGGGATGGCCCATTTGTCATAGATTATTAGTATTGTCAATAATAACATGTCTACAGAAGCCAAATTAATTCCTTCTTTCACTTAGTACTAAGTCCAAGAAATGCCAGATCAGTTTCAGAACAGGGGAAAAAATAAACAGAATCAAAGTTTGTATGTTATGATCCCTCTGAATTTCTGGTGGGAATACTGTGTGATAGAAATGATATTTCCATAGAGGCACTGGCTGCCAGTTTGCTTAATTACATTAAATAGTGGTATAAACCTCTGCAGAACCTAAACCTCTGTTACAGCAAGTCATTAGAATATTGAATCATAAGGAATAATGATACTAGTGCTAACGGGTTGCAAAAATCTTTATTATATTAGCAATTGAAGTGTTATTTAAAAAATAAGGTTTGTTGTAGCTGTTTAGGTGTGCATGCATATTTTCTCTGATCACCTATTAAGAGACTGAAGACTGGATTTGAATTTATTACAGTCAAATAAAGGGCTTGCTTCGAGGAAGAGCTACTAGATCGCTGCTTATGATTTTACAATTTGATTCCACTTGTCCTTAAGGAAGGTTCATAATGCTTACTATGGAAATACCATCTACATCTAGAAAATTAGGGTTAAAAGGATGACTTTGTTGAAACTAATTACAGGCTAGTTCAGTTTTTTAGTTGGTGACATTTTAGAGATTTTGCTTGTAATGCAGGAGGTTATAGAAAGATTTGGTTAGGCTGTGATATAAAGCAATAATCTGTCATTTGAGTATATTGACATTTTCATCAGAAACAAAACAAGTCTATTCAGCTTTATTTTACTGGCGTGATAGGTATGAACTTAATATTTCTTCCTCATCCGAACCATGGATTTTTGAAGGAATTCTCTTGCCTCACCATATTTGTACAGTATCTGTTTTTTTATAATTTTGATTTTTTTTTTGAATACACTTCCCTAGGTAACTGTATTCAGCTTCTGTTTCAAGCAGACTTGATAATAAAAAGATTTTTTGTTTATTATGCTTATATATTATGGAGGAAGATGCTATTCTGTACAAATAATGGGTAAATTGAGAGTTATGGGGAAATCTGGTCCAGAAAATATATACCTCAAAAAAAATTCTTTATGCAGAATGGTTCTTGGTTTCTTGTACTTTTCTTTTAGCTTTGTGTCAGAGTGAAATGATCACAGGATTCTTATTATAGTGAACTTGTGTTTTACCTCTCCTGGTGCAGGGTTCAGTTATCCTGTTTAATTTGTGCTTGCGACAGGGCAAATTCTGTTTGGATCCAAGTCTTTGGGTAAAACCTCATTGTTCTATTTAGCAGAGAGATTGGGCACAAGTTTCCAGCATGTCTCCTTATGCAAATGAAACGCTGGTTCACTATTTCCTTTTTTTGGCTTACATTGTAGTTTGAATGAAGTTCCTGGTTGCTGGTTTATTTATCTGCTTTCTTTAATTATTTAAAAGCTAGTTAATTTTCTAGCCTATTTTCCATTCAGAGAACATTATTTGCTTAGTTGTGCTGGTGTCCAGTGAATTGAAGACAGACTCTTTAGATCCTCAGCGTTCCTCTCATTCGGTGGATTGTTTTACCATCTCCAGATGATTGCTCTGCTCATTTAATTTGACAGATTCAGTTATCAGACTTGGGCATACTCGTACACACATAGCTGGAGTAGTTTTCCCCTGAGACATCCAAAACTCAATGGGAACCTTCACTTTAAAAATCTCTGCTGCTCCCTCCCTCCCCCGTCACTCACTCTGTTTTGCTTTTTCAAGTTTGCTTGGTGTTAGTGAATTGCTCTTCTAAGTGTGAAAGTGCTCCATGCACAAGGAAAAATTTGAAAATTGTAAATGTGCCTGTTAATGTCCCTCCCTCCCCCCACTTATTTAAAAGTTATATTACTTTAAGTCTGGTGTATGCATTCACACTAGGCAGGTAGACTATTTTTTACATTGAAATTCAGCACTTACAGTGTCTACACTTACGTTGCTTTTGGCAAGGTGTGAGCCAAAAAAACAGAAGCTGTGATTCTCCCCCAAAGCTAATTGTTTCTGTATATTAAGTTTGTCCATCTGTGCTGTGCAGGGACATGGCATCACCTGATGGTTCTCCTTTGCATTCCCAGCAGTGAAGCAGTTAACAGTGCTGCTGCTTAATATATTGCTGTTACAGAGTCTTTTTAGTTTCCAGGACATTTAACTAAATCAGGTGGATGTCATTAGCCGATTTTCACAGATGGGGAGACTGAGGCACAGAGGGGCAGAGTGACTTCATCTGCTTCTTTTTCCCCAAGTTCCCTCCCATTCCAGAAATCGATTTTGTTTCCAAACAGCTGAAGAGCTGCTAAGGCCTCATTTTGCCTAATTCCACCAAGTTTTATAAAATTAATTTTTTATTGTGAGAGAGAGGGACAAAATTTAGGGATAAAATTTAAAACTACTAGTAGAAGACAAACTTCAGAGTGAGGCAGAGATACTTATCCAAGCAGCAGATCCTGCTGTTCTCTTTTCCAGAGGCCATATTCACCCTGAGGATACACGTTTGCAATGCAGCATCTGCCAGTGTGTGAGTGGGACTCAGTTCTGAATGGCCAAAGCAGAGAAGTCCCCTGGTGTGAATGACTCCTGCTTATCCGTGGCTCTTTCCTTAAACTTTAATTCCTCTGTTTTAACCTCTTGACCATCCTCTTGTGGTCAAGCCTTCTGATTATTTGTAATGGCATTTCTTGCTCTAGCTGCACATGTATATCATTTTGCCCTTTGGAAGCAACTCTCTATCCACTGAGTTCCTTTATTAATTTCAGGGCCTGTTAAATTGCTACAGTTTTCTGTTGGGGGAGTTATATATTTCAATTACATCAGAAATATTTGCTAGTAGATAGAAATATTCATGATATAATCAGGTCTAAAATTTTTAGTACACACAAGGATTTTTACAACCATTGAAAACTTCCCAGGACTTAATTACAGGAGTTGGGGAAAAAAATTAGGAAAATTGATGAACGTTGTCTACCCTTTATGCCTTTTGGGAGAAAAAACAAAAAACCTCCACAAATTAGGGTGATTATTATTATTTGTTAGTTTATTGTGGTAGCTTCTGGACATTGCAGCTCAGATCAGGCCAGCCTTGTGTTAGACACTCGACATTCCCAGAGTGAGAGCTGGGCTCTGCTTGAGAGTGTGTTGGGGCTGAACAGAGCAGACAGGTGGTCAGTGGGAAGGGGAAGGCTGAGCTCCAGGAATGTGCCATAGCCTGTGTGGCTCATGCCCTGGGTTGTGCACCACAGCCATCCTCCCAGCCCAGTGGTCTGCAAGACCACCCTCCCAAGATGAGGAAACTCCCTCGTTTCCTGTTATATTTTTAGCACATCTATCAATATGTCATATTTACTCATTCCTTATGATGTTTTCAGGCCAAATCCTGCACGGTTTTCCCTTACTCTTACACCCAGTTGCTCTTATCACAAAAGGATATGGTCCTCCTGGTGAAAAGGCTTGTGTTGGTGGGGTGGGCACAGCAGGGGGAGGTGATGAATGCAGCCTTGGAGTAGGTGAGAGTCCTTTTTCTTGTGTGTTTAATTGGGGTGAGACAAGATGTTTCAGTTTTTCTCTTTTCACATTCATAGCACAGACAAGGGGTGAGGAACA